>CM029395.1:21389737-21989737 GCA_017139565.1 Luffa aegyptiaca
CAACTTCGTCGAAACATGATGAAAAACTCTCATTGAGACGAACTTTGGGTTTCGAGCACTCAAAAAAACGAAACAGAGCAAGGTTTGGACCATTTCTTCGTCCCCAACCACCTAAAGAACTCTCATTGGGCTGAACTTTGAGTTTCAAACTCCTCCAAAACTCAACGGAGCAAAGTTGGGACCAAGGTCGTCACAAACAAGATGAAAAACTCTCATTGGGACGAACTTTGGGTTCCGAGCTCTCAAAAACAGAAACGGAGTAAGGTTTGCACCATTTCTCGTCCAAACCACCTAAAGAACTCTCATAGGGCCGATCTTTGAGTTTCAAATTCTCCAAAACTCAATCGGAGCAAAGTTGGGACCAAGTTCGTCCAAAGAAGATGAAAAACTCTCATTGGGACGAACTTTGGGTTCCGAGCTCTCAAAAATAGAAACGGAGCAAGGTTTGGACCATTTCTCGTCCAACCACCTAAAGAATTCTCATTGGGCCGATCTTTGAGTTTCAAACTCTCCAAAACTCAAACGGAGCAAAGTTTGGACCAACTTCATCCAAAGAAGATGAAAAACTCTCACTGAGACGAACTTTGGGTTCCGAGCTCTCAAAAAACAGAAACGGAGCAAGGTTTGGACCATTTCTCGTCGAAACGACCTAAAGAACTCTCATTGGGCCGATCTTTCAGTTTCAAACTCTCCAAAACTCAAACGGAGCAAAGTTGGGACCAAGTTCGTCCAAACAAGATGAAAAAACTCTCATTGGGACAAACTTTCGGTTCCGAGCTCTATAAAACAGAAATGGAACAAGGTTTGGACCATTTCTCGTCCAAACCACCTAAAGAAATCTCATAGGGCCGATCTTTGAGTTTCAAACTCTCCAAAACTGAAACGGAGCAAAGTTGGGACCAACTTCGTCCAAAAAAGATGAAAAACTCTCATTGGGACGAACTTTGGGTTCCGAGCTCTAAAAAACAGAAACGGATCAAGGTTTGGACCATTTCTCGTCTAAACCACCGAAAGAACTCTCATTGGGGTGAACTTTGAGTTTCAAACTCTCCAAAACTCAAACGGAGCAAAGTTTGGACCAACTTCGTCCAAACATGATGAAAAACTCTTATTGGGACCAACTTTCGGTTCCGAGCTCTCAAAAACAGAAACGGAGCAAGGTTTGGACCATTTCTCGTCCAAACCACCTAAAGAACTCTCATTGGGCCGATCTTTGAGTTTCAAACTCTCCAAAACTCAAACGGAGCAAAATTGGGACCAAGTTCGTCCAAACAAGATGAAAAACTCTCATTGGGACGAACTTTGGGTTCCGAGCTCTAAAAGACATAAACGGAGCAAGGTTTGGACCGTTTCTCGTCGAAACGACCTAAAGAACTCTCATGGGGCCGAACATTGAGTTTCAAACTCTCCAAAACTCAAACGGAGCACAGTTGGGACCAAGTTCGTCCAAACAAGATGAAAAACTGTCATTGGAACGAACTTTGGGTTCCGAGCTCTAAAAGACATAAACGGAGCAAGGTTTGGACCGTTTCTCATCGAAACAACCTAAAGAACTCTCATTGGGCCGACCATTGAGTTTCAAACTTTCCAAAACTCAAACGGAGCAAAGTTGGGACGAAGTTCGTCCAAACAAGATGGAAAACTCTCGTTAGGACGAACTTTGAGTTCCGAGCTCTAAAAAACATAAACGGAGCAAGGTTTGGACCATTTCTCGTCGAAACGACCTAAAGAACTCTCATTGGGCCGAACATTGAGTTTCAAACTCTCCAAAACTCAAACGGAGCAAAGTTGGGACCAAGTTCGTCCAAACAAGATGATAAACTCTCATTGGGACGAACTTTGGGTTCCGAGCTCTAAAAGACATAAACGGAGCAAGCTTTGGACCGTTTCTCGTCGAAACGACCTAAAGAACTCTCATTGGGCCGACCATTGAGTTTCAAACTTTCCAAAACTCAAACGGAGAAAAGTTGGGACCAAGTTCGTCCAAACAAGATGAAAAACTCTCATTGGGACGAACTTTGGGTTTCGAGCTCTAAAAGACATAAACGGAGCAAGGTTTCGACCATTTCTCGTCGAAACGACCTAAAGAACTCTCATTCGGCCGAACATTGAGTTTCAAACTTTCCAAAACTCAAACAGAGCAAAGTTGGGACCAAGTTCGTCCAAACAAGATGAAAAACTCTCATTGGGACGAACGTTGGATTCCGAGCTCTTAGAAACAGAAGCGGAGAAAGGTTTGGACCATTTCTCGTCGAAACGACCTAAAGAACTCTCATTGGGCCGAACATTGAGTTTCAAACTCTCCAAAACTCAAACGGAGCAAAGTCTGGACCAAGTTCGTCCAAACAAGATGATATACTCTCATTGGGACGAACTTTGGGTTCCGAGCTCTAAAAAACAGAAATGGAACAAGGTTTTGACCATTTCTCGTCGAAACGACCTAAAGAACTCTCATTGGGCCGAACATTGAGTTTCAAACTCTCCAAAACTCAAACGGAGCAAAGTTGGGACCAAGTTCGTCCAAACAAGATGAAAAACTCTTATTGGGACCAACTTTCGGTTCCGAGCTCTCAAAAACAGAAACGGAGCAAGGTTTGGACCATTTCTCGTCCAAACCACCTAAAGAACTCTCATTGGGCCGATCTTTGAGTTTCAAACTCTCCAAAACTCAAACGGAGCAAAGTTGGGACCAAGTTCGTCCAAACAAGATGAAAAACTCTTATTGGGACCAACTTTCGGTTCCGAGCTCTCAAAAACAGAAACGGAGCAAGGTTTGGACCATTTCTCGTCCAAACCACCTAAAGAACTCTCATTGGGCCGATCTTTGAGTTTCAAACTCTCCAAAACTCAAACGGAGCAAAGTTGGGACCAAGTTCGTCCAAACAAGATGAAAAACTCTCATTGGGACGATCTTAGGGTTCCGAGCTCTAAAAAACATAAACGGAGCAAGGATTGGACCGTTTCTCGTTGAAACGACCTAAAGAACTGTCATTGGGCCGAACATTGAGTATCAAACTCTCCAAAACTCAAATGGAGCAAAGTTGGGACCAAGTTCGTCCAAACAAGATAAAAAACTCTCATTAGGACGAACTTTGGGTTCCGAGCTCTAAAAAACATAGACGGAGAAAGGTTTGGACCATTTCTCGTCTAAACCACCTAAAGAACTCTCATTGGGCCGACCTTTGAGTTTCAAACCCTCCAAAACTCGAACGGAGCAAAGTTGGGACTAAGTTCGTCCAAACAAGTTGAAAAACTCTCATTGGGACGAACTTTGGTTTCCGAGCTCTCAAAAACAGAAACGGAACGAGGTTTGGACCATTTCTCGTCCAAACCACCTAAAGAACTCTCATTGGGCCGAACTTTTAGTTTCAAACTCTCTAAAACTCAAACAGAGCAAAGTTTTGACATGGTTCGTCAAAACAAGATGAAAAACTCTCATTGGGACGTACTTTGGGTTCCCAGCTTTCAAAAACAGAAACAGAGCTTGGTTTAGACCATTTCTCGTCCAAACCACCTAAAGAACTCTCATTGGGCCGCACTGTGAGTTTCAAAATTTCCAAAACTCAAACGGAGCAAAGTTTGGACCAACTTCGTCGAAACATGATGAAAAACTCTCATTGAGACGAACTTTGGGTTTCGAGCACTCAAAAAAAAGAAACAGAGCAAGGTTTGGACCATTTCTCGTCCCAACCACCTAAAGAACTCTCATTGGGCTGAACTTTGAGTTTCAAACTCTCCAAAACTCAAACGGAGCAAAGTTGGGACCAAGGTCGTCCAAACAAGATGAAAAACTCTCATTGGGACGAACTTTGGGTTCCGAGCTCTCAAAAACAGAAACGGAGTAAGGTTTGCACCATTTCTCGTCCAAACCACCTAAAGAACTCTCATAGGGCCGATCTTTGAGTTTCAAATTCTCCAAAACTCAATCGGAGCAAAGTTGGGACCAAGTTCGTCCAAAGAAGATGAAAAACTCTCATTGGGACGAACTTTGGGTTCCGAGCTCTCAAAAATAGAAACGGAGCAAGGTTTGGACCATTTCTCGTCCAAACCACCTAAAGAATTCTCATTGGGCCGATCTTTGAGTTTCAAACTCTCCAAAACTCAAACGGAGCAAAGTTTGGACCAACTTCATCCAAAGAAGATGAAAAACTCTCACTGAGACGAACTTTGGGTTCCGAGCTCTCAAAAACAGAAACGGAGCAAGGTTTGGACCATTTCTCGTCGAAACGACCTAAAGAACTCTCATTGGGCCGATCTTTCAGTTTCAAACTCTCCAAAACTCAAACGGAGCAAAGTTGGGACCAAGTTCGTCCAAACAAGATGAAAAACTCTCATTGGGACAAACTTTCGGTTCCGAGCTCTATAAAACAGAAATGGAACAAGGTTTGGACCATTTCTCGTCCAAACCACCTAAAGAAATCTCATAGGGCCGATCTTTGAGTTTCAAACTCTCCAAAACTGAAACGGAGCAAAGTTGGGACCAACTTCGTCCAAAAAAGATGAAAAACTCTCATTGGGACGAACTTTGGGTTCCGAGCTCTAAAAAACAGAAACGGATCAAGGTTTGGACCATTTCTCGTCTAAACCACCGAAAGAACTCTCATTGGGGTGAACTTTGAGTTTCAAACTCTCCAAAACTCAAACGGAGCAAAGTTTGGACCAACTTCGTCCAAACATGATGAAAAACTCTCATTGAGACGAACTTTGGGTTTGGAGCTCTCAAAAAAAGAAACAGAGCAAGGTTTGGACCATTTCTCGTCCAAACCACCTAAAGAACTCTCATTGTGCCGAACTTTGAGTTTCAAACTCTCCAAAACTCAAACGGAGAAAAGTTGGGACCAAGTTCATCCAAACAAGATGAAAAACTCTCATTGGGACGAACTTTGGGTTCCGAGCTCTAAAAAACAGAAATGGAACAAGGTTTTGACCATTTCTTGTCGAAACGACCTAAAGAACTCTCATTGGGCCGAAAATTGAGTTTCAAACTCTCCAAAACTCAATCGGAGCAAAGTTGGGACCAAGTTCGTCCAAACAAGATGAAAAACTCTCATTCGGACTAACTTTCGGTTCCGAGCTCTAAAAAACAGAAACGGAGCAAGGTTTGGACCATTTCTCGTCCAAACCACCTAAAGAACTCTCATTGGGCCGATCTTTGAGTTTCAAACTCTCCAAAACTTAAAACGGAGCAAAGTTGGGACCAAGTTCGTCCAAACAAAATGAAAAACTCTCATTGGAAAAACTTTGGGTTCCGAGATCTCAAAAACAGAAACGGAGAAAGGTTTGGACCATTTCTCGTCCAAACCACCTAAAGAACTCTCATAGGCCCGATCTTTGAGTTTCAAACTCTCCAAAACTCAATCGGAGCAAATTTGGGACCAAGTTCGTCCAAACAAGATGAAAAACTCTCATTGGGATGAACTTTCGGTTCCGAGCTCTCAAAAACAGAAACGGAGCAAGGTTTGGACCATTTCTCGTCCAAACCACCTAAAGAACTCTCATTGGGCCGAACTTTGAGTTTCAAACTCCCCAAACTTGAAACGGAGTAAGGTTTGGACCATTTCTCGTCTAAACCACCTATAGAATTCTCATTGGGCCGAACTTTGAGTTTCAAACTCTCCAAAACTCAAACGGAGAAAAGTTGGGACCAAGTTCATCCAAACAAGATGAAAAACTCTCATTGGGACGAACTTTGGGTTCCGAGCTCTAAAAAACAGAAATGGAACAAGGTTTGGTCTATTTCTCGTCGAAACGACGTAAAGAACTCTCATTGGGCCGAAAATTGAGTTTCAAACTATCCAAAACTCAAACGGAGCAAACTTGGGACCAAGTTCGTCCAAACAAGATGAAAAACTCTCATTGGGACGAACTTTGGGTTCCGAGCTCTAAAAAACAGAAACGGAGCAAGGTTTGGACCATTTCTCGTCCAAACAACCTAAAGAACTCTCATTGGGCCGATCTTTGAGTTTCAAACTCTCCAAAACTTAAAACGGAGCAAAGTTGGGACCAAGTTCGTCCAAACAAGATGAAAAACTCTCATTGGGACGAACTTTGGGTTCCGAGCTCTAAAAAACAGAAATGGAACAAGGTTTGGACCATTTCTCGTCGAAACGACCTAAAGAACTCTCATTGGGCCGAAAATTGAGTTTCAAACTATCCAAAACTCAAACGAAGCAAAGTTGGGACCAAGTTCGTCCAAACAAGATGAAAAACTCTCATTGGGACAAACTTTGGGTTCCGAGCTCTCAAAAACAGAAATGGAACAAGGTTTGGACCATTTCTCGTCGAAACGACCTAAAGAACTCTCATAGGGCCGATCTTTGAGTTTCAAACTCTCCAAAACTCAATCGGAGCAAAGTTGGGACCAAGTTCGTCCAAACAAGATGAAAAACTTTCATTGGGACGAACTTTGGGCTCCGAGCTCTAAAAAACAGAAATGGAACAAGGTTTGGACCATTTCTCGTCGAAACGACCTAAAGAACTCTCATTGGGCCGAAAATTGAGTTTCAAACTATCCAAAACTCAAACAGAGCAAAGTTGGGACGAAGTTCATCCAAACAAGATGAAAAACTCTCATTGGGACGAACTTTGGGTTCCGAGCTCTCAAAAACAGAAACGGAGAAAGGTTATGACCATTTCTCGTCCAAACCACCTAAAGAATTCTCATTGGGCCGATCTTTGAGTTTCAAACTCTCCAAAACTCAAACGGAGCAAAGTTTGGACCAACTTCGTCCAAAGAAGATGAAAAACTCTCACTGAGACGAACTTTGGGTTCCGAGCTCTCAAAAACAGAAACGGAGCAAGGTTTGGACCATTTCTCGTCGAAACGACCTAAAGAACTCTCATTGGGCCGAAAATTGAGTTTCAAACTATCCAAAACTCAAACGGAGCAAAGTTGGGACCAAGTTCGTCCAAACAAGATGAAAAACTCTCATTGGGACGAACTTTCGGTTCCGAGCTCTAAAAAACAGAAATGGAGAAGGGTTTGGACCATTTCTCGTCCAAACAACCATAAGAACTCTCATTGGGCCGATCTTTGAGTTTCAAACTCTCCAAAACTTAAAACGGAGCAAAGTTGGGACCAAGTTCGTCCAAACCAGATGAAAAACTCTCATTGGGACGAACTTTGGGTTCCGAGCTCTAAAAAACAGAAATGGAACAAGGTTTGGACCATTTCTCGTCGAAACGACCTAAAGAACTCTCATAGGGCCGATCTTTGAGTTTCAAACTCTCCAAAACTCAAACGGAGCAAAGTTGGGACCAAGTGCGTCCAAACAAGATGAAAAACTTTCATTGGGACGAACTTTGGGTTCCGAGCTCTAAAAAACAGAAATGGAACAAGGTTTGGACCATTTCTCATCGAAACGACCTAAAGAACTGTCATTGGGCCGAAAATTGAGTTTCAAACTCTCCAAAACTCAAACGAAGCAAAGTTGGGACGAAGTTCATCCAAACAAGATGAAAAACTCTCATTGGGACGAACTTTGGGTTCCGAGCTCTATAAAACAGAAACGGAGAAAGGTTTGGACCATTTCTCGTCCAAACCACCTAAAGAACTCTCATTGGGCCGAACTTTGAGTTTCAAACTCTCCAAAACTCAAACGGAGAAAAGTTGGGACCAAGTTCATCCAAACAAGATGAAAAACTCTCATTGGGACGAACTTTCGGTTCCGAGCTCTAAAAAACAGAAATGGAACAAGGTTTCGACAATTTCTCGTCCAAACCACCTAAAGAACTCTCATTGGGCCGATCTTTCAGTTTCAAACTCTCCAAAACTCAAACGGAGCAAAGTTGGGACCAAGTTCGTCCAAACAAGATGAAAAACTCTCATTGGGACAAACTTTCGGTTCCGAGCTCTATAAAACAGAAATGGAACAAGGTTTGGACCATTTCTCGTCCAAACCACCTAAAGAACTCTCATTGGGCTGAACTTTGAGTTTCAAACTCTCCAACCTTGAAACGGAGCAAAGTTGGGACAAAGTTCGTCCAAACAAGATGAGAAACTCTCATAGGGATGAACTTTTGGTTCCGAGCTCTCAAAAACAGGTACGGAGCAAGGTTTGGACCATTTCTCGTCTAAACCAACTAAAGAACTCTCATTGGGCAGAACTTTGAGTTTCAAACCCTCCAAAACTCGAACGGAGCAAAGTTGGGACCAAGTTCCGCCAAACTAGATGAAAAACTCTCATTGGGACGAACTTTGGGTTCCGAGCTCTCAAAAACAGCTACGGAGCAGGGTTTGGACCATTTCTCGTCTAAACCACCTAAAGAACTCTAATTGGGCCGAAAATTGAGTTTCAAACTATCCAAAACTCAAACGGAGCAAAGTTGGGACCAAGTTCGTCCAAAAAAGATGAAAAACTCTCATTGGGACGAACTTTCGGTTCCGAGCTCTAAAAAACAGAAATGGAGCAAGGTTTGGACCATTTCTCGTCCAAACAACCTAAAGAACTCTCATTGGGCCGATCTTTGAGTTTCAAACTCTCCAAAACTTAAAACGGAGCAAAGTTGGGACCAATTTCGTCCAAACCAGATGAAAAACTCTCATGGGGACGAACTTTGGGTTCCGAGCTCTAAAAAACAGAAATGGAACTAGGTTTGGACCATTTCTCGTCGAAACGACCTAAAGAACTCTCATAGGGCCGATCTTTGAGTTTCAAACTCTCCAAAACTCAAACGGAGCAAAGTTGGGACCAAGTTCGTCCAAACAAGATGAAAAACTTTCATTGGGACGAACTTTGGGTTCCGAGCTCTAAAAAACAGAAATGGAACAAGGTTTGGACCATTTCTCGTCGAAACGACCTAAAGAACTGTCATTGGGCCGAAAATTGAGTTTCAAACTCTCCAAAACTCAAACGAAGCAAAGTTGGGACGAAGTTCATCCAAACAAGATGAAAAACTCTCATTGGGACGAACTTTGGGTTCCGAGCTCTCAAAAACAGAAACGGAGAAAGGTTTGGACCATTTCTCGTCCAAACCACCTAAAGAACTCTCATTGGGCCGAACTTTGAGTTTCAAACTCTCCAAAACTCAAACGGAGAAAAGTTGGGACCAAGTTCATCCAAACAAGATGAAAAACTCTCATTGGGACGAACTTTGGGTTCCGAGCTCTAAAAAACATAAATGGAACAAGGTTTGGACGATTTCTCATCGAAACGACATAAAAAACTCTCATTGGGCCGAAAATTTAGTTTCAAACTATCCAAAACTCAAACGGAGCAAAGTTGGGACCAAGTTTGTCCAAACAAGATGAAAAACTCTCATTGGGACAAACTTTGGGTTCCAAGCTCTCAAAAACAGAAACGGAGAAAGGTTTGGACCATTTCTCGTCCAAACCACCTAAAGAACTCTCATAGGGCCGATCTTTGAGTTTCAAACTCTCCAAAACTCAATCGGAGCAAAGTTGGGACCAAGTTCGTCCAAACAAGATGAAAAACTCTCATTGGGACGAACTTTGGGTTCCGAGCTCTAAAAAATAGAAATGGAACAAGGTTTGGACCGTTTCTCGTCGAAACGACCTAAAGAACTCTCATTGGGCCGAAAATTGAGTTTCAAACTCTCCAAAACTCAAACGAAGCAAAGTTGGGACCAAGTTCGTCCAAACAAGATGAAAAACTCTCATTGGGACGAACTTTCGGTTCCGAGCTCTAAAAAACAGAAACGGAGCAAGGTTTGGACCATTTCTCGTCCAAACCACCTAAAGAACTCTCATTGGGCCGATCTTTCAGTTTCAAACTCTCCAAAACTCAAACGGAGCAAAGTTGGGACCAAGTTCGTCCAAACAAGATGAAAAACTCTCATTGGGACAAACTTTCAGTTCCGAGCTCTATAAAACAGAAATGGAACAAGGTGTGGACCATTTCTCGTCCAAACCACCTAAAGAACTCTCATTGGGCCGAACTTTGAGTTTCAAACTCTCCAACCTTGAAACGGAGCAAAGTTGGGACAAAGTTCGTCCAAACAAGATGAGAAACTCTCATAGGGATGAACTTTTGGTTCCGAGCTCTCAAAAACAGGTACGGAGCAAGGTTTGGACCATTTCTCGTCTAAACCAACTAAAGAACTCTCATTGGGCCGAACTTTGAGTTTCAAACCCTCCAAAACTCGAACGGAGCAAAGTTGGGACCAAGTTCCGCCAAACTAGATGAAAAACTCTCATTGGGACGAACTTTGGGTTCCGAGCTCTCAAAAACAGCTACGGAGCAGGGTTTGGACCATTTCTCGTCTAAACCACCTAAAGAACTCTAATTGGGCCGAAAATTGAGTTTCAAACTATCCAAAACTCAAACGGAGCAAAGTTGGGACGAAGTTCGTCCAAACAAGATGAAAAACTCTCATTGGGACGAACTTTCGGTTCCGAGCTCTAAAAAACAGAAATGGAGCAAGGTTTGGACCATTTCTCGTCGAAACGACCTAAAGAACTGTCATTGGGCCGAAAATTGAGTTTCAAAATCTCCAAAACTCAAACGGACCAAAGTTGGGACCAAGTTCATCCAAACAAGATGAAAAACTCTCATTGGGACGAACTTTGGGATCTGAGCTCTAAAAAACAGAAATGGAACAAGGTTTGGACCATTTCTCGTCGAAACGACGTAAAGAACTCTCATTGGGCCGAAAATTGAGTTTTAAACTATCCAAAACTCAAACGGAGCAAAGTTAGGACCAAGTTCGTCCAAACAAGATGAAAAACTCTCATTGGGACAAACTTTCGGTTTCGAGCTCTAAAAAACAGAAACGGAGCAAGGTTTGGACCATTTCTCGTCCAAACAACCTAAAGAACTCTCATTGGGCCGATCTTTGAGTTTCAAACTCTCCAAAACTTAAAACAGAGCAAAGTTGGGACCAAGTTCGTCCAAACAAGATGAAAAACTTTCATTGGGACGAACTTTGGGTTCCGAGCTCTAAAAAACAGAAATGGAATAAGGTTTGGACGATTTCTCGTCGAAACGACTTAAAGAACTCTCATTGGGCCGAAAATTTAGTTTCAAACTATCCAAAACTCAAACGGAGCAAAGTTGGGACCAAGTTCGTCCAAACAAGATGAAAAACTCTCATTGGGAACAACTTTGGGTTCCGAGCTCTCAAAAACAGAAACGGAGAAAGGTTTGGACCATTTCTCGTCCAAACCACCTAAAGAACTCTCATAGGGCCGATCTTTGAGTTTCAAACTCTCCAAAACTCAATCGGAGCAAAGTTGGGACCAAGTTCGTCCAAACAAGATGAAAAACTCTCATTGGGACGAACTTTTGGTTCCGAGCTCTAAAAAACAGCAATGGAAAAAGGTTTGGACCATTTCTCGTCGAAACGACCTACAGAACTCTCATTGGGTCGAAAATTGAGTTTCAAACTATCCAAAACTCAAACGGAGCAAAGTTGAGACCAAGTTCGTCCAAACAAGATGAAAAACTCTCATTGGGACAAACTTTGGGTTCCGAGCTCTCCAAAACAGAAAAGGAGAAAGGTTTGCACCATTTCTCGTCCAAACCACCTAAAGAACTCTCATAGGGCCGATCTTTGAGTTTCAAACTCTCCAAAACTCAATCGCAGCAAAGTAGGGACCAAGTTCGTCCAAACAAGATGAAAAACTCTCATTGGGACGAACTTTGCCTTCCGAGCTCTAAAAAACAGATATGGAACAAGGTTTGGACCATTTCTCGTCGAAACGAACTAAAGAACTGTCGTTGAGCCGAAAATTGAGTTTCAAACTCTCCAAAACTCAAACGAAGCAAAGTTAGGACCAAGTTCGTCCAAACAAGATGAAAAACTCTCATTGGGACGAACTTTGGGATCCGAGCTCTCAAAAACAGAAACGGAGAAAGGTTTGGACCATTTCTCGTCCAAACCACCTAAAGAACTCTCATTGGGCCGAACTTTGAGTTTCAAACTCTCCAAAACTCAAACGGAGAAAAGTTGGGACCAAGTTCATCCAAACAAGATGAAAAACTCTCGTTGGGACGAACTTTGGGTTCCAAGCTCTAAAAAACAGAAATGGAACAAGGTTTGGACGATTTCTCGTCGAAACGACCTAAAGAACTCTCATTGGGCCGAAAATTGAGTTTCAAACTATCCAAAACTCAAACGGAGCAAAGTTGGGACCATGTTCGTCCAAACAAGATGAAAAACTCTCATTGGGACAAACTTTGGGTTCCGAGCTCTCAAAAACATAAACGTAGAAAGGTTTGGACCATTTCTCGACCCAACCACCTAAAGAACTCTCATAGGCCCGATCTTTGAGTTTCAAACTCTCTAAAACTCAATCGGAGAAAAGTTGGGACCAAGTTCGTCCAAACAAGATGAAAAACTCTCATTGGGACGAACTTTGGGTTCTGAGCAATCAAAAACAGAAACGGAGAAGAGTTTGGACCATTTCTCGTCCAAACCACCTAAAGAACTCTCATTGGGACGATCTTTGAGTATCAAACTCTCCAAAACTCAAATGGACCAAAGTTGGGACCAAGTTCGTCCAAACAAGATGAAAAACTCTCATTGGGACGAACTTTGGGTTCCGAGCTCTAAAAAACAGAAATGGAACAAGGTTTGGACCATTTCTCGTCGAAACGACCTAAAGAACTCTCATTGGGCCGAAAATTGAGTTTCAAACTATCCAAAACTCAAACGGAGCAAAGTTGGGACCAAGTTCGTCCAAACAAGATGAAAAACTCTCATTGGGAAAAACTTTGGGTTCCGAGCTCTCAAAAACAGAAACGGAGAAAGGTTTGGACCATTTCTCGTCCAAACCACCTAAAGAACTCTCATTGGGCCGAACTTTGAGTTTAAAACTCTCCAAAACTCAAACGGAGAAAAGTTGGGACCAAGTTCATCCAAACAAGATGAAAAACTCTCATTGGGACGAACTTTGCGTTCCGAGCTCTAAAAAACAAAAATAGAACAAGGTTTGGACGATTTCTCGTCGAAACGACCTAAAGAACTCTCATTGGGCCGAAGATTGAGTTTCAAACTATCCAAAACTCAAACGGAGCAAAGTTGGGACCAAGTTCGTCCAAACAAGAAGAAAAACTCTTATTGGGACAAACTTTGGGTTCCGAGCTCTCAAAAACAGAAACGGAGAAAGGTTTGGACCATTTCTCGTCCAAACCACCTAAAGAACTCTCATTGGGCCGAACTTTGTGTTTAAAACTCTCCAAAACTCAAACGGAGAAAAGTTGGGACCAAGTTCTTCCTAAAAAGATGAAAAACTCTCATTGGGACGAACTTTGGGTTCCGAGCTCTAAAAAACAGAAATGGAACAAGGTTTGGACGATTTCTCATCGAAACGACCTAAAGAACTCTCATTGGGCCGAAAATTGAGTTTCAAACTATCCAAAACTAAAACGGTGCAAAGTTTGGACCAAGTTCGTCCAAACAAGATGAAAAACTCTCATTGGGACAAACTTTGGGTTCCGAGCTCTCAAAAACAGAAAAGGAGAAAGGTTTGCACCATTTCTCGTCCAAACCACCTAAAGAACTCTCATAGGGCCGATCTTTGAGTTTCAAACTCTCCAAAACTCAATCGGAGCAAAGTTGGGACCAACTTCGTCCAAACAAGATGAAAAACTCTCATTGGGACGAACTTTGGGTTCCGAGCTCTAAAAAACAGAAATGGAACAAGGGTTGGACCATTTCTCGTCAAAACGACCTAAAGAACTCTCATTGGGCCGAAAATTGAGTTTAAAACTATCCAAAACTCAAACGGAGCAAAGTTGGGACCAAGTTCGTCCAAACAAGATGAAAAACTCTCATTGGGAAAAACTTTGGGTTCCGAGCTGTCAAAAACAGAAACGGAGAAAGGTTTGGACCATTTCTCGTCCAAACCACCTAAAGAACTCTCATAGGCCCGATCTTTGAGTTTCAAACTCTCTAAAACTCAAACAGAGCAAAGTTTGGACCAAGTTCGTCAAAACAAGATGAAAAACTCTCATTGGGACGTACTTTGGGTTCCGAGCTTTCAAAAAAAGAAACGGAGAAAGGTTTGGACAATTTCTCGTCCAAACCACCTAAAGAAATCTCATAGGGGCGATCTTTGAGTATCAAACTCTCCAAAACTCAAACGGACAAAAGTTGGGACCAAGTTCGTCCAAACAAGATGAAAAACTCTCATTGGGACGAACTTTGCGTTACGAGCTCTAAAAAACAGAAATGGAACAAGGTTTGGACCATTTCTCATCGAAACGACCTAAAGAACTCTCATTGGGCCGAAAATTGAGTTTCAAACTCTCCAAAACTCAAACGGAGCAAAGTTGGGACCAAGTTCGTCCAAACAAGATGAAATACTCTCATTGGGACGAACTTTGGGTTCCGAGCTCTCAAAAACAGAAACGGAGAAAGGTTTGGACCATTTCTTGTCCAAACCACCTAAAGAACTCTCATTGGGCCGAACTTTGAGTTTCAAACTCTCTAAAACTCAAACAGAGCAAAGTTTGGACCAAGTTCGTCAAAACAAGATGAAAAACTCTCATTGGGACGTACTTTGGGTTCCGAGCTTTCAAAAGCAGAAACGGAGTTCGGTTTGGACCATTTCTCGTCCAAACCACCTAAAGAACTCTCATTGGGCCGCACTTTGAGTTTCATACTCTCCAAAACTCAAACGGAGCAAAGTTGGGACCAAGTTCGTCCAAACAAGATGAAAAACTCTCATTGGGACGAACTTTGGGTTCTGAGTTCTCAAAAGCAGAAACGGAGCGTGGTTTGGACCATTTCTCGTCCAAACAACCTAAAGAACTCTCATTGGGCTGATCATTGAGTTTCAAACTCTCCAAAACTCAAACGGAGCAAAGTTGGGACCAAGTTCGTCCAAACAAGATGAAATACTCTCATTGGGACGAACTTTGGGTTCCGAGCTCTCAAAAACAGAAACGGAGAAAGGTTTGGACCATTTCTCGTCCAAACCACCTAAAGAACTCTCATTGGGCCGCACTTTGAGTTTCATACTCTCCAAAACTCAAACGGAGCAAAGTTGGGACCAAGTTCGTCCAAACAAGATGAAAAACTCTCATTGGGACGAACTTTGGGTTCCGAGTTCTCAAAAGCAGAAACGGAGCGTGGTTTGGACCATTTCTCGTCCAAACAACCTAAAGAACTCTCATTGGGCTGATCATTGAGTTTCAAACTCTCCAAAACTCAAACGGAGCAAAGTTGGGACCGAGTTCATCCAAACAAGATGAAAAACTCTCATTGGGACACACTTTGGGTTCCGAGCTCTCAAAAAAAGAAACGGAGAAAGGTTTGGACAATTTCTCGTCCAAACCACCTAAAGAAATCTCATAGGGCCGATCTTTGAGTTTCAAACTCTCCAAAACTCAATCGGAGCAAAGTAGGGACCAAGTTCGTCCAAACAAGATGAAAAACTCTCATTGGGACGAACTTTGGGATCCGAGCTCTCAAAAACAGAAACGGAGAAAGGTTTGGACCATTTCTCGTCCAAACCACCTAAAGAACTCTCATTGGGCCGAACTTTGAGTTTCAAACTCTCCAAAACTCAAACGGAGAAAAGTTGGGACCAAGTTCATCCAAACAAGATGAGAAACTCTCGTTGGGACGAACTTTGGGTTCCAAGCTCTAAAAAACAGAAATGGAACAAGGTTTGGACGATTTCTCGTCGAAACGACCTAAAGAACTCTCATTGGGCCGAAAATTGAGTTTCAAACTATCCAAAACTCAAACGGAGCAAAGTTGGGACCATGTTCGTCCAAACAAGATGAAAAACTCTCATTGGGACAAACTTTGGGTTCCGAGCTCTCAAAAACATAAACGGAGAAAGGTTTGGACCATTTCTCGACCAAACCACCTAAAGAACTCTCATAGGCCCGATCTTTGAGTTTCAAACTCTCTAAAACTCAATCGGAGAAAAGTTGGGACCAAGTTCGTCCAAACAAGATGAAAAACTCTCATTGGGACGAACTTTGGGATCCGAGCTCTCAAAAACAGAAGCGGAGAAAGGTTTGGACCATTTCTCGTCCAAACCACCTAAAGAACTCTCATTGGGACGATCTTTGAGTATCAAACTCTCCAAAACTCAAATGGACCAAAGTTGGGACCAAGTTCGTCCAAACAAGATGAAAAACTCTCATTGGGACGAACTTTGGGTTCCGAGCTCTAAAAAACAGAAATGGAACAAGGTTTGGACCATTTCTCGTCGAAACGACCTAAAGAACTCTCATTGGGCAGAAAATTGAGTTTCAAACTATCCAAAACTCAAACGGAGCAAAGTTGGGACCAAGTTCGTCCAAACAAGATGAAAAACTCTCATTGGGAAAAACTTTGGGTTCCGAGCTCTCAAAAACAGAAACGGAGAAAGGTTTGGACCATTTCTCGTCCAAACCACCTAAAGAACTCTCATTGGGCCGAACTATGAGTTTAAAACTCTCCAAAACTCAAACGGAGAAAAGTTGGGACCAAGTTCTTCCTAAAAAGTTGAAAAACTCTCATTGGGACGAACTTTGGGTTCCGAGCTCTAGAAAACCGAAATAGAACAAGGTTTGGACGATTTCTCATCGAAACGACCTAAAGAACTCTCATTGGGCCGAAAATTGAGTTTCAAACTATCCAAAACTAAAACGGTGCAAAGTTTGGACCAAGTTCGTCCAAACAAGATGAAAAACTCTCATTGGGACAAACTTTGGGTTCCGAGCTCTCAAAAACAGAAACGGAGAAAGGTTTGGACCATTTCTCGTCCAAACCACCTAAAGAACTCTCATTGGGCCGAACTTTGAGTTTAAAACTCTCCAAAACTCAAACGGAGAAAAGTTGGGACCAAGTTCATCCAAACAAGATGAAAAACTCTCATTGGGACGAACTTTGCGTTCCGAGCTCTAAAAAACAAAAATAGAACAAGGTTTGGACGATTTCTCGTCGAAACGACGTAAAGAACTCTCATTGGGCCGAAAATTGAGTTTCAAACTATCCAAAACTCAAACGGAGCAAAGTTGGGACCAAGTTCGTCCAAACAAGAAGAAAAACTCTTATTGGGACAAACTTTGGGTTCGGAGCTCTCAAAAACAGAAACGGAGAAAGGTTTGGACAATTTCTCGTCCAAACCACCTAAAGAACTCTCATTGGGCCGAACTATGAGTTTAAAACTCTCCAAAACTCAAACGGAGAAAAGTTGGGACCAAGTTCTTCCTAAAAAGTTGAAAAACTCTCATTGGGACGAACTTTGGGTTCCGAGCTCTAGAAAACCGAAATAGAACAAGGTTTGGACGATTTCTCATCGAAACGACCTAAAGAACTCTCATTGGGCCGAAAATTGAGTTTCAAACTATCCAAAACTAAAACGGTGCAAAGTTTGGACCAAGTTCGTCCAAACAAGATGAAAAACTCTCATTGGGACAAACTTTGGGTTCCGAGCTCTCAAAAACAGAAAAGGAGAAAGGTTTGCACCATTTCTCGTCCAAACCACCTAAAGAACTCTCATTGGGCCGAACTTTGAGTTTCAAACTCTCCAAAACTCAAACGGAGAAAAGTTGGGACCAAGTTCATCCAAACAAGATGAGAAACTCTCATTGGGACGAACTTTGCGTTCCGAGCTCTAAAAAACAGATATGGAACAAGGTTTGGACCATTTCTCGTCGAAACGAACTAAAGAACTGTCGTTGGGCCGAAAATTGAGTTTCAAACTCTCCAAAACTCAAACGAAGCAAAGTTGGGACCAAGTTCGTCCAAACAAGATGAAAAACTCTCATTGGGACGAACTTTGGGATCCGAGCTCTCAAAAACAGAAACGGAGAAAGGTTTGGACCATTTCTCGTCCAAACCACCTAAAGAACTCTCATTGGGCCGAACTTTGAGTTTCAAACTCTCCAAAACTCAAACGGAGAAAAGTTGGGACCAAGTTCATCCAAACAAGATGAGAAACTCTCGTTGGGACGAACTTTGGGTTCCAAGCTCTAAAAAACAGAAATGGAACAAGGTTTGGACGATTTCTCGTCGAAACGACCTAAAGAACTCTCATTGGGCCGAAAATTGAGTTTCAAACTATCCAAAACTCAAACGGAGCAAAGTTGGGACAATGTTCGTCCAAACAAGATGAAAAACTCTCATTGGGACAAACTTTGGGTTCCGAGCTCTCAAAAACATAAACGGAGAAAGGTTATGACCATTTCTCGACCAACCCACCTAAAGAACTCACATAGGCCCGATCTTTGAGTTTCAAACTCTCTAAAACTCAATCGGAGAAAAGTTGGGACCAAGTTCGTCCAAACAAGATGAAAAACTCTCATTGGGACGAACTTTTGGATCCGAGCTCTCAAAAACAGAAGCGGAGAAAGGTTTGGACCATTTCTCGTCCAAACCAACTAAAGAACTCTCATTGGGACGATCTTTGAGTATCAAACTCTCCAAAACTCAAATGGACCAAAGTTGGGACCAAGTTCCTCCAAACAAGATGAAAAACTCTCATTGGGACGAACTTTGGGTTCCGAGCTCTAAAAAACAGAAATGGAACAAGGTTTGGACCATTTCTCGTCGAAACGACCTAAAGAACTCTCATTCGGCCGAAAATTGAGTTTCAAACTATCCAAAACTCAAACGGAGCAAAGTTGGGACCAAGTTCGTCCAAACAAGATGAAAAACTCTCATTGGGAAAAACTTTGGGTTCCGAGCTCTCAAAAACAGAAACGGAGAAAGGTTTGGACCATTTCTCGTCCAAACCACCTAAAGAACTCTCATTGGGCCGAACTTTGAGTTTAAAACTCTCCAAAACTCAAACGGAGAAAAGTTGGGACCAAGTTCATCCAAACAAGATGAAAAACTCTCATTGGGACGAACTTTGCGTTCCGAGCTCTAAAAAACAAAAATAGAACAAGGTTTGGACGATTTCTCGTCGAAACGACGTAAAGAACTCTCATTGGGCCGAAAATTGAGTTTCAAACTATCCAAAACTCAAACGGAGCAAAGTTGGGACCAAGTTCGTCCAAACAAGAAGAAAAACTCTTATTGGGACAATCTTTGGGTTCGGAGCTCTCAAAAACCGAAATAGAACAAGGTTTGGACGATTTCTCATCGAAACGACCTAAAGAACTCTCATTGGGCCGAAAATTGAGTTTCAAACTATCCAAAACTAAAACGGTGCAAAGTTTGGACCAAGTTCGTCCAAACGTGATGAAAAACTCTCATTGGGACAAACTTTGGGTTCCGAGCTCTCAAAAACAGAAAAGGAGAAAGGTTTGCACCATTTCTCGTCCAAACCACCTAAAGAACTCTCATTGGGCCGAACTTTGAGTTTCAAACTCTCCAAAACTCAAACGGAGAAAAGTTGGGACCAAGTTCATCCAAACAAGATGAGAAACTCTCATTGGGACGAACTTTGCGTTCCGAGCTCTAAAAAACAGATATGGAACAAGGTTTGGACCATTTCTCGTCGAAACGAACTAAAGAACTGTCGTTGGGCCGAAAATTGAGTTTCAAACTCTCCAAAACTCAAACGAAGCAAAGTTGGGACCAAGTTCGTCCAAACAAGATGAAAAACTCTCATTGGGACGAACTTTGGGATTCTAGCTCTCAAAAACAGAAACGGAGAAAGGTTTGGACCATTTCTCGTCCAAACCACCTAAAGAACTCTCATTGGGCCGAACTTTGAGTTTCAAACTCTCCAAAACTCAAACGGAGAAAAGTTGGGACCAAGTTCATCCAAACAAGATGAGAAACTCTCGTTGGGACGAACTTTGGGTTCCAAGCTCTAAAAAACAGAAATGGAACAAGGTTTGGACGATTTCTCGTCGAAACGACCTAAAGAACTCTCATTGGGCCGAAAATTGAGTTTCAAACTATCCAAAACTCAAACGGAGCAAAGTTGGGACAATGTTCGTCCAAACAAGATGAAAAACTCTCATTGGGACAAACTTTGGGTTCCGAGCTCTCAAAAACATAAACGGAGAAAGGTTATGACAATTTCTCGACCAAACCACCTAAAGAACTCTCATAGGCCCGATCTTTGAGTTTCAAACTCTCTAAAACTCAATCGGAGAAAAGTTGGGACCAAGTTCGTCCAAACAAGATGAAAAACTCTCATTGGGACGATCTTTGAGTATCAAACTCTCCAAAACTCAAATCGACCAAAGTTGGGACCAAGTTCGTCCAAACAAGATGAAAAACTCTCATTGGGACGAACTTTGGGTTCCGAGCTCTAAAAAACAGAAATGGAACAAGGTTTGGACCATTTCTCGTCGAAACGACCTGAAGAACTCTCATTGGGCCGAAAATTGAGTTTCAAACTATCCAAAACTCAAACGGAGCAAAGTTGGGACCAAGTTCGTCCAAACAAGATGAAAAACTCTCATTGGGAAAAACTTTGGGTTCCGAGCTCTCAAAAACAGAAACGGAGAAAGGTTTGGACCATTTCTCGTCCAAACCACCTAAAGAACTCTCATTGGGCTGAACTTTGAGTTTAAAACTCTCCAAAACTCAAACGGAGAAAAGTTGGGACCAAGTTCATCCAAACAAGATGAAAAACTCTCATTGGGACGAACTTTGCGTTCCGAGCCCTAAAAAACAAAAATAGAACAAGGTTTGGACGATTTCTCGTCGAAACGACCTAAAGAACTCTCATTGGGCCGAAAATTGAGTTTCAAACTCTCCAAAACTCAAACGGAGCAAAGTTGGGACCAAGTTCGTCCAAACAAGATGAAAAACTCTCATTGGGACGAACTTTGGGTTCCGAGCTCTCAAAAACAGAAACGGAGAAAGGTTTGGACCATTTCTCGTCCAAACCACCTAAAGAAGTTTCATAGGGCCGATCTTTGAGTTTCAAACTCTCCAAAACTCAATCGGAGCAAAGTTCGGACCAAGTTCGTCCAAACAAGATGAAAAACTCTCATTGGGACGATGTTTGGGTTCCGAGCACCCAAAAAATGAAACGGAGCAAGGTTTGGACCATTTCTCGTCCAAACCACCTAAAGAACTCTCACTGGGCCGATCTTTGAGTATTAAACTCTCCAAAACTCAAACGGACCAAAGTTGGGACCAAGTTCGTCCAAACAAGATGAAAAACTCTCATTGGGACGAACTTTGGGTTCCGAGCTCTAAAAAACAGAAATGGAACAAGGTTTGGACAATTTCTCGTCGAAACGACCTAAAGAACTCTCATTGGGCCGAAAATTGAGTTTCAAACTCTCCAAAAATATAACGGAGCAAAGTTGGGACCAAGTTCGTCCAAACAAGATGAAAAACTCTCATTGGGACGAACTTTCGGTTTCGAGCTCTAAAAAACAGAAACAGAGTAAGGTTTGGACCATTTCTCCTCCAAACCACCTAAAGAACTCTCATTGGGCCGAACTTGTAGTTTCAAACTCTCCAAAACTCAAACAGAGCAAAGTTTGGACCAAGTTCGTCAAAACAAGATGAAAAACTCTCATTTGGACGTACTTTGGGTTCCGAGCTTTCAAAAACAGGAACGGAGTTTGGTTTGGACCATTTCTCGTCCAAACCACCTAAAGAACTCTCATTGGGCCGCACTTTGAGTTTCATAATCTCCAAAACTCAAACGGAGCAAAGTTGGGACCAAGTTCGTCCAAACAAGATGAAAACCTCTCATTGGGACGAAGTTTGGGTTCCGAGCTCTAAAAAACAGAAATGGAACAAGGTTTGGACGATTTCTCGTCGAAACGAAGTAAAGAACTCTCATTGGGCCGAAAATTCAGTTTCAAACTATCCAAAACTCAAACGGAGCAAAGTTGGGACCAAGTTCGTCCAAACAAGATGAAAAACTCTCATTGGGACAAACATTGGGTTTCGAGCTCTCAAAAAAAGAAACGGAGAAAGGTTTGGACCATTTCTCGTCCAAACCACCTAAAGAACTCTCATAGGGCCGATCTTTGAGTTTTAAACTCTCCAAAACTCAATCGGAGCAAAGTTGGGACCAAGTTCGTCCAAACAAGATGAAAAACTCTCATTGGAACGAACTTTGGGTTCCGAGCACTCAAAAATAGAAACGGAGCAAGGTTTGGACCATTTCTCGTCCAAACCACCTAAAGAACTCTCATTGGGCCGATCTTTTAGTTTCAAACTCTCCAAAACTCAAATGGACCAAAGTTGGGACCAAGTTCGTCTAAACGAGATGAAAAACTCTCATTTGGACGAACTTTTGGTTCCGAGCTCTAAAAAACAGAAATGGAAAAAGGTTTGGACCATTTCTCGTCCAAACGACCTAAAGAACTCTCATTGGGCCGAAAATTGAGTTTCAAACTCTCCAAAACTCAAACGAAGCAAAGTTGGGACCAAGTTCGTCTAAAAAAGATGAAAAACTCTCATTGGGAAGAACTTTGGGTTCCGAGCTCTAAAAAACAGAAACGGAGCAAGGTTTGGACCATTTCTCGTCCAAACCACCTAAAGAACTCTCATTGGGCTGATCTTTCAGTTTCAAACTCTCCAAAACTTAAAACGGAGCAAAGTTGGGACCAAGTTCGTCCAAACAAGATGAAAAACTCTCATTGGGACAAACTTTGGGTTCCGAGCTCTCAAAAACTGAAACGGAGAAAGGTTTGGACCATTTCTTGTCCAAACCACCTAAAGAACTCTCATAGGGCCGATCTTTGAGTTTTAAACTCTACAAAACTCAATCGGAGTGAAGTTGGGACCAAGTTCGTCAAAACAAGATGAAAAACTCTCCTTGGGACGAACTTTGGGTTTCGAGCTCTCAAAAACAGAAACGGAGCAAGGTTTGGACCATTTCTCGTCCAAACCACCTAAAGAACTCTCATTGGGCCGAGCTTTGATTTTCAAACTCTCCAAAACTCAATCGGAGCAATGTTGGGACCAAGTTCGTCCAAACAAGATGAAAAACTCTCATTGGGACAAACTTTGGGTTCCGAGCTCTCAAAAACTGAAACGGAGAAAGGTTTGGACCATTTCTCGTCCAAACCACCTAAAGAACTCTCATAGGGCCGATCTTTGAGTTTTAAACTCTACAAAACTCAATCGGAGTGAAGTTGGGACCAAGTTCGTCCAAACAAGATGAAAAACTCTCCTTGGGACGAACTTTGGGTTTCGAGCTCTCAAAAACAGAAAGGGAGCAAGGTTTGGACCATTTCTCGTCCAAACCACCTAATGAACTCTCATTGGGCCGATCTTTGAGTTTCAAACTCTCCAAAACTCAATCGGAGCAAAGTTAGGACCAAGTTTGTCCAAACAAGATGAAAAACTCTCATTGGGACGAACTTTGGGTTCCGAGCAATCAAAAACAGAAACGGAGAAGGGTTTGGACCATTTCTCGTCCAAACCACCTAAAGAAAGCATTGGGCCGATCTTTGAGTATCAAACTCTCCAAAACTCAAACGGAGCAAAGTTGGGACCAAGTTCGTCCAAACAAGATGAAAAACTCTCATTGGGACGAATTTTGGGTTCCGAGTTCTCAAAAGCAGAAACGGAGCGTGGTTTGGACCATTTCTCGTCCAAACAACCTAAAGAACTCTCATTGGGCTGATCTTTGAGTTTCAAACTCTCCAAAACTCAAACGGAGAAAAGTTGGGACTAAGTTCATCCGAACAAGATGAAAAACTCTCATTGGGACGAACTTTGGGTTCCGAGCTCTAAAAAACAGAAATGGAACAAGGTTTGGACGATTTCTCGTCGAAACGACCTAAAGAACTCTCATTGGGCCGAAAATTGAGTTTCAAACTATCCAAAACTCAAACGGAGCAAAGTTGGGACCAAGTTCGTCCAAACAAGATGAAAAACTCTCATTGGGACAAACTTTGGGTTCCGAGCTCTCAAAAACAGAAACGGAGAAAGGTTTGGACCATTTCTCGTCCAAACCACCTAAAGAAGTCTCATAGGGCCGATCTTTGAGTTTCAAACTCTCCAAAATTCAATCGGAGCAAAGTTGGGACCAAGTTCGTCCAAACAAGATGAAAAACTCTCATTGGGACGAACTTTGGGTTCCGAGCACTCAAAAACAGAAACGGAGCAAGGTTTGGACCATTTCTCGTCCAAACTACCTAAAGAACTCTCATTGGGCCGATCTTTGAGTTTCAAACTCTCCAAAACTCAAACGGACCAAAGTTGGGACCAAGTTCGTCTAAACGAGATGAAAAACTCTCATTGGGACGAACTTTGGGTTCCGAGCTCTAAAAAACAAAAATGGAACAAGGTTTGGACCATTTCTCGTCGAAACGACCTAAAGAACTCTCATTGGGCCGAAAATTGAGTTTCAAACTCTCCAAAACTCAAACGAAGCAAAGTTGGGACCAAGTTCGTCTAAACAAGATGAAAAACTTTCATTGGGACGAACTTTGGGTTCCGAGCTCTAAAAAACAGAAACGGAGCAAGGTTTGGACCATTTCTCGTCCAAACCACCTAAAGAACTCTCACTGGGCTGATCTTTCAGTTTCAAACTCTCCAAAACTTAAAACGGAGCAAAGTTGGGACCAAGTTCGTCCAAACAAGATGAAAAACTCTCATTTGGACAAACTTTGGGTTCCGAGCTCTCAAAAACAGAAACGGAGAAAGGTTTGGACCATTTCTCATCCAAACCACCTAAAGAACTCTCATAGGGCCGATCTTTGAGTTTTAAACTCTACAAAACTCAATCGGAGTGAAGTTGGGACCAAGTTCGTCCAAACAAGATGAAAAACTCTCCTTGGGACGAACTTTGGGTTTCGAGCTCTCAAAAACAGAAAGGGAGCAAGGTTTGGACCATTTCTCGTCCAAACCACCTAAAGAACTCTCATTGGGCTGATCTTTCAGTTTCAAACTCTCCAAAACTTAAAACGGAGCAAAGTTGGGACCAAGTTCGTCCAAACAAGATGAAAAACTCTCATTGGGACAAACTTTGGGTTCCGAGCTCTCAAAAACAGAAACGGAGAAAGGTTTGGACCATTTCTCGTCCAAACCACCTAAAGAACTCTAATTGGGCCGATCTTTGAGTTTCAAACTCTCCAAAACTCAATCGGAGCAAAGTTGGGACCAAGTTCGTCCAAACAAGATGAAAAACTCTCATTGGGACGAACTTTGGGTTCCGAGCAATCAAAAACAGAAACGGAGAAGGGTTTGGACCATTTCTCGTCCAAACCACCTAAAGAACTCTCATTGGGCCGATCTTTGAGTATCAAACTCTCCAAAACTCAAACGGACCAAAGTTGGGACCAAGTTTGTTATGAAATCAAAGTAGCTCTGATACCAAATGTTGTGAAACTCCCAGGAAATGTATCTAACAACCTTGCTGAAAAACAAGACCTTTAGATCTCAAATCTGAAAACCCCAAAACCGATTTGAAAATCAACCCAAGGAAAGTAAAAACCGGATTACCTTGTCGATCAAATATCTCAAGGCAAGAAACTTGCTTGAGATTCGAATCACTCCACAAGCATGATTGATCAAGTCAAGCTTGAATGATTCTCAGCATGCAACCTAAACTACATAGAATTGCAAAGAAACTTAGCACTAGGCTAAAGGAAAAGCTCAAAGGCTCTTTTTACTACATTTCCAAGTCTTTTTTACAATGGAATTACATGGCATTATATAGCCTTAAAATTGAAACCCTAGACCTTCCATGAGGTATATCAAGAGTTGTAACATTCCATCTTTATGACAATAATCAGCCATTAAGTAAATGTAACCTAAAACATTGATAACAAAACTTAAAACTGAAAATTACATAGAAACACCCTTAAATCCGAGAATTGAAACTCCCATCAACAAACTATGTCTTGTAACCTCCCAAAGTATAAATGAAGCCTCACTTGAAGTATCTTGAAGTTCATGTTCCATAAATGACTCTTTGAATTGTCTTCAATGAAGCTTGAGTGCATTTAATGAATCTCCATTTTGAAGCTTTTCTTTAGTTTTGGATAGTATGGTAGGATTCATATCATCCTCCCCTTCTTCAAGAGAATTCGTCCTCGAATTTTGTTTTGTGAATCATTGCTGCAAAAACACTTTAAGAAAACACAAAGAACCTCACAACACTCTCTTACGTTGTTCACACTCATGGAAATTTGGGCCACTTGTGTTTGCACTCATTTTCACAAATCACTCGGTATGAACTCGCATTCTCATCTCTCAATATTGGAAGTGGAAAAGCCAAGATAATTTGCAATTCTTGTAATTGAAAGCATATATCAAACAAGCTAAACCTCTAAGAAGGATTCCAAATTAAAATTATGAAATGAGAGAAATAAATGGACAGAATGTGAGAATATGGAGGATGGAATTCTGTTAATATTGAATACAAGTGTATGGTGCTGAAGGTGATTTATAACACTTTGGAAAGTGGAAGACCGAATTTAAGACCATTGGCTAGACTTTAAACAAAGGAGTTACAATCTGAAACTAATGGCTGGAAAATTCAATGAGCAGAAATGTAATTGTCCATATTTAATGCATAACAGCCAACTCTTGCTTAAATTGAATGTGTAACTGATATAATCAGCAAGTGAAAAGCCATATTAAAACACAATTGATGAATTTATAGCAATGCAATTCGGATCTATAAGGCTTTGGACGCAAAAATGACAAGAACAAAACAAGAACACACATTCTCGGGTATAGCAGTTTTTCCAGAACAGATTTCAAAACTTCAGACGTTTCACCCTCAAGACATTTGAATTAGAAATCCATGAAGAAGGCAAAGTTGTAGCTTAAACAAAGATCTACAATAACATAGAAGACATTAAGATGAAATACCCTTCGGAAATATGAGTTTTTGGAGCATTTAGGCAGACTACGAAGCTGGACAGATTAAAAAAAATAACTAAAGAAAGAGAAACAAATTCAAGAGAAACGCAAAGGAAACATATATCCGATCTTGAGCCTAAAGCTCTGATACCAAATGATGTGAAATCAAAGCAGCTTTGATACCAAATGTTATGAAATCAAAGTAGCTCTGATACCAAATGTTGTGAAACTCCCAGGAAATGTATCTAACAACCTTGCTGAAAAACAAGACCTTTAGATCTCAAATCTGAAAACCCCAAAACCGATTTGAAAATCAACCCAAGGAAAGTAAAAACCGGATTATCTTGTCGATCAAATATCTCAAGGCAAGAAACTTGCTTGAGATTCGAATCACTCCACAAGCATGATTGATCAAGTCAAGCTTGAATGATTCTCAGCATGCAACCTAAACTACATAGAATTGCAAAGAAACTTAGCACTAGGCTAAAGGAAAAGCTGAAAGGCTCTTTTTACTACATTTCCAAGTCTTTTTTTACAATGGAATTACATGGCATTATATAGCCTTAAAATTGAAACCCTAGACCTTCCATGAAGTATATCAAGAGTTGTAACATTCCATCTTTATGACAATAATCAGCCATTAAGTAAATGTAACCTAAAACATTGATAACAAAACTTAAAACTGAAAATTACATAGAAACACCCCTAAATCCGAGCATTGAAAATCCCATCAACAAACTATGTCTTGTAACCTCCCAAAGTATAAATGAAGCCTCACTTGAAGTATCTTGAAGTTCATGTTCCATAAATGACTCTTTGAATTGTCTTCAATGAAGCTTGAGTGCATTTAATGAATCTCCATTTTGAAGCTTTTCTTTAGTTTTGGATAGTATGGTAGGATTCATATCAAAGTTCGTCCAAACAAGATGAAAAACTCTCATTGGGACGAACTTTGGGTTCCGAGCTCTAAAAAACAGAAATTGAACAAGGTTTGGACGATTTCTCGTCGAAACGACCTAAAGAACTCTCATTGGACCGAAAATTGAGTTTCAAACTATCCAAAACTCAAACGGAGCAAAGTTGGGACCAAGTTCGTCCAAACAAGATGAAAAACTCTCATTGGGACAAACTTTGGGTTCCGAGCTCTCAAAAACAGAAACGGAGAAAGGTTTGGACCATTTCTCGTCCAAACCACCTAAAGAACTCTCATAGGGCCGATCTTTGAGTTTCAAACTCTCCAAAACTCAATCGGAGCAAAGTTGGGACCAAGTTCGTCCAAACAAGATGAAAAACTCTCATTGGGACGAACTTTGGGTTCCGAGCACTCAAAAATAGAAACGGAGCAAGGTTTGGACCATTTCTCGTCCAAACCACCTAAAGAACTCTCATTGGGCCGATCTTTGAGTTTCAAACTCTCCAAAACTCAAACGGACAAAAGTTGGGACCAAGTTCGTCTAAACGAGATGAAAAACTCTCATTGGGACGAACTTTGGGTTCCGAGCTCTAAAAAACAGAAATGGAACAAGGTTTGGACCATTTCTCGTCGAAACGACCTAAAGAACTCTCATTGGGCCGAAAATTGAGTTTCAAACTCTCCAAAACTCCAACGAAGCAAAGTTGGGACCAAGTTCGTCTAAACAAGATGAAAAACTCTCATTGGGACGAACTTTGGGTTCCGAGCTCTAAAAAACAGAAACGGAGCAAGGTTTGGACCATTTCTCGTCCAAACCACCTAAAGAACTCTCATTGGGCTGATCTTTCAGTTTCAAACTCTCCAAAACTTAAAACGGAGCAAAGTTGGGACCAAGTTCGTCCAAACAAGATGAAAAACTCTCATTTGGACAAACTTTGGGTTCCGAGCTCTCGAAAACAGAAACAGAGAAAGGTTTGGACCATTTCTCATCAAAACCACCTAAAGAACTCTCATAGGGCCGATCTTTGAGTTTTAAACTCTACAAAACTCAAACGGAGAAAAGTTGGGACCAAGTTCATCCGAACAAGATGAAAAACTCTCATTGGGACGAACTTTGGGTTCCGACCTCTAAAAAACAGAAATGGAACAAGGTTTGGACGATTTCTCGTCGAAACGACCTAAAGAACTCTCATTGGGCCGAAAATTGAGTTTCAAACTATCCAAAAGTCAAACGGAGCAAAGTTGGGACCAAGTTCGTCCAAACAAGATGAAAAACTTTCATTGGGACAAACTTTGGGTTCCGAGCTCTCAAAAACAGAAACGGAGAAAGGTTTGGACCATTTCTCGTCCAAACCACCTAAAGAACTTTCATAGGGCCGATCTTTGAGTTTCAAACTCTCCAAAACTCAATCGGAGCAAAGTTGGGACCAAGTTCGCCAAACAAGATGAAAAACTCTCATTGGGACGAACTTTGGGTTCCGAGCACTCAAAAACAGAAACGGAGCAAGGTTTGGACCATTTCTCGTCCAAACCACCTAAAGAACTCTCATTGGGCCGATCTTTGAGTTTCAAACTCTCCAAAACTCAAACGGACCAAAGTTGGGACCAAGTTCATCTAAACAAGATGAAAAACTCTCGATGGGACGAACTTTTTTTTCCGAGCTCTAAAAAACAGAAATTGAACAAGGTTTGGACCATTTCTCGTCGAAACGACCTAAAGAACTCTCATTGGGCCGAAAATTGAGTTTCAAACTCTCCAAAACTCAAACGAAGCAAAGTTGGGACCAAGTTCGTCTAAACAAGATGAAAAACTCTCATTGGGACGAACTTTGGGTTCCGAGCTCTACAAAACAGAAACGGAGCAAGGTTTGGACCATTTCTCGTCCAAACCACCTAAAGAACTCTCATTGGGCTGATCTTTCAGTTTCAAACTCTCCAAAACTTAAAACAGAGCAAAGTTGGGACCAAGTTCGTCCAAACAAGATGAAAAACTCTCATTGGGACAAACTTTGGGTTCCGAGCTCTCAAAAAGAGAAACGGAGAAAGGTTTGGACCACTTCTCGTCCAAACCACCTAAAGAACTCTCATAGGGCCGATCTTTGAGTTTTAAACTCTACAAAACTCAATCGGAGTGAAGTTGGGACAGAGTTCGTCCAAAC
Source organism: Luffa aegyptiaca (assembly GCA_017139565.1). NCBI lineage: Eukaryota > Viridiplantae > Streptophyta > Magnoliopsida > Cucurbitales > Cucurbitaceae > Luffa > Luffa aegyptiaca. The sequence goes on from CM029395.1 coordinate 21,419,411, forward strand.
AAGATGAAAAACTCTCCTTGGGACTAACTTTGGGTTTCGAGCTCTCAAAAACAGAAAGGGAGCAAGGTTTGGACCATTTCTCGTCCAAACCACCTAAAGAACTCTCATTGGGCCGATCTTTGAGTTTCAAACTCTCCAAAACTCAATCGGAGCAAAGTTGGGACCAAGTTCGTCAAAACAAGATGAAAAACTCTCATTGGGACGAACTTTGGGTTCCGAGCACTCAAAAACAGAAACGGAGCAAGGTTTGGACCATTTCTCGTCCAAACCACCTAAAGAACTCTCATTGGGCCGATGTTTGAGTTTCAAACTCTCCAAAACTCAAACGGACCAAAGTTGGGACCAAGTTCGTCCAATCAAGATGAAAAACTCTCATTGGGACGAACTTTGGGTTCCGAGCACTCAAAAAAAGAAACGGAGCAAGGTTTGGACCATTTCTCGTCCAAACCACCTAAAGAACTCTCATTGGGCCGATCCTTGAGTTTCAAACTGTCCAAAACTCAAACGGACCAAAGTTGGGACCAAGTTCGTCTAAACAAGATGAAAAACTCTCATTGGGACGAACTTTGGGTTCCGAGCTCTAAAAAACAGAAACGGAGAAAGGTTTCGACCATTTCTCGTCCTAACCACCTAAGGAACTCTCATTGGGTCGAACTTTTAGTTTCAAACTCTCCAAAACTCAAACAGAGAAAAGTTTGGACCAAGTTCGTCAAAACAAGATGAAAAACTCTCATTGGGACGTACTTTGGGTTCCGAGCTTTAAAAAACAGAAACGGAGTTTGGTTTGGACCATTTCTCGTCCAAACCACCTAAAGAACTCTCATTGGGCCGCACATTGAGTTTCATACTCTCCAAAACTCAAACGGAGAAAAGTTTGGACCAACTTGGTTCAAACATGATGAAAAACTCTCATTGAGACGAACTTTGGGTTTCGAGCTCTCAAAAAAAGAAACACAGCAAGGTTTGGACCATTTCTCGTCCCAACCACCTAAAGAACTCTCATTGGGCTTAACTTTGAGTTTCAAACTCTCCAAACTTGAAACGGAGCAAAGTTGGGACAAAGTTCGTCCAAACAAGATGAAAAACTATCATACGGACGAACTTTTGGTTCCAAGCTCTCAAAAACAGCTACGGAGCAAGGTTTGGACCATTTCTCGTCTAAACCACCTAAAGAACTCTCATTGGGCCTAACTTTGAGTTTCAAACTCTCCAAAATTCAAACGGAGCAAAGTTCGGACCAAGTTCATCCAAACAAGATGAAAAACTCTCATTGGGACGAACTTTGGGTTCCGAGCTCTAAAAAATAGAAATGGAACAAGGTTTGGACCATTTCTCGTCGAAACGACCTAAAGAACTCTCATTGGGCCGATCTTTGAGTTTCAAACTCTCCAAAACTCAAACGGAGCAAAGTTGGGACCAAGTTCATCCAAACAAGATGAAAAACTCTCATTGGGACGAACTTTGGGTTCCGAGTTCTCAAAAGCGGAAACAGAGCGAGGTTTGGACCATTTCTCGTCCAAACCACCTAAAGAACTCTCATTGGGCCGATCTTTGAGTTTCAAACTCTCCAAAACTCAATCGGAGCAAAGTTGGGACCAAGTTCGTCCAAATAAGATGAAAGACTCTCATTGGGACGAACTTTGGGTTCCGAGTCTCAAAAACAGAAACGGAGCAAGGTTTGGACCATTTCTCGTCCAAACCACCTAAAGAACTTTCATTGGGCCGATCTTTCAGTTTCAACCTCTCCAAAACTCAAACGGAGCAAAGTTGGGACCAAGTTCGTCCAAACAAGATGAAAAACTTTCATTGGGACGTACTTTTGGTTCCGAGCTTTCAAAAACAGAAACGGAGTTTGGTTTGGACCATTTCTCGTCCAAACCACCTAAAGAACTCTCATTGGGCCGCACTTTGAGTTTTATACTCTCCAAAACTCAAACGGAGCAAAGTTGGGACGAAGTTCGTCCAAAAAAGATGAAAAACTCTCATTGGGACGAACTTTGGGTTCCGAGTTCTCAAAAGCAGAAACGGAGCGAGGTTTGGACCATTTCTCGTCCAAACAACCTAAAGAACTCTCATTGGGATGATCTTTGAGTTTCAAACTCTCCAAAACTCAAACGGAGAAAAGTTGGGACCAAGTTCATCCGAACAAGATGAAAAACTCTCATTGGGACGAACTTTGGGTTCCGAGCTCTAAAAAACAGAAACGGAGAAAGGTTTGGACCATTTCTCGTCCAAACCACCTAAAGAACTCTCATTGGGCCGAAAATTGAGTTTCAAACTATCCAAAACTCAAACGGAGCAAAGTTGGGACCAAGTTCGTCCAAACAAGATGAAAAACTCTCATTGGGACAAACTTTGGGTTCCGAGCTCTCAAAAACAGAAACGGAGAAAGGTTTGGACCATTTCTCGTCTTAACCACCTAAAGAACTCTCATAGGGCCGATCTTTGAGTTTTAATGATGTGAACCAAGCTACATCTATTGTCATGCCTCAAGGTCCAATTACAAGGTCGAGAGCCAAGAAGATACAACAAGCATTAATCACCTATATTCAAGCTATGGTGAGCTCGACAAAGGACGTTCAAGGAGATGTTGGACTATTTCCCTACACTATTTCCAAAATTGAGATTCAAGATGGAGACACGTTAAATGCATTTTCACTTGCATTTAATGAACTATAGTTGGCTTTATGGAACTTAAGCTTAAACTACTCCAAGTGAAGCTTCAATTAATATGGGAGGTTACAAACAACTCAAAGCTGACCATTGGAGTTCAATTCTCGGATTTATGGCCCTCCATTATATAATTTTCAGTTTTTAAGTCTTTTTCATAACTTATAGGTTACATTTGAGTAGTGGCTGATTATGGGCTTTAATATTGTGGAGGTTACACTCTTAAATATGTCATTTAAGCTGAATTTAGGTTATATTTTGAAGGCTATAAAAAGCCATCTTGGATGTAACACAAACCAGAATATTTTGAGTGAAATATATTGGGTTTTCTCTTAGCTTTGTGTTGAGCTGAGTTTTTTTCAAATTGTGCAATTTCTTGTGTTTAGATCTTGCATGCTAGAGTCATTCAAGTGGTGTTGATCAAACCTCTTGTGGAGTGATTCGAATCACGAGTTTAGAAACAAGTTTTCTTTACTCTTGATATTGATCATCAAGGTAATCCGTTTCAAAACTTTTCCTTGGGTTGGTTCCATATTGTTCTTTGGGGTTTTCAGATTTGAGATCTAAAGGTCTTGTTTTTTAGCAAGGTTGTTAGATCCATTTCTTGGGAGTTTCATAACATTTAAACTCTACAAAACTCAATCGGAGTGAAGTTGGGACCAAGTTCGTCCAAACAAGATGAAAAACTCTCCTTGGGACGAACTTTGGGTTTCGAGCTCTCAAAAACAGAAAGGGAGCAAGGTTTGGACAATTTCTCGTCCAAACCACCTAAAGAACTCTCATTGGGCCGATCTTTGAGTTTCAAACTCTCCAAAACTCAATCGGAGCAAAGTTGGGACCAAGTTCGTCCAAATAAGATGAAAGACTCTCATTGGGACGAACTTTGGGTTCCGAGTCTCAAAAACAGAAACGGTGCAAGGTTTGGACCATTTCTCGTCCAAACCACCTAAAGAACTCTCATTGGGCCGATCTTTCAGTTTCAAACTCTCCAAAACTCAAACGGAGCAAAGTTGGGACCAAGTTCGTCCAAACAAGATGAAAAACTCTCATTGGGACGTACTTTGGGTTCCGAGCTTTCAAAAACAGAAACGGAGTTTGGTTTGGACCATTTCTCGTCCAAACTACCTAAAGAACTCTCATTGGTCCGCACTTTGAGTTTTATACTCTCCAAAACTCAAACGGAGCAAAGTTGGGACGAAGTTCGTCCAAAAAAGATGAAAAACTCTCATTGGGACGAACTTTGGACCATTTCTCGTCCAAACAACCTAAAGAACTCTCATTGGGATGATCTTTGAGTTTCAAACTCTCCAAAACTCAAACGGAGAAAAGTTGGGACCAAGTTCATCCGAACAAGATGAAAAACTCTCATTGGGACGAACTTTGGGTTCCGAGCTCTTAAAAACAGAAACGGAGAAAGGTTTGGACCATTTCTCGTCCAAACCACCTAAAGAACTCTCATTGGGCCGATCTTTGAGTTTCAAACTCTCCAAAACTCAATCGGAGCAAAGTTGGGACCAAGTTCGTCAAAACAAGATGAAAAACTCTCAATGGGACGAACTTTGGGTTCCGAGCACTCAAAAACAGAAACGGAGCAAGGTTTGGACCATTTCTCGTCCAAACCACCTAAAGAACTCTCATTGGGCCGATCTTTGAGTTTCAAACTCTCCAAAACTCAATCGGAGCAAAGTTGGGACCAGGTTCGTCAAAACAAGATGAAAAACTCTCATTGGGACGAACTTTGGGTTTCGAGCATTCAAAAACAGAAACGGAGCAAGGTTTGGACCATTTCTCGTCCAAACCACCTAAAGAACTCTCATTGGGCCGATCTTTGAGTTTCAAATTCTCCAAAACTCAAACGGACCAAAGTCGGGACCAAGTTCGTCCAAACAAGATGAAAAACTCTCATTGGGACGAACTTTAGGTTCCGAGCTCTAAAAAACAGAAACGGAGCAAGGTTTGGACCATTTCTCGTCCAAACACCCTAAAGAACTCTCATTGGGTCGATCTTTGAGTTTCAAACTCTCCAAAACTTAAAACGGAGCAAAGTTGGGACCAAGTTCGTCCAAACAAGATGAAAAACTCTCATTGGGACGAACTTTGGGTTCCGAGTTCTCAAAAGCAGAAACGGAGCGAGGTTTGGACCATTTCTCGTCCAAACAACCTAAAGAACTCTCATTGGGCCGATCTTTGAGTTTCAAACTCTCCAAAACTTAAAACGGAGCAAAGTTGGGACCAAGTTCGTCCAAACAAGATGAAAAACTCTCATTGGGACAAACTTTGGGTTCCGAGCTCTCAAAAACAGAAACGGAGAAAGGATTGGACCATTTCTCGTCCAAACCACCTAAAGAACTCTCATAGGGCCAATCTTTGAGTTTCAAACTCTACAAAACTCAATCGGAGCGAAGTTGGTACCAAGTTCGTCCAAACAAGATGAAAAACTCTCCTTGGGACGAACTTTGGGTTTCGAGCTCTCAAAAATAGAAAGGGAGCAAGGTTTGGACCATTTCTCGTCCAAACCACCTAAAGAACTCTCATTGGGCCGATCTTTGACTTTCAAACTCTCCAAAACTCAAACGGAGCAAAGTTGGGACCAAGTTCGTCCAAACAAGATGAAAAACTCTCATTGGGACGAACTTTCGGTTCCGAGCTCTAAAAAACAGAAACGGAGCAAGGTTTGGACCATTTCTCGTCCAAACAACCACAAGAACTCTCATTGGGCCGATCTTTGAGTTTCAAACTCTCAAAACATAAAACGGAGCAAAGTTGGGACCAAGTTCGTCCAAACAAGATGAAAAACTCTCATTGGGACAAACTTTGGGTTCCGAGCTCTCAAAAACAGAAACGGAGAAAGGTTTGGACCATTTGTCGTCCAAACCACCTAAAGAACTCTCATAGGGCCAATCTTTTAGTTTCAAACTCTCCAAAACTCAATCGGAGCAAAGTTGGGACCAAGTTCGTCCAAACAAGATGAAAAACTCTCATTGGGACGAACTTTGGGTTCCGAGCTCTCAAAAACAGAAACGGAGCAAGGTTTGGACCATTTCTCGTCCAAAGCACCTAAAGAACTCTCATTGGGCCGATCTTTGAGTTTCAAACTCTCCAAAACTTAAAACGAAGCAAAGTTGGGACCAAGTTCGTCCAAACAAGATGAAAAACTCTCATTGGGACAAACTTTTGGTTCCGAGCTCTCAAAAACAGAAACGGAGAAAGGTTTGGACCATTTCTCGTCTAAACCACCTAAAGAACTCTCATAGGGCCGATCTTTGAGTTTCAAACTCTACAAAACTCAATCGGAGCGAAGTTGGGACCAAGTTCGTCCAAACAAGATGAAAAACTCTCCTATGGACGAACTTTGGGTTCCAAGCTCTCAAAAACAGAAAGGGAGCAAGGTTAGGACCATTTCTCGTCCAAACCACCTAAAGAACTCTCATTGGGCCGATCTTTGAGTTTCAAACTCTCCAAAACTCAAACGGAGCAAAGTTGGGACCAAGTTCGTCCAAACAAGATGAAAAACTCTCATTGGGACGAACTTTCGGTTCCGAGTTCTAAAAAACAGAAACGGAGCAAGGTTTGGACCATTTCTCGTCCAAACAACCTAAAGAACTCTCAATGGGCTGATCTTTGAGTTTCAAACTCTCAAAACTTAAAACGGAGCAAAGTTGGGACCAAATTCGTCCAAACAAGATAAAAAACTCTCATTGGGACAAACTTTGGGTTCCGAGCTCTCAAAAACAGAAACGGAGAAAGGTTTGGACCATTTCTCGTCCAAACCACCTAAAGAACTCTCATAGGGCCGATCTTTGAGTTTCAAACTCTCCAAAACTCAATCAAAGCAAAGTTGGGACCAAGTTCGTCCAAACAAGATGAAAAACTCTCATTGGGACGAACTTTGGGTTCCGAGTCTCAAAAATAGAAACGGAGGAAGGTTTGGACCATTTCTCGTCCAAACCACCTAAAGAACTCTCATTCGGCCGATCTTTGAGTTTCAAACTCTCCAAAACTCAAACGAAGCAAAGTTGGGACCAAGTTCGTCCAAACAAGATGAAAAACTCTCATTGGGACGAACTTTGGGTTCCGAGCTCTAAAAAACAGAAAGAGAGCAAAGTTTGGAACATGTGTCGTCCACACCACCTAAAGAACTCTCATTGGACCTAAGTTTGAGTTTCAAACTCTCCAAAACAGAAACGGAGCAAAGTTTGGACCAAGTTTCGTCCAAACAAGATGAAAAACTCTCATTGGGACGAACTTTGGGTTCCAAGCTCTCAAAAACAGAAACGGAGCAAGGTTTGGACCATTTCTCATCTAAAACACCTTAAGAACTCTCATTGGGTCGAACTTTGAGTTTCAGACTCTCCAAAACTCAAACGGAGCAAAGTAAGGACCAAGCTCGTCCAAACAAGATGAAAAACTCTCATTGCGAGAAACTTTGGGTTCCGAGCTCTCAAAAACAGAACAGAGATAAGTTTGGAACATGTGTCGTCCACACCACCTATACAACTCTCATTGGGCCGAAGTTTGAGTTTCAAACTCACCAAAACTCAAATGGAGCAAAGTTTGGACCAAGTTTCATCCAAACAAGATGAAAAACTCTCCTTGGGACGAACTTTGGGTTCCGAGCTCTCAGAAACAGAAACGGGGCAAGGTTTTGACCATTTCTCGTCCAAACCACCTAAGAACTCTCATTGGGCTGAACTTTGAGTTTCAAACATTTCAAAACTCAAATGGAGCAAAGTTTGGACCAAGTTTCGTCCAAATAAGATGAAAAACTCTCATTCGGAAAAACTTTGGGTTCCGAGCTCTCAAAAACAAAGCAAAGTTTGGACCATGTGTCATCCACACCACCTAAAGAACTCTCATTGGGCCTAAGTTTGAGTTTCAAACTCTCCAAAACTGAAACGGAGAAAAGTTTGGACCAAGTTTCGTCCAAACAAGATGAAAAACTCTCATTGGGACGAACTTTGGGTTCCGAGCTCTCAAAAACAGAAACGGAGCAAGGTTTGGAACATTTTTCATCCTAAACACCTTAAGAACTCTCATTGGGTCGAACTTTGAGTTTCAAACGCTCCAAAACTCAAACGGAGCAAAGTTAGGACCAAGTTCGTCCAAACAAGATGAAAAACTCTCATTGGGACGAACTTTGGGTTCCGAGCTTTCAAAAACAGAAACCGAGCAAGGTTTGGACCATTTCTCGTCCAAACCACCTAAAGAACTCTCATTGGGTCGAACTTTGAGTTTCAAACTCACCAAAACTCAAATGGAGCAAAGTTTGGACCAAGTTTCATCCAAACAAGATGAAAAACTCTCATTGGGACGAACTTTGGGTTCCGAGCACTCAAAAGCAGAAACGGGGCAAGGTTTTGACCATTTCTCGTCCAAACCACCTAAAGAATTCTCATTGGGCCGAAGTTTGAGTTTCAAACTCACCAAAACTCAAACGGAGCAAAGTTTGGACCAAGTTTCATCCAAACAAGATGAAAAACTCTCATTGGGACAAACTTTGGGTTCTGAGCTCTCAAAAACAGAACCAGAGCAAAGTTTGGAACATGTGTCATCCACACCACCTAAAGAACTCTCATTGGGCCGAAGTTTGAGTTTCAAACTCACCAAAACTCAAACGGAGCAAAGTTTGGACCAAGTTTCATCCAAACAAGATGAAAAACTCTCATTGGGACGAACTTTGGGTTCCGAGCTTTCAAAAACAGAAACCGAGCAAGGTTTGGACCATTTCTCGTCCAAACCACCTAAAGAACTCTCATTGGGCCTAACTTTGAGTTTCAAACTCTCCAAAACTCAAACGTAACAAAGTTTGTACCAAGTTTCGTCCAAATAGGATGAAAAAGTCTCATTGGGAGAAACTTTGGGTTCCGAGGTCTCAAAAACAGAAACAGAGCAAAGTTTGGAACATGTGTCGTCCACACCACTTAAACAACTCTCATTGGGCGGAAGTTTGAGTTTCAAACTCACCAAAACTCAAACGGAGCAAAGTTTGGACCAAGTTTCATCCAAACAAGATGAAAAACTCTCTTTGGGACGAACTTTGGGCTCCGAGCTCTCAAAAACAGAAACGGAGCAAGGTTTTGACCAATTCTTGTCCAAACCACCTAAAGAACTCTCATTGGGCTGAACTTTGAGTTTCCAACTTTCCAAAACTCAAATGGAGCAAAGTTTGGACCAAGTTTTGTCCAAATAAGATGGAAAACTCTCATTCGGATAAACTTTGGGTTCCGAGCACTCATTCGGATAAACTTTTGGTTCGATCTTGCATATACGCAGTTTACTGTTTATTTAACCGCCCAAATTTTTATCAAACAACCACCTGGCTCAGTGGTTGAGTGAGTTATTATCCTTGGCTGCTCCATGGTGGGGGTTCGATCCTGCATATACGCAGTTTACTGTTTATTTAACCGCCCAAATTTATCAAACAACCACCTGGCTTAGTGGTTGAGTGAGTTATTATCCTTGGCTGCTCCATGGTGGGGGTTCGATCCTGCATATATGCAGTTTACTATTTATTTAACCGCCCAAATTTGCTCCATGGTGGGGGTTCGATCCTTCATATATGCAGTTCACTGTTTATTTAACCGCCCAAATGGCCCAAATTTTGGCTGCTCCATGGTGGGGGTTCGATCCTGCATATATGCAGTTTACTGTTTATTTAACCGCCCAAAATTTTCCATGGTGGGGGTTCGATCCTGCATATACGCAGTTTACTGTTTATTTAACCGCCCAAATTTTTTTGGCTGCTCCATGGTGGGGGTTCGATCCTGCATATATGCAGTTCACTGTTTATTTAACCGCCCAAATGGCCCAAATTTTTGCTCCATGGTGGGGGTTCGATCCTGCATATACGCAGTTTACTGTTTATTTAACCGCCCAAATTTATCAAACAACCACCTGGCTCAGTGGTTGAGTGAGTTATTATCCTTGATTGCTCCATGGTGGGGGTTCGATCCTGCATATACGCAGTTTATTGTTTATTTAACCGCCCAATTTTTAATCAAACAACCACCTGGCTCAGTGGTTGAGTGAGTTATTATCCTTGGCTGCTCCATGGTGGGGGTTCGATCCTGCATATATGTAGTTTACTGTTTATTTAACCGCCCAAATTTTTTTGCTCCATGGTGGGGGTTCGATCCTGCATATACGCAGTTTACTGTTTATTTAACCGCCCAAATTTTATCAAACAACCATCTGGCTCAGTGGTTGAGTGAGTTATTATCCTTGGCTGCTCCATGGTGGGGGTTCGATCCTGCATATACGCAGTTTACTGTTTATTTAACCGCCCAAATTTTTTCCATGGTGGGGGTTCGATCCTGCATATATGCAGTTTACTGTTTATTTAACCGCCCAAAATTTTATCAAACAACCACCTGGCTCAGTGGTTGAGTGAGTTATTATCCTTGATTGCTCCATGGTGGGGGTTCGATCCTGCATATACGCAGTTTACTGTTTATTTAACCTCCCAAATTTTTGCTCCATGGTGGGGGTTCGATTCTGCATATACGCAGTTTACTGTTTATTTAACCGCCCAATTTTTTTTTTTTTACCCCCCAAATTTTAATTTTTTTAGCCCTAGTTTTCTCTGTTCTCTCTCCTTAACGGAATTGGAGATGGGATCGGGTTGCTAGGGCGGCAAGGCGGCAGTGCCGCCGTCTTGTGGGTTTGGGGTTTGGTTGTGCAGGTTTGCGTTGGTTGTTGCTGGTGTTTTCGGTGCTACGGTGGCTGTAGGGTTACTGTTTGGCTTGAAGGTTTTCGAGTGCACGGTGTGAGTGGTGGAATTCGTTTTCGTGATATCCATTTGTTTCTTCGACGGTGCAAGCGGTGGAATTCGTGAATTTTCTTCCGATTGTTCTCGTGTGGATGGTGCGAGTGGTATTCCATTTGTTCTCGTGTGTTGCTGTGTGAGTGATTGAGCGGTGGTGCTTTGTTCGGGTGAGCGGTGGAAGCGGTGGAAATGGGTAAGAGGCGGTCACCGTTGAAGAAACCTAATTTGTCGGCGCCTGTTCGGAAGAAAGAGGATTTGAAGTCTGCTGCGAAGGTGGTGTCTGAGTCGAAGCCTGTGAGTCCGAAGGCTTTATGTAGAGTGATTGATTCGTCTGTTGCGATAATGAAGCAGGTGAAGTCAGTGCTTGGTGATGATGGGAAGTCGGTGGAGTGTAGTGCAAAGGAACAGTCTGAAGCGGTGGATCCGAGGGTTACGTCTGGTATGAGGTCTGAAGCGGAGGGTCTGAATTCGAAGCCTGATGCGGAGGTTTCGAAGGTTACGTCTGGTACGAAGTCTGAAGAGGGGGATCCGAAGGTTTTGCTGAAGGAGACTCCACTTCATAGGTTGCAGTCGGTGGAGCGTAGTGATGATCAGGGTTTGGAGAGATTGGATAATCCGATTGTGGTGGTTGTTCCAGGAGTTGAGAAGGTGAAGGATGCTGAGAAGAATCCGACTGTTGTGTGTGTCGTGACGGAGTCGAAGAGGGCTGTTCCGTCTGGGGTGGGTTCGTCTTCCTCCTTCGTTCAAGCGGTGGCTAGGGCTTCCATGCAGCCGAGGTTACAATTCGGGTCGGTGGAGCAGCGTGGGGGTTTGACCCGAGTGCAGTGTGGGGGTTTGACCCGATTGCAGTGTGACCCGAAGGGGAAGCGTGTGTCTGATGGGCTTGATGGTGATGTTGGGCCTGCTATGGAGGGTAATTTTGGGCTTCCTACGGGTGGCCTTGGAAAGGAGAAAGGTGGTGTGGTGGGTAGTGGGCTGGACAAAAGGAATGGGCCTTCTTGGGCTTCTTTGGGCCAAATTATTCTTCTTCTACAGAGATGTTGTTTGTGCTGCCTAAGGAGTTGAATGGCAAGCGAGTGGTGGTGCCGGATGAGGATATTCTTGAGGAAGGTATTAATTTATGGAGGTGCTCTCTTGTGGGGCAGTTTATTGATGCTCGGGTTCCTTTTTCGGTATTATCTCGTTTGGTAAATAGGATTTGGGGTCACCTTGAGGAGCCCACAATTACTATTCTTGAAAATGGTCTTATTATTTTCCAATTCCACCATTCTAGTTCGTGTGATTGGATTCTAAAGAATGGGCCGTGGCATATTGGTGGAAAACCCCTGCTTCTTCGGAAATGGTCCCCAGGTATTGTTCCAGAATCTTTTTCCTTTGATAGAGTGCCCATTTGGATTAAATTGTCTAAGTTACCGTTAGAACTGTGGACTACTAGAGGTTTGAGTGTGGTTGCTAGTGCCATAGGCAAGCCGGTGTGCCTTGATAAGGCAACTGAGGAGCGGAGGCGGTTGTCTTTTGCCCGTGTTTGTGTGCAGATTGGGCCAAAGGATGAGTTACCGAGTACGGTGGAGGTGTGTATCCGTGGCCAGAGTTTTGTTGTGGCTGTGGAATATTCTTGGAAGCCTAGGAGGTGTGTGCCTTGTGGTGTGTTTGGTCATTCTAGTGCCAGTTGTCAGGTCCAGTTAGAGAAGAGTCCAGAGGAGGTTGGAGGTATGCCCGTAGGTCGGCCGTCTTCTAGTGCCCCTTCTACTAGTGCCCCTTCTGTTGGTGGTCGGGGTGTGTTTGCTAGGCCTTTGGATACGAGTGGTTCTCTTGGTTCGTCGATTGCCTTGAAGGGCTTGGGTCCGGTCCCTCGTAAAAAGATCGGGTCCATGACCCCTTCAGGTCATCCAGGCTTGGGAAATTCTTTTGCTATGTTGGAAGATGGGATTGAGGATGATGAGTCTTTGGCGCTTACTTTGGTTCCGGCTGCTACGGATCCTCCCCCATTAGCTATGGTGACGCCCATGTCAAATTTTGTTACTTTTGAGCGCGCACCTCAGTTCAGTGTGGACCCTAGGTGGGCAAAGGGTGCTTTAGACCTTCCCTCTGATGACTAGTTGTCATGATAGGTTTAGTGTGATTATTAGTTCCCTGCTCGGGGTGTGAGCTTTGTCGTTTTATTGCTTGGTGTGTTAGCCTTATGGCGTGCGTAGTTCTTTTATTTTTCTCCTCTGCTCGGGATGTGAGCTTGTTTGCGTTCCCCGTTCTTGGGGTGTGTCGTTTTGCTTTCCTTCTGGTCTGTTGAGTTTTGTTTCCCTGCTCGGGGTGTGAGCTTAGTTTTTTTGTGCCCTGGCCTCGGGCTATGAGGTCCTCCTTTTTGCTTAGTTATATACATCTACCTTTGCAAAAAAAAATAGAAACAAAGCAAAGTTTGGACCATGTGTCATCCACACCACCTAAAGAACTCTCATTGGGCCTAAGTTTGAGTTTCAAACTCTCCAAAACTGAAACGGAGCAAAGTTTGGACCAAGCTTCGTCAAAACAAGATGAAAAACTCTCATTGGGTTCCGAGCTCTCAAAAACAGAAACGGAGCAAGGTTTGGACCATTTCTCATCCAAAACACCTTAAGAACTCTCATTGGGTCGACCTTTGAGTTTCAAACTCTCCAAAACTCAAACGGAGCAAAGTAAGGACCAAGTTTGTCCAAACAAGATGAAAAACTCTAATTGGGACGAACTTTGGGTTCCTAGCTTTCAAAAACAGAAACGGAGCAAGGTTTGGACTATTTCTCGTCCAAACAACCTAAAGAACTCTCATTGGGCCGAACTTTGAGTTTCAAACTCTCCAAAACTCAAACGGAACAAAGTTTGGACCAAGTTTCGTACAAACAAGATGAAAAACTCTCATTGGGAGAAACTTTGGGTTCCGAGCTCTCAAAAACAGAACGGAGCAAAGTTTTGAACATGACATCCACACCACCTAAACAACTCTCATTGGGCCGAAGTTTCAGTTTAAAACTCACCAAGACTCAAACGGAGCAAATTTTGGACCAAGTTTCATCCAAACAAGATGAAAAACCCTCATTGGGACGAACTTTGGGTTCCGAGCTCTCAAAAATAGAAACGGAGAAAGGTTTGGAGCATTTCTCGTCCAAACACCCTAAAAAACTCTCATTGGGCCGAACTTTCAGTTTTAAACTTTCCAAAACTCAAAAGGAACAAAGTTTGGACAAAAATTCGTCCAAACAAGATGAAAAACTCTCATTGGGAGAAACTTTGGGTTCCGAGCTCTAAAAAACAGAAACAGAGCAAAGTTTGGAACATGTGTCGTCCACACCACCTAAACAACTCTCATTGGGCCGAAGTGCGAGTTTCAAACTCACCAAAACTCAAACGTAGCAAAGTTTGGACCAAGTTTCATCCAAACAAGATGAAAAACTCTCATTGGGACGAACTTTGGGTTCCGAGCTCTCAAAAACAGAAACGGAGCAAGGTTTGGATCATTTCTCATCCTAAGCACCTTAAGAACTCTCATTGGGTCGAACTTTGAGATTCAAACTATCCAAAACTCAAACGGAGCAAAGTTAGGACCAAGTTCGTCCAAACAAGATGAAAAACTCTCATTGGGACGAACTTTGGGTTCCGAGCTTTAAAAAACAGAAACCGAGCAAGGTGGGAACCATTTCTCGTCCAAACCACCTAAATAACTCTCATTGGGTCGAACTTTGAGTTTCAAACTCTCGAAAACTCAAACGGAACAAAGTTGGACCAACTTTCGTCCAAACAAGATGAAAAACTCTCATTGGGAGAAACTTTGGGCTCCGAGCTCTCAAAAACAGAAAGAGAGCAAAGTTTGGAACATGTGTCATCCACACCACCTAAAGAACTCTCATTTGACCTAAGTTTGAGTTTCAAACTCTCCAAAACTGAAACGGAGCAAAGTTTGGACCAAGTTTCGTCCAAACAAGATGAAAAACTCTCATTGGGACGAACTTTGGGTTCCAAGCTCTCAAAAACAGAAACGGAGCAAGGTTTGGACCATTTCTCATCTAAAACACCTTAAGAACTCTCATTGGGTAGAACTTTGAGTTTCAGACTCTCCAAAACTCAAACGGAGCAAAGTAAGGACCAAGCTCGTCCAAACAAGATGAAAAACTCTCATTGCGAGAAACTTTGGGTTCCGAGCTCTCAAAAACAGAACAGAGATAAGTTTGGAACATGTGTCGTCCACACCACCTATACAACTCTCATTGGGCCGAAGTTTTAGTTTCAAACTCACCAAAACTCAAATGGAGCAAAGTTTGGACCAAGTTTCATCCAAACAAGATGAAAAACTCTGATTGGGACGAACTTTGGGTTCCGAGCTCTCACAAACAGAAACGGGGCAAGGTTTTGACCATTTCTCGTCCAAACCACCTAAGAACTCTCATTGGGCTGAACTTTGAGTTTCAAACATTTCAAAACTCAAATGGAGCAAAGTTTGGACCAAGTTTCGTCCAAATAAGATGAAAAACTCTCATTCGGAAAAACTTTGGGTTCCGAGCTCTCAAAAACAAAGCAAAGTTTGGACCATGTGTCATCCACACCACCTAAAGAACTCTCATTGGGCCTAAGTTTGAGTTTCAAACTCTCCAAAACTGAAACGGAGAAAAGTTTGGACCAAGTTTCGTCCAAACAAGATGAAAAACTCTCATTGGGACGAACTTTGGGTTCCGAGCTCTCAAAAACAGAAACGGAGCAAGGTTTGGAACATTTTTCATCCTAAACACCTTAAGAACTCTCATTGGGTCGAACTTTGAGTTTCAATTGCTCCAAAACTCAAACGGAGCAAAGTTAGGACCAAGTTCGTCCATACAAGGTGAAAAACTCTCATTGGGACGAACTTTGGGTTCCGAGCTTTCAAAAACAGAAACCGAGCAAGGTTTGGACCATTTCTCGTCCAAACCACCTAAAGAACTCTCATTGGGTCGAACTTTGAGTTTCAAACTCTCCAAAACTCAAACGGAACAAAGTTTCGACCAACTTTCGTCCAAACAAGATGAAAAACTCTCATTGGGAGAAACTTTGGGTTCCGAGCTCTCAAAAACAAAAACAGAGCAAAGTTTAGAACATGTGTCGTCCACACCACCTAAACAACTCTCATTGGGCTGAAGTTTGAGTTTCAAACTCACCAAGACTCAAACGGAGCAAAGTTTGGACCAAGTTTCATCCAAACAAGATGAAAAACTCTCATTGGGACAAACTTTGGGTTCCGAGCTCTCAAGAACAGAAACGGAGCAAGGTTTGGACCATTTCTCGTCCAAACCACCTAAAGAACTCTCATTGGGCTGAACTTTGAGTTTCAAACTTTCCAAAACTCAAATGGAGCAAAGTTTGGACCAAGTTTCGTCCAAATAAGATGAAAAACTCTCATTGGGACGAACATTGGGTTCCGAGGTCTCAAAAATAGAAACGGAGGAAGGTTTCGGACCATTTCTCGTCAAAACCACCTAAAGAACTCCCATTGGGACGAACTTTGAGTTTCAAACTCTCCAAAACTCAAACGGAACAAAGTTTGGACCAAGTTTCGTCCAAACAAGATGAAAAACTATCATTGGGAGAAACTTTGGGTTCCAAGCTCTCAAAAACAGAAACAGAGCAAAGTTTGGATCATGTGTCGTCCACGCCACCTAAACAACTCTCATTGGGCCGAAGTTTGAGTTTCAAACTCACCAAAACTCAAACGGAGCAAAGTTTGGACCAAGTTTCATCCAAACAAGATGAAAAACTCTCATTGGGACAAACCTTCGGTTCTGAGATCTCAAAAACAGAAACGGAGCAAGGTTTGGACCATTTCTCGTCCAAACCACCTAAAGAACTCTCATTGGGCTGCAATTTGAGTTTCAAACTCTCCAAAACTCAAACCGAACAAAGTTTGGACCAAGTTTCGTCCAAACAAGATGAAAAACTCTCATTGGGAGAAACTTTGGGTTCCGTGCTCTCAAAAACAGAACAAAGCTAAGTTTGGAACATGTGTTATCCACACCACCTAAACAACTCTCATTGGGCCGAAGTTTGAGTTTCAAACACACCAAAACTTAAACGGAGCAAAGTTTGGACCAAGTTTCATCCAAACAAGATGAAAAACTCTCATTGGGACGAAGTTTGTTTTCCGAGCTCTCAAAAACAGAAACGGAGCAAGCTTTGGACCATTTCTCGTCCAAACCACCTAAAGAACTCTCATTGGGCCGAAATTTGAGTTTCAAACTCTCCAAAACTCAAACAGAACAAAGTTTGGACCAAGTTTCGTCCAAACAAGATGAAAAACTCTCATTGGGACGAAGTTTTTTTTCCGAGCTCTCAAAAACAGAAACGGAGCAAGGTTTGGACCATTTCTCGTCCAAACCACCTAAAGAACTCTCATTGGGCCGAAGTTTGAGTTTCAAACTCACCAGAACTCAAACGGACCAAAGTTTGGACGAGTTTCATCCAAACAAGATGAAAAACTCTCATTGGGACAAACTTTGGGTTCCGAGCTCTCAAGAACAGAAACGGAGCAAGGTTTGGACCATTTCTCGTCCAAACCACCTAAAGAACTCTCATTGGGCTGAACTTTGAGTTTCAAACTTTCCAAAACTCAAATGGAGCAAAGTTTGGACCAAGTTTCATCCAAATAAGATGAAAAACTCTCATTGGGACGAACATTGGGTTCCGAGGTCTCAAAAATAGAAACGGAGGAAGGTTTCGGACCATTTCTCGTCAAAACCACCTAAAGAACTCCCATTGGGACGAACTTTGAGTTTCAAACTCTCCAAAACTCAAACGGAACAAAGTTTGGACCAAGTTTCGTCCAAACAAGATGAAAAACTATCATTGGGAGAAACTTTGGGTTCCAAGCTCTCAAAAACAGAAACAGAGCAAAGTTTGGATCATGTGTCGTCCACGCCACCTAAACAACTCTCATTGGGCCGAAGTTTGAGTTTCAAACTCACCAAAACTCAAACGGAGCAAAGTTTGGACCAAGTTTCATCCAAACAAGATGAAAAACTCTCATTAGGACGAAGTTTGTTTTCCGAGCTCTCAAAAACAGAAAGAGAGCAAGGTTTGGACCATTTCTCGTCCAAACCACTTAAAGAACTCTCATTGGGCCGAAGTTTGAGTTTCAAACTTTCCAAAACTCAAATGGAGCAAAGTTTGGACCAAGTTTCGTCCAAATAAGATGAAAAACTCTCATTGGGACGAACAATGGGTTCCGAGCTCTCAAAAACAGAAACGGAGAAAGGTTCGGACCATTTCTCGTTAAAACCACCTAAAGAACTCCCATTGGGACGAACTTTGAGTTTCAAACTCTCCAAAACTCAAACGGAACAAAGTTTGGACCAAGTTTCGTCCAAACAAGATGAAAAACTATCATTGGGAGAAACTTTGGGTTCCTAGTTCTCAAAAACAGAAACAGAGCAAAGTTTGGATCATGTGTCGTCCACGCCACCTAAACAACTCTCATTGGGCCGAAGTTTGAGTTTCAAACTCACCAAAACTCAAACGGAGCAAAGTTTGGACCAAGTTTCATCCAAACAAGATGAAAAACTCTCATTGGGACGAAGTTTGTTTTCCGAGCTCTCAAAAACAGAAACGGAGCAAGCTTTGGACCATTTCTCGTCCAAACCACCTAAAGAACTCTCATTGGGCCGAAATTTGAGTTTCAAACTCTCCAAAACTCAAACAGAACAAAGTTTGGACCAAGTTTCGTCCAAACAAGATGAAAAACTCTCATTGGGACGAAGTTTTTTTTCCGAGCTCTCAAAAACAGAAACGGAGCAAGGTTTGGACCATTTCTCGTCCAAACCACCTAAAGAACTCTCATTGGGCCGAAGTTTGAGTTTCAAACTCACCAGAACTCAAACGGACCAAAGTTTGGACGAGTTTCATCCAAACAAGATGAAAAACTCTCATTGGGACAAACTTTGGGTTCCGAGCTCTCAAGAACAGAAACGGAGCAAGGTTTGGACCATTTCTCGTCCAAACCACCTAAAGAACTCTCATTGGGCTGAACTTTGAGTTTCAAACTTTCCAAAACTCAAATGGAGCAAAGTTTGGACCAAGTTTCATCCAAATAAGATGAAAAACTCTCATTGGGACGAACATTGGGTTCCGAGGTCTCAAAAATAGAAACGGAGGAAGGTTTCGGACCATTTCTCGTCAAAACCACCTAAAGAACTCCCATTGGGACGAACTTTGAGTTTCAAACTCTCCAAAACTCAAACGGAACAAAGTTTGGACCAAGTTTCGTCCAAACAAGATGAAAAACTATCATTGGGAGAAACTTTGGGTTCCAAGCTCTCAAAAACAGAAACAGAGCAAAGTTTGGATCATGTGTCGTCCACGCCACCTAAACAACTCTCATTGGGCCGAAGTTTGAGTTTCAAACTCACCAAAACTCAAACGGAGCAAAGTTTGGACCAAGTTTCATCCAAACAAGATGAAAAACTCTCATTAGGACGAAGTTTGTTTTCCGAGCTCTCAAAAACAGAAAGAGAGCAAGGTTTGGACCATTTCTCGTCCAAACCACTTAAAGAACTCTCATTGGGCCGAAGTTTGAGTTTCAAACTTTCCAAAACTCAAATGGAGCAAAGTTTGGACCAAGTTTCGTCCAAATAAGATGAAAAACTCTCATTGGGACGAACAATGGGTTCCGAGCTCTCAAAAACAGTAACGGAGAAAGGTTCGGACCATTTCTCGTTAAAACCACCTAAAGAACTCCCATTGGGACGAACTTTGAGTTTCAAACTCTCCAAAACTCAAACGGAACAAAGTTTGGACCAAGTTTCGTCCAAACAAGATGAAAAACTATCATTGGGAGAAACTTTGGGTTCCTAGTTCTCAAAAACAGAAACAGAGCAAAGTTTGGATCATGTGTCGTCCACGCCACCTAAACAACTCTCATTGGGCCGAAGTTTGAGTTTCAAACTCACCAAAACTCAAACGGAGCAAAGTTTGGACCAAGTTTCATCCAAACAAGATGAAAAACTCTCATTGGGACGAAGTTTGTTTTCCGAGCTCTCAAAAACAGAAACGGAGCAAGGTTTGGACCATTTCTCGTCCAAACCACCTAAAGAACTCTCATTGGGCCGAAATTTGAGTTTCAAACTCTCCAAAACTCAAACAGAACAAAGTTTGGACCAAGTTTCGTCCAAACAAGATGAAAAACTCTCATTGGGAGAAACTTTGGGTTTTGAGCTCTCAAAAACAGAACCAGAGCAAAGTTTGGAATATGTGTCGTCCACACCACCTAAACAACTCTCATTGGGCCGAAGGTTGAGTTTCAAACTCACCAAAACTCAAACGGAGCAAGGTTTGGACCAAGTTTCATCCAAACAAGATGAAAAACTCTCATTGGGACGAACTTTGGGTTCCGAGCTTTCAAAAACAGAAATCGAGCAAGTTTTGGACCATTTCTCGTCCAAACCACCTAAAGAACTCTCATTGGGTCGAACTTTGAGTTTCACACTCTCCAAAACTCAAACGGAATAAAGTTCGGACCAAGTTTCGTCCAAACAAGATGAAAAACTCTCATTGGGAGAAACTTTCCGTTCCGAGCTCTCAAAAACAAAAACAGAGCAAAGTTTGGAACATGTGTCGTCCACACCACCTAAACAACTCTCATTGGGCCGAAGTTTGAGTTTCAAACTCACCAAAACTCAAACGGAGCAAAGTTTGGACAAAGTTTCATCGAAACAAGATGAAAAACTCTCATTGGGACAAACTTTGGGTTCTGAGCTCTCAAAAACAGAACCAGAGCAAAGTTTGGAACATGTGTCGTCCACACCACCTAAACAACTCTCATTGGGCCGAAGTTTGAGTTTCAAACTCACCAAAACTCAAACGGAGCAAAGTTTGGACCAAGTTTCATCCAAACAAGATGAAAAACTCTCATTGGGACAAACTTTAGGTTCTGAGCTCTCAAAACAGAACCAGAGCAAAGTTTGGAACATGTGTCGTCCACACCACCTAAAGAACTCTCATTGGGCCGAAATTTGAGTTTCAAACTCTCCAAAACTCAAACAGAACAAAGTTTGGACCAAGTTTCGTCCAAACAAGATGAAAAACTCTCATTGGGAGAAACTTTGGGTTCTAAACTCTCAAAAACAGAACCAGAGCAAAGTTTGGAACATGTGTCGTCCACAACACCTAAACAACTCTCATTGGGCCGAAGGTTGAGTTTCAAACTCACCAAAACTCAAACGGAGCAAGGTTTGGACCAAGTTACATCCAAACAAGATGAAAAACTCTCATTGGGACGAACTTTGGGTTCCGAGCTTTCAAAAACAGAAACCGAGCAAGGTTTGGACCATTTCTCGTCCAAACCGCCTATAGAACTCTCATTGGGTCGAACTTTGAGTTTCACACTCTCCAAAACACAAACGGAACAAAGTTTGGACCAAGTTTCGTCCAAATAAGATGAAAAACTCTCATTGGGAGAAACTTTCGGTTCCGAGCTCTCAAAAACAAAAACAGAGCAAAGTTTGGAACATGTGTCGTCCACACCACCTAAACAACTCTCATTGGGCCAAAGTTTGAGTTTCAAACTCACCAAGACTCAAACGGAGCAAAGTTTGGACCAAGTTTCATCCAAACAAGATGAAAAACTCTCATTGGCACAAACTTTGGGTTCCGAGCTCTCAAAAAAAGAAAAGGAGCAAGGTTTGGACCATTTCTCGTCCAAACCACCTAAAGAACTCTCATTGGGCTGAACTTTGAGTTTCAAACATTTCAAAACTCAAATGGAGCAAAGTTTGGACCAAGTTTCGTCCAAATAAGCTGAAAAACTCTCATTCGGAAAAACTTTGTGTTCCGAGCTCTCAAAAACAGAAACAAACTCTCCAAAACTGAAACGGAGCAAAGTTTGGACCATGTGTCATCGACACCACCTAAAGAACTCTCATTGGGCCTAAGTTTGAGTTTCAAACTCTCCAAAACTGAAACGGAGCAAAGTTTGGACAAGGTTTCGTCCAAACAAGATGAAAAGCTCTCATTGGGACGAACTTATGGTTCCGAGCTCTCAAAAACAGAAACGGAGCAAGGTTTGGACCATTTTTCATCCTAAACACCTTAAGAACTCTCATTGGGTCGAACTTTGAGTTTCAAACGCTCCAAAACTCAAACGGAGCAAAGTTAAGACCAAGTTCGTCCAAACAAGATGAAAAACTCTCATTGGGACGAACTTTGGGTTCCGAGCTTTCAAAAACAGAAACCGAGCAAGGTTTGGACCATTTCTCGTCCAAACCACCTAAAGAACTCTCATTGGGTCGAACTTTGAGTTTCAAACTCTCCAAAACTCAAACGGAACAAAGTTTCGACCAAGTTTCGTCCAAACAAGATGAAAAACTCTCATTGGGAGAAACTTTGGGTTCCGAGCTCTCAAAAATAAAAACAGAGCAAAGTTTGGAACATGTGTCGTCCACACCACCTAAACAACTCTCATTGGGCCGAAGTTTGAGTTTCAAACTCACCAAGACTCAAACGGAGCAAAGTTTGGACCAAGTTTCATCCAAACAAGATGAAAAACTCTCATTGGGACAAACTTTTGGGTTCCGAGCTCTCAAAAACAGAAACAGAGCAAGGTTTGGACCATTTCTCGTCCAAACCACCTAAAGAACTCTCATTGGGCTGAACTTTTATTTTCAAACTTTCCAAAACTCAAACGGAGCAAAGTTTGGACCAAGTTTCGTCCAAATAAGATGAAAAACTCTCATTGGGACGAACTTTGGGTTCCGAGCTCTCAAAAACAGAAACGGAGAAAGGTTCGGACCATTTCTATTCTGAACCACCTAAAGAACTCCCATTGGAACGAACTTTGAGTTTATAACTCTGCAAAACTCAAACGGAAAAAAGTTTGGACCAAGTTTCGTCCAAACAAGATGAAAAACTCTCATTGGGAGAAACTTTGGGTTCTGAGCTCTCAAAAACAGAACCACAACAAAGTTTGGAACATGTGTCGTCCACACCACCTAAACAACAATCATTGGGCCGAAGTTTGAGTTTAAAACTCACCAAAACTCAAACGGAGCAAAGTTTGGACCAAGTTTCATCCAAACAAGATGAAAAACTCTCATTAGGACGAAGTTTGTTTTCCGAGCTCTCAAAAACAGAAAGAGAGCAAGGTTTGGACCATTTCTCGTCCAAACCACTTAAAGAACTCTCATTGGGCCGAAGTTTGAGTTTCAAACTCACCAAAACTAAAACGGAGCAAAGTTTGGACCAAGTTTCATCCAAACAAGATGAAAAACTCTCATTGGGACAAACTTTGGGTTCTGAGCTCTAAAAAACAGAACCAGAGCAAAGTTTGGAAAATGTGTCGTCCACACCACCTAAACAACTCTCATTGGGCCGAAGTTTGAGTTTCAAACTCACCAAAACTCAAACGGAGCAAAGTTTGGACCAAGTTTCATCCAAACAAGATGAAAAACTCTCATTGGGACAAACTTTGGGTTCCGAGCTCTCAAAAACAGAAACAGAGCAAGGTTTGGACCATTTCTCGTCCAAACCACCTAAAGAACTCTCATTGGGCTGAACTTTTATTTTCAAACTTTCCAAAACTCAAACGGAGCAAAGTTTGGACCAAGTTTCGTCCAAATAAGATGAAAAACTCTCATTGGGACGAACTTTGGGTTCCGAGCTCTCAAAAACAGAAACGGAGAAAGGTTCGGACCATTTCTATTCCGAACCACCTAAAGAACTCCCATTGGAACGAACTTTGAGTTTATAACTCTGCAAAACTCAAACGGAACAAAGTTTGGACCAAGTTTCGTCCAAACAAGATGAAAAACTCTCATTGGGAGAAACTTTGGGTTCTGAGCTCTCAAAAACAGAACCACAACAAAGTTTGGAACATGTGTCGTCCACACCACCTAAACAACAATCATTGGGCCGAAGTTTGAGTTTAAAACTCACCAAAACTCAAACGGAGCAAAGTTTGGACCAAGTTTCATCCAAACAAGATGAAAAACTCTCATTAGGACGAAGTTTGTTTTCCGAGCTCTCAAAAACAGAAAGAGAGCAAGGTTTGGACCATTTCTCGTCCAAACCACTTAAAGAACTCTCATTGGGCCGAAGTTTGAGTTTCAAACTCACCAAAACTAAAACGGAGCAAAGTTTGGACCAAGTTTCATCCAAACAAGATGAAAAACTCTCATTGGGACAAACTTTGGGTTCTGAGCTCTCAAAAACAGAACCAGAGCAAAGTTTGGAAAATGTGTCGTCCACACCACCTAAACAACTCTCATTGGGCCGAAGTTTGAGTTTCAAACTCACCAAAACTCAAACGGAGCAAAGTTTGGACCAAGTTTCATCCAAACAAGATGAAAAACTCTCATTGGGACGAAGTTTGTTTTCCGAGCTCTGAAAAACAGAAACGGAGCAAGGTTTGGACCATTTCTCGTCCAAACAACCTAAAGAACTCTCATTGGGCCGAAATTTGAATTTCAAACTCTCCAAAACTCAAACAGAACAAAGTTTGGACCAAGTTTCGTCCAAACGAGATGAAAAATTCTCATTGGGAGAAACTTTGGGTTCTGAGCTCTCAAAAACAGAACCAGAGCAAAGTTTGGAACATGTGTCGTCCACACCACCTAAACAACTCTCATTGGGCCGAAGGTTGAGTTTCAAACTCACCAAAACTCAGACGGAGAAGGTTTGGACCAAGTTTCATCCAAACAAGATAAAAAACTCTCATTGGGACGAACTTTGGGTTCCCAGATTTCAAAAACAGAAACCGAGCAAGGTTTGGACCATTTCTCGTCCAAACCACCTAAATAACTCTCATTGGGTCGAACTTTGAGTTTCACACTCTCCAAAACTCAAACGGAACAAAGTTTGGACCAAGTTTCGTCCAAACAAGATGAAAAACTCTCATTGGGAGAAACTTTCGGTTCCGAGCTCTCAAAAACAAAAACAGAGCAAAGTTTGGAACATGTGTCGTCCACACCACCTAAACAACTCTCATTGGGCCGAAGTTTGAGTTTCAAACTCACCAAAACTCAAACGGAAAAAAGTTTGGACCAAGTTTCGTCCAAACAAGATGAAAAACTCTCATTGGGAGAAACTTTGGGTTCTAAGCTCTCAAAAACAGAACCAGAGCAAAGTTTGGAACATGTGTCGTCCACAACACCTAAACAACTCTCATTGGGCCGAAGGTTGAGTTTCAAACTCACCAAAACTCAAACGGAGCAAGGTTTGGACCAAGTTTCATCCAAACAAGATGAAAAACTCTCATTGGGACGAACTTTGGGTTCTGAGCTCTCAAAAACAGAACCAGAGCAAAGTTTGGAACATGTGGTGTCCACACCACCTAAACAACTCTCATTGGGCCGAAGGTTGAGTTTCAAACTCACCAAAACTCAAACGGAGCAAGGTTTGGACCAGGTTTCATCCAAACAAGATGAAAAACTCTCATTGGGACGAACTTTGGGTTCCGAGCTTTCAAAAACAGAAACCGAGCAAGGTTTGGACCATTTCTCGTCCAAACCACCTAATGAACTCTCATTGGGTCAAACTTTGAGTTTCACACTCTCCAAAACTCAAACGGAACAAAGTTCGGACCAAGTTTCGTCCGAACAAGATGAAAAACTCTCATTGGGAGAAACTTTCGGTTCCGAGCTCTCAAAAACAAAAACAGAGCAAAGTTTGGAACATGTGTCGTCCACACTACCTAAACAACTCTCATTGGGCCGAAGTTTGAGTTTCAAACTCACAAGGACTCAAACGGAGATAAGTTTGGACCAAGTTTCATCCAAACAAGATGAAAAACTCTCATTGGGACAAACTTTGGGTTCCGAGCTCTCAAAAACAAAAACAGAGCAAAGTTTGGAACATGTGTCGTCCACACCACCTAAACAACTCTCATTGGGCCGAAGTTTGAGTTTCAAACTCACCAAAACTCAAACGGAGAAAAGTTTGGACCAGTTTCATCCAAACAAGATGAAAAACTCTCATTGGGACGAAGTTTGTTTTTCGAGCTCTCAAAAAGAGAAACAGAGCAAAGTTTGGAACATGTGTCGTCCACACCACCTAAAGAACTCTCATTGGGCCGAAATTTGAGTTTCAAACTCTCCAAAACTCAAACAGAATAAAGTTTGGACCAAGTTTCGTCCAAACAAGATGAAAAACTCTCATTGGGAGAAACTTTGGGTTCTGAGCTCTCAAAAACAGAACCAGAGCAAAGTTTTGAACATGTGTCGTCCACACCACCTAAACAACTCTGATTGGGCCGAAGGTTGAGTTTCAAACTCACCAAAACTCAAACGGAGCAAGGTTTGGACCAAGTTTCATCCAAACAAGATGAAAAACTCTCATTGGGACGAACTTTGGGTTCCGAGCTTTCAAAAACAGAAACCGAGCAAGGTTTGGACCATTTCTCGTCCAAACCACCTAAAGAACTCTCATTGGGTCGAACTTTGAGTTTCACACTCTCCAAAACTCAAACGGAACAAAGTTTGGACCAAGTTTCGTCCAAACAAGATGAAAAACTCTCATTGGGAGAAACTTTCGATTCCGAGCTCTCAAAAACAAAAACAGAGCAAAGTTTGGAACATGTGTCGTCCACACCACCTAAACAACTCTCATTGGGCCGAAGTTTGAGTTTCAAACTCACCTAGACTCAAACGGAGCAAAGTTTGGACCAAGTTTCATCAAAACAAGATGAAAAACTCTCATTGGGACGAAGTTTGGGTTCCGAGCGTTCAAAAACAGAAACCGAGCAAGGTTTGGACCATTTCTCGTCCAAACCACCTAAAGAACTCTCATTGGGTCGAACTTTGAGTTTCACACTCTCCAAAACACAAATGGAACAAAGTTTGGACCAAGTTTCGTCCAAATAAGATGAAAAACTCTCATTGGGAGAAACTTTCGGTTCCGAGCTCTCAAAAACAAAAACAGAGCAAAGTTTGGAACATGTGTCGTCCACACCACCTAAACAACTCTCATTGGGCCGAAGTTTGAGTTTCAAACTCACCAAGACTCAAACGGAGCAAAGTTTGGACCAAGTTTCATCCAAACAAGATGAAAAACTCTCATTGGCACAAACTTTGGGTTCCGAGCTCTAAAAAAAAGAAAAGGAGCAAGGTTTGGACCATTTCTCGTCCAAACCACCTAAATAACTCTCATGGGCTGAACTTTGAGTTTCAAACATTTCAAAACTCAAATGGAGCAAAGTTTGGACCAAGTTTCGTCCAAATAAGATGAAAAACTCTCATTCGAAAAAACTTTGTGTTCCGAGCTCTGAAAAACAGAAACAAAGCAAAGTTTGGAACATGTGTCGTCCACACCACCTAAACAACTCTCATTGGGCCGAAGTTTGAGTTTCAAACTCACCAAAACTCAAACGGAGCAAGGTTTGGACCAAGTTTCATCCAAACAAGATGAAAAACTCTCATTGGGACGAACTTTGGGTTCCGAGCTTTCAAAAATAGAAACCGAGCAAGGTTTGGACCATTTCTCGTCCAAACCACCTAAAGAACTCCCATTGGGACGAACTTTGAGTTTATAACTCTCCAAAACTCAAACGGAACAAAGTTTGGACCAAGTTTCGTCCAAACAAGATGAAAAACTCCCATTGGGAGAAACTTTCGGTTCCGAGCTCTCAAAAACAAAAACAGAGCAAAGTTTGGAACATGTGTCGTCCACACCACCTAAACAACTCTCATTGGGGCGAAGTTTGAGTTTCAAACTCACCAAGACTAAAACGGAGCAAAGTTTGGACAAGGTTTCATCCAAACAAGATGAAAAACTCTCATTGGGACAAACTTTGGGTTCCGAGCTCTCAAAAAAAGAAAAGGAGCAAGGTTTGGACCATTTCTCGTCCAAACCACCTAAAGAACTCTCATTGCGCTGAACTTTGAGTTTCAAACATTTCAAAACTCAAATGGAGCAAAGTTTGGACCAAGTTTCGTCCAAATAAGATGAAAAACTCTCATTCGGAAAAACTTTGTGTTCCGAGCTCTCAAAAACAGAAACAAAGCAAAGTTTGGACCATGTGTCATCGACACCACCTAAAGAACTCTCATTGGGCATAAGTTTGAGTTTCAAACTCTCCAAAACTGAAACGGAGCAAAGTTTGGACCAAGTTTCGTCCAAATAAGATGAAAAACTCTCATTGGGAGAAACTTTGGGTTCCGAGCTCTCAAAAACAGAAACGGAGCAAGGTTTGGACCATTTTTCATCCTAAACACCTTAAGAACTCTCATTGGGTCGAACTTTGAGTTTCAAACGCTCCAAAACTCAAACGGAGCAAAGTTAGGACCAAGTTCGTCCAAACAAGATGAAAAACTCTCATTGGGACGAACTTTTGGTTCCGAGCGTTCAAAAACAGAAACTGAGCAAGGTTTGGACCATTTCTCGTTCAAACAACCTAAAGAACTCTGATATGGTCGAACTTTGAGTTTCACACTCTCCAAAACTCAAACGGAACAAAGTTTGGACCAAGTTTCGTCCAAACAAGATGAAAAACTCTCATTGGGAGAAACTTTCGGTTCCGAGCTCTCAAAAACAAAAAAAGAGCAAAGTTTGGAACATGTGTCGTCCACGCCACCTAAACAACTCTCATTGGGACGAAGTTTGAGTTTCAAACTCACCAAGACTCAAACGGAGCAAAGTTTGGACCAAGTTTCATCCAAACAAGATGAAAAACTCTCATTGGGACAAACTTTGGGTTCCGAGCTCTCAAAAACAGAAACGGAGCAAGGTTTGGACCATTTTTCATCCTAAACACCTTAAGAACTCTCATTGGGTCGAACTTTGGGTTTCAAACGCTCCAAAACTCAAACGGAGCAAAGTTAGGACCAAGTTCGTCCAAACAAGATGAAAAACTCTCATTGGGACGAACTTTGGGTTCCAAGCGTTCAAAAACAGAAACCGAGCAAGGTTTGGACCATTTCTCGTCCAAACCACGTAAAGAACTCTCATTGGGCCTAAGTTTGAGTTTCAACATCTCCAAAACTGAAACGGAGCAAAGTTTGGACAAAGTTTCGTCCAAACAAGATGAAAAACTCTCATTGGGACGAATTTTGGGTTCCGAGCTCTCAAAAACAGAAACGGAGCAAGGTTTGGACCATTTTTCATCCTAAACACCTTAAGAACTCTCATTGGGTCGAACTTTGAGTTTCAAACGCTCCAAAACTCAAACGGAGTAAAGTTAGGACCAAGTTCGTCCAAACAAGATGAAAAACTCTCATTGGGACGAACTTTGGGTTCCGAGCGTTCAAAAACAGAAACCGAGCAAGGTTTGGACCATTTCTCGTCCAAACCACCTAAAGAACTCTCATTGGGTCGAACTTTGAGTTTCACATTCTCCAAAACTCAAACGGAACAAAGTTTGGACCAAGTTTCGTCCAAACAAGATGAAAAACTCTCATTGGGAGAAACTTTCGATTCCGAGCTCTCAAAAACAAAAACAGAGCAAAGTTTGGAACATGTGTCGTCCACACCACCTAAACAACTCTCATTGGGCCGAAGTTTGAGTTTCAAACTCACCAAGACTCAAACGGAGCAAAGATTGGACCAAGTTTCATCCAAACAAGATGAAAAACTCTCATTGGGACAAACTTTGGGTTCCGAGCTCTCAAAAACAGAAACGGAGCAAGGTTTGGACCATTTCTCGTCCAAACCACCTAAAGAACTCTCATTGGGCTGAACTTTGATTTTCAAACTTTCCAAAACTCAAATGGAGCAAAGTTTGGACCAAGTTTCGTCCAAATAAGATGAAAAACTCTCATTGGGACGAACTTTGGGTTCTGAGCTCTCAAAAACAGAAACGGAGAAAGGTTCGGACACTTTCTATTTCGAACCACCTAAGGAACTCCCATTGGGACGAACTTTGAGTTTATAACTCTCCAAAACTCAAACGGAACAAAGTTTGGACCAAGTTTCGTCCAAACAAGATGAAAAACTCTCATTGGGAGAAACTTTCGGTTCCGAGCTCTCAAAAACAAAAACAGAGCAAAGTTTGGAACATGTGTCGTCCACACCACCTAAACAACTCTCATTGGGCCGAAGTTTGAGTTTCAAACTCACCAAGACTCAAACGGAGCAAAGTTTGGACAAAGTTTCATCAAAACAAGATGAAAAACTCTCATTGGGACAAACTTTGGGTTCCGAGCTCGCAAAAAAAGAAAAGGAGCAAGGTTTGGACCATTTCTCGTCCAAACCACCTAAAGAACTCTCATTGGGCTGAACTTTGAGTTTCAAACATTTCAAAACTCAAATGGAGCAAAGTTTGGACCAAGTTTCGTCCAAATAAGATGAAAAACTCTAATTCGGAAAAACTTTGTGTTCCGAGCTCTCAAAAACAGAAACAAAGTTAAGTTTGGACCATGTGTCATCGACACCACCTAAAGAACTCTCATTTGGCCTAATTTTGAGTTTCAAACTCTCCAAAACTGAAACGGAGCAAAGTTTGGACCAAGTTTCGGCCAGTTTTTGAGAGCTCAGAACCCAAAGTTTCTCCCAATGAGAGTTTTTCATCTTGTTTGGACGAAACTTGGTCCAAACTTTGTTCCGTTTGAGTTTTGGAGAGTTTGAAACTCAAATTTCGGCCCAATGAGAGTTCTTTAGGTGGTTTGGACGAGAATTGGTCCAAACAAGATGAAAAACTCTCATTGGGAGAAACTTTGGGTTCTGAGCTCTCAAAAACAGAACCAGAGCAAAGTTTGGATCATGTGTCGTCCACACCACCTAAAAAACTCTCATTGGGCCGAAGTTTGAGTTTCAAACTCACCAAAACTCAAACGAAGAAAAGTTCGGACCAAGTTTCATCAAAACAAGATGAAAAACTCTCATTGGGACAAACTTTGGGTTCTGAGCTCTCAAAAGCAGAAACGGAGCAAGCTTTGGACCATTTGTCGTCCAAACCACCTAAAGAACTTTCATTGGGCCGCAATTTGAGTTTCAAACTCTCCAAAACTCAAACCGAACAAAGTTTGGACCAAGTTTTGTCCAAACAAGATGAAAAACTCTCATTGGGAGAAACTTTGGGTTCCGAGCTCTCAAAAACAGAACAGAGCAAAGTTTGGAACATGTGTCGTCCACACCACCTAAACAATTCTCATTGGGCCGAAGTTTGAGTTTCAAACTCACCAAAACTCAAACGGAGCAAAGTTTGGACCAAGTTTCATCCAAACAAGATGAAAAACACTCATTGGGACAAACTTTGGGTTCGAGCTCTCAAAAACAGAAACGGAGCAAGGTTTGGACCATTTCTCGTCCAAACCACCTAAAGAACTCTAATTGGGCCGAAATTTGAGTTTCAAACTCTCCAAAACTCAAACGGAACAAAGTTTGGACCAAGTTTCGTCCAAACAAGATGAAAAACTCTCATTGGGAGAAACTTTGGGTTCTGAGCTCTCAAAAACAGAACTAGAGCAAAGTTTGGAACATGTGTCGTCCACACCACCTAAACAACTCTCATTGGGCCGAAGTTTGAGTTTTAAGCTCACCAAAACTCAAACGGAACAAAGTTTGGACCAAGTTTCATCCAAACAAGATGAAAAACTCTCATTGGGGCGAACTTTGGGTTCCGAGCTCTCAAAAACATAAACGGAGCAAGGTTTGGACCATTTGTCGTCCAAACCACCTAAAGAACTCTCATTGGGTCGAACTTTGAGTTTCAAAGGCTCCAAAACTCAAACGGAACAAAATTTGGACCAAGTTTCGTCCAAACAAGATGAAAAACTCTCATTGGGAGAAACTTGGGGTTCCGAGCTCTCAAAAACAGAAACAGAGCAAAGTTTGGAACATGTGTCGTGCAAACCACCGAAACAACTCTCGTTGGGCCGAAGTTTGAGTTTCAAACTCACCAAAACTCAAACGGAGCAAAGTTTGGACCACGTTTCATCCAAACAAGATGAAAAACTCTCATTGGGACGAAGTTTGGGTTCCGAGCTCTCAAAAACAGAAACAGAGCAAAGTTTGGAACATGTGTCGTCCACACCACCTAAACAACTCTCATTGGGCCGAAGTTTGAGTTTCAAACTCACCAAAACTCAAACAGAGCATAGTTTGGACCAAGTTTCATCAAAACAAGATGAAAAACTCGCATTGGGATGAACTTTGGGTTCCGAGCTCTCAAAAACAGAAACGGAGCAAGGTTTGGACCATTTCTCGTCCAAACCACCTAAAGAACTATCATTATGCCGAACTTTGAGTTTCAAACTATCCAAAACTCAAACGGAGCAAAGTTTGGAACAAGTTTCGTCCAAACAAGATTAAAAACTCTCATTGGGACGAACTCTAGGTTCCGAGCTCTCAAAAATAGAAACAGAGCAAGGTTTGGACCATTTCTCGTCCAAACCACCTAAAGAACTCTCATCGGGTCGAACTTTGAGTTTCAAACTCTCCAAAACTGAAATGGAGCAAAGTTTGGACCAAGTTTCGTCCAAATCAGATGAAAAACTGTCATTCGGACAAACTTTGGGTTCCGAGCTCTCAAAAACAGAAACGGAGCAAGGTTTGGACCATTTGTCGTCCAAACCACCTAAAAAACTCTCATTGGGTCGAACTTTGAGTTTCAAAGGCTCCAAAACTCAAACGGAACAAAGTTTGGACTAAGTTTCGTCCAAACAAGATGAAAAACTCTCATTGGGAGAAACTTGGGGTTCCGAGCTCTCAAAAACAGAAACAGAGCAAAGTTTAGAACATGTGTCGTGCAAACCACCTAAACAACTCTCATTGGGTCGAAGTTTGAGTTTCAAACTCACCAAAACTCAAACGGAGCAAAGATTGGACCACGTTTCATCCAAACAAGATGAAAAACTCTCATTGGGACGAAGTTTGGGTTCGGAGCTCTCAAAAACAGAAACAGAGCAAGGTTTGGAACATGTGTCGTCCACACCACCTAAACAACTCTCATTGGGCCGAAGTTTGAGTTTCAAACTCACCAAAACTCAAACAGAGCAAAGTTTGGACCAAGTTTCATCAAAACAAGATGAAAAACTCGGATTGGGATGAACTTTGGGTTCCGAGCTCTCAAAAACAGAAACGGAGCAAGGTTTGGACCATTTCTCGTCCAAACCACCTAAAGAACTATCATTATGCCGAACTTTGAGTTTCAAACTCTCTAAAACTGAAACGGAGCAAAGTTTGGACCAAGTTTCGTCCAAACAAGATGAAAAACTCTCATTGGGACGAACTCTAGGTTCCGAGCTCTCAAAAACAGAAACAGACCAAGGTTTGGACCATTTCTCGTCCAAACCACCTAAAGAACTCTCATCGGGTCTAACTTTGAGTTTCAAACTCTCCAAAACTAAAATGGAGCAAAGTTTGGACCAAGTTTCGTCCAAATAAGATGAAAAACTGTCATTCGGACAAACTTTGGGTTCCGAGCTCTCAAAAACATAAACGGAGCAAGGTTTGGACCATTTGTCGTCCAAACCACCTAAAGAACTCTCATTGGGTCGAACTTTGTGTTTCAAAGGCTCCAAAACTCAAACGGAAAAAAGTTTGGACCAAGTTTCGTCCAAACAAGATGAAAAACTCTCATTGGGAGAAACTTGGGGTTCCGAGCTCTCAAAAACAGAAACAGAGCAAAGTTTGGAACATGTGTCGTGCAAACCACCTAAACAACTCTCATTGGGCCGAAGTTTGAGTTTCAAACTCACCAAAACTCAAACGGAGCAAAGTTTGGACCATGTTTCATCCAAACAAGATGAAAAACTCTCATTGGGACGAAGTTTGGGTTCCGAGCTCTCAAAAACAGAAACAGAGAAAAGTTTGGAACATGTGTCGTCCACACCACCTAAACATCTCTCATTGGGCCGAAGTTTGAGTTTCAAACTCACCAAAACTCAAACAGAGCAAAGTTTGGACCAAGTTTCATCAAAACAAAATGAAAAACTCGCATTGGGATGAACTTTGGGTTTCGAGCTCTCAAAAACAGAAACGGAGCAAGGTTTGGACCATTTCTCGTCCAAACCACCTAAAGAACTATCATTATGCCGAACTTTGAGTTTCAAACTCTCCAAAACTCAAACGGAGCAAAGTTTGGACCAAGTTTCGTCCAAATAAGATGAAAAACTGTCATTCGGACAAACTTCGGGTTCCGGGCTCTCAAAAACAGAAACAGAGAAAAGTTTGGAACATGTGTCGTCCACACCACCTAAACAACTCTCATTAGGCCGAAGTTTGAGTTTCAAGCTCACCAAAACTCAAACGGAGCAAAGTTTGGACCAAGTTTCGTCGAAACAAGATGAAAAACTCTCATTCGGACGAACTTTGGGTTCCGAGCTCTCAAAAATAAAAATGGAGCAAGGTTTGGACCATTTCTCGTCCAAACCACCTAAAGAACTCTGATTGGTCGAACTTTGAGTTTCAAACGCTCCAAAACTCAAACGGAGAAAAGTTAGGACCAAGTTCGTCCAAACAAGATGAAAAAATGTCATTGGGACGAACTTTGGGTTCCGAGCTCTCATAAACAGAAACGGAGCAAGGTTTGGACCATTTCTCGTCCAAACCACCTAAAGAACTCCCATTGGGCCGAAATTTGAGTTTCAAACTCTCCAAAACTCAAACGGATCAAAGTTTTGACCAAGTTTCGTCCAAACAAGATGAAAAACTCTCATTGGGAGAAACTTTGGGTTCCGAGCTCTAAAAAACAGAACAGAGCAAAGTTTGGAACATGTGTCATCCACACCACCTAAACAACTCTCATTGGGCCGAAGTTTGAGTTTCAAACCCACCAAAACTCAAA
This sequence comes from Luffa aegyptiaca, assembly GCA_017139565.1. Classification (NCBI taxonomy): domain Eukaryota; kingdom Viridiplantae; phylum Streptophyta; class Magnoliopsida; order Cucurbitales; family Cucurbitaceae; genus Luffa; species Luffa aegyptiaca. Next base: position 21,453,541 of record CM029395.1, read on the forward strand.
TGGATCTAAGTTTGGACCAAGTTTCATCCAAAAAAGATGAAAAACTCTCATTGGGACGAACTTTGGGTTCCGAGCTCTCAAAAACAGAAACGGAGCAAGGTTTTGACCATTTCTCGTCAAAACCACCTAAAGAACTCTCATTGGGCTGAACTTTGAGTTTCAAACATTTCATAACTCAAATGGGGCAAAGTTTGGACCAAGTTCGTCCAAATAAGTTGAAAAACTCTCATTCGGACAAACTTTGGGTTCCGAGCTCTGAAAAACAGAAACAAAGCAAAGTTTGGAGCATGTATCATCCACACCACCTAAAGAACTCTCATTGGGCCTAAGTTTGATTTTCAAACTCTCCAAAACTGAAACGGAGCAAAGTTTGGACCAAGTTTCGTCCAAACAAGATGAAAAACTCTTATTGGGACGAACTTTGGGTTCCGAGCTCTCAAAAACAGAAACAGACCAAGGTTTGGACCCTTTCTCATCCAAAACACCTTAAGAACTCTCATTGGGTCGAACTTTTAGTTTCAAACTCTCCAAACATCAAACGGAGCATAGTTAGGACCAAGTTCATCCAAACAAGATGAAAAACTCTCATTGGGACGAACTTTGGGTTCCGAGCTTTCAATAACAGAAACAGAGCAAGGTTTGGACCATTTCTCGGCCAAACCACCTAAAGAACTCTCATTGGGTCGATCTTTGAGTTTCAAACTCTCCAAAACTCCAACGGAATAAAGTTTGGACCAAGTTTCGTCCAAACAAGATGAAAAACTCTCATTGGGAGAAACTTTGGGTTCCAAGCTCTCAAAAACAGAAACAGAGCAAAGTTTGGAACATGTGTCGTCCACACCACCTAAACAACTCTCATTGGGCCGAAGCTTGAGTTTCAAACTCTCCAAAACTCAAACAGAGCAAAGTTTGGACCAAGTTTCATCAAAACAAGATGAAAAACTCTCATTGGGATGAACTTTGGGTTCCGAGCTCTCAAAAACAGAAACGGAGCAAGGTTTGGACCATTTCTTGTCCAAACCACCTAAAGAACTCTCATTGGGCCAAAATTTGAGTTTCAAACTCTCCAAAACTCAAACGGAACAAAGTTTGGACCAAGTTTCGTCCAAACAAGATGAAAAACTCTCATTGGGAGAAACTTTGGGTTCCGAGCTCTCAAAAACAGAAACAGAGCAAAGTTTGGAACATGTGTCGTCCACACCACCTAAACAACCCTCATTGGGCCGAAGTTTGAGTTTCAAACTCTCCAAACTCAAACGGAGCAAAGTTTGGACCAAGTTTCATCCAAACAAGATGAAAAACTCTCATTGGAACAAACTTTGGGTTCCGAGCTCTCAAAAACAGAAACGGAGAAAGGTTTGGACCATTTCTCGTCAAACCACCTAAAGAACTCTCATAGGGCTGAACTTTGAGTTTCAAACTTTCCAAAACTCAAATAGAGCAAAGTTTGGACCAAGTTTCGTCCAAATAAGATGAAAAACTCTCATTGGGACAAACTTTGGGTTCCGAGCTCTCAAAAACAGAAACGGAGAAAGGTTTGGACCATTTCTCGTCCAAACCACCTAAAGAACTCTCATTGGGACGAACTTTGAGTTTCAAACTCTCCAAAACTCAAACGGAACAAAGTTTGGACCAAGTTTCGTCCAAACAAGATGAAAAACTCTCATTGGGAGAAACTTTGGGTTCCAAGCCCTCAAAAACAGAAACAGAGCAAAGTTTGGAACATTTGTCGTCCACGCCACCTAAACAACTCTCATTGGGCCGAAGTTTGAGTTTCAAACTCACCAAAACTCAAACGGAGCAACGTTTGGACCAAGTTTCATCCAAACAAGATGAAAAACGCTCATTGGGACAAACTTTAGGTTCTGAGCTCTCAAAAACAGAAACGGAGAAAGGTTTGGACCATTTCTCGTCCAAACGACCTAAAGAACTCTCATTGGGCCGCAATTTGAGTTTCAAACTCTCCAAAACTCAAACGGAACAAAGTTTGGACCAAGTTTCGTCCAAACAAGATGAAAAACTCTCATTGGGAGAAACTTTGGGTTCCGAGCTCTAGAAAACAGAAACAGAGCAAAGTTTGGAACATGTGTCGTCCACACCACCTAAACAACTCTCATTGGGCCGAAGTTTGAGTTTCAAACTCACCAAAACTCAAACGGAGCAAAGTTTGGACCAAGTTTCATGCAAACAAGATGAAAAACTCTCATTGGGGCGAACTTTGGGTTCCGAGCTCTCAAAAATAGAAACGGAGCAAGGTTTGGACCATTTGTCGCCCAAACCACCTAAAGAACTCCCATTGGGCCGAACTATTAGTTTCAAACTCTCCAAAACTATAACGGAACAAAGTTTGGACCAAGTTTCGTCCAAACAAGATGAAAAACTCTCATTGGGAGAAACTTTGGGTTCCGAGCTCTCAAAAACAGAAACAGAGCAAATTTTGGAACATGTGTCGTCCACACCACCTAAACAACCCTCATTGGGCCTAAGTTTGAGTTTCAAACTCTCCAAAACTGAAACGGAGCAAAGTTTGGACCAAGTTTCGTCCAAACAAGATGAAAAACTCTCATTGGGACGAACTTTGGGTTCCGAGCTCTCAAAAACAGAAACGGAGCAAGGTTTGGACCATTTCTCTTCAAACCACCTAAAGAACTCTCATTTGGCTGAACTTTGAGTTTCAAACTTTCCAAAACTCAAATAGAGCAAAGTTTGGACCAAGTTTCGTCCAAATAAGATGAAAAACTTTCATTGGGATAAACTTTGGGTTCTGAGCTGTCAAAAACAGAAACGGAGAAAGGTTTGGACCATTTCTCGTCCAAACCAACTAAAGAACTCTCATTTGGGACGAACTTTGAGTTTCAAACTCTCCAAAACTCAAACGGAACAAAGTTTGGACCAAGTTTCGTCCAAACAAGATGAACAACTCTCATTGGGAGAAACTTTGGGTTCCAAGCCCTAAAAAACAGAAACAGAGAAAAGTTTGGAACATTTGTCGTCCACGCCACCTAAACAACTCTCATTGGGCCGAAGTTTGAGTTTCAAACTCACCAAAACTCAAACGGAGCAACGTTTGGACCAAGTTTCATCCAAACAAGATGAAAAACACTCATTGGGACAAACTTTAGGTTCTGAGCTCTCAAAAACAGAAACGGAGAAAGGTTTGGACCATTTCTCGTCCAAACGACCTAAAGAACTCTCATTGGGCCGCAATTTGAGTTTCAAACTCTCCAAAACTCAAACGGAACAAAGTTTGGACCAAGTTTCGTCCAAACAAGATGAAAAACTCTCATTGGGAGAAACTTTGGGTTCCGAGCTCTCAAAAACAGAAACTGAGCAAAGTTTGGAACATGTGTCGTCCACACCACCTAAACAACTCTCATTCGGCCGAAGTTTGAGTTTCAAACTCACCAAAACTCAAACGGAGCAAAGTTTGGACCAAGTTTCATCCAAACAAGATGAAAAACACTCATTGGGACAAACTTTAGGTTCTGAGCTCTCAAAAACAGAAACGGAGAAAGGTTTGGACCATTTCTCGTCCAAACCACCTAAAGAACTCTCATTGGGACGAACTTTGAGTTTCAAACTCTCCAAAACTCAAACGGAACAAAGTTTGGACCAAGTTTCGTCCAAACAAGATGAAAAACTCTCATTGGGAGAAACTTTGGGTTCCAAGCCCTCAAAAACAGAAACAGAGCAAAGTTTCGAACATTTGTCGTCCACGCCACCTAAACAACTCTCATTGGGCCGAAGTTTGAGTTTCAAACTCACCAAAACTCAAACGGAGCAACGTTTGGACCAAGTTTCATCCAAACAAGATGAAAAACGCTCATTGGGACAAACTTTAGGTTCTGAGCTCTCAAAAACAGAAACGGAGAAAGGTTTGGACCATTTCTCGTCCAAACGACCTAAAGAACTCTCATTGGGCCGCAATTTGAGTTTCAAACTCTCCAAAACTCAAACGGAACAAAGTTTGGACCAAGTTTCGTCCAAACAAGATGAAAAACTCTCATTGGGAGAAACTTTGGGTTCCGAGCTCTAGAAAACAGAAACAGAGCAAAGTTTGGAACATGTGTCGTCCACACCACCTAAACAACTCTCATTGGGCCGAAGTTTGAGTTTCAAACTCACCAAAACTCAAACGGAGCAAAGTTTGGACCAAGTTTCATGCAAACAAGATGAAAAACTCTCATTGGGGCGAACTTTGGGTTCCGAGCTCTCAAAAATAGAAACGGAGCAAGGTTTGGACCATTTGTCGCCCAAACCACCTAAAGAACTCCCATTGGGCCGAACTATTAGTTTCAAACTCTCCAAAACTATAACGGAACAAAGTTTGGACCAAGTTTCGTCCAAACAAGATGAAAAACTCTCATTGGGAGAAACTTTGGGTTCCGAGCTCTCAAAAACAGAAACAGAGCAAATTTTGGAACATGTGTCGTCCACACCACCTAAACAACCCTCATTGGGCCTAAGTTTGAGTTTCAAACTCTCCAAAACTGAAACGGAGCAAAGTTTGGACCAAGTTTCGTCCAAACAAGATGAAAAACTCTCATTGGGACGAACTTTGGGTTCCGAGCTCTCAAAAACAGAAACGGAGCAAGGTTTGGACCATTTCTCTTCAAACCACCTAAAGAACTCTCATTTGGCTGAACTTTGAGTTTCAAACTTTCCAAAACTCAAATAGAGCAAAGTTTGGACCAAGTTTCGTCCAAATAAGATGAAAAACTTTCATTGGGATAAACTTTGGGTTCTGAGCTGTCAAAAACAGAAACGGAGAAAGGTTTGGACCATTTCTCGTCCAAACCACCTAAAGAACTCTCATTTGGGACGAACTTTGAGTTTCAAACTCTCCAAAACTCAAACGGAACAAAGTTTGGACCAAGTTTCGTCCAAACAAGATGAACAACTCTCATTGGGAGAAACTTTGGGTTCCAAGCCCTAAAAAACAGAAACAGAGAAAAGTTTGGAACATTTGTCGTCCACGCCACCTAAACAACTCTCATTGGGCCGAAGTTTGAGTTTCAAACTCACCAAAACTCAAACGGAGCAACGTTTGGACCAAGTTTCATCCAAACAAGATGAAAAACACTCATTGGGACAAACTTTAGGTTCTGAGCTCTCAAAAACAGAAACGGAGAAAGGTTTGGACCATTTCTCGTCCAAACGACCTAAAGAACTCTCATTGGGCCGCAATTTGAGTTTCAAACTCTCCAAAACTCAAACGGAACAAAGTTTGGACCAAGTTTCGTCCAAACAAGATGAAAAACTCTCATTGGGAGAAACTTTGGGTTCCGAGCTCTCAAAAACAGAAACTGAGCAAAGTTTGGAACATGTGTCGTCCACACCACCTAAACAACTCTCATTCGGCCGAAGTTTGAGTTTCAAACTCACCAAAACTCAAACGGAGCAAAGTTTGGACCAAGTTTCATCCAAACAAGATGAAAAACACTCATTGGGACAAACTTTAGGTTCTGAGCTCTCAAAAACAGAAACGGAGAAAGGTTTGGACCATTTCTCGTCCAAACGTCCTAAAGAACTCTCATTGGGACGAACTTTGAGTTTCAAACTCTCCAAAACTCAAACGGAACAAAGTTTGGACCAAGTTTCGTCCAAACAAGATGAAAAACTCTCATTGGGAGAAACTTTGGGTTCCAAGCTCTCAAAAACAGAAACAGAGCAAAGTTCTGAACATGTGTCGTCCACACCACCTAAACAACCCTCATTGGGCCGAAGTTTGAGTTTCAAACTCTCCAAAACTCAAACGGAGCAAAGTTTGGACCAAGTTTCATCCAAACAAGATGAAAAACTCTCATTGGAACAAACTTTGGGTTCCGAGCTCTAAAAAACAGAAACGGAGCAAGGTTTTGACCATTTCTCGTTCAAACCACCTAAAGAACTCTCATTGGGCTGAACTTTGAGTTTCAAACATTTCAAAACTCAAATGGAGCAAAGTTTGGACCAAGTTTCGTCCAAATAAGATGAAAAACTCTCATTCGGACAAACTTTGGGTTCCAAGCTCTCAAAAACAGAAACAAAGCAATGTTTGGACCATGTGTCATCCACACCACCTAAAGAACTCTCATTGGGCCTAAGTTTGAGTTTCAAACTCTCCAAAACTGAAACGGAGCAAAGTTTGGACCAAGTTTCGTCCAAACAAGATGAAAAACTCTCATTGGGACGAACTTTGGGTTCCGAGCTCTCAAAAACAGAAACGGAGAAAGGTTTGGACCATTTCTCGTCAAACCACCTAAAGAACTCTCATTGGGTTGAACTTTGAGTTTCAAACTTTCCAAAACTCAAATAGAGCAAAGTTTGGACCAAGCTTCGTCCAAATAAGATGAAAAACTCTCATTGGGACAAACTTTGGGTTCCGAGCTCTCAAAAACAGAAACGGAGAAAGGTTTGGACCATTTCTCGTCCAAACCACCTAAAGAACTCTCATTGGGCCGCAATTTGAGTTTCAAACTCTCCAAAACTCAAACGGAACAAAGTTTGGACCAAGTTTCGTCCAAACAAGATGAAAAACTCTCATTGGGAGAAACTTTGGGTTCCGAGCTCTAGAAAACAGAAACAGAGCAAAGTTTGGAACATGTGTCGTCCACACCACCTAAACAACTCTCATTGGGCCGAAGTTTGAGTTTCAAACTCACCAAAACTCAAACGGAGCAAAGTTTGGACCAAGTTTCATGCAAACAAGATGAAAAACTCTCATTGGGGTGAACTTTGGTTTCCGAGCTCTCAAAAATAGAAACGGAGCAAGGTTTGGAGCATTTGTCGCCCAAACCACCTAAAGAACTCCCATTGGGCGAACTATTAGTTTCAAACTCTCCAAAACTATAACGGAACAAAGTTTGGACCAAGTTTCGTCCAAACAAGATGAAAAACTCTCATTGGGAGAAACTTTGGGTTCCGAGCTCTCAAAAACAGAAACAGAGCAAATTTTGGAACATGTGTCGTCCACACCACCTAAACAACCCTCATTGGGCCTAAGTTTGAGTTTCAAACTCTCCAAAACTGAAACGGAGCAAAGTTTGGACCAAGTTTCGTCCAAACAAGAAGAAAAACTCTCATTGGGACGAACTTTGGGTTCCGAGCTCTCAAAAACAGAAACGGAGCAAGGTTTGGACCATTTCTCGTCAAACCACCTAAAGAACTCTCATTTGGCTGAACTTTGAGTTTCAAACTTTCCAAAACTCAAATAGAGCAAAGTTTGGACCAAGTTTCGTCAAAATAAGATGAAAAACTCTCATTGGGATAAACTTTGGGTTCTGAGCTGTCAAAAACAGAAACGGAGAAAGGTTTGGACCATTTCTCGTCCAAACCACCTAAAGAACTCTCATTGGGACGAACTTTGAGTTTCAAACTCTCCAAAGCTCAAACGGAACAAAGTTTGGACCAAGTTTCGTCCAAACAAGATGAACAACTCTCATTGGGAGAAACTTTGGGTTCCAAGCTCTAAAAAACAGAAACAGAGCAAAGTTTGGAACATTTGTCGTCCACGCCACCTAAACAACTCTCATTGGGCCGAAGTTTGAGTTTCAAACTCACCAAAACTCAAACGGAGCAACGTTTGGACCAAAAATTCATCCAAACAAGATGAAAAACACTCATTGGGACAAACTTTAGGTTCTGAGCTCTCAAAAACAGAAACGGAGAAAGGTTTGGACCATTTCTCGTCCAAACGACCTAAAGAACTCTCATTGGGCCGCAATTTGAGTTTCAAACTCTCCAAAACTCAAACGGAACAAAGTTTGGACCAAGTTTCGTCCAAACAAGATGAAAAACTCTCATTGGGAGAAACTTTGGGTTCCGAGCTCTCAAAAACAGAAACAGAGCAAAGTTTGGAACATGTGTCGTCCACACCACCTAAACAACTCTCATTGGGCCGAAGTTTGAGTTTCAAACTCACCAAAACTCAAACGGAGCAAAGTTTGGACCAAGTTTCATCCAAACAAGATGAAAAACTGTCATTGGGGCGAACTTTGGGTTCTGAGCTCTCAAAAATAGAAACGGAGCAAGGTTTGGACCATTTGTCGCCCAAACCACCTAAAGAACTCTCATTGGGACGAACTTTGAGTTTCAAACTCTCCAAAACTCAAACGGAACAAAGTTTGGACCAAGTTTCGTCCAAACAAGATTAAAAACTTTCATTGGGAGAAACTTTGGGTTCCGAGCTCTCAAAAACAGAAACAGCGCAAAGTTTGGAACATGTGTCGTCCACACCACCTAATCAACTCTCATTGGGCCGAAGTTTGAGTTTCAAACTCACCAAAACTCAAATGGAGCAAAGTTTGGACAAAGTTTCATCCAAACAAGATGAGAAACTCTCATTGGGACGAAGTTTGGGTTCCGAGCTCTCAAAAACAGAAACAAAGCAATGTTTGGACCATGTGTCATCCACACCACCTAAAGAACTCTCATTGGGCCTAAGTTTGAGTTTCAAACTCTCCAAAACTGAAACGGAGCAAAGTTTGGACCAAGTTTCGTCCAAACAAGATGAAAAACTCTCATTGGGACGAACTTTGGGTTCCGAGCTCTCAAAAACAGAAACGGAGCAAGGTTTGGACCATTTCTCGTCAAACCACCTAAAGAACTCTCATTGGGCTGAACTTTGAGTTTCAAACTTTCCAAAACTCAAATAGAGCAAAGTTTGGACCAAGTTTCGTCCAAATAAGATGAAAAACTCTCATTGGGACAAACTTTGGGTTCCGAGTTCTCAAAAACAGAAACGGAGAAAGGTTTGGACCATTTCTCGTCCAAACCACCTAAAGAACTCTCATTGGGACGAACTTTGAGTTTCAAACTCTCCAAAACTCAAACGGAAATAAGTTTGGACCAAGTTTCGTCGAAACAAGATGAAAAACTCTCATTGGGAGAAACTTTGGGTTCCAAGCCCTCAAAAACAGAAACAGAGCAAAGTTTGGAACATTTGTCGTCCACGCCACCTAAACAACTCTCATTGGGCCGAAGTTTGAGTTTCAAACTCACCAAAACTCAAACGGAGCAACGTTTGGACCAAGTTTCATCCAAACAAGATGAAAAACACTCATTGGGACAAACTTTAGGTTCTGAGCTCTCAAAAACAGAAACGGAGAAAGGTTTGGACCATTTCTCGTCCAAACGACCTAAAGAACTCTCATTGGGCCGCAATTTGAGTTTCAAACTCACCAAAACTCAAACGGAGCAAAGTTTGGACAAAGTTTCATGCAAACAAGATGAAAAACTCTCATTGGGGCGAACTTTGGGTTCCGAGCTCTCAAAAACAGAAACGGAGCAAGGTTTGGACCATTTGTCGCCCAAACCACCTAAAGAACTCCCATTGGGCTGAACTTTGAGTTTCAAACTCTCCAAAACTATAACGGAACAAAGTTTGGACCAAGTTTCGTCCAAACAAGATGAAAAACTCTCATTGGGAGAAACTTTGGGTTCCGAGCTCTCAAAAACAGAAACAGCGCAAAGTTTGGAACATGTGTCGTCCACACCACCTAATCAACTCTCATTGGGCCGAAGTTTGAGTTTCAAACTCACCAAAACTCAAACGGAGCAAAGTTTGGACCAAGTTTCATCCAAACAAGATGAGAAACTCTCATTGGGACGAAGTTTGGGTTCCGAGCTCTCAAAAACAGAAACAGAGCAAAGTTTGGAACATGTGTCGTCCACACCACCTAAACAACTCTCATTCGGCCGAAGTTTGAGTTTCAAACTCACCAAAACTCAAACAGAGCAAAGTTTGGGCCAAGTTTCATCCAAACAAGATGAAAAACTCTCATTGGGATGAACTCTAGGTTCCGAGCTCTCAAAAACAGAAACAGAGCAAGGTTTGGACCATTTCTCGTCCAAACCACCTAAAGACCTCCCATTGGGCCGAACTTTGAGTTTCAAACTCTCCAAAACTCAAACGGATCAAAGTTTCGACCAAGTTTCGTCCAAACAAGATGAAAAACTCTTATTGGGACGAACTCTAGGTTCCGAGCTCACAAAAACAGAAACAGAGCCATGTTTGGACCATTTCTCGTCCAAACCATCTAAAGAACACTCATTGGGTCGAACTTTGAGTTTCAAACGCTCCAAAACTCAAACGGAGCAAAGTTAGGACGAAGTTCATCCAAACAAGATGAAAAACTCTCATTGGGACGAACTTTGGGTTCCGAGCTCTCAAAAACAGAAACGGAGCAAGGTTTGGACCATTTCTCGTCCAAACCACCTAAAGAACTCCCATTGGGCCGAACTTTGAGTTTCAAACTCTCCAAAACTCAAACGGAACAAAGTTTGGACCAAGTTTCGTCCAAACAAGATGAAAAACTCTCATTGGGAGAAACTTTGGGTTCCGAGCTCTCAAAAACAGAAACAGCGCAAAGTTTGGAACATGTGTCGTCCACACCACCTAAACAACTCTCATTGGGCCGAAGTTTGAGTTTCAAACTCACCAAAACTCAAACGGAGCAAAGTTTGGACCAAGTTTCATCCTAACAAGATGAAAAACTCTCATTGGGACGAAGTTTGGGTTCCGAGCTCTCAAAAACAGAAACGGAGCAATGTTTGGAACATGTGTCGTCCACACCACCTAAACAACTCTCATTGGGCCGAAGTTTGAGTTTCAAACTCACCAAAACTCAAACAAAGCAAAGTTTGGACCATGTTTCATCAAAACAAGATGAAAAACTCGCATTGGGATGAACTTTGGGTTCCAAGCTCTCAAAAACAGAAACGGAGCAAGGTTTGGACCATTTCTCGTCCAAACCACCTAAAGAACTCTCATTGCGCCGAAGTTTGAGTTTCAAACTCACCAAATCTGAAACGGAGCAAAGTTTGGCCCAAGTTTCGTCCAAACAAGATGAAAAACTCTCATTGGGACGAACTTTGGGTTCGGAGCTCTCAAAAACAGAAACGGAGCAAGGTTTGGACCATTTCTCGTCCAAACAACTTAAAGAACTCCCATTGGGCCGAACTTTGAGTTTGAAACTCTCCAAAACTCAAACGGAGCAAAGTTAGGACCAAGTTCGTCCAAATAAGATAAAAAACTCTCATTGCGACGAACTTTGGGTTCCGAGCTCTCAAAAACAGAAACGGAGCAAGGTTTGGACCATTTCTCATCCAAACCACCTAAAGAACTCCCATTGGGCCGAACTTTGAGTTTCAAACTCTCCAAAACTCAAATGGAGCAAAGTTTGGACCAAGTTTCGTCCAAATAAGATGAAAAACTCTCATTGGGAGAAACTTTTGGTTCCGAGCTCTCAAACACAGAAACAGAGCAAAGTTTGGAACATGTGTCGTCCACACCACCTAAACAACTCTCATTGGGCCGAAGTTTAAGTTTCAAACTCACCAAAACTCATACAGAGCAAAGTTTGGAGCAAGTTTCATCCAAACAAGATGAAAAACTCTCATTGGGACGAACTTTGGGTTCCGAGCTCTAAAAAAAGGAAACGGAGCAAGGTTTGGATCATTTCTCGTCAAAACCACCTAAAGAACTCTCATTGGGCCGAACTTTGAGTTTCAAACTCTCCAAAACTCAAACGGAACAAAGTTTGGACCAAGTTTCGTCCAAACAAGATGAAAAACTCTCATTGGGAGAAACTTTGTGTTCGGAGCTCTCAAAAACAGAAACAGAGCAAAGTTTGGAACATGTGTCGTCCACACCACCTAAACAACTCTCATTCGGCCGAAGTTTGAGTTTCAAACTCACCAAAACTCAAACAGAGCAAAGTTTGGGCCAAGTTTCATCCAAACAAGATGAAAAACTCTCATTGGGATGAACTCTAGGTTCCGAGCTCTCAAAAACAGAAACAGAGCAAGGTTTGGACCATTTCTCGTCCAAACCACCTAAAGACCTCCCATTGGGCCGAACTTTGAGTTTCAAACTCTCCAAAACTCAAACGGATCAAAGTTTCGACCAAGTTTCGTCCAAACAAGATGAAAAACTCTTATTGGGACGAACTCTAGGTTCCGAGCTCACAAAAACAGAAACAGAGCCATGTTTGGACCATTTCTCGTCCAAACCATCTAAAGAACACTCATTGGGTCGAACTTTGAGTTTCAAACGCTCCAAAACTCAAACGGAGCAAAGTTAGGACGAAGTTCATCCAAACAAGATGAAAAACTCTCATTGGGACGAACTTTGGGTTCCGAGCTCTCAAAAACAGAAACGGAGCAAGGTTTGGACCATTTCTCGTCCAAACCACCTAAAGAACTCCCATTGGGCCGAACTTTGAGTTTCAAACTCTCCAAAACTCAAACGGAACAAAGTTTGGACCAAGTTTCGTCCAAACAAGATGAAAAACTCTCATTGGGAGAAACTTTGGGTTCCGAGCTCTCAAAAACAGAAACAGCGCAAAGTTTGGAACATGTGTCGTCCACACCACCTAAACAACTCTCATTGGGCCGAAGTTTGAGTTTCAAACTCACCAAAACTCAAACGGAGCAAAGTTTGGACCAAGTTTCATCCTAACAAGATGAAAAACTCTCATTGGGACGAAGTTTGGGTTCCGAGCTCTCAAAAACAGAAACGGAGCAATGTTTGGAACATGTGTCGTCCACACCACCTAAACAACTCTCATTGGGCCGAAGTTTGAGTTTCAAACTCACCAAAACTCAAACAAAGCAAAGTTTGGACCATGTTTCATCAAAACAAGATGAAAAACTCGCATTGGGATGAACTTTGGGTTCCAAGCTCTCAAAAACAGAAACGGAGCAAGGTTTGGACCATTTCTCGTCCAAACCACCTAAAGAACTCTCATTGCGCCGAAGTTTGAGTTTCAAACTCACCAAATCTGAAACGGAGCAAAGTTTGGCCCAAGTTTCGTCCAAACAAGATGAAAAACTCTCATTGGGACGAACTTTGGGTTCGGAGCTCTCAAAAACAGAAACGGAGCAAGGTTTGGACCATTTCTCGTCCAAACAACTTAAAGAACTCCCATTGGGCCGAACTTTGAGTTTGAAACTCTCCAAAACTCAAACGGAGCAAAGTTAGGACCAAGTTCGTCCAAATAAGATAAAAAACTCTCATTGCGACGAACTTTGGGTTCCGAGCTCTCAAAAACAGAAACGGAGCAAGGTTTGGACCATTTCTCATCCAAACCACCTAAAGAACTCCCATTGGGCCGAACTTTGAGTTTCAAACTCTCCAAAACTCAAATGGAGCAAAGTTTGGACCAAGTTTCGTCCAAATAAGATGAAAAACTCTCATTGGGAGAAACTTTTGGTTCCGAGCTCTCAAACACAGAAACAGAGCAAAGTTTGGAACATGTGTCGTCCACACCACCTAAACAACTCTCATTGGGCCGAAGTTTAAGTTTCAAACTCACCAAAACTCATACAGAGCAAAGTTTGGAGCAAGTTTCATCCAAACAAGATGAAAAACTCTCATTGGGACGAACTTTGGGTTCCGAGCTCTAAAAAAAGGAAACGGAGCAAGGTTTGGATCATTTCTCGTCAAAACCACCTAAAGAACTCTCATTGGGCCGAACTTTGAGTTTCAAACTCTCCAAAACTCAAACGGAACAAAGTTTGGACCAAGTTTCGTCCAAACAAGATGAAAAACTCTCATTGGGAGAAACTTTGTGTTCGGAGCTCTCAAAAACAGAAACAGAGCAAAGTTTGGAACATGTGTCGTCCACACCACCTAAAAAACTCGCATTGGGACGAACTTTGGGTTCCAAGCTCTCAAAAACAGAAACGGAGCAAGGTTTGGACATTTTCTCGTCCAAACCACCTAAAGAACTATCATTGCGCCGAAGTTTGAGTTTCGAACTCACCAAAACTCAAACGGAGCAAAGTTTGGACCTCGTCCAAACAAGATGAAAAACTCTCCAAAACTCAAACGGAGCAAAGTTTGGACCAAGTTTCATCCAAAAACGATGAAAAACTCTCATTCGAACGAACTTTGGGTTCCAAGCTCTTAAAAACAGAAACGCAGCAAGGTTTGGACCATTTCTCGTCAAACCACCTAAAGAACTCTCATTGGGCTGAACTTTGAGTTTCAAACTTTCCAAAACTCAAATAGAGCAAAGTTTAGACCAAGTTTCGTCCAAATAAGATGAAAAACTCTCATTGGGACAAACTTTGGGTTCCGAGCTCTCAAAAACAGAAACGGAGAAAGGTTTGGACCATTTCTCGTCCAAACCACCTAAAGAACTCTCATTGGGACGAACTTTGAGTTTCAAACTCTCCAAAACTCAAACGGAACAAAGTTTGGACCAAGTTTCGTCCAAACAAGATGAAAAACTCTCATTGGGAGAAACTTTGGGTTCCAAGCCCTCAAAAACAGAAACAGAGCAAAGTTTGGAACATTTGTCGTCCACGCCACCTAAACAACTCTCATTGGGCCGAAGTTTGAGTTTCAAACTCACCAAAACTCAAACGGAGCAACGTTTGGACCAAGTTTCATCCAAACAAGATGAAAAACACTCATTGGGACAAACTTTAAGTTCTGAGCTCTCAAAAACAGAAACGGAGAAAGGTTTGGACCATTTCTCGTCCAAACGACCTAAAGAACTCTCATTGGGCCGCAATTTGAGTTTCAAACTCTCCAAAACTCAAACGGAACAAAGTTTGGACCAAGGTTCGTCCAAACAAGATGAAAAACTCTCATTGGGAGAAACTTTGGGTTCCGAGCTCTCAAAAACAGAAACAGAGCAAAGTTTGGAACATGTGTCGTCCACACCACCTAAACAACTCTCATTGGGCCGAAGTTTGAGTTTCAAACTCACCAAAACTCAAACGGAGCAAAGTTTGGACCAAGTTTCATCCAAACAAGATGAAAAACTCTCATTGGGGCGAACTTTGGGTTCCGAGCTCTCAAAAACAGAAACGGAGCAAAGTTTGGACCATTTGTTACCCAAACCACCTAAAGAACTCCCATTGGGCCGAACTTTGAGTTTCAAACTCTCCAAAACTATAACGGAACAAAGTTTGGACCAAGTTTCGTCCAAACAAGATGAAAAACTCTCACTGGGAGAAACTTTGGGTTCCGAGCTCTCAAAAACAGAAACAGCGCAAAGTTTAGAACATGTGTCGTCCACACCACCTAAACAACTCTCATTGGGCCGAAGTTTGAGTTTCAAACTCACCAAAACTCAAACGGAGCAAAGTTTGGACCAACTTTCATCCAAACAAGATGAGAAACTCTCATTGGGACGAAGTTTGGGTTCCGAGCTCTCAAAAACATAAACAGAGCAAAGTTTGGAACATGTGTCATCCACACCACCTAAACAACTCTCATTCGGCCGAAGTTTGAGTTTCAAACTCACCAAAACTCAAACAGAGCAAAGTTTGGGCCAAGTTTCATCCAAACAAGATGAAAAACTCGCATTGGGATGAACTTTGGGTTCCGAGCTCTCAAAAATAGAAACGGAGCAAGGTTTGGACCATTTCTCGTCCAAACCACCTAAAGAACTATCATTATGCCGAAATTTTAGTTTCAAACTCTCCAAAACTCAAACGGAGCAAAGTTTGGACCAAGTTTATTCCAAACAAGATGAAAAACTCTCATTGGGACAAACTCTAGGTTCCGAGCTCTCAAAAACATAAACAGAGCAAAGTTTGGAACATGTGTCGTCCACACCACCTAAACAACTGTCATTGGGCCGAAGTTTGAGTTTCAAACTCACCAAAACTCAAACAGAGCAAAGTTTGGACCATGTTTCATCCAAACAAGATGAAAAACTCGCATTGGGATGAACTTTGGGTTCCAAGCTCCAAAAACAGAAACGGAGCGAGGTTTGGACCATTTCTCGTCCAAACCACCTAAAGAACTCTCATTGCGCCGAAGTTTGAGTTTCAAACTCACCAAAACTCAAACGGAGCAAAGTTTGGACCAAGTTTCGTCCAAACAAGATGAAAAACTCTCATTGGGACGAACTTTGGGTTCGGAGCTCTCAAAAACAGAAACGGAGCAAGGTTTCGACCATTTCTCGTCCAAACAACTTAAAGAACTCCCATTGGGCCGAATTTTGAGTTTGAAACTCTCCAAAACTCAAACGGAGCAAAGTTAGGACCAAGTTCGTCCAAATAAGATAAAAAACTCTCATTGCGACGAACTTTGGGTTCCGAGCTCTCAAAAACTGAAACGGAGCAAGGTTTGGACCATTTCTCATCCAAACCACCTAAAGAACTCCCATTGGGCCGAACTTTGAGTTTCAAACTCTCCAAAACTCAAATGGAGCAAAGTTTGGACCAAGTTTCGTCCAAATAAGATGAAAAACTCTCATTGGGAGAAACTTTGGGTTCCGAGCTCTCAAAAACAGAAACAGAGCAAAGTTTGGAACATGTGTCGTCCACACCACCTAAACAACTCTCATTGGGCCGAAGTTTAAGTTTCAAACTCACCAAAACTCATACAGAGCAAAGTTTGGAGCAAGTTTCATCCAAACAAGATGAAAAACTCTCAGTGGGACGAACTTTGGGTTCCGAGCTCTAAAAAAATGAAACGGAGCAAGGTTTGGATCATTTCTCGTCCAAACCAGCTAAAGAACTCTCATTGGGCCGAACTTTGAGTTTCAAACTCTCCAAAACTCAAACGGAACAAAGTTTGGACCATGTTTCGTCCAAACAAGATGAAAAACTCTCATTGGGAGAAACTTTGTGTTCGGAGCTCTCAAAAACAGAAACAGAGCAAAGTTTGGAACATGTGTCGTCCACACCACCTAAAAAACTTGCATTGGGACGAACTTTGGGTTCCAAGCTCTCATCGCCCAAATTTTTGAGCCCTAGTTTTCTCTGTTCTCTCTCCTTTACGAAATTGGGCGACGGGATTGGGGGTTCTAGGGCGGCAAGGCGGCGTCTGCCGCCGGCCTTGTTTCTTTAATCGTTTGGGTTGATTTTTGCAGGTTCATGCAAGTGTGTGGATTGATCCATTTGGGTGGTGATTGTTTGGTTCTTGCATCTGTTTGCATGGATCCGATTGGGTGATGTTTTGTTTGGTATTTCTTCGTGATAGCTGTGTTTTCGAACGTCTGTTGGTGGGTGGTTTGATGCTGTGTGATCGAGTCGTGGATTAATTAAACGGTGGCTGGATTGGGTGTTTGATGTCTTTCGATTGGGGCGTTCATGGTGCTTTGATCGGTGGTTTTTTTTCTCACGTCTTTAGCGGTGGGGTTTAACCGATTGGTGTGAGAGTGCAGCGGTGCCATTTTATTTTTTCTGGGCTGTGCAGTCGGTGTGGGATGAAGAAGAGAAGGTCGCCTGCGAAAAAGAAGGTATTGGTTTCTGACTTGCGTGAAGCAGTGAGGTTGCAATCGATTGTTTCAGGATCCTTTGTGCCTTCATCTGTGAGCGAGAAGGAGGATACGCAGCAGGAGATTACGGCTGATCATAAGGATGGAGTCGAGGGTGCTGGGACGAAGAGTTCTTTGATGATTGCAGAAGGTGCTGGGAGCGAGGCGAAGAAGGTTGTAGGAGGTGTGGCGCCTCTGATGGAATCGGATGAGCTTGATGCTTCGGGCGATCTCTAGGATACAATATCGAAGCTCTCCATTCCAGAATCTCCGTCGGTGACGAAGGTACTGGACGGCGTGGATCAGTCCTTTGTGCAGGCAGTAGCTAGGGCAAATGCTCGGGTGAAGGGTGGAATGGTGAACCAAAGTGGGTCGGTACCTTTTGGTGGGCCCGTTGGGCCTATGCGTGGGTCTGTTTATGTCCAGCCGAAGGGTGACCAAATGGGCCAAATGGGCCAGGCTGTGGGTTCAACGTCTTCCATGGGTAAGGTTTCGGCTACTTCAAATGGGATGGCTATTGCAAACGCGGCTGGGCTTGCGCTTGGGGGTGAGTCATCTAGGGTTGGGCCGAATGTTTCACAATCTGTGAAGGATCCGATTGGGGCTGTCAATGGGCCTTCTACGAGTGAGGGATCAGCTTCTAATAATGGTGAGGTGAGGTCTTGGGCTTCATTATTTGGGGCGCCTAATTCTTCTTCAATGTCCAAGCTTCAATTTGTTCCGCCCAAGGTAGTGAATGGTCGTCGGGTGGTGGTGCCTTCAGAGGATATTGTTAATGAGGGGATAAAATTGTGGCAGTGCTCACTTGTGGGCCAATTTGTTGACTCTCGAGTACCTTTTCCAATCTTATCCCGGTTGGTTAATCGCATTTGGGGGCATCTTGAGGAGCCTTCTATTACAATGATGGAGAGTGGCCTGATTGTTTTTCAGTTTAGACAGGAAGCGTCATGTGATTGGATTTTGTCGAATGGTCCATGGCATATTGGAGGTAAGCCTCTTCTTCTTCGTAAGTGGTTTCCGGGTATAGTTCCTCAAACCTTCTCTTTTAATAGTGTGCCTATTTGGGTGAAGTTGTCAAATTTGCCGCTTGAGTTGTGGACTTCAAGTGGCATAAGTGTGGTGGATAGTGCTATTGGTAGGCCGGTGTGCCTTGATAAGGCGACGGAGGAGCGACGACGGTTGTCTTTTGCAAGGGTGTGTGTAGAAATTGAGCCAAGGGATGAATTACCTAGCTCGGTGGATGTATGTGTGAGGGGAACAAATTTTGTTATTCCAGTTGAGTATGCTTGGATACCTAGAAGGTGTCCCCATTGTTGTGTGTTTGGGCATTCGTTTTCGAGTTGTGCAAGTAGGCCTAAGCAGGGCCATGTGGGGTCTGGCATTCAAGCTTCACCTCCTAGTCCGAAGAGGCCTGTGGCAGAGGTTTCACGTATTGTTACTCAGAGCTCTATCCCAGTGGGGATAGGTGTTCAGCCGTCTCCTCCTAACCCGATGGGGCCTGTGGCAGAGGGTTCGCAGTTAGTTACCCAAGTCCCTAGCCCGGTAGGGCCTAAGGGTTGTGCCAGCTCCTGTGAAGGGGTTGACGGGAAGTCGTTGGTCGATATCCCAAAGGTTCCTGATCCTCCTCCGTTAGCTATGGTGACTCCTCGGTCGAACTTCATTACATATGAGCGTGCTCCTCAGTTTAGTGTTGATTCCATATGGGGCAAGGGAGACTTCCCTTCTCGTTGAGTTTATTCATGATAGGTTTTGTGCGTCCGTTAGTGCCCTACTCTGGGTGTGAGCATTATTGTCTCCTTGCTCAGTGTGTGAGCTTGGTTTTTTGGCGTGCGTTGTAGTCTTTTAGTGTTTGTGTCTTTATTGGGTGTTTTTCTCCCCTGCTCGGGGTGTGAGTTTTTTTGCGTTTCCCCTTCTCGGGGTGTGAGGTTTGTTTCCTTGTGGTTTGTTTGAGTTTTGCTTCCCTGCTCGGGGTGTGAGCTTAGTTTCATTTGTGCCCTGGCCTCGGGCTATGAGGTCCACCTTTTTGCTTAGTTATATACATCTACCTTTGCAAAAAAAAAAAAGCTCTCAAAAACAGAAACGGAGCAAGGTTTGGACTATTTCTCGTCCAAACCACCTAAAGAACTATCATTGCGCCGAAGTTTGAGTTTCAAACTCACCAAAACTCAAACGGAGCAAAGTTTGGACCAAGTTTCATCCAAACAAGATGAAAAACTCTCATTCGAACGAACTTTGGGTTCCAAGCTCTCAAAAACAGAAACGGAGCAAGGTTTGGACCATTTCTCGTCAAACCACCTAAAGAACTCTCATTGGGCTGAACTTTGAGTTTCAAACTTTCCAAAACTCAAATAGAGCAAAGTTTGGACCAAGTTTCGTCTAAATAAGATGAAAAACTCTCATTGGGACAAACTTTGGGTTCCGAGCTCTCAAAAACAGAAACAGAGAAAGGTTTGGACCATTTCTCGTCCAAACCACCTAAAGAACTCTCATTGGGACGAACTTTGAGTTTCAAACTCTCCAAAACTCAAACAGAACAAAGTTTGGACCAAGTTTCGTCCAAACAAGATGAAAAACTCTCATTGGGAGAAACTTTGGGTTCCAAGCCCTCAAAAACAGAAAAAGAGCAAAGTTTGGAACATTTGTCGTCCACGCCACCTAAACAACTCTCATTGGGCCGAAGTTTGAGTTTCAAACTCACCAAAACTCAAACGGAGCAACGTTTGGACCAAGTTTCATCCAAACAAGATGAAAAACATTCATTGGGACAAACTTTAGGTTCTGAGCTCTCAAAAACAGAAACGGAGAAAGGTTTGGACCATTTCTCGTCCAAACGACCTAAAGAACTCTCATTGGGCTGCAATTTGAGTTTCAAACTCTCCAAAACTCAAACGGAACAAAGTTTGGACCAAGGTTCGTCCAAACAAGATGAAAAACTCTCATTGGGAGAAACTTTGGGATCCGAGCTCTCAAAAACAGAAACAGAGCAAAGTTTGGAACATGTGTCGTCCACACCACCTAAACAACTCTCATTGGGCCGAAGTTTGAGTTTCAAACTCACCAAAACTCAAACGGAGCAAAGTTTGGACCAAGTTTCATCCAAACAAGATGAAAAACTCTCATTGGGGCGAACTTTGGGTTCCGAGCTCTCAAAAACAGAAACGGAGCAAAGTTTGGACCATTTGTCGCCCAAACCACCTAAAGAACTCCCATTGGGCCGAACTTTGAGTTTCAAACTCTCCAAAACTATAACGGAACAAAGTTTGGACCAAGTTTCGTCCAAACAAGATGAAAAACTCTCATTGGGAGAAACTTTGGGTTCCGAGCTCTCAAAAACAGAAACAGCGCAAAGTTTGGAAAATGTGTCGTCCACACCACCTAAACAACTCTCATTGGGCCGAAGTTTGAGTTTCAAACTCACCAAAACTCAAATGGAGCAAAGTTTGGACCAACTTTCATCCAAACAAGATGAGAAACTCTCATTGGGACGAAGTTTGGGTTCCGAGCTCTCAAAAACAGAAACAGAGTAAAGTTTGGAACATGTGTCGTCCACACCACCTAAACAACTCTCATTCGGCCGAAGTTTGAGTTTCAAACTCACCAAAACTCAAACAGAGAAGAGTTTGGACCAAGTTTCATCAAAACAAGATGAAAAACTCTCATTCGGACGAACTCTGGGTTCCGAGCTCTCAAAAACAGAAACGGAGAAAGGTTTGGACCGTTTCTCGTCCAAACACCCTAAAAAACTCTCATTGGGCCGAACTTTGAGTTTTAAACTCTCCAAAACTCAAACGGAACAAAGTTTGGACCAATTTTCATCCAAAACAAGATGAAAAACTCTCATTGGGAGAAACTTTGGGATCCGAGCTCTCAAAAACAGAAACAGAGCAAAGTTTGGAACATGTGTCGTCCACACCACCTAAACAACTCTCATTGGGCCGAAGTTTGAGTTTCAAACTCACCAAAACTCAAACGGAGCAAAGTTTGGACCAAGTTTCATCCAAACAAGATGAAAAACTCTCATTGGGGCGAACTTTGGGTTCCGAGCTCTCAAAAACAGAAACGGAGCAAAGTTTGGACCATTTGTCGCCCAAACCACCTAAAGAACTCCCATTGGGCCGAACTTTGAGTTTCAAACTCTCCAAAACTATAACGGAACAAAGTTTGGACCAAGTTTCGTCCAAACAAGATGAAAAACTCTCATTGGGAGAAACTTTGGGTTCCGAGCTCTCAAAAACAGAAACAGCGCAAAGTTTGGAAAATGTGTCGTCCACACCACCTAAACAACTCTCATTGGGCCGAAGTTTGAGTTTCAAACTCACCAAAACTCAAATGGAGCAAAGTTTGGACCAACTTTCATCCAAACAAGATGAGAAACTCTCATTGGGACGAAGTTTGGGTTCCGAGCTCTCAAAAACAGAAACAGAGTAAAGTTTGGAACATGTGTCGTCCACACCACCTAAACAACTCTCATTCGGCCGAAGTTTGAGTTTCAAACTCACCAAAACTCAAACAGAGAAGAGTTTGGACCAAGTTTCATCAAAACAAGATGAAAAACTCTCATTCGGACGAACTCTGGGTTCCGAGCTCTCAAAAACAGAAACGGAGAAAGGTTTGGACCGTTTCTCGTCCAAACACCCTAAAAAACTCTCATTGGGCCGAACTTTGAGTTTTAAACTCTCCAAAACTCAAACGGAACAAAGTTTGGACCAATTTTCATCCAAAACAAGATGAAAAACTCTCATTCGGAGAAACTTTGGGTTCCGAGCTCTCAAAAACAGAAACAGAGCAAAGTTTGGAACATGTGTCGTCCACACCACCTAAACAACTCTCATTGGGCCGAAGTTTGAGTTGCAAACTCACCAAACTCAAACGGAGCAAAGTTTGGACCAAGTTTCATCCAAACAAGATGAAAAACTCTCATTGTGACGAACTTTCGGTTCTGAGCTCTCAAAAACAGAAACGGAGAAAGGTTTGGACCATTTCTCGTCCAAACCACCTAAAGAACTCTCATTGGGCCGAAATTTGTCTTTCAAACTCTCCAAAACACAAACGGAACAAAGTTTGGACCTAGTTTCGTCCAAACAAGATGAAAAACTCTCATTCGGAGAAACTTTGGGTTCCGAGCTCTCAAAAACAGAAACAGAGCAAAGTTTGGAACATGTGTCGTCCACACCACCCAAACAACTCTCATTGGGCCGAAGTTTGAGTTTCAAACTCACCAAGACTCAAACGGAGCAAAGTTTGGACCAAGTTTCATCCAAACAAGATGAAAAACTCTCATTGGGACGAACTTTGGGTTCCGAGCTCTCAAAAATAGAAACGGAGCAAGGTTTGGACCATTTCTCGTCCAAACCACCTAAAGAACTCTCATTGGGCCGAAATTTGCGTTTCAAACTCTCCAAAACACAAACGGAACAAAGTTTGGACCAAGTTTCGTCCAAACAAGATGAAAAACTCTCATTCGGAGAAACTTTGGGTTCCGAGCTCTCAAAAACAGAAACAGAGCAAAGTTTGGAACATGTGTCGTCCACACCACCTAAACAACTCTCATTGGGCCGAAGTTTGAGTTTCAAACTCACCAAACTCAAACGGAGCAAAGTTTGGACCAAGTTTCATCAAAACAAGATGAAAACTCTCATTGGGACGAACTCTGGGTTCCGAGCTCTCAAAAACAGAAACGGAGAAAGGTTTGGACCATTTCTCGTCCAAACACCCTAAAAAACTCTCATTGGGCCGAACTTTGAGTTTTAAACTCTCCAAAACTCAAACGGAACAAAGTTTGGACAAATTTTCGTCCAAAACAAGATGAAAAACTCTCATTGGGAGAAACTTTGGGTTCCGAGCTTTCAAAAACAGAAACAGAGCAAAGTTTGGAACATGTGTCGTCCACACCACCTAAACAACTCTCATTGGGCCGAAGTGTGAGTTTCAAACTCACCAAAACTCAAACGGAGCAAAGTTTGGACCAAGTTTCATCCAAACAAGATGAAAAACTCTCATTGGGACGAACTTTTGGTTCCGAGCTCTCAAAAACAGAAACGGAGCAAGGTTTGGACCATTTCTCGTCCAAACCACCTAAAGAACTCTCATTGGGCCGAAATTTGCGTTTCAAACTCACCAAAACTCAAACGGAGCAAAGTTTGGACCAAGTTTCATCCAAACAAGATGAAAAACTCTCATTGGGACGAACTTTGGGTTCCGAGCTCTCAAAAACAGAAACGGAGCAAGGTTTGGACCATTTCTCGTCCAAACCACCTAAAGAACTCTCATTGGGCCGAAATTTGCGTTTCAAACTCTCCAAAACACAAACGGAACAAAGTTTGGACCATGTTTCGTCCAAACAAGATGAAAAACTCTCATTGGGAGAAACTTTGGGTTCCGATCTCTCAAAAACAGAAACAGACCAAAGTTTGGAACATGTGTCGTCCACACCACCTAAACAACTCTCATTGGGCCGAAGTTTGAGTTTCAAACTCACCAAAACTCAAACGGAGCAAAGTTTGGACCAAGTTTCATCCAAACAAGATGAAAAACTCTCATTGGGACGAACTTTGGGTTCCGAGCTCTCAAAAACAGAAACGGAGAAAGGTTTGGACCATTTCTCGTCCAAACACCCTAAAAAACTCTCATTGGGCCGAACTTTGAGTTTTAAACTCTCCAAAATTCAAACGGAACAAAGTTTTGACCAAGTTTCGTCCAAACAAGATGAAAAACTCTCATTGGGAGAAACTTTGGGTTCCGAGCTCTCAAAAACAGAAACAGAGCAAAGTTTGGAACATGTGTCGTCCACACCACCTAAACAAATCTCATTGGGCCGAAGTTTGAGTTTCAAACTCACCAAAACTAAAACGGAGCAAAGTTTGGACCAAGTTTCATCCAAAGAATATGAAAAACTCTCATTGGGACGAACTTTGGGTTCCGAACTCTCAAAAACAGAAACGGAGCAAGGTTTGGACAATTTCTAGTCCAAACCACCTAAAGAACTCTCATTGGGCCGAACTTTGAGTTTTAAACTCTCCTAAACTCAAACGGAACGAAGTTTGGACCAAGTTTCGTCCAAATAGGATGAAAAACTCTCATTGGGAGAAACTTTGGGTTCCGAGCTCTCAATAACAGAAATAGAGCAAAGTTTGGAACATGTTGAAGGGATGGAATTCCGTAATTCTGTAAAGCGGAAGCGTGATTGGGACCGATTCGTAATTAATTTTGTTTAATCTAAAATACCAATACATTGGCAATAATATTAGAACTATTCTAAATATATATTAAGGCTAAGCATACAAAAATATTAGATCTAAATCTAATTTATAAAATAACAAATTACTTACTCTCGTTGACGACTCAGATTAAATTCACCAACTGCTTGTGAATTAATCACGAACTAGTGCGAACACCACCACTATGGCTACATCGGTATGACTCTGAGACTTCTAGAGGCAGGAGACTTGTGGGAGCCTTTGGGAGAATTCTCTGAGAGTAGGAGAATGAATGGGATCCCTTTCACCCCACCCCAGGGGTCCTATATATAGTAAAGGCCAATACCTTTTTCCTAATAGGAAAAAGTCTCTAATTTATTAATTAATTCCATAATTAATTAATTCCCCAATTAAATATCATATATTTAATCTTAGGGATTTTATTAAAATTAAAATTAATATGAATCCAATTCATATTAAATTTATTTGAACTCTTTCAAATATTTTCTTTCCTAATAGGAAAAGGTCTCTAATTTTAATAAATAATTAATTAATTTACCCAATTAAATATCATATATTTAATGTTAGGGATTTTTATTAAAATTAAAATTAATATGAATCCAATTCATATTAAATTTATTTGAACTCTTTCAAATACTTTCTCTCAAGAATTAATTTTTTTTTAAATTAATCCAAAAATTATATTATAAAGTTTCATAAACTTTATATTATAATGCATCAATATACATTATACGATTCCCCAAATAAATTGAACACTTTCAATTTACAATTTATACTTAATTGCCTCAAGTCTCTTTTCGAGCTACCAGTGGGACCTAATGGACCTACAGATCAGAAGCTCCAACGATACGAGACTAATTGGCCAAACTCATTGACCAAGTTTAGTCAACATTCGTTAACTGTGGGTCACTCCACTAAAGACCCACAGCTGCACTCTTCTCACTATAGAATATTTCTGTGTCCACGGATATCGACCAAGCAGTAAGTCAATCCTTCACGTGTGTTCGTAACACCAGCTGGGTCAAATTACCGTTTTACCCCTGGGTTACCTCTGGTTCCTTAAGTACCACTGATTCCTCTAATGAACAAGTTGTTTAGGGTCTAACCACTAAACTGGAGTTCCTCTCAGGCTAGGAGAGGACGGCGCGCCTTTGTTCAAGCCCTAGAATCAGCCCTTAAGGGAACACACATCTACTTACCCCAATAGGGGAAGGAGTGAATTCCATCTTGTATTGTTATGTTCCCAGCCCCCATTCGGTCTTGCCCCTGAAATGGTAGGCTTATTGAGTCGGCTAACTGGCCACTCTCACCCATACAAATCTAAGGACAGTCCCTCCTGAAAGGGGTTCATAACAGACTCAGGATTGAGATTGAGTTACCTAGGTCATCCTATTGAAATAGAAACCTAAACTAGTTAACGGTGTTACATCTAGTGGTGACTATTTCGCGGTCCGGTCTTATGCAAACTCATTGCATAGGATACCCCCACTCGCATGTCTCCTACATGGATGCTTTGGATCATTGCATCTGTATCGAATACAAGGTGGGCCGTATCACATAGTGTCACCAGGATAAGGTACCCAGCCTTATCCCTATACTATAGATCATTTAGGTTGTTACTTGGACACTGATCCCCATATGTCCTCACATACTAGTCCAAGTTTTATTTAAACAACCTTGGATCTTAGTTTATTGGATTTAGGGTTTATTAATGCAAACTCGATTATTCAATAACCAAATTACTGAATTACTCAAATAACACTTTATTGAGATCGATTAATTTGTTTCATTTTCTATCTACGAGTTTTAGGGCATAAAACCCAACAACTCCCACTTGAACTAAAACTCTAGTGGGCAATGTACATCAACAATCAAAATTGAATGAATAATCATTGAAGTAGGAATAGTAGTTTGTATTAATACTGTATAATACATGAAAAGTAAAAATACAGATAAATACAATAAACTAGGGCATTCACAATACCCATTCACTTCTCCCACTTGCCCTAGATTATTCTATGTACATATCTCGCAGACCTAGACCCTCTAGATGACCCTCGAACACTTTAGCCGTGAGAGCCTTCGTAAATGGATCAGCAATATTGTGCTCAGAGGCTACCTTCGTGACGATCACGTCCCCTCGTTGCACGATCTCTCTGATGAGATGATATTTGCTCTCTATGTGCTTGCCTCTTTTATGATTGCGAGGTTCTTTAGAATTTGCCACTGCACCACTATTATCACAGTAAAGGGTGATTGGCAAGTTCATATTTGGAACAACTTCCAAATCCATCAAGAACTTCCGTAGCTATACAGTCTCCTTAGCTGCTTCACAAGCAGCGACATATTCGGCCTCCATGGTGGAGTCTGCAATGCATCCTTGCTTGATGCTACGCCAGACTACAGCTCCCCCGTTGAGGGTAAATACTGACCCTGATGTGGATTTCCTGGAATCCTTATCAGTCTGAAAGTCAGAGTCTGTGTATCCTGTAAGGATCAAATCCTTAGAGCCATACAAAAGCTGATAGCCCCTCTTCTCCGAAGATACTTGAGGATGTTTTTAACTGCAGTCTAGTGGTCTAACCCTGGATTGGACTGGTACCTGCTGACTATCCCAACTGCATAGCAAATGTCAGGCCTAGTACACAACATGGCGTACATAAGACTGCCCACAGCTGAAGCATAAGGGATGTGTCTCATATCCTCAATTTCTTGAGGTGTCTTAGGACACTGTTCCTTAGACAAATGAACTCCATGCCTAAAGGGTAGTAAACCCCTCTTGGAATTCTGCATCTTATATCTAGACAACATCTTGTCTATATATGATGCTTGAGACAGGGCTAACGTTCTATTCTTACGATTCCTGATAATTTGAATCCCTAGAACATACTGAGCTTCACCCAAATCTTTCATTTGGAACTCAGTCGATAGCCATTTTTTAATGTCAGCTAGATATTCTACATCATATCCAATGAGAATAATATCATCTACATACAACACCAGAAAAGCTACTGAACTGTTGATAATCCTTTTGTAAATACAAGGCTCATCAACGTTCTGGTCAAAGCCATAAGATTTGACAGCAGTGTCAAAACTTTATATTCCAAGATCTGGAAGCTTGCTTCAAGCCATAAATGGATCGTCTAAGCTTGCAAACTTTTTGCTCTTGACCTTGAGCAACGAACCCCTCTGGTTGAGACATAAAGATGTTCTCATCAAGATTGCCATTCAGAAAGGCAGTCTTGTCGTCCATTTGCCAAATCTCATAATCATAAAAGGTGGCAATGGACAAGAGAATTCTTATCGACTTTAACATGGCAATTGGGGAGAACGTTTCCTCATAGTCCACCCCCTCCTTTTGGGTATAACCCTTTGCCACAAGTCGAGCTTTGAAAGTCTGTACTTTCCCAGCTGCGTCTCGTTTTCTCTTGTAGATCCATTTGCACCCTGTGGGTTTAACCCCTTCAGGTAGGTCTACAAGATCCCAGACTTGATTGAAGTACATAGACTCCATCTTTAGGTCCATAGCTTTGACCCACTGGTCATGGTCCACATCATTCATTGCCTGTCTAAAGGTCGATGGATCCTCAACCCCATCATTAGGTATGACAGTTGGAGTTTCTGCTAAACCGAGATAGCGTTCAGGTTGAATAACAACCCTCCCAGCTACGTCGAGGCATTCTCAACTCTTGAGAATGATGGGCTTGACCAGATGTACTGGGCTCATCAATAACTCTTGTTGAAGGTCCAGCCTCTGAACTGGGCTCATCAACAACTCTTGTTGAAGGTCCAGCTTCATCAACAACTCTTGTTGATTTATTTGTAGCTTTACCAGAAAGTTCACTTAACACAATTTTACTGCGTGGTATGTGTTCTTTAACGTGGTCTTCTTCCAAGAAAGTAGCATTTGTCGATACAAACACTTTATTTTCTTTTAGATCAAAGAAGTATCCACCTCTTGTTTCTTTTGGGTAGCCTACGAATAGGCATAATTTTGAACGTGAATCCAATTTCTTTGGCTTTGCTACTAACACGTGCAGGGCAGCCCCAAATTCTGAAATGACGTAAACTAGCTTTACGCCCTTTCCAAAGCTCAAATGGTGTTTCAGAAACACTTTTTGAGGGAACAACATTCAAAATATAAACTGCAGTCTCTACTGCATAACCCCAAAAAGACCTAGGCAACTGAGCATAGCTCATAATAGATCGAACCATGTCTAACAAGGTTCTGTTTCTCCTTTCAGATACACCATTCTGTTGAGGTGTACCTGGTGCTGAGAGTTGGGACGATATTCCATGTTCTATCAAATAGTTTTGGAATTTTAAGTCCAAATACTATCCACCTCGATCAGATCGAAGTGTTTTAATGTTCTTACCTAACAAGTTCTCAACTTCAGTCCTGTACTCCTTGAACTTTTCAAGGGCTTCAGACTTATGACTCGTTAGGTATAAATAATCATACCTTGAATAATCATCTATGAAAGAGATGAAATATTCATACCCTCCTCGAGCTCTTACATTCATTGGACCACAGAGATCCGTATGTACGAGTTCTAAGGGCTCCTTCGCACGATAACCTTTTCCAGTAAAAGGTCGTTTGGTCATCTTACCTTCGAGACATGACTCACATGGAGGTAAAGTACCATCTTCTAACTGGCTTAGAAGTCCGTTCTTAACCAATCTCCCAATCCTATTGAGATTTATGTGGCCAAGTCTCAAGTGCCAAAGATAGGTACTTTGAGAAACTTTTTGACTTTTTGGTTGAGTCTCAGCTGTTTTAAACATTTCATTGTTCAAAATAGCCCTAGATTCTATTGGTCTTAAGTCATACAAATTGTTCTCCATTTTTGCAGAACATATATCAGCACCCCTTTTAGTAATGAAAGCTTCATTCACAGAAAAGGACACTGAATACCCTTGTTCTAGCAAACAAGAAATAGAAATCAAATTTCTTTTTATTCTGGGAACTATATATACGTTATCTAATAACATATAGCGTTCCCTGAAGAAGAACATTTTAATATCTCCCACTGCTTTAGCTGAAATGAGCTCCCCAGTCCCAACTCTGAGAGTCATTTCCCCAGCATCCAACTGTTGCCAGGAGCTCATTCCCTCAAAGGAAGAGCATACGTGATGAGTGGCACCTGAATCTGGGATCCAGGCTGTGTCATCATTTTCCACTATACACGT
This sequence comes from Luffa aegyptiaca, assembly GCA_017139565.1. Classification (NCBI taxonomy): domain Eukaryota; kingdom Viridiplantae; phylum Streptophyta; class Magnoliopsida; order Cucurbitales; family Cucurbitaceae; genus Luffa; species Luffa aegyptiaca. The sequence goes on from CM029395.1 coordinate 21,483,155, forward strand.
TTCAATGATCAATAAATCAAATTTATTTTAATTGAGATGTGCTAAGCAGTCTATGTCATATTCATCATGAACAATTTCGGATAAATTAGACATATGGGCTTGAGGACCGTCCTCAGTTAAGATCAATTCCACGCATTTAGTGTTTAAGTTCATTTTCTTAGTTGTATTAGAAATACCAGTTTTGTAGTTGGCGTTATTCGAGGAATATAAAGAACGTTTCATTGCTGAGAACAAACAAACTAACTTAATAAGTATTGTTACATTAACCCATTACACAAAATATAAATATTATTTTAATCCAATCAATTTAGCAAAAGTAATGATCAACCCATAGAATAAACATTCATTTTGCAACGATACTTCAGAGATTTAGAACAACAGCTACCGTAGGGTAGTCAGCTACTCCTCCTCTGAATTGAGACAATCTCAGCGAATCCCTATTCCCGGAATAACTCATATTCCAATAGTTCTTAGCTACCGTTTTTTCAGTCAGGAAATTATTAACACCTTAACAATTTCCCGTAAGTGTGACCCTCCATTTTTCAGATTTCAAAGGTCGGCCCCAACAATGCTACCGTAGGGAAAGTCAAAGTTGGAAATGGACCTAAGAAACCCTATCCATTTATGGAGTTTGCGTTGTTCCGACTCCCATGATCAAGCCCTCCGTAGGGTGATCGCTCCCAGGGCGACTCGCAGGCAGATCATTGGGATCTCACAGTGCAACCTAATGGAGGAGACCGTAGGATACGTTGACACGTTCCTGCTCCCACTTACTATAAAATACTCCCTCATTCACCTTGATATTGATCCATGCAAACACCATCCGTAGGGGGTCACTCCCAGGGTGACTCGAGGCCAAGCATGAACCTCACGTTGTGAACTTTTGAGGACGTGAGAGCAAAACTTGATTTATGAAAATCTTGTTTTGATATATTTCCTCCCACTAAGTATTTTTATAATTATAGGGTCTATTACTTAGGTAAATTCCGGCTAAGTGAATCTATCTAAGTCTATGCCTGTATATAACTTTTATATATATAGGTATTTTCACTAATGTCTAGGTGGATTAAACACTTTTAATTACCTAGAGACATTGCATGCTAATATAACTATGGTTAATTCAACTCAAGTTCCGGCTCAGTTCCCAAGTAGCAGGTGTTCCGTAAACCGTCATCTTAAGTACTTCCAGCCTTAGACAGAACTTTACCGGTAGAGTTCCCTTATAACCAATAGTTATGATAAATCTTTACTCTAAAGATCTAGGTGAATTAAACTCTTTTAATTGACCTAGTGATATTGCATGCTAACATAACTATGGTTAATTCCACTCAAGTTTCGAGTCAGTTCCCAGGTAGCAAGTGTTCCGTAAACCGTCATCTTAAGTACCTCCAGCCTTAGACAGAACTTCATCGGGAGAGTTCCCTTATAACCATAGTAAAGTATACTCTTTACTCTAAAGATCTAGGTGAATTAAACTCTTTTAATAAACCTAGTGATATTGCATGCTAACATTTAACTATGATTAATTCAACTCCGGTATTCCAGGTTAGTTCCCATGTAGGAGGTGTTCCATAAATCGTCATCTTAAGTACCCCCAGCCTTAGACAGAACTTAACCGGTGGAGTTCCCTTATAATCATAGTAATGTTTTTCCTACTTAGTCAATTAAAACTATTTTTAATTTTAAGTAAGAAAATAATTCTAATTCTATTAGAATTATAATGAGCTTAGGTCTAATTAATTTTAAACATTTTAAAATTAATTCATTTTAACCTAAGGTTCTATGTTTGCATGCAACTCTTTGTTATAGGTTGACGATTTCTAATCAATTTTATAACTTATTATAAAATTTTAATGATTAGCCCTATAACATGCTTCTATGGTGTTGGAAAAATAACAATCATATTCTAATTATTCAATACCATATTATTATGACGCCGATAATGATAATATAACGATTATATTAATCTAAAGTGGTCTCATGCTTCATGCAATTTCAATTTTATTTAATTAATATCGATTATATTAATTAAACATCCATGAAATTAAATTACATGAAATTTGACATTAATATAATATAACTCTTATATTAATCTAATTAATGTCATGCTCAATGCTATTCCATTTTCATTTAATTAATATAATATTTTATATTAAATCATACATGAAAACAAGCATTGATTTATATTTATTATTTTCATTCATAATATAACTAATTATATTAATTCTCATGAAAATAATGCTAAGCATGCATGCTACATTAATAAAATATAACAATTATATTTATCTAATTAATGTCATGCATCATGCTTTTCCAATTTCATATATTTAATATAACAATTATACTAAATAACTCATGAAATATAAATTCATGCATAATTATCATATATTATAACATTTATAACATAAATATGCATGAAACATGCTTAACCTATGGTGGGAATTTAAGCTATATGACATCCATAAAACAAATAAATAGCAATTGAACTGGTTAATTTTGGCCCCTAGGATAAAATAAAGCATAAATTACAATAATTATAGCTATATTCTATCCTTAAAGTCCTTCTGCAGCTCCAAATACTGGTCTAGACCGCCGGAACCAACCCGAACCACTTCGAACCAGCTACGAAAATCACGAACCGAGCTAAATTCCAGCTGAACCGGAACAAATTGGTCCCAGCCCAGCCAGACCTCGTGAATCGGACCGCCCAACAGCCTTGAACCGTCCTGTTGCGAATTTCTAGCACGTGCTGTAATCGTGACAGCGTTCGCAATTTCTCCGATTTTTATCTCATAAACAACCTATTCTAGACCCGGACTTACATAGGACTCGATTTTACATAAAATACCCGAAACACCGGGCCCTTACATGATCAAATCACATAAAAACAGTAAAATCTATGGCCATAAAATTAACCTAAACAGTTCAATGCAAATCATACATTCATTATGTATTAATCAATCCCACCAATAGCCAATGCAAATTTTAGAGAAACAAAATTAGATCTACGATCGGCTCTGATACCAATTGAAGGATTGGAATTCCGTAATTCCGTAAAGCGGAAGCGTGATTGGGACCGATTCGTAATTAATTTTGTTTAATCTAAAATACCAATACATTGGCAATAATATTAGAACTATTCTAAATATATATTAAGGCTAAGCATACAAAAATATTAGATCTAAATCTAATTTATAAAGTAACAAATTACTTACTCTCGTTGACGACTCAGATTAAATTCACCAACTGCTTGTGAATTAATCACGAACTAGTGCGAACACCACCACTATGGCTCCACCGGTATGACTCTGAGACTTCTAGAGGCAGGAGACTTGTGGGAGCCTTTGGGAGAATTCTCTGAGAGTTGGAGAATGAATGGGATACCTTTCACCCCACCCCAGGGGTCCTATATATAGTAAAGGCCAAGACCTTTTTCCTAATAGGAAAAGTGAGACATTTTCCTAATAGGAAAAAGTCTCTAATTTTAATAAATAAATAATTAATTCCATAATTAATTAATTTCCCAATTAAATATCATATATTTAATCTTAGGGATTTTATTAAAATTAAAATTAATATGAATCCAATTCATATTAAATTTATTTGAACTCTTTCAAATATTTTCTTTCCTAATAGGAAAAGGTCTCTAATTTTAATAAATAATTAATTAATTCCATAATTAATTAATTTACCCAATTAAATATCATATATTTAATCTTAGGGATTTTATTAAAATTAAAATTAATATGAATCCAAGTCATATTAAATTTATTTGAACTCTTTCAAATACTTTCTCTCAAGAATTAATTTTTTTGTAAATTAATTCAAAAATTATATTATAAAGTTTCGTAAACTTTATATTATAATGCATCAATATACATTATACGATTCCCCAAATAAATTGAACACTTTCAATTTACAATTTATACTTAATTGCCACAAGTCTCTTTACGAGCTACCAGTGGGACCTAATGGACCTACAGATCAGAAGCTCCAACGATAGGAGACTAATTGGCCAAACTCATTGACCAAGTTTAGTCAACATTCGTTAACTGTGGGTCACTCCACTAAAGACCCACAGCTGCACTCTTCTCACTATAGAATATTTCTGTGTCCACGGATATCGACCAAGCAGTAAGTCAATCCTTCACGTGTGTTCGTAACACCAGCTGGGTCAAATTACCGTTTTACCCCTGGGTTACCTCTGGTTCCTTAAGTACCACTGATTCCTCTAATGAACAAGTTGTTTAGGGTCCAACCACTAAACAGGAGTTCCTCTCAGGCTAGGAGAGGACGGCGCGCCTTTGTTCAAGCCCTAGAATCAGCCCTTAAGGGAACACACATCTACTTACCCCAATAGGGGAAGGAGTGAATTCCATCTTGTACTGTTATGTTCCCAGCCCCTATTCGGTCTTGCCCCTGAAATGGTAGGCTTATTGAGTCAGCGAACTGGCCACTCTCACCCATACAAATCTAAGGACAGTCCCTCCTGAAAGGGGTTCATAACAGACTCAGGATTGAGATTGAGTTACCTAGGTCATCCTATTGAAATAGAAACCTAAACTAGTTAACGGCGTTACATCTAGTGGTTACTATTTCGCGGTCCGGTCTTATGCAAACTCATTGCATAGGATACCCCCACCCGCATGTCTCCTACATGGATGCTTTGGATCATTGCATCTGTATCGAATACAAGGTGGGCCGTATCACATAGTGTCACCAGGATAAGGTACCCAGCCTTATCCCTATACTGTAGACCATTTAGGTTCTTACTTGGACACTGATCCCCGTATGTCCCCACATACTAGTCCAAGTTTCATTTAAACAACCTTGGATCTTAGTTTATTGGATTTAGGGTTTATTAATGCAAACTAGATTATTCAATAACCAAATTACTGAATTACTCAAATAACACTTTATTGAGATCGATTAATTTGTTTCATTTACTATCTACGAGTTTTAAGGCATAAAACCCAACAGCTAGGGCTTCTCAGTCTTTTTGGGAGTGGGTTAGGAGGGAGGAGTCTTCCCTTCGCCAGAAGTCTCGGGTTCAGTGACTCTCGCTGGGGGATCATAACTCTGCTTTTTTCCACAGGTGTTTTAAGGCCAGGGTGATTCGTAATGGTCTTAATTCTTTGGTGGATGAGGAGGGTAATATTCTTACTGGCCAGTCTGACATTGCGAGAGCTGTGGTTGATTATTATAGAGGTATTTTGGGGACTCAGTTGCTTGGATACAGAGATCTCACAGCCCAGATTGCTGAGATTGTGGGGTTTGTCTGGCCTGAGGAGTGTGGGGTTGATCTGTGTCGCCGTGTGACTAGAGAGAAGGTCAAGTTGGTGCTTTTTTCGATGAATAGCAGTAAAGCTCCAGGACCAGATGGTTTTTCTGTGGGGTTTTTTAAGGCAGCATGGAGTGTGGTTGGTGATGATTTTTGTTCTGCTGTCTTGCATTTCTGTGATACTTGCTACCTTCCTCCTAGTATTAATGCTACTTCTATCACTCTAGTTCCCAAGCGTCCGAGTCCAGAAGGGTTGGGTGATTACCGACCTATTTCTTGCTGTAATGTGTTGTATAAATGCATTACTAAGATCTTAGCTAACAGATTGAGGGTTTGGCTTCCACGCTTTATTAGCCCTAACTAGTCAGCTTTTGTTCAGGGCAGAAGCATTGTTGATAATATTCTGCTATGTTAGGAGCTTGTGGGGGGTTACCATCTGGATCGGGGGCCGCCCAGGTGTGTTCTGAAGGTTGATCTTCAGAAGGCTTATGATTCTGTACAGTGGGACTTTCTGTTTGGGCTTCTTTTAGCAGTGGGTACACCTGTCCAGTTTGTTAGTTGGGTACGAGCTTGTGTTTCGTCTCCTTTGTTCTCTGTGTCGGTGAATGGTTCCCTTGAAGGTTTCTTTCCGGGAAGGAGAGGCTTGCGGCAGGAGGACCGATCCCCTGCACTGAGAAGGTGGGGTTGACCCACTTGTGTTTTGCAGATGACTTGATGATTTTCAGTGCAGGGGATCGGTCCTCCATTTCGTTTGTCTCCACAGGTTTCAGGTTCTTTCGGGGCTTGTGGCTAACCCTGGGAAGAGTTCCTTGTTCTGTGCAGGGGTGTCTCGGGTGGTTGCAGAGGATCTTGCCTCGTTTATTGGGGTCTCCTTAGCTTCTCTGCCTGTACGTTATCTTGGCCTCCCTCTTATTTCGGGTCGGTTAACGTATAGGGACGTAAGCCTCTACTGGAGCGGATCACTGCTCGGATTAGCTCTTGGTCTGCCCGGGTTTTGTCGTATGCTGGTCGTCTTCAGCTTATTCAGTTAGTCCTTCAGAGCTTTCAAGTTTTTTGGCCTAGTGTGTTTGTTCTCCCTACTAGGGTCACCCATGAGGTTGATCGGTTGCTACGTTCTTATTTATGGAAGGGTGATCCGGCCTTGCATGGTGGGGCCAAGGTTGCCTGGTCGGAGGTGTGCCTTCTCGTGCGGAGGGGGGGTTGGGTATCAGGCATGTTCGCTCATGGAATGAGGAAACTGTTATGAAGCTGTTGTGGCTGCTTATGTTGAGGTCTGGTTCGTTGTGGGTTGCCTGGGTTGAGGCTTATATCTTGTGTGGGCGGTCTCTGTGGACTGTGCGCCCCTCCTCGCGGTGGTCTTGGTGTTGAAGAGCTATTCTTAGTCTTCGGGATCAATTTCGATCACTCATTCGTTTCCGCATTGGTGATGGTCGGAGATGTCTTACGTGGGTGGATCCGTTGTTGCTTGAGGGCTCTATTATTCCTCGTTTTTCTGAGAGGGTTATTTATGATGCTGCTAGCTCGTTGTATGCTCCAGTGGCTAATTTCCTCTTGCCTGATGGGTCTTGGCGTTGGCCTAGTGTATCGCTTGAGCTATTGCTTCTGTTGCCTTTGCCTTCAGTTCAAGGGGTTCGACCGTGTCTTGCTAGGGAGGATAGTGTGGTTTGGCTCCTAAGTAAGTCTGGGGGTTTCTCTGTCTCCAGTGCGTGGGAGGTTATTAGGCCTCATTTCGCGGTTGTTCCTTGGTTTCGCTTGTTATGGTTTGGGGGTAATATCCCTAAACACTCCTTTATTGCTTGGCTTGGGGTGTGGGATAGGCTCTATATGAGGGACCGGTTGCATAGGTGGGATTCTTCGAGCCCCACTGATTATCTTTTGTGCTTTGGTGCCCCTGAGTCCCGATATCATTTGTTTTTTGAGTGCCCTTTCAGCCAGGTTGTGTGGGGTGGGATCTTGAGTTGGGGTGCCTGTTCTCATAGGATTGCCTCATGGGATACTGAGCTGTCTTGGATCTTTCAGTTTAGTGGTGGCAAGCGTCGTAGCCGTCGAGTGTGGAGGGTTGCCTGGTGTGCCTCGATTTATCATATTTGGAGGGAGAGGAATCTGCGTCTCCATGGTCCGGGTCCTCGCTCTCCTCAGCTGTTTAACATGTGGTTCAGGCTGATATTTATGGTCGTTGTGCCTCCTGGCTTGGTGGTGTGTCTTCTCTCCTGCCTGGGGCGTCTCCCTAAAGCATGTTTACTTGATGCGCCATGGTTTGTTTTCTTTCTTTGTTGTTGCTTGGCTCGGGCTGTGAGCTTGGTTTTTTGTCCCTGTTTGGGAGTGTTTCTTTGTTTCCCTTGGCCCGGGTTGTGAGCTTTCGTTCTTTTTGCCTTGACCTCGGGCTGTGAGGTCCTCAAGTTTTTTGCTATGTATATATTAACCTTTACAAAAAAAAACTCAAACGTAGCAAAGTTTGGACCAAGTTTCGTCCAAAAAAGATGAAAAACTCTCATTGGGACGAACTTTTGGTTCGGAGCTCTCAAAAACAGAAACGGAGCAAGGTTTGGACGATTTATCGTCCAAACCACTTAAAGAACTCTCATTGGGCCGAACTTTGAGTTTCAAACTCTCCAAAACTCAAACGTAGCAAATTTTGGACCAAGTTCCGTCCAAAAAAGATGAAAAACTCTCATTGGGACGAACTTTGGGTTCTGAGCTCTAAAAAAAAAACGGAGCAAGGTTTGGACCATTTCTCGTCCAAACCACCTAAAGAACTCTCATTGGGCGGAACTTTGAGTTTCAAACTCGCCAAAGCTCAAACGGAGAAAAGTTTGGACCAAGTTCGTCCAAACAAGATGAAAAACTTTCATTGGGACCTTTGGGTTCCGAGCTCTCAAAAATAGAAATGGAGCAAGGTTTGGACCTTTTCTCGTCCAAACCACGTAAAGAACTCTCATTTGGGCGAACTTTGAGTTTCAAACTCTCCAAAACTCAAACGTAGCAAAGTTTGGACCAAGTTCCGTCCAAAAACGATGAAAAACTATCATTGGGACGAACTTTTGGTTCCGAACTCTCAAAAACAGAAACGGCGCAAGGTTTGGACGATTTCTCGTCCAAACCGCTTAAAGAACTCTCATTGGGCCGAACTTTGAGTTTCAAACTCTCCAAAACTCAAACAGAGCAAAGTTTGGACCAAGTTCGTCCAAACAAGATTAAAAACTCTCATTGGGACGTACTTTGGCTTCCGAGCTCTCAAAAACAGAAATGGAGCAAGGTTTGGACCATTTCTCGTCCAAACCACCTAATGAACTCTCATTGGGCCGAACTTTGAGTTTCAAACTCTCCAAAACAAAAACGGAGCAATGTTGGGACCAAGTTCGTCCAAACAAGATGAAAAACTCTCATTGGGACGAACTTTGGGTTCCGAGTTCTAAAAACCAGAAACGGAGAAAGGTTTTGACCATTTCTCATCCAAACCACCTAAAGAACTCTCATTGGGCCGAACTTTGAGTTTCAAACACTACAAAACTCAAACGGAGCAAAAATTGAACCAAGTTCGTCCAAACAAGATGAAAAACTCTCATTGGGACGAACATTGGGTTTCCAGCTCTCAAAAACAGAAACGGAGCAAGGTTTGGACCATTTCTCGTCAAAACCACCTAAATAACTCTCATTGGGCCGAACTTTGAGTTTCAAACTCTCCAAAGCTCAAACGGAGCAAAGTTTGGACCAAGTTCGTCCAAACAAGATGAAAAACTCTCATTGGGACGAACTTTGGGTTCCGAGCTCCCAAAACCAGAAACGGAGAAAGGTTTGGACCATTTCTCATCCAAACCACGTAAAGAACTCTCATTGGGCCGAACTTTGAGTTTCAAACTCTACAAAACTAAAACGGAGATAAAATTGAACTAACTTCGTCCAAACAAGATGAAAAACTCTCATTGGGACGAACTTTGGGTTTCGAACTCTCAAAAACAGAAACGGAGCAAGGTTTGGACGATTTCTCGTCCAAACCACCTAAAGAACTCTCATTGGGCCGAACTTTGAGTTTCAAACTCGCAAAAACTCAAACGGAGCATAGTTGGGACCAAGTTCGTCCAAACAAGATGAAAAACTTTCATTGGGACGTACTTTGGGTTCCGAGCTCTCAAAAACAGAAACGGAGCAAGGTTTGGACCATTTCTCGTCCAAACCACCTAAAGAAATCTCATTGGGCCGAACTTTGAGTTTCAGACTCTCGAAAACTCAAACGTAGCAAAGTTTGGACCAAGTTCCGTCCAAAAAAGATGAAAAACTCTCATTGGGACGAACTTTTGGTTCCGAGCTCTCAAAAACAGAAACGGAGCAAAGTTTAGACGATTTCTCGTCAAAACCACTTAAAGAACTCTCATTGGGCCGAACTTTGAGTTTCAAACTCTCCAAAACTCAAACGGAAACGTTGGGACCAAGTTCGTCCAAACAAGATGAAAAACTCTCATTGGGACGAACTTTGGGTTCCGAGCTCCCAAAACCAGAAACGGAGAAAGGTTTGGACCATTTCTCATCCAAACTACGTAAAGAACTCTCATTGGGCCGAACTTTGAGTTTCAAACTCTCCAAAACTCAGACAGAGCAAAAATTGAACCAACATCGTCCAAACAAGATGAAAAACTCTCATTGGGACGAACTTTGGGTTTCGAACTCTCAAAAACAGAAACGGAGCAAGGTTTGGACCATTTCTCGTCCAAACCACCTAAATAACTCTCATTGGGCCGAACTTTGAGTTTCATACTCTCCAAAGCTCAAACGAAGCAAAGTTTGGACCAAGTTCGTCCAAACAAGATGAAAAACTTTCATTGGGACGTATTTTGGGTTCTGAGCTCTCAAAAACAGAAACGGAGCAAGGTTCGGACCTTTTCTCGTCCAAAACAACCTAAAGAACTCTCATTGGGCCGAACGTTGAGTTTCAAACTCTCCAAAACTCAAACGTAGCAAAGTTTGGACAAAGTTCTGTCCAAAAAAGATGAAAAACTCTCATTGGGACGTACTTTGGCATCCGAGCTCTCAAAAACAAAAATGGAGCCAGGTTTGGACCATTTCTCGTCCAAACCACCTAAAGAACTCTCATTGGGCCGAACTTTGAGTTTCAAACTGTCCAAAACAAAAACGGAGCAACATTGGGACCAAGTTCATTCAAACAAGATGAAAAACTCTCATTGGGACGAACTTTGTATTCCGAGCTCTCAAAACTAGAAACGGAGAGAGGTTTGGACCATTTCTTGTCCAAACCACCTAAAGAACTCTCATTGGGCCGAACTTTGAGTTTCAAACTCTCCAAAATTCAAACGGAGCAAAGTTTGGACCAAGTTCGTCCAAACAATATTAAAAACTCTCATTGGGACGTACTTTTGCTTCGAGCTCTCAAAACTAGAAACGGAGAAAGGTTTGGACCATTTCTCTTCCAAACGACCTAAAGAACCCTCATTGGGCCGAACTTTGACTTTCAAACTCTCCAAAACTCAAACGGAGCAATGTTTGCACCAAGTTTCGCCCAAACAAGATGAAAAACTCTCATTCGGACGAACTTTGGGTTCCGAGCTCTCAAATACAGAAACGGAGCAAGGTTTGGACCTTTTCTCGTCCAAACCACCTAAAGAACTCTCATTGGGCCGAACTTTGAGTTTCAAACTCTCCAAAACTCAAATGGAGCAAAGTTGGGACCAAGTTGGTCCAAACAAGATGAAAAACTCTCTTTGGGACGAACTTTGGGTTCCGAGCTCTCAAAAACAGAAACGGAGCAAGGTTTGGACCTTTTCTCCTCTAAACCACCTAATGAACTCTCATTGGGCCGAACTTTGAGTTTGAAACTCTCCAAAACTCAAACGGAGCAAAAATTGAACCAAGTTCGTCCAAACAAGATGAAAAACTCTCATTGGGACGAACTTTGGGTTCCGAGCTCTAAAAAAAAACGGAGCAAGGTTTGGACCATTTCTCGTCCAAACCACCTGAAGAACTCTCATTGGGCCGAACTTTGAGTTTCAAACTCTCCAAAACGCAAACGGAGCAAAGTTGGGACCAAGTTCGTCGAAACAAGATGAAAAACTCACATTGGGACGAACTTTGGGTTCCGACCTCTCAAAAACTGAAACGGAGCGAGGTTTGGACCGTTTCTCGTCCAAACAACCTAAAGAACTCTCATTGGGCCGAACTTTGAAGTTCAAACTCTCCAAAACTCAAACGGAGCAAAGTTTGGACCAAGTTCGTCCAAACAAGATGAAAAACTCTCATTGGGACGAACTTTGGGTTCCGAGCTCTCAAAGACAGAAACAGAGCTAAGTTAGGCCCATTTTATATCCAAACCACCTAAATAACTCTCATTGGGCCGAACTTTGAGTTTCAAACTCTCCAAAACTCAAACGGAGCAAAGTTTGGACAAAGTTCGTCCAAACAAGATGAAAAACTTTCATTGGGACGTACTTTAGGTTCCGAGCTCTCAAAAAAAGAATAGGAGCAAGGTTTGGACATTTTCTCGTCCAAACCACGTAAAGAACTCTCATTGGGCCGAACTTTGAGTTTCAAACTCTCCAAAACTCAAACGTAGCAAAGTTTGGAGCAAGTTCCGTCCAAAAAAGATGAAAAACTCTCATTGGGACGAACTTTTGGTTCCGAGCTCTCAAAAAAACAAACGGAGCAAGGTTTGGACGATTTCTCGTCCAAACCACTTAAAGAACTCTCATTGGGCCGAACCTTGAGTTTCAAACTCTCCAAAACTCAAACAGAGCAAAGTTTGGACCAAGTTCGTCCAGAGAACATTAAAAACTCTCATTGGGACGTACTTTGGCTTCCGAGCTCTGAAAAACAGAAATGGAGCAAGGTTTTGACCATTTCTTGTCCAAACCACCTAAAGAACTCTCATTGGGCCGAACTTTGACTTTCAAACTCTCCAAAACAAAAACGGAGCAAAAATTGAACCAAGTTCGTCCAAACAAGATGAAAAACTCTCATTGGGACGAACTTTGGGTTTCGAGCTCTCAAAAACAGAAACGGAGCAAGGTTTGGACCATTTCTCGTCAAAACCACCTAAAGAACTCTCATTGGGCCGAACTTTGAGTTTCAAACTCTCCAAATCTCAAACGGAGCAAAGTTTGGACCAAGTTCGTCCAAACAAGATGAAAAACTTTCATTGGGACGTACTTTGGGTTTCGAGCCCTCAAAAACAGAAACGGAGCAAGGTTTGGACTATTTCTCGTCCAAACCACCTAAAGAAATCTCATTGGGCCGAACTTTGAGTTTCAAATTCTCAAAAACTCAAACGGAGCATAGTTGGGACCAAGTTCGTCCAAACAAGATGAAAAACTCTCATTGGGACAAACTTTGGGTTCCGAGCTCTCAAAAATAGAATCGGAGCAAGGTTTGGACCATTTCTCGTCCAAACCACCTAACGAACTCTCATTGGGCCGAACTTTGAGTTTGAAACTCTCCAAAACTCAAACGGAGCAAAAATTGAACCAAGTTCGTCCAAACAAGATGAAAAACTCTCATTGGGACGAACTTTGGGTTCCGAGCTCTAAAAAAAAAACGGAGCGAGGTTTTGAACATTTCTCGTCCAAACCACCTGAAGAACTCTCATTGAGCCGAACTTTGAGTTTCAAACTCTCCAAAACTCAAACGGAGCAAAGTTGGGACCAAGTTCGTCCAAACAAGATGAAAAACTCTCATTGGGACGAACTTTGGGTTCCGACCTCTCAAAAACAGAAACGGAGCGAGGTTTGGACCATTTCTCGTCAAAACAACCTAAAGAACTCTCATTGGGCCGAACTTTGAAGTTCAAACTCTCCAAAACTCAAACGGTGCAAAGTTTGGACCAAGTTCGTCCAAACAAGATGAAAAACTCTCATTGGGATGAACTTTTGGTTCCGAGCTCTCCAAAACAGAAACGGAGCTAAGTTGTGCCCATTTCTCGTCCAAACCACCTAAAGAACTCTCATTGGGCCGAACTTTGAGTTTCAAACTCTCCAAACCAAAAACGAAGCAACGTTGGGACCAACTTCGTCCAAACAAGATGAAAAACTCTCATTGGGACGAACTTTGGTTTCCGAGCTCTCAAAACCAGAAACGGAGAAAGGTTATGACCATTTCTCATCCAAACCACGTAAAGAACTCTCATTGGGCCAAACTTTGAGTTTCAAAGTCTACAAAACTCAAACGGAGCAAAAATTAAACCAAGTTTGTCCAAACAAGATGAAAAACTCTCATTGGGACGAACTTTGGGTTTCGAACTCTAAAAAACAGAAACGGAGCAAGGTTTGGACCATTTCTCGTCCAAACCACCTAAAGAACTCTCATTGGGCAGAACTTTGAGATTCAAACTCTCCAAAGCTCAAACGGAGCAAAGTTTGGACCAAGTTCGTCCAAACAAGATGAAAAACTTTCATTGGGACGAACTTTGGGTTCCGAGCTCTCAAAAACAGAAACGGAGCAAAGTTTGAACCTTTTCTCGTCCAAACCACCTAAAGAACTCTCATTGGGCAGAACTTTGAGTTTCAAACTCTCCAAAACTCAAAGGTAGCAAAGTTTGGACCAAGTTCCGTCCAAAAAAGATGAAAAACTCTAATTGGGACGAACTTTTGGTTCCGAGATCTCAAAAACAGAAACGGAGCAATGTTTCTCGTCCAAACCACCTAAAGAACTCTAAATGGGCCGAACTTTGAGTTTAAAACTATCCAAAACTCAAACGGAGCAATGTTTGGACCAAGTTCGTCCAGACAATTTTAAAAACTCTCATTGGGACGTACTTTGGCTTTCGAGCTCTCAAAAACAGAAATGGAGCAAGGTTAGGACCATTTCTCGTCCAAAAAACCTAAAGAACTCTCATTGGGCCGAACTTTGAGTTTCAAACTCTCCAAAACAAAAACGGAGCAACGTTGGGACCAACTTCGTCCAAACAATATTAAAAACTCTCATTGGGACGTACTTTGGCTTCCGAGCTCTCAAAACCAGAAACGGAGAAAGTTTGGGACCATTTCTCGTCCAAACCACCTAAAGAACTCTCATTGGGCCGAACTTTGAGTTTCAAACTCTCCAAAACTCAAACGGAGAAAAAATTGAACCATGTTCGTCCAAACAAGATGAAAAACTCTCATTGGGACGAACTTTGGGTTTCGAGCTCTCAAAAACAGAAACGGAGCAAGGTTTGGAGGATTTCTCGTCCAAACCACCTAAAGAACTCTCATTGGGCCGAACTTTGAGTTTCAAATTCTCCAAAACTCAAATGGAACAAAGTTGGGACCAAGTTCGTCCAAACAAGATGAAAAACTCTCATTGGGACGAACTTTGTGTTCCGAGCTCTCAAAACTAGAAACGGAGAGAGGTTTGGACCATTTCTTGTCCAAACGACATAAAGAACTCTCATTGGGCCGAACTTTGGGTTTCAAACTCTCCAAAACTCAAACGGAACAAAAATTGAACCAAGTTCGTCCAAAGAGGATGAAAAACTCTCATTGGGACGAACTTTGGGTTCCGAGCTCTCGAAAACAGAAACGGAGCAACGTATGGACGATTTCTCGTTCAAACCACTTAAAGAACTCTCATTGGGCCGAACTTTGAGTTTCAAACTCTCCAAAATTCAAACGGAGCAATGTTTAGACCAAGTTCGTCCAAACAATATTAAAAACTCTCATTGGGACGTACTTTGGCTTCCGAGCTCTCAAAACCAGAAACGGAGAAAGGTTTGGACCATTTCTCGTCCAAACGACCTAAAGAACTCTCATTGGGCCGAACTTTGACTTTCAAACTCTCCAAAACTCAAACGGAGCAAAGTTTGGACCAAGTTCGTCCAAACAATATTAAAAACTCTCATTGGGACGTACTTTGGCTTCCGAGCTCTCAAAACTAGAAACGGAGAAAGGTTTGGACCATTTCTCGTCCAAACGACCTAAAGAACTCTCATATGGCCGAACTTTGACTTTCATACTCTCAAAAACTCAAACGGAGCAATGTTTAAACCAAGTTCGTCCAAACAATATTAAAAACTCTCATTGGGACGTACTTTGGCTTCCGAGCTCTCAAAACCAGAAACGGAGAAAGGTTTGGACCATTTCTCGTCCAAACGACCTAAAGAACTCTCATTGGGCCGAACTTTGACTTTCAAACTCTCAAAAACTCAAACGGAGCAAAGTTTGGACAGAGTTCGTCCAAACAATATTAAAAACTCTCATTGGGACGTACTTTGGCTTCCGAGCTCTCAAAAACAGAAACGGAGCAAGGTTTGGACGATTTCTCGTCCAAACCACTTAAAGAACTCTCATTGGGCCGAACTTTGAGTTTCAAATTCTCCAAAATTCAAACGGAGCAAAGTTTGGACCAAGTTCGTCCAAACAATATTAAAAACTCTCATTGGGACGTACTTTGAGTTTCAAACTCTCCAAAACAAAAACGGAGCAACGTTGGGACCAACTTCGTCCAAACAATATTAAAAACTCTCATTGGGACGTACTTTGGCTTCCGAGCTCTCAAAACCAGAAACGGAGAAAGGTTGGGACCATTTCTCGTCCAAACCACCTAAAGAACTCTCATTGGGCCGAACTTTGAGTTTCAAACTCTCCAAAACTCAAACGGAGAAAAAATTGAACCATGTTCGTCCAAACAAGATGAAAAACTCTCATTGGGACGAACTTTGGGTTTCGAGCTCTCAAAAACAGAAACGGAGCAAGGTTTGGAGGATTTCTCGTCCAAACCACCTAAAGAACTCTCATTGGGCCGAACTTTGAGTTTCAAATTCTCCAAAACTCAAATGGAACAAAGTTGGGACCAAGTTCGTCCAAACAAGATGAAAAACTCTCATTGGAACGAACTTTGTGTTCCGAGCTCTCAAAACTAGAAACGGAGAGAGGTTTGGACCATTTCTTGTCCAAACGACATAAAGAACTCTCATTGGGCCGAACTTTGGGTTTCAAACTCTCCAAAACTCAAACGGAACAAAAATTGAACCAAGTTCGTCCAAAGAGGATGAAAAACTCTCATTGGGACGAACTTTGGGTTCCGAGCTCTCGAAAACAGAAACAGAGCAACGTATGGACGATTTCTCGTTCAAACCACTTAAAGAACTCTCATTGGGCCGAACTTTGAGTTTCAAACTCTCCAAAATTCAAACGGAGCAATGTTTAGACCAAGTTCGTCCAAACAATATTAAAAACTCTCATTGGGACGTACTTTGGCTTCCGAGCTCTCAAAACCAGAAACGGAGAAAGGTTTGGACCATTTCTCGTCCAAACGACCTAAAGAACTCTCATTGGGCCGAACTTTGACTTTCAAACTCTCCAAAACTCAAACGGAGCAAAGTTTGGACCAAGTTCGTCCAAACAATATTAAAAACTCTCATTGGGACGTACTTTGGCTTCCGAGCTCTCAAAACTAGAAACGGAGAAAGGTTTGGACCATTTCTCGTCCAAACGACCTAAAGAACTCTCATATGGCCGAACTTTGACTTTCATACTCTCAAAAACTCAAACGGAGCAATGTTTAGACCAAGTTCGTCCAAACAATATTAAAAACTCTCATTGGGACGTACTTTGGCTTCCGAGCTCTCAAAACCAGAAACGGAGAAAGGTTGGGACCATTTCTCGTCCAAACCACCAAAAGAACTCTCATTGGGCCGAACTTTGAGTTTAAAACTCTCCAAAACTCAAACGGAGAAAAAATTGAACCATGTTCGTCCAAACAAGATAAAAAACTCTCATTGGGACGAACTTTGGGTTTCGAGCTCTCAAAAACAGAAACGGAGCAAGGTTTGGAGGATTTCTCGTCCAAACCACCTAAAGAACTCTCATTGGGCCGAACTTTGAGTTTCAAATTCTCCAAAACTCAAATGGAGCAAAGTTGGGACCAAGTTCGTCCAAACAAGATGAAAAACTCTCATTGGGACGAACTTTGGGTTCCGAGCTCTCAAAAACAGAAACGGAGCAAAGTTTGGACCTTTTCTCGTCCAAACCACCTGAAGAACTCTCATTGGGCCGAACTTTGACTTTCAAACTCTCCAAAACTCAAACGGAGCAAAGTTTGGACGAAGTTCGTCCAAACAAGATGAAAAACTCTCATTGGGACGAACTTTGGGTTCCGAGCTCTCAAAAACAGAAACGGAGCTAGGTTAGGCGCATTTCTCGTCCAAACCACCTAAAGAACTCTCATTGGGCCGAACTTTGAGTTTCAAACTCTCCAAAACTCAAACGGAGAGAAAATTGAACCAAGTTCGTCAAAAAAAGATGAAAAACTCTCATTGGGACGAAGTTTTGGTTCCGAGATCTCAAAAACAGAAACGGAGCAATGTTTGGATGATTTCTCGTCCAAACCACCTAAAGAACTCTCATTGGGCAGAAGTTTGAGTTTAAAACTATCCAAAGCTCAAACGGAGCAATGTTTGGACCAAGTTCGTCCAAACAAGATTAAAAACTCTCATTGGGACGTACTTTGGCTTCCGAGTTCTCAAAAACAGAAATGGAGCAAGGTTTGGACCATTTCTCGTCCAAACCACCTAAAGAACTCTCATTGGGCCGAAGTTTGAGTTTGAAACTCTAAAAAAAAAAACGGAGCAACGTTGGGACCAAGTTCGTCCAAACAAGATGAAAAACTCTCTTTGGGACGAACTTTGTGTTCCGAGCTCTCAAAACTAGAAACGGAGAGAGGTTTGGACCATTTCTTGTCCAAACGACATAAAGAACTCTCATTGGGGCGAACTTTGGGTTTCAAACTCTCCAAAACTCAAACGGAGCAAAAATTGAACCAAGTTCGTCCAAACAAGATGAAAAACTATCATTGGGACGAACTTTGGGTTCCGAGCTCTCGAAAACAGAAACGGAGCAAGGTTTGGACGATTTCTCGTTCAAACCACTTAAAGAACTCTCATTGGGCCGAACTTTGAGTTTCAAACTCTCCAAAATTCAAACGGAGCAATGTTTAGACCAAGTTCGTCCAAACAATATTAAAAACTCTCATTGGGACGTACTTTGGCTTCCGAGCTCTCAAAACCAGAAACGGAGAAAGGTTTGGACCATTTCTCGTCCAAACGACCTAAAGAACTCTCATTGGGCCGAACTTTGACTTTCAAACTCTCCAAAACTCAAACGGAGCAAAGTTTGGACCAAGTTCGTCCAAACAATATTAAAAACTCTCATTGGGACGTACTTTGGCTTCCGAGCTCTCAAAACTAGAAATGGAGAAAGGTTTGGACCATTTCTCGTCCAAACGACCTAAAGAACTCTCATATGGCCGAACTTTGACTTTCATACTCTCAAAAACTCAAACGGAGCAATGTTTAGACCAAGTTCGTCCAAACAATATTAAAAACTCTCATTGGGACGTACTTTGGCTTCCGAGCTCTCAAAACCAGAAACGGAGAAAGGTTTGGACCATTTCTCGTCCAAACGACCTAAAGAACTCTCATTGGGCCGAACTTTGACTTTCAAACTCTCCAAAACTCAAACGGAGCAAAGTTTGGACCAAGTTCGTCCAAACAATATTAAAAACTCTCATTGGGACGTACTTTGGCTTCCGAGCTCTCAAAACTAGAAACGGAGAAAGGTTTGGACCATTTCTCGTCCAAACGACCTAAAGAACTCTCATATGGCCGAACTTTGACTTTCAAACTCTCCAAAACTAAAACGGAGCAAAGTTTGGACCAAGTTCGTCCAAACAATATTAAAAACTCTCATTTGGACGTACTTTGGCTTCCGAGCTCTCAAAAACAGAAACGGAGCAAGGTTTGGACGATTTCTCGTCCAAACCACTTAAAGAACTCTCATTGGGCCGAACTTTGAGTTTCAAATTCTCCAAAATTCAAACGGAGCAAAGTTTGGACCAAGTTCGTCCAAACAATATTAAAAACTCTCATCAGGACGTACTTTGGCTTCCGAGCTCTCAAAACCAGAAACGGAGAAAGGTTGGGACCATTTCTCGTCCAAACCACCTAAAGAACTCTCATTGGGCCGAACTTTGAGTTTCAAACTCTCCAAAACTCAAACGGAGAAAAAATTGAACCATGTTCGTCCAAACAAGATGAAAAAGTCTCATTGGGACGAACTTTGGGTTTCGAGCTCTCAAAAACAGAAACGGAGCAAGGTTTGGAGGATTTCTCTTCCAAACCACCTAAAGAACTCTCATTGGGCCGAACTTTGAGTTTCAAATTCTCCAAAACTCAAATGGAGCAAAGTTGGGACCAAGTTCGTCCAAACAAGATGAAAAACTCTCATTGGGACGAACTTTGGGTTCCGAGCTCTCAAAAAAAAAGGAGCAAGGTTTGGACCATTTCTCGTCCAAACCACCTGAAGAACTCTCATTCGGCCGAACATTGAGTTTCAAACTCTCCAAAACTCAAACGGAGCAAAGTTGGGACCAAGTTCGTCCAAACAAGATGAAAAACCCTCATTGGGACGAACTTTGGGTTCCGACCTCTCAAAAACAGAAACGGAGCAAGGTTTGGACCATTTCTCGTAAAAACAACCTAAAGAACTCTCATTGGGCCGAACTTCGAAGTTCAAACTCTCCAAAACTCAAACGGAGCAAAGTTGGGACCAAGTTCGTCCAAACAAAATGAAAAACTCACATTGGGACGAACTTTGGGTTCCGACCTCTCAAAAATAAAAACGGAGAAAGGTTTGGACGATTTCTCGTCCAAACCACCTAAAGAACTCTCATTGGGCCGAACTTTGAGTTTCAAACTCTCCAAAACTCAAATGGAGCAAAGTTGGGACCAAGTTCGTCCAAACAAGATGAAAAACTATCATTGGGACGAACTTTGGGTTCCGAGCTCTCAAAAATAAAAACGGAGAAAGGTTTGGACGATTTCTCGTCCAAACCACCTAAAGAACTCTCTTTGGGCCGAACTTTGAGTTTCAAACTCTCCAAAACTCAAACGGAGCAAAGTTGGGACGAAGTTCGTCCAAACAAGATGAAAAACTCTCATTGGGACGAACTTTGGGTTCCGACCTCTCAAAAACAGAAACGGAGCGAGGTTTGGACCATTTCTCGTCCAAACAACCTAAAGAACTCTCATTGAGCCGAACTTTGTAGTTCAAACTCTCCAAAACTCAAACGGAGCAAAGTTTGGACCAAGTTCGTCCAAACAAGATGAAAAACACTCATTGGGACGAACTTTGGGTTCCGATCTCTCAAAAAAAAAAAACAAAGCAAGGTTTGGACCATTTCTCGTCCAAACCACCTGAAGAACTCTCATTGGGCTGAACTTTGAGTTTCAAACTCTCCAAAACTCAAACGGAACAAAGTTGGGACCAAGTTCGTCCAAACAAGATGAAAAACTCTCATTGGGACGAACTTTGGGTTCCAACCTCTCAAAAACAAAAACGGAGAAAGGTTTGGACCATTTCTCGTCCAAACCACCTAAAGAACTCTCATTGGGACGAACTTTGAGTTTCAAACTCTCCAAAACTCAAACGGAGTAAGGTTTGGACCAAGTTCGTCCAAACAAGATTAAAAACTCTCATTGGGACGTACTTTGGCTTCCGAGATCTCAAAAACAGAAATGGAGCAAGGTTTGGACAATTTCTCGTCCAAACCACCTAAAGAACTCTCATTGGGCCGAATTTTGAGTTTCAAACTCACCAAAACAAAAACGGAGCAACGTTGGGACCAAATTCGTCCAAACAAGATGAAAAACTCTCATTGGGACGAACTTCGTGTTCCGAGCTCTCAAAACCAGAAACGGAGAAAGGTTTGGACCATTTCTCGTCCAAACCACCTGACGAACTCTCATTGGGCCGAACTTTGACTTTCAAACTCTCCAAAACTGAAATGGAGCAAAAATTGAAACATGTTCGTCCAAACAAGATGAAAAACTCTCATTGGGACGAACTTTGGGTTTCGAGCTCTCAAAAATAGAAACGGAGCAAGGTTTGGACGATTTCTCATCCAAACCACCTAAAGAACTCTCATTGGGCCGAACTTTGAGTTTCAAACACGCAAAAACTCAAACGGAGCAAAGTTGGGACCAAGTTCGTCGAAACAAGATGAAAAACTCTCATTGGGACGAACTTTGTGTTCCGAGCTCTCAAAAACAGAAATGGAGCAAGGTTTGGACCATTGCTCGTCCAAACCACCTAAAGAACTCTCATTGGGTAGATCTTTGAGTTTCAAACTCTCGAAAAGTCAAACGGAGCAAAGTTTTGACCAAGTTTCGTCCAAACAAGATGAAAAATTCTCATTGGGACGAACTTTGGGTTTTAAAATCTCCAAAACACAAACGGAGCAAAGTTGGGACCAAGTTCGTCCAAACAAGATGAAAAACTCTCATTGGGACGAACTGTGGGTTCCGACCTCTCAAAACCAGAAACGGAGCGAGGTTTTGACCATGTGTCGTCCACACCACCTAAACAATGTTTAAAAACTCTCATTGGGACGAACTTTGGGTTCCGACCATTTCTCGTCCAAACCACCTAAAGAACTCTCATTGGGCCGAACTTTGAGTTTAAAACTCTCCAAAACTCAAACGTAGCAAAGTTTGGACCAAGTTTCGTCCAAACAAGATGAAAAAGTCTCATTGGGACGAACTTTGGGTTTCGAGCTCTCAAAAACAGAAACGGAGCAAGGTTTGGACTATTTCTTGTCCAAACCACCTAAAGAACTCTCATTGGGCCGAACTTTGAGTTTCAAACACGCAAAAACTCAAACGGAGCAAAGTTGGGACCAAGTTCGTCGAAACAAGATGAAAAACTCTCATTGGGACGAACTTTGTGTTCCGAGCTCTCAAAAACAGAAATGGAGCAAGGTTTGGACCATTGCTCGTCCAAACCACCTAAAGAACTCTCATTGGGTAGATCTTTGAGTTTCAAACTCTCGAAAAGTCAAACGGGGCAAAGTTTTGACCAAGTTTCGTCCAAACAAGATGAAAAATTCTCATTGGGACGAACTTTGGGTTTTAAACTCTCCAAAACACAAACGGAGCAAAGTTGGGACCAAGTTCGTCCAAACAAGATGAAAAACTCTCATTGGGACGAACTGTGGGTTCCGACCTCTCAAAACCAGAAACGGAGCGAGGTTTTGATCATGTGTCGTCCACACCACCTAAACAATGTTTAAAAACTCTCATTGGGACGAACTTTGGGTTCCGACCATTTCTCGTCCAAACCACCTAAAGAACTCTCATTGGGCCGAACTTTGAGTTTAAAACTCTCCAAAACTCAAACGTAGCAAAGTTTGGACCAAGTTTCGTCCAAACAAGATGAAAAAGTCTCATTGGGACGAACTTTGGGTTTCGAGCTCTCAAAAACAGAAACGGAGCAAGGTTTGGACTATTTCTTGTCCAAACCACCTAAAGAACTCTCATTGGGCCGAACTTTGAGTTTCAAACTCTCCAAAACTCAAACGAAGCAAAGTTTGGACCAAGTTTCGTCCAAACAAGTTGAAAAATTCTCATTGGGACGAACTTTGGGTTCCGAGCTCTCAAAAACAGAAACAGAGCAAAGTTTGGACCATGTGTCGTCCACACCACCTAAACAACTCTCATTGGGCCGAAGTTTGAGTTTCAAACTCTCCAAAACTCAAACGGAGCATGTTTGGACCAAGTTTCGTCCAAACAAGATGAAAAACTCTCATTGGGACGAACTTTGGGTTCCAAGCTCTCAAAAACAGAAACGGAGCAAGGTTTGGACTATTTCTCGTCCAAACCACCTAAAGAAGTCACATTGGGCCGAACTTTGAGTTTCAAACTCTCCAAAACTCAAACGAACCAAAGTTTGGACCAAGTTTCGTCCAAACAAGATGAAAAATTCTCATTGGGACGAACTTTGGGTTCCGAGCTCTCAAAAACAGAAACAGAGCAAAGTTTGGACCATGTGTCGTCCACACCACCTAAACAACTCTCATTGGGCCGAAGTTTGAGTTTCAAACTCTCCAAAACTCAAACGGAGCATGTTTGGACCAAGTTTCGTCCAAACAAGATGAAAAAGTCTCATTGGGACGAACTTTGGGTTTCGAGCTCTCAAAAACAGAAACGGAGCAAGGTTTGGACTATTTCTTGTCCAAACCACCTAAAGAACTCTCATTGGGCCGAACTTTGAGTTTCAAACACGCAAAAACTCAAACGGAGCAAAGTTGGGACCAAGTTCGTCGAAACAAGATGAAAAACTCTCATTGGGACGAACTTTGTGTTCCGAGCTCTCAAAAACAGAAATGGAGCAAGGTTTGGACCATTGCTCGTCCAAACCACCTAAAGAACTCTCATTGGGTAGATCTTTGAGTTTCAAACTCTCGAAAAGTCAAACGGAGCAAAGTTTTGACCAAGTTTCGTCCAAACAAGATGAAAAATTCTCATTGGGACGAACTTTAGGTTTTAAACTCTCCAAAACACAAACGGAGCAAAGTTGGGACCAAGTTCGTCCAAACAAGATGAAAAACTCTCATTGGGACGAACTGTGGGTTCCGACCTCTCAAAACCAGAAACGGAGCGAGGTTTTGATCATGTGTCGTCCACACCACCTAAACAATGTTTAAAAACTCTCATTGGGACGAACTTTGGGTTCCGACCATTTCTCGTCCAAACCACCTAAAGAACTCTCATTGGGCCGAACTTTGAGTTTAAAACTCTCCAAAACTCAAACGTAGAAAAGTTTGGACCAAGTTTCGTCCAAACAAGATGAAAAAGTCTCATTGGGACGAACTTTGGGTTTCGAGCTCTCAAAAACAGAAACGGAGCAAGGTTTGGACTATTTCTTGTCCAAACCACCTAAAGAACTCTCATTGGGCCGAACTTTGAGTTTCAAACTCTCCAAAACTCAAACGAAGCAAAGTTTGGACCAAGTTTCGTCCAAACAAGTTGAAAAATTCTCATTGGGACGAACTTTGGGTTCCGAGCTCTCAAAAACAGAAACAGAGCAAAGTTTGGACCATGTGTCGTCCACACCACCTAAACAACTCTCATTGGGCCGAAGTTTGAGTTTCAAACTCTCCAAAACTCAAACGGAGCATGTTTGGACCAAGTTTCGTCCAAACAAGATGAAAAACTCTCATTGGGACGAACTTTGGGTTCCAAGCTCTCAAAAACAGAAACGGAGCAAGGTTTGGACTATTTCTCGTCCAAACCACCTAAAGAAGTCACATTGGGCCGAACTTTGAGTTTCAAACTCTCCAAAACTCAAACGAACCAAAGTTTGGACCAAGTTTCGTCCAAACAAGATGAAAAATTCTCATTGGGACGAACTTTGGGTTCCGAGCTCTCAAAAACAGAAACAGAGCAAAGTTTGGACCATGTGTCGTCCACACCACCTAAACAACTCTCATTGGGCCGAAGTTTGAGTTTCAAACTCTCCAAAACTCAAACGGAGCATGTTTGGACCAAGTTTCGTCCAAACAAGATGAAAAAGTCTCATTGGGACGAACTTTGGGTTTCGAGCTCTCAAAAACAGAAACGGAGCAAGGTTTGGACTATTTCTTGTCCAAACCACCTAAACTCTCATTGGGCCGAACTTTGAGTTTCAAACACGCAAAAACTCAAACGGAGCAAAGTTGGGACCAAGTTCGTCGAAACAAGATGAAAAACTCTCATTGGGACGAACTTTGTGTTCCGAGCTCTCAAAAACAGAAATGGAGCAAGGTTTGGACCATTGCTCGTCCAAACCACCTAAAGAACTCTCATTGGGTAGATCTTTGAGTTTCAAACTCTCGAAAAGTCAAACGGAGCAAAGTTTTGACCAAGTTTCGTCCAAACAAGATGAAAAATTCTCATTGGGACGAACTTTGGGTTTTAAACTCTCCAAAACACAAACGGAGCAAAGTTGGGACCAAGTTCGTCCAAACAAGATGAAAAACTCTCATTGGGACGAACTGTGGGTTCCGACCTCTCAAAACCAGAAACGGAGCGAGGTTTTGATCATGTGTCGTCCACACCACCTAAACAATGTTTAAAAACTCTCATTGGGACGAACTTTGGGTTCCGACCATTTCTCGTCCAAACCACCTAAAGAACTCTCATTGGGCCGAACTTTGAGTTTAAAACTCTCCAAAACTCAAACGTAGAAAAGTTTGGACCAAGTTTCGTCCAAACAAGATGAAAAAGTCTCATTGGGACGAACTTTGGGTTTCGAGCTCTCAAAAACAGAAACGGAGCAAGGTTTGGACTATTTCTTGTCCAAACCACCTAAAGAACTCTCATTGGGCCGAACTTTGAGTTTCAAACTCTCCAAAACTCAAACGAAGCAAAGTTTGGACCAAGTTTCGTCCAAACAAGTTGAAAAATTCTCATTGGGACGAACTTTGGGTTCCGAGCTCTCCAAAACAGAAACAGAGCAAAGTTTGGACCATGTGTCGTCCACACCACCTAAACAACTCTCATTGGGCCGAAGTTTGAGTTTCAAACTCTCCAAAACTCAAACGGAGCATGTTTGGACCAAGTTTCGTCCAAACAAGATGAAAAACTCTCATTGGGACGAACTTTGGGTTCCAAGCTCTCAAAAACAGAAACGGAGCAAGGTTTGGACTATTTCTCGTCCAAACCACCTAAAGAAGTCACATTGGGCCGAACTTTGAGTTTCAAACTCTCCAAAACTCAAACGAACCAAAGTTTGGACCAAGTTTCGTCCAAACAAGATGAAAAATTCTCATTGGGACGAACTTTGGGTTCCGAGCTCTCAAAAACAGAAACAGAGCAAAGTTTGGACCATGTGTCGTCCACACCACCTAAACAACTCTCATTGGGCCGAAGTTTGAGTTTCAAACTCTCCAAAACTCAAACGGAGCAAAGTTTGGACCAAGTTTCGTCCAAACAAGATGAAAAACTCTCATTGGGACGAACTTTGGGTTCCAAGCTCTCAAAAACAGAAACGGAGCAAGGTTTGGACCATTTCTCGTCCAAACCACCTAAAGAACTCTCATTGGGCCGTACTTTCAGTTTTAAACTCTCCAAAACTCAAACGGAGCAAAGTTAGGACCAAGTTCGTCCAAACAAGATGAAAAATTCTCATTGGGACGAACTTTGGGTTCCGAACTCTCAAAAACAGAAAGGGAGCAAGGTTTGGACCATTTCTCATCCAAACCACCTAAAGAACTCTCATTGATACGAACCGAGGTGTCTTAATCAAGCTACAATAACCCAAGATACTTCCAAACTTTAGAGTTAGCTTTTTGAAAGATGATTCTCAGATTTAAGGCATTTTTATTGTAATTTTCAGTTTTAAAGTTGTGTTTTTAATGTTTTAAGTTACTTTTAACTTGGTGGTCATTATAGCATTGATGGGGATGAAGGTTACAACCTTTCATATGACCATAGGTTATGTTTGAAGGCTATAAATAGCCATCTATGTCGTTGCTTTGAGGGAAGATTAGTTTTGATGGAATTTCAATGAGAATGAAGTCTTTTGAGCCTAAATGCCACGAGCAATTTTGCATATCTTGTGTTTAGATTTGCATGCTAGGATCATTCAAGTAGCGTTGATCAAACTACTTGTGGAGTGATTCGAATCTCGAGTTTAGAAACGAGTTTTCTCTACTCTTGATCTTGATCGTCAAGGTAAATCCGTTCTATCTCCTTCCTTGGGATGAAATCATCTTGTTTTGGGGGTCTTAGCATTTGAGATCTAGGGGTTTGCATATCCTTAAGACTTCTTAGATCCAATTGGCTCGGGCTGTCATATCATTTGGTATCAGAGCTGCTTTGTCGTATCATTTTGGTATCAGAGCTGCTTTGTCGTATCATTTTGGTATCAGAGCTTTAGGTTCTAGATCGGATATATGTTTCCGTTGTTCCATTTCTTTTGTTGTTCTTCATTCTGATTTTTTTGTTCTTACTGTTC
Source organism: Luffa aegyptiaca (assembly GCA_017139565.1). Taxonomy (NCBI): domain Eukaryota; kingdom Viridiplantae; phylum Streptophyta; class Magnoliopsida; order Cucurbitales; family Cucurbitaceae; genus Luffa; species Luffa aegyptiaca. The sequence goes on from CM029395.1 coordinate 21,510,188, forward strand.
ATGTTCTTTCATTCTGTCCAGTAATATAAAATTGAAAAAAAGTGTCACTTGCCTTTATCTTTTCATATTTTCGTCTTCTGCAATCTTGTAGATCTTACTCTGATCTTCAACTTTGTCTTCTATGAGATCTTGAGATTCGGTTTGCTTCCTATAGAAAATTGGTCATTTTGATAGTATATTCTGGAAAACCGAGAAGGCCGAGATTGTTCAACTTCTTTGCTTCTTGTTGTTCTTTGCCATAAAAGTGAGTTAGATCTGAGTTGGCTGATGTTTAAACCCTCTCTTGTGTTAGGATTTGACCGTTGGTATCCATTGGCTTTAGTTACATGTTGAATTTGTTAAATTAATTAGCCACTTGCCATAAATTTGGGGGTTACAAACTTTTCAAATTCAATTTTCCAGCCAATAATTCAATGCCCATGATCTCTATTGATTATAACTTCTCTTTATTGTAAAGGCCTATTTCAATTCCATAAGTCTTCATTTTAACATTTGAATATTAATATATGGAGACCTACATTTACATTTGACCTTGATTTCTTTCTTGACTTGTTTCTTATTTGCTATTCGTTTGACTCCATACCTAAGCTATTTTGATTGTGTTCTAAGTGTGCTATCTTTCACTTCATTGCAAACTTTGCTCATTGGCTCATGTGAGTGAGATTGAGTGTTTGTTGAGAGTGTGTTTGTCTTGGAGTGAAAACACGTGAGGGAGTGCTTGTGAGGTCCATTTTCCTTGTCACTTTGCATTCTTTTGCAGCATGTTTCCAACAAGGAGTTCAAACAAATCCATGTTTCGTCAAGCACAAAAACATTGTGAGAAACGCGTTCGTGATGATCCATTTTGGAAGACTTTTCGTGAAAATATGGATGAAATACATAAATCCATAAAGTACATGTCCGAATTATCTCACGAATTGAATTTGCGGGCTCAAGCAAGGAAGGCACAAATCACAAAATCCATTCAAGAAGAAGAAGAATGTCCCATACCTCAAGATGATGTTTCGAATGATGCCGTTGTTGATGACGTGGTGACCAGTGAAGAAAGTGTGCAAACAAATGTTGCACCTTCTTTTGAGACAAAAAGTGATGAAAGTACAAAAGAGAAAGAGTGTGAGAAAGAAACATTTGAGACTCATACTAAAGAGAAAGAGAATTCAGCAATTAGAGTTTGTGAGAAGAATATTGTCTTGTATTCAAAAAGACACATCCAAGAACTTGTATCTGAACGGACTTGCTTTCTAACGGGTGCACTAAAACCAAGTGTATCTACTTTTTCTAAAGAGTTCTTGCAGGAAATTAAAATGCTTGTTGAAAAGCAAGATTCAAATACAAGACAAAACCAAGCACGAGGGAACTTCAATACCCAATGGAACCAAATGAAGCGACGTTGGTATTTTGCTTCATCATTCATTCAAGGACGATGGTCAAGCGTGAAGAACTTAAGGAGAGCAAGAGTGCGAGATGCAAAACATTTCAAGTTTGCACTACAAGGGGATCCTTGGATTCGAGGACGAATCCTCTTGAAGAAGGGGAGGATGATACGAACCGAGGTGTCTTAATCAAGCTACAATAACCCAAGATACTTCCAAACTTTAGAGTTAGCTTTTTGAAAGATGATTCTCGGATTTAAGGCATTTTTATTGTAATTTTCAGTTTTAAAGTTGTGTTTTTAATGTTTTAAGTTACTTTTAACTTAGTGGTCATTATAGCATTGATGGGGATGAAGGTTACAACCTTTCATATGACCATAGGTTATGTTTGAAGGCTATAAATAGCCATCTATGTAGTTGCTTTGAGGGAAGATTAGTTTTGATGGAATTTCAATGAGAATGAAGTCTTTTGAGCCTAAAGGCCACGAGCAATTTTGCATATCTTGTGTTTAGATTTACATGCTAGGATCATTCAAGTAGCGTTGATCAAACTACTTGTGGAGTGATTCGAATCTCGAGTTTAGAAACGAGTTTTCTCTACTCTTGATCTTGATCGTCAAGGTAAATCCGTTCTATCTTCTTCCTTGGGATGAAATCATCTTGTTTTGGGGGTCTTAGCATTTGAGATCTAGGGGTTTGCATATCCTTAAGACTTCTTAGATCCAATTGGCTCGGGCTGTCATATCATTTGGTATCAGAGCTGCTTTGTCGTATCACTCATTGGTCCGAACTTTGAGTTTCAAACTCTTCAAAACTCAAACGGAGCAAAGTTTGGACCAAGTTTCAACCAAACAAGATGAAAAACTCTTATTGGGACGAACTTTGGGTTCCAAGCTCTCAAAAACAGAAACGGAGCAAGGTTTGGACCATTTCTCGTCCAAACCACGAAAAGAACTCTCATTGGGCCGTACTTTCAGTTTCAAACTCTCCTAAACTCAAACGGAGCAAAGTTAGGAACAAGTTCGTCCAAACAAGATGAAAAATTCTCGTTGGGACGAACTCTGGGTTTCGAGCTCTCAAAAACAGAAACGGAGCAAGGTTTGGACCATTTCTCGTCCAAACCACCTAAAGAACTCTCATTTGGCCGAACTTTGAGTTTCAAACTCTGCAAAACTCAAACGAGAAAAGTTTGGACCAAGTTTCGTCCAAACAAGATGAAAAACTCTCATTGGGACAAACTTTGGGTTTCGAGCTCTCAAAAACGGAAACAGAACAAAGTTTGGACCATGTGTCGTCCACACCACCTCAACAACTCTCATTGGGCTGAAGTTTGAGTTTCAAACTCTCCAAAACTCAAACGGACCAAAGTTTGGACAAAGTTTCGTCCAATAAAGATGAAAAACTCTCATTGGGACAAACTTTGGGTTCCGAGCTCTCAAAAACAGAAACAAAGCAAAGTTTGGACCATGTGTCGTCCACACCACCTAAACAACTCTCATTGGGCCGAAGTTTGAGTTTCAAAATCACCAAAACTCAAATGGAGCAAAGTTTGGACCAAGTTTCATCCACACAAGATGAAAAACTCTCATTCGAACAAACTTTGGGTTCCGAGCTCTCAAAATAGAAACAGACCAAAGTGTGGAACATGTGTCGTCCACACCACCTAAACAACTCTCATTGAGTCGAACTTTGAGTTTCAAACTCTCCAAAACACAAACGGAGCAAAGTTTGGACAAGGTTTCATCCAAACAAGATGAAAAACTCTCATTGGGACGAACTTTGGGTTACGAGCTCTCAAGAACAGAAACGGAGCAAGGTTTGGACCATTTCTCGTCGAAACCACCTAAAGAACTCTCTTTGGGCCGAACTTTTAGTTTCCAACTCTCCAAAACTCAAATGGAGCAAAGTTTAGACCAAGTTTCGTCCAAACAAGATGAAAAACTCTCATTCGGACAAACATTGGGTTCCGAGCTCCCAAAAACAGAAACAGAGATAAGTTTGGACGATGTGTCATCCACACCACCTAAAGTACTCTCATTAGGCCAAAGTTTGAGTTTCAAACTCTCCAAAACTAAAACGGAGAAAAGTTCGGACCAAGTTTCGTCCAAACAAGATGAAAAACTCTCATTGGGACGAACTTTGGGTTCCGAGCTCTCAAAAACAGAACCGGAGCAAGGGTTGGACCATTTCTTGTCCAAACCACTTGAAGAACTCTCATTGGGCCAAAGTTTCAGTTTCAAACTCTCCAAAACTGAAACGGAGCAAAGTTTGGACCAAGTTTCGTCCAAACAAGATGAAAAACTCTCATTGGGACAAACTGTGGGATCCGAGCTCTCAAAAACCGAAACGGAGCAAGGTTTGGACCATTTCTCGTCCAAACCACCTAAAAAACTCTCATTGGGTCGTACTTTGAGTTTCAAACTCTCCAAAACTCAAATGGAGCAAAGTTTGGACCAAGTTAGTCCAAAAGAGATGAAAAACTCTCATTGGGACGAAATTTGGGCTCCTAGCTCTTAAAAACAGAAACGGATCAAGGTTTGTACCATTTCTCGTCCAAACCACCTAAAGAACTCTCATTGGGTCGAACTTTGAGTTTCAAACTCTCCATAACTCAAACGGAGCAAAGTTAGGACCAAGTTAGTCCAAACAAGATGAAAAACTCTCATTGGGACGAACTTTGGGTTCCGAGCTCTCAAAAACAGAAACGGAGCAAGGTTTGGACGATTTCTCGTCCAAACCACCTAAAGAACTCTCATTGGGTCGAACTTTGAGTTTCAAACTCTCCAAAAGTCAAACGAAGCAAAGTTTGGACCAAGTTCCATCCAAAAAAGATGAAAACCTCTCATTGGGACGGACTTTGGGTTCCGAGCTCTCAAAAACAGAAACGGAGCAAGGTTTCGAACATTTCTCGTCCAAACCACCTAAAGAACTCTCATTGGGCCAAACTTTTAGTTTCCAACTCTCCAAAACTCAAACGTTGCAAAGTTGAGACCAAGTTCGTCCAAACAAGATGAAAAGCTCTCATTGGGACAAACTTTGGGTTCCAACCTCTCAAAAACAGAAACGGAGCAAGGTTTTGACGATTTCTCGTCCAAACCACCTAAAGAACTCTCATTGAGCCGAACTTTGATTTTCAAACTTTCGAAAACTCAAATGGAGCAAAGTTCGGACCAAGTTCGTCCAAACAAGATGAAAAACTCTCATTGGGACGAACTTTGGGTTCGAGCTCTCAAAAACAGAAACGGAGCAAGGTTTGGAACATTTCTCGTCCAAACCACCTAAAGAACTCTCATTGGGTCGAACTTCGAGTTTCAAACTCTCCAAAACTTAATCGGAGCAAAGTTAGGACCAAGTTCCGACAAACAAGATGAAAACTCTCATTGGGACGAACTTTGGGTTCCGAGCTCTCAAAAACAGAAACGGAGCAAGGTTTGGACCATTTCTCCACCAAACCACCGAAAGAACTCTCATTGGGCCGAACTTTGAGTTTGAAACTCTCCAAAACTCAAACGGAGCAATGTTTTGACCAAGTTCGTCCAAACAAGATGAAAAACTCTCATTGGGACGAACTTTGGGTTCCGAGCTCTCACAAACAGAAACGGAGCAAGGTTTGGACCATTTCTTGTCCAAACCACCTAAAGAACTCTCATTGGGTCGAACTTTGAGTTTCAAACTCTCCAAAAGTCAAACGAAGCAAAGTTTGGACCAAGTTCCGTCCAAAAAAGATGAAAGCCTCTCATAGGGACGAACTTTCAGTTCCGAGTTCTCAAAAACAGAAACGGAGCAAGGTTTGGAACATTTCTCGTCCAAACCACCTAAAGAATTCTCATTGGGCCAAACTTTTAGTTTCAAACTCTCCAAAACTCAAATGTTGCAAAGTTGAGACCAAGTTCGTCCAAACAAGATGAAAAGCTCTCATTGGGACAAACTTTGGGTTCCAAGCTCTCAAAAACACAAACGGAGCAAGGTTTTGACGATTTCTCGTCCAAACCAGCTAAAGAACTCTCATTGAGCCGAACTTTGAGTTTCAAACTCTCAAAAACTCAAATGGAGCAAAGGTTGGAACAAGTTTCGTCCAAACAAGACGAAAAACTCTCATTCCGACAAACTTTGGGTTCCGAGCTCTCAAAAACAGAAATAGAGCAAAGTTTGGACCATGTGTTGTCCACACCACCTAAAGAACTCTCATTGGGCCGAAGTTTGAGTTTCAAACTCTCCAAAACTGAAACGGAGCAAAGTTTGGACCAAGTTTCGTCCAAACAAGATGAAAAACTCTCATTGGGACGAACTATGGGTTCCGAGCTCTCAAAAACAGAAACGCAGCAAGGTTTGGACCATTTCTTGTCCAAACCACCTAAAGAACTCTCTTTGGGCCGAACTTTGAGTTTAAAACTCTCCAATACTCAAACGTAGCAAAGTTTGGACCAAGTTCCGTCCAAACAAAATGCAAAAGTCTCATAGGGACGAACTTTGGGTTCCGAGCTCTCAAAAACAGAAACGGAACAAGGTTTGGACAATTTCTCATCCAAACCACCTAAAGAACTCTCATTTTGCCGATCTTTGAGTTTAAAACTCTCCAAAACTCAAATGGAGCAAACTTGGGACAAAGTTCGTCCAAACAAGATGAAAGACTCTCATTGCGACGAACTTTTGGTTCCGAGCTCTCAAAAACAGAAACGGAGCAAGGTTTGGACTATTTCTCGTCCAAACCACCTAAAGAACTCACATTGGGCCGAACTTTTAGTTTCAAACTCTCCAACACTCAAACGGAGCAAAGTTTGGACCAAGTTTCGTCCAACACAAGATGAAAAACTCTCATTGGGAGAAACTTTGGGTTCCAAGCTCTCAAAAACAGAAACAGAGCAAAGTTTGGAACATGTGTCGTCCACACCACCTAAACAACTCTCATTGGGCCGAAGTTTGAGTTTCAAACTAACCAAAACTTAAGCGGAGCAACGTTTGGACCAAGTTTCGTCCAAATGAGATGAAAACTCTCATTGGGAGAAACTTTGGGTTCCAACCTCTCAAAAAGAGAAACAGAGCAAAGTTTGAAACATGTGTCGTCCACACCACCTAAACAACTCTCATTGGGCCGAATTTGAGCTTCAAATTCTCCAAAACTCAAACGAAGCAAAGTTGGGACCAAGTTTCGTCCAAACAAGATGAAAAACTCTCATTGGGACGAACTTTGGGTTCCGAGCTCTAAAAAACAGAAACAGAGCAAGCTTTGGACCATTTCTCGTCCAAACCACCTAAAGAACTCTCATTGGGCCGAACTTTGAGTTTCAAACTCTCGAAAACTCAAATGGAGCAAAGTTCGGACCAAGTTCGTCCAAACAAGAAGAAAAACTCTCATTGGGACGAACTTTGGGTTTCGAGCTCTCAAAAACAGAAACGGAGCAAGGTTTGGAACATTTCTCGTCCAAACCACCTAAAGAACTCTCATTGGGTCGAACTTCGAGTTACAAACTCTCCAAAACTTAATCGGAGCAAAGTTAGGACCAAGTTCTGTCCAAACAAGATGTAAAACTCTCATTGGGACGAACTTTGGGTTCCGAGCTCTCAAAAACAGAAACGGAGCAAGGTTTGGACCATTTCTCCACCAAACCACCAAAAGAATTCTCATTGGGCCGAACTTTGAGTTTGAAACTCTCCAAAACTCAAACGGAGCAATGTTTTGACAAGGTTCGTCCAAACAAGATGAAAAACTCTCAATGGGACGAACTTTGGGTTCCGAGCTCTGAAAAACAGAAACGGAGCAAGGTTTGGACCATTTCTCATCCAAACCACCTAAAGAACTCTCATTGGGCCAAACTTTGAGCTTCAAACTCTCCAAAACTCAAACGTAGCAAAGTTTGGACCAAGTTCCGTCCAAACAAGATGAAAAACTCTCATTGGGACAAACTTTGGGTTCCGAGTTCTAAAAAACAGAAACGGAGCAAGGTTTGGACGATTTCTCGTCCAAACCACCTAAAGAACTCTCATTGGGTCGACCTTTGAGTTTCAAACTCTCCAAAACTCAAACGGAGCAAAGTTTGGACCAAGTTTCGTCCAAACAAGATGATAAACTCTCATTGGGACAAACTTTGGGTTTCGAGCTCCCAAAAATAGAAACAGAGCAAAGTTTGGAACATGTGTCGTTTACACCACCTAAACAACTCTCATTGGGCCGGAGTTTGAGTTTCAAACTCACCAAAACTCAAACGGAGCAAAGTTTGGACAAGGTTTCATCCAAACAAAATGAAAAACTCTCATTGGGACGAACTTTGGGTTCCGAGTGCTAAAAAACAGAAACAGAGCAAGGTTTGGACCATTTCTCTTCCAAACCACCTAAAGAACTGTCATTAGGCCGAACTTTGAGTTTAAAACTCTCCAAAACTCAAACGTAGCAAAGTTTGGACAAAGTTCCGTCCAAACAAGATGAAAAACTCTCATTGGGATGAACTTTGGGTTCCGAGCTCTAAAAAACATAAACGGAGCAAGGTGTGGACCATTTTTCGTCCAAGCCACCTAAAGAACTCTCCTTGGGCCGAACTTTGAGTTTAAAACTCTCCAAAACTCAAACGTAGCAAAGTTTGGACCACGTTCCATCCAAACAAGATGAAAAAGTCTCATTGGGACGAACTTTGGGTTCCGAGCTCTCAAAAACAGAAACGGAACAAGGTTTGGACTATTTCTCGTTCAAACCACCTAAAGAACTCTCATTGGGCCGAACTTTGAGTTTCAAACTCTCGAAAACTCAAACGGAGCAAAGTTGGGACAAAGTTCGTCCAAACAAGATGAACAACTCTCATTGCGACAAACGTTGTGTTTCGAGCTCTAAAAAATAGAAACGGAGCAAGGTTTGGACCATTTATCGTCCAAACCTTCTAAAGAACTCTCATTGGGCCGAACTTTGAGTTTAAAACTCTCCAAAACTCAAACGTAGCAAAGATTGGACCAAGTTCCGTCCAAACAAGATAAAAAACTGTCATTGGGACGAACTTTGGGTTTCGAGCTCTAAAAAACATAAACGGAGCTAGGTGTGGACCATTGTTCATCCAAGCCACCTAAAGAACTCTCATTGGGCCGAACTTTGAGTTTAAAACTCTCCAAAACTCAAACGTAGCAAAGTTTGGACCACGTTCCGTCTAAACAAGATGAAAAAGTCTCATTGGGACGAAGTTTGGGTTCCGAGCTCTCAAAAACAAAAACGGAACAAGGTTTGGACCATTTCTCGTCCAAACAACCTAAAGAACTCTCATTTTGCCGACCTTTGAGTTTAAAACTCTCCAAAACTCAAACGGAGCAAACTTGGGAAAAAGTTCGTCTAAACAAGATGAAAAACTCTCATTGCTACAAACTTTGGGTTCCGAGCTCTCAAAAACAGAAACGGAGCAAGGTTTGGACTATTTCTAGTCTAAACCACCTAAAGAACTCTCATTGGGCCGAACTTTGAGCTTCGAATTCTCCAAAACTCAAACGGAGCAAAGTTGGGACCAAGTTCGTCCACACAAGATGAAAAACTCTCATTGGGACGAACTTTGGGTTCCGAGCTCTCAAAAACCGAAACGGAGCAAGGTTTGGTCCTTTTCTGATAAGCGCACAATATGCTTAAGTTTACAAAGCTAGAGGTCCTTCTAGGATCCTTGTAAACGGACACAAATAAGACAAACTTACCGAATGATTCCAAGCAAGAGTTTAGTTAGAAGATGAATCACTCTTAGATCAAACATAGAATCTATGATGGTCACTGAAAGATCCTAAGACGACTCACTGTAGAATTAGATTGATCAAAACTAATCCAATGAATCGGTTGAACATCAAACCTAAAACAAGATTTGAAAGAAAATATAACACCAAAGGGGTTGAATAAGCAAAAGCTTTTTAATATGCATAATCTGAGTTTTCAAGAGTTTTACAAGCCATTTTAAAGGCCAAATGGTCGTGGATAGACCAAGGAACTCAAAAGTCATTCATTTACACTTAATTGCAAATTGTAGAAAATAAGACCTAGAAACTTAAAACTTGATTGCACATCAAACGAGCAGCCATATCTTAAAACTAAAAAGATAGAATTGCTTTAAATTGTCTTAAATATGTGCTATGGAATCCGCTCCTCATAATGGCAACGTTTGACATCCTTTGACATCACGAAATCCCAAGAGATGCAAGTTGGACAGCCACCTCTTCACAAATTCTGCACACTGTTTTTGTCCCCCGTGCCATCTTCCAAACTACACAACCTTTCCCGTGCCATCTTGACTCCATTCTCTTCTTGACTTGCTGAACTAACATTATACAAAAGTTTGGATTCAAAATTCTTTGCCTCTTGTTGTGCACTTGCTAGCTTTTGAACATGCAATGTGAAAGCCTCTTGTATCTTCTTTGCCTTGCTCCTTGTGATTGGTCCTTCAGGTACATGCAATGGATTATTGATTGAATCCATATCATTTTCTCGTCCAAACCACTTAAAGAACTCTAATGGGGCCGAACATTGAGTTTCAAACTCTGCAAAACTCAAACGGAGCAAAAATTGAACCAAGTTCGTCCAAACAAGATGAAAAACTCTCATTGTGACGAACGTTGGATTCCGAGCTCTCAAAAACAGAAACGGAGCAAGGTTTGGACCATTTCTTGTCCAAACCACCTAAAGAACTCTCATTGGGTCGAACTTTGAGTTTCAAACTCTCCAAAACTCAAAAGGGAGCAAAGTTTGGACCAACTTCGTCATAACAAGATGAAAAACTCTCATTGAGACGAACTTTGGGTTCCGAGCTCCCAAAAACAGAAACGGAGCAAGGTTTGGTCCTTTTCTCGTCCAAACCACTTAAAGAACTCTAATGGGGCCGAACTTTGAGTTTCAAACTCTGCAAAACTCAAACGGAGAAAAAATTGAACCAAGTTCGTCCAAACAAGATGAAAAACTCTCATTGGGACGAACTTTGGGTTCCAAGCTCTCAAAAATAGAAACGAAGCAAGGTTTGGACCATTTCTTGTCCAAACCACCTAAAGAACTCTCATTGGGTCGAACTTTGAGTTTCAAACTCTCCAAAACTCAAAAGGGAGCAAAGTTTGGACCAACTTCGTCATAACAAGATGAAAAACTCTCATTGAGACGAACTTTGGGTTCCGAGCTCCCAAAAACAGAAACGGAGCAAGGTTTGGACCATTTCTCATCCAAACCACCTAAAGAACTCTCATTGGGCCGAACTTTGAGTTTCAAACTCTCCAAAACTCAAACGGAGCAAAGTTTGGACCAGGTTTCGTCCAAACAAGATGAAAAACTCTCATTGGGACGAACTTTGGGTTCCGAGTTCTCAAAAACAGAAATGGAGCAAGGTTTAGACCATTTTTTCTCCAAACCACCTAAAGAATTCTCATTGGGCCAACTTTGAGTTTCAAACTCTCAAAAACTGAAACGGAGCAAAGTTGGGACCAACTTCGTCCAAACAAGATGAAAAACTCTCATTGGGACGAAGTTTGGGTTCCGAGCTCTCGAAAACAGAAACGGAGCAAGGTTTGGACCATTTCTCGTCCAAACGACCTAAAGAACTCTCATTGGGCCGAACTTTGAGTTTGAAACTCTCCAAAACTCAAACGGAGCAAGGTTGGGACCAAGTTTGTCCAAACAAGATGAAAAACTCTCATTGGGACGAACTTTGGGTTCCGAGCTCTCACAAATAGAAACGGAGCAAGGTTTGGACCATTTCTCGTTTGGGCCGAATTTTGAGTTTCAAACTCTCCAAAACTCAAACGGAAGAAAGTTTGGACCAAGTTTCGTCCAAACAAGACGAAAAACTCTCATTCCGACAAACTTTGGGTTTCGAGCTCTCAAAAACAGAAACAGAGCAAAGTTTGGACCATGTGTCGTCCACACCACCTAAAGAACTCTCATTGGGCCGAACTTTGAGTTTCAAACTCTCCATAACTTAAACGGAGCAAAGTTAGGACCAAGTTCGTCCAAATAAGATGAAAAACTCTCATTGGGACGAACTTTGCGTTCCGCGCTCTCAAAAACAGGAACGGAGCAATGTTTGGACCATTTCTCCTCCAAACCACTTAAAGAACTCTCATTGGGACGAACTTTGAGTTTAAAACTCTCCAAAACTCAAACGTAGCAAAGTTTGGACCAAGTTCCGTCCAAACAAGATGAAAAACTTGTTGGGTTTGATGCCCTAAAACTCGTAGATAGTAAATGAAACAATTTAATCGATCTCAATAAAGTGTTATTTGAGTAATTCAGTAATTTGGTTGTTGAATAATCGAGTTTGCATTAATAAACCCTAAATCCAATAAACTAAGATCCAAGGTTGTTTAAATGAAACTTGGACTAGTATGTGGGGACATACGGGGATCAGTTCCAAGTAACAACCTAAATGGTCTATAGTATAGGGATAAGGCTGGGTACCTTATCCTGGTGACACTATGTGATACGGCCCACCTTGTATTCGATACAGATGCAATGATCCAAAGCATCCATGTAGGAGACATGCGGGTGGGGGTATCCTATGCAATGAGTTTGCATAAGACCGGACCGCGAAATAGTAACCACTAGATGTAACGCCGTTAACTAGTTTAGGTTTCTATTTCAATAGGATGACGTAGGTAACTTAATCTCAATCCTGAGTCTGTTATGAACCCCTTCCAGGACGGACTGTCCTTAGATTTGTATGGGTGAGAGTGGCCAGTTCGCCGACTCAATAAGCCTACCATTTCAGGGGCAAGACCGAATGGGGGCAGGGAACATAACAGTACAAGATGGAATTCACTCCTTCCCCTATTGGGGTAAGTAGATGTGTGTTCCCTTAAGGGCTGATTCTAGGGCTTGAACAAAGGCGCGCCGTCCTCTCCTAGCCTGAGAGGAACTCCTGTTTAGTGGTTGGACCCTAAACAACTTGTTCATTAGAGGAATCAGTGGTACTTAAGGAACCAGAGGTAACCAAGGGGTAAAACTGTAATTTGACCCAGTTGGTGTTACGAACACACGTGAAAGATTGACTTACTGCTTGGTCGATATCCGTGGACACAAAAATATTCTATAGTGAGAAGAGTGCAGCTGTGGGTCTTTAGTGGAGTGACCCACAGTTAACAAATGTTGACTAAACTTGGTCAATGAGTTTGGCCAATTAGTCTCGTATCGTTGGAGCTTCTGATCTGTAGGTCCATTAGGTCCCACTGGTAGGTCGTAAAGAGACTTGAGGCAATTAAGTATAAATTGTAAATTGAAAGTGTTCAATTTATTTGGGGAATCGTATAATGTATATTGATGCATTATAATATAAAGTTTATGAAACTTTATAATATAATTTTTGAATTAATTAATTCTTGAGAGAAATATTTGAAAGAGTTCAAATAAATTTAATATGAATTGGATTCATATTAATTTTAATTTTAATAAAATCCCTAAGATTAAATATATGATATTTAATTGGGTAGATTAATTAATTATGGAATTAATTAATTATTTATTAAAATTAGAGACCTTTTCCTATTAGGAAAGAAAATATTTGAAAGAGTTCAAATAAATTTAATATGAATTGGATTCATATTAATTTTAATTTTAATAAAATCCGTAAGATTAAATATATGATATTTAATTGGGAAATTAATTAATTATGAAATTAATTAATTATTTATTAAAATTAGAGACTTTTTCCTATTAGGAAAAAGGTCTTGGCCTTTACTATATATAGGACCCCTAGGGTGGGGTGAAAGGTATCCCATTCATTCTCCTACTCTTATAGAATTCTCCCAAAGGCTCCCACAAGTCTCCTGCCTCTAGAAGTCTCAGAGTCATACCGGTGTAGCCATAGTGGTGGTGTTCGCACTAGTTCGTGATTAATTCACAAGCAGTTGGTGAATTTAATCTGAGTCGTCAACGAGAGTAAGTAATTTGTTACTTTATAAATTAGATTTAGATCTAATATTTTTGTATGCTTAGCCTTAATATATATTTAGAATAGTTCTAATATTATTGCCAATGTATTGGTATTTTAGATTAAACAAAATTAATTACGAATCGGTCCCAATCACGCTTCCGCTTTACGGAATTACGGAATTCCAATCCTTCAATTGGTATCAGAGACGATCGTAGATCTAATTTTGTTTCTCTAAAATTTGCATTGGCTATTGGTGGGATTGATTAATACATAATGTATGTATGATTTGCATTGAACTGTTTAGGTTAATTTTATGGCCATAGATTTTACTGTTTTTATGTGATTTGACCATGTAAGGGCCCGGTGTTTCGGGTATTTTATGTAAAATCGAGTCCTATGTAAGTCCGGGTCTAGAATAGGTTTTTATGAGATAAAAATCGGAGAAATTGCGACGCTGTCACGATTACAGCATGCACTAGAAATTCACAACAGGACGGTTTAAGGCTGTTGGGCGGTCCGATTCACGCGGTCTGACTGGGCTGGGACCAATTTGTTCCGGTTCAGCTGGAATTTAGCTCGGTTCGTGATTTTCGTAGCTGGTTCGGATTGGTTCGGGCGGTCTAGACCAGTATTTGGAGCTGCAGAAGGACTTTAAGGATAGAATATAGCTATAATTATTGTAATTTATGCTTTATTTTATCCTAGGGGCCAAAATTAACCAGTTCAATTGCTATTTATTTGCTTTATGGATGTCATATAACTTAAATTCCCACCATAGGTTAAACATGTTTCATGCATATTTATGTTATAAATGTTATAATATATGATAATTATGCATGAATTTATATTTCATGAGTTATTTAGTATAATTGTTATATTAAATATATGAAATTGGAAAAGCATGATGCATGACATTAATTAGATAAATATAATTGTTATGTTTTATTAATGTAGCATGCATGCTTAGCATTATTTTCATGAGAAATAATATAATTAGTTATATTATGAATGAAAATAATATATATAAATCAATGCTTGTTTTCATGTATGATTTAATATAAAATGTTATATTTATTAAATGAAAATGGAATAACATTGAGCATGACATTAATTAGATTAATATAAGAGTTATATTATATTAATGTCAAATTTCATGTAATTTAATTTCATGGATGTTTAATTAATATAATCGATATTAATTAAATGAAATTGAAATTGCATGAAGCATGACACCACTTTAGATTACTATAATCGTTATATTATCATTATCGGCGTCATAATAATATGGTGTTGAATAATTAGAATATGATTGTTATGTTTCCACCATAGAAGCATGTTATAGGGCTAATCATTAAAATTTTATAATAAGTTATAAAATTGATTAGAAACCGTCAACCTATAACAAAGAGTTGCATGCAAACATAGGACCTTAGGTTAAAATGAATTAATTTTAAAATGTTTAAAATTAATTAGACCTAAGCTCATTATAATTCTAATAGGATTAGAATTATTTTCTTACTTAGAATTAAAAATAGTTTTAATTGACTAAGTAGGAAAAACATTACTATGATTATAAGGGAACTCCATCGGTTAAGTTCTGTCTAAGGCTGGGGGTACTTAAGATGACGGTTTACGGAACACCTCCTACCTGGGAACTAACTCGGAATACCGGAGTTGAATTAATCATAGTTAAATGTTAGCATGCAATATCACTAGGTTTATTGTTATGAAACTAAGCAGCTCTGATACCAAATGTTGTGAATCAAAGCAGCTCTGATACCAAATGTTATGAAACTAAGCAGCTCTGATACCAAATGTTGTGAAATCAAAGTAGCTCTGATACCAAATGTTATGAAACTCCCAAGAAATGGATCTAACAACCTTGCTAAAAAAACAAGACCTTTAGATCTCAAATCTGAAAACCCCAAAGAACAATATGGAACCAACCCAAGGAAAAGTTTTGAAACGGATTACCTTGATGATCAATATCAAGAGTAAAGAAAACTTGTTTCTAAACTCGTGATTCGAATCACTCCACAAGAGGTTTGATCAACACCACTTGAATGACTCTAGCATGCAAGATCTAAACACAAGAAATTGCACAATTTGAAAAAAACTCAGCTCAACACAAAGCTAAGAGAAAACCCAATATATTTCACTCAAAATATTCTGGTTTGTGTTACATCCAAGATGGCTTTTTATAGCCTTCAAAATATAACCTAAATTCAGCTTAAATGACATATTTAAGAGTGTAACCTCCACAATATTAAAGCCCATAATCAGCCACTACTCAAATGTAACCTATAAGTTATGAAAAAGACTTAAAAACTGAAAATTACATAATGGAGGGCCATAAATCCGAGAATTGAACTCCAATGGTCAGCTTTGAGTTGTTTGTAACCTCCCATATTAATTGAAGCTTCACTTGGAGTAGTTTAAGCTTAAGTTCCATAAAGCCAACTATAGTTCATTAAATGCAAGTCAAAATGCATTTAACGTGTCTCCATCTTGAATCTCAATTTTGGAAATAGTGTAGGGAAATAGTCCAACATCTCCTTGAACGTCCTTTGTCGAGCTCACCATAGCTTGAATATAGGTGATTAATGCTTGTTGTATCTTCTTGGCTCTCGACCTTGTAATTGGACCTTGAGGCATGACAATAGATGTAGCTTGGTTCACATCATTTATTAAAAGAGTTTAATTCACCTAGATCTTTAGAGTAAAGAGTTTACTTTACTATGGTTATAAGGAAACTCTCCCGATGAAGTTCTGTCTAAGGCTGGAGGTACTTAAGATGCCGGTTTACGGAACACCTGCTACCTGGGAACTGACTCGGAATTTGAGTTGAATTAACCATAGTTATGTTAGCATGCAATATCACTAGGTCAATTAAAAGAGTTTAATTCACCTAGATCTTTAGAGTAAAGATTTATCATAACTATTGGTTATAAGGGAACTCTACCAGTAAAGTTCTGTCTAAGGCTGGATGTTATGAACCAAGATGTCTTGTGTGATGCTAAAAAACAGATTCAAAATTAAGTTGTATTGAATGAAGTCAAATGTCAATAAAGTTGAAGTCAACTAGCATTGAAGGAACTCAAGTTGTATCGAATGAACTCAACTACATGTCAAGTTCATTAAGAGCAAGTCAAGCATCGATGATGGAACCACACTTCAAGCTTCTTCAAAATACATCATGTAGAGCTTCATTTATTCTTTGGGATGTTACAAGACATAGTTGGTTGATGGGGTTTTTAATTCTCGGATTTAAGGGAGTTTCTATGTAATTTTCAGTTTTTAAGTTTTGTTATCAATGTTTTAGGTTACAATTTAGGTAGTGGTCATTATAGTATTAATGAGGATGAGAGTTACAACTCTTCAAATGACCATAGGTTACTCTAGAGTTTAATTTTGAGGCTATAAAAAGCCATGTATGTTGTATTTGAAAAAAAAGACTTGGAAATGTAGTAAAATAAGCCTTTGAGCTTTTCCTTTAGCCTAGAGCTAAGTTTCTTTGCAATTCTATGTAGTTTAGGTTGCATGCTTAGAATCATTCAAGCTTGACTTGATCAATCATGCTTGTGGAGTGATTCGAATCTCAAACAAGTTTCCTTGCCTTGAGATATTTGATCGACAAGGTAATCCGGTTTTTACTTTCCTTGGGTTGATTTTCAAATCGGTTTTGGGGTTTTCAGATTTGAGATCTAAAGGTCTTGTTTTTCAGCAAGGTTGTTAGATCCATCTCTTGGGAGTTTCATAACACTGGAGGTACTTAAGATGACGTTTACGGAACACCTGCTACCTGGGAACTGAGTCGGAACTTGAGTTGAATTAACCATAGTTATATTAGCATGCAATGTCTCTAGGTAATTAAAAGTGTTTAATCCACCTAGACATTAGAGAAAAGACCTATATATATAAAAGTTATATACAGGCATAGACTTAGATTCACTTAGCCGGAATTTACCTAAGTAATAGACCCTATAATTTTAAAAATACATAGTGGGAGGAAATATATCAAAACAAGATTTTCATAAATCAAGTTTTGCTCTCACGTCCTCAAAAGTTCACAACGTGAGGTTCATGCTTGGCCTCGAGTCACCCTGGGAGTGACCCCCTACGGATGGTGTTTGCATGAATCAATATCAAGGTGAATGAGGGAGTATTTTATAGTAAGTGGGAGCAGGAACGTGTCAACGTATCCTACGGTTTCCTCCAATAGTTTGCACCGTGAGATCCCAATGATCTGCCTGCAAGTCGCCCTGATCACCCTTCGGAGGGCTTGATCATGGGAGTCGGAACAACGCAAACTCCAGAAATGGATAGGGTTTCTTAGGTCCATTTTCAACTTTGACTTTCCCAATGGTAGCATTGTTGGGGCCGACCTCTGAAATCTGAAAAATGGAGGGTCACACTTACGGGAAATTGTTAAGGTGTTAATAATTTCCTGACCGAAAAAACGGTAGCTAAGAAACGGAGGAAGGTTTGGAACATTTCTTGTCCAAACAAGATGAAAAACTCTCCTTGGGACGAACTTTGGGTTCCGAGCTCTCAAAAACATAAACGGAGCAAGGTTTGGAACATTTCTCGTCCAAACACCTAAAGAACTCTCATTGGGTCGAACTTCGAGTTTCAAACTTTCCAAAACTTAATCGGAGCAAAGTTAGGACCAAGTTCCGTCCAAACAAGATGAAAAACTTTCATTGGGACGAACTTTGGGTTCCGAGCTCTCAAAAACAGAAACGGAGCAACGTTTGGACCATTTCTCCACCAAACCACCAAAAGAACTCTCATTGGGCCGAACTTTGAGTTTTAAACTCTCCAAAACTAAAACGGAGCAATGTTTTGACCAAGTTCGTCCAAACAAGATGAAAAACTCTCATTGGGACGAACTTTGGGTTCCGAGCTCTCAAAAACAAAAACGGAGCAAGGTTTGGACCATTTCTCGTCCAAACAACCTAAAGAACTCTCATTGGGCCGAACTTTGAGTTTCAAACACTGCAAAACTGAAACGAGAAAAGTTTGGACCAAGTTTCGTCCAAACAAGATGAAAAACTCTGATTGGGACAAACTTTGGGTTTCGAGCTCTCAAAAACGGAAACAGAGCAAAGTTTGGACCATGTGTCGTCCACACCACCTCAACAACTCTCATTGGGCGGAAGTTTGAGTTTCAAACTCTCCAAAACTCAAACGGACCAAAGTACGGACCAAGTTTCGTCCAAACAAGATTAAAAACTCTCATTGGGACGAACTTTGGGTTCCGAGCTCTCAAAATAGAAACAAAGCAAAGTTTGGAACATGTGTCGTCCACACCACCTAAACAACTCTCATTGGGTCGAACTCTGAGTTTCAAACTCTCCAAAACTCAAACGGAGCAAAGTTTGGACCAAGTTTCGTCCAAACAAGATGATAAACTCTCATTGGGACAAACTTTGGGTTCCGACCTCTCAAAAATAGAAACAGAGCAAAGTTTGGAACATGTGTCGTCCACACCACCTAAACAACTCTCATTGGGCCGGAGTTTGAGTTTCAAACTCACCAAAACTCAAACGTGAAGGTGTACATATTACACATGCGGAAGCAATTGAAGATCGAAAGCACTTAAGACATTCAATTTTGCTCCTAAAGCATGCATGTTCTATAAAAGACAGAAAAGAGAGTTTATAGAAAACCAACCTTTGTAGCTCACAAATGAGGTACTCCTTGTGGTGTTTTCCTTCTCCAACTTCTCTTGGACAACCTTTAGAGTCTTCCCTACTATTCTCCGGGCCGAGAACGACTTGTGGGAGTCTATAGTGATAGGGAATGGGAAGGGAATGCTTGAAGGTTCAAGCTCTATGGAGATATGAGATGAGAGAGTGATTGAGGAAGAAATTCAGCAGCATAACATTAAGGTAAATGCTCTCTATTCCTCCAATCTGATTCTTCTTCTACTTATAGAGAGAATCCATGCAAGAAGAAGCCTCAAGATGCAAGACACATGGTGGTCTTAAGGGTGAAAGTGGAAGCTAGGTGTTCAAGCAACATTACATGCAAGTATGCATGTTTGTGGTGTAATTCCACTTTGAATCTTCATGCAAGAGTGGAATTACAACATTTTCCACTTACCATGATTCAAAATCAGATTTCAAATATTCATTTATGATATTAATATCAATTCTAAATGTGACATTAATATATAAGATCATATTTGAACCTTGCCCAATTGATTATAAATGATTAAGCAAGTTAATCACCTTAATATTGTGCATCTTTTATATATGAATCTTAATTCATGTATATAGTATTTAAAACCCTTTTAAATACTTTATCTCTCATTTTCTAATTTAATTCATAATTAAATTATTGTGTCAAACACAATTTTACGATAATACCCTTTTTCCCGACTTTGAACAATTCAAAGAATCCTATCAATTTGTTCTAGGCTATATTCCGATATGAGCTAGTAGGGGGACCTAATGGACCTATAGATCATGGGCTCCAACGATTCGAGACTAACCGACTAAACTCATTATCCAAGCTAGCCAACATTCGTTAACTACCGGGACACTCCACTATAGCCCGATAGTTGCACTCCCCTCACTATAGATATATTTCCGTCCACTTGATTTAACCATGTTCAGTAAGTCGTTCCTTCACAGGTTGTTCGTAGCTATAGCTAGGTCAAATAACCGTTTTACCCCTATAGTACTTCTTGTTCCTTAAGTTCCACTAATCCTCTAATGAACAATCGGTTTGTGGTCCAACCATCAAACCTAAGTCCCTCTCGATCCAACGAGAGGGTGGGGCCCCTTGTTCAAGTCCTGGAGTTAGTACTTAAGAGAACAACCTCTCTACTATCCCTGAAAAGGGTAGGAGTGAATTCCGTCTTGCGAAACTATGTCCCCAGCTATCTATTCGATCTTATCCCCAAAATGGTAGGCTTGTTGAGTCGGCGATGCTGGCCACTCTCACCCATGCAGATCAAAGGATAATCTCGTATAAAAAGGAGTTCATAGCTCGCTCAGGATTAAGAACGAGTTACCTAGGTCATCTATGAGAAATAGTCAGTTTCTACGGTAAACGGCGTTATAAAGAGAAAGTGACTTATTTCGTGGTCCTGTCTTATGCAAACTCATTGCATAGGACGCCCCCACTCGCATGTCTCCACATGAACGACTTAGGATCTCATCGTTTGTACTTAATACAAAGTGGGCCGCGTCCATAGTGTCACCAGGATAAGGCACCCAACCGTATCCTTATACTATAGACTATTTTGACTATAAACTTGAACTTGATCCTACGATATGTCCCTACATATAGTTCGAGTATTCATTTTATAGTCAAGGATCTTAGTTTATTGGATTTAGGTTAATCATTCGCAATGTATATATTCAATAACATCTTTTACTGAATAACCTCAATAACGTCTTTATTGAAAATAGAATATGTTTAATGATTTACAAACTACGAGTTTATAGGACATTAAACCCAACAAAATGATGTATTATTCAATGTTTGTATTATATCTTGTCTTATCAACCCTAATCCAATAAACTAAATATCGAAGGCTAATAGAATGAGGCTTGAACTAGTATGTAGGGACATACGGGGATCGATGTTCGAGTTTTAGCCTAAAGGGTCTGTAGTATAGGGATAAGGCTGGGTACCTTATCCTGGTGACACTATGGATACAACCCGCTTTGTATAATGATACAAACATAATGATCCAACGCGTTCGTGTAGTTGACATGCGAGTGGGGGTATCTTGTGCAATGAGTTTGCACAAAGACCGGACCGCGAAATAGTTAACCACTAACTGTAACACCGTTAGTTAGCTCGGTTTCTATTTCACTAGGATGACCTAGGCAACTTGGCCTTAATCCTGAGTGGATTATGGACTCCTGTCCATGAGGCATTGTCCTTTGATTTGTACGGGTGAGAGTGGCCTATTCGCTGACTCAATAAGCGTACCATTTTGCGGACAAGACCGAGTGGGGAGCTAAGAACATAGTCTTACAAGATGGAATTCACTCCTTCCCATCTGTAGGGTAAGTAGAGATGTGTTCCCTTAAGTGGTGTCTCCGGGTCTTGAACAATGGGCCCTACCCTCTCTATGGCACGAGAGGGACTTCTGTTTGTTGGTTGGACCTCAAACAGGTTGTTCATTAGAGTAGCACTAGTACTTAAGGATGAAGAGGTAGCCCAAGGGTAGTACGGTAATTTGACCTAGCTGGGGTACGAACATGCGTGAAGGGCTAACTTGCTGTTGATGGTCGATATCCGTGGACACAGAAATATGTCTGCAGTGAGAAGAGTGCAACTATGGTTCTATAGTCGAGTGAACCATAGTTAACGAATATTGATTAACTTGGTTAATGAGTTTAGCCAATTAATCTCATATCATTGGAGCTTCTGATCTGTAGGTCCATTAGGTCCCACCGGTAGCTCACTAGGGGCGTTGAGGTAAAATTCTAAAGGGGAATGGAACATTCAAAGGTGTTTGAATGTTAAGTTTAAAATATGAATTGGATTCATATTAAAACTATAGGTTATAATTAATGCACATTGGATGTACATTAAAACTATAGTTTATGAGAGAGATATATAATTAAGTATGTGATATTTAATTATAATATTAATTAATTGATGAATTAATTAATATTTTAGTTTTAATTTAATTTAATTAAATTTGATTTAATTGCATTACATTAAAACTATAGGTTAAGTGGGATGTTTACATAAATGTGATTTATGTAAATTTATATTAAGATTAATTAGTAATCTTATATTTAATTAATTATTGATTATTATTTGTTTAATAATTAATTAAAAATTCTATCAGTTATTTGTAACTGATATGAATTTGTCCTCCCACTACCCTAGGGTTTTGCACGTTGAAGAGGAAAAATAGGGAGGGAGTTGCCTTTTTACGATAACTCTCTCCTTGGTTTAGAGTGTGGTTTGCATTCTCTCAACAGATACTCTGAGCATCTCTCTAATCTCTCTGCATATTTTTCTCTCAAGCAAATACAGAGAAAAAACCTTTCCAAAACTCCCAAAATTTTCTTGGTTCCCACAAACCGCTCAACTCCATTCTCTAGGAGAATACCGATGTTACTTTTTGGTGGTGTTCGTGAGGGACTTGCAGCGAAAAAGGAGACAATTTTGATGCTGGAATTTTGTGCAATTCAAAGGGGATTAGGCGAATTGGTCAAGAACTTCATCTACGGTAGGTAATTCTTGATCTAGGATCAATAGGATCCAATCTAGATTAGATCTAGAGGATATTAATTCCTGTTTCAGCATGTTTTATATGTTTTTACAGCATGATTTATTTGTAATTTATGCTGTGAATGTTTTTGCTATCCGTATTGGTTTTTCCATTGAAATAAAATTCAGTGTGGTATGATCTTTATTCCGATGTGCTAGGGCTTTATCCCTGCAAGTTCATGTTTGGAACAACTTCTAAGTCTGTCAGGAACTTCTGTAGCCATGCTGCTTCTTTGGCTGCTTCACATGCAGCAACATACTCTGCTTCCATGGTGGAGTCAGCGATGCATCCTTGTTTAATGCTTCGCCATACTTCTGCTCCTCCATTCAAAGTAAACACTGATCCTGACGTAGATTTCCGTGAATCTATGTCAGTTTGAAAGTCAGAGTCGGTGTAACCAGTAAGGATTAGATCCTTTGAACCATACACCAACATATAATTCCTTGTTCTTCAGAGATACTTGATGATGTTTTTAACGAAAGTCCAGTGGTCATACCGTGGATTAGATTGGTACCGACTAACTATTCCCACTGCAAAACAAATGTCTGGCCTAGTGCAGAGCATAACGTACATTAGGCTGCCGACAGTTGAGGCGTAAGGAATATGTCTCATATCCTCAATTTCTTGAGGGGTCTTAGGACATTGTTCTTTAGATAGATGAACTTCGTGCCTGAAAGGTAATAATCCTTTCTTGGAGTTCTGCATCGAATATCGAGCTAACAAGTTGTTTTCTAATTTCGCCGAACAGACGAACATTCCTTTTCGAGAGATGAACACTTCATTAACTTTAAAATTTACAGAATATTCTTGTTCGATTAGACAGGAGATAGATATAAGATTCCTACATATTTTAGGAACTATATACAGATGTTCCTAAAACAAAAACCTATCTCATATAAACAACTTGATATCTCCCACTACAGAAGCTGAAATGACGTCTCATGTTCCAACCTTAAGCGTCATTTAATCTTTCTTTAACTGCCGAAATGAACTAGTTTCCTGTAAAGAGGAACAAACATGATTAGTAGCTCCGGAATCAAGTATCCAGGCGTCTTGATCATGTTCTAATAGATAAGTTTCTAAAACAAGTAAATTGAATTTACCTTCTTTCTCTTTCTTCTTTTCAGCGAGGTATTTGAGGCAATTTCTCTTCCAATGTCCTTCAACGTTGCAATGAAAGCATTTTCCTTTATCAGCCTTTTTTGCTTTCTTCTTTACTCGTTTAGCAGTAGCGGGAGCCTTTCCCTTTACTCGTACCTTCTTTTGCATATTTTTAGGGCCATAATTTTGAGGTACAAACTTTGTTCCTGAGGATGAACCCTTCAAGAAATTTCTTTTGGAATGGGCTATATTTGCCTCTCCTTCTTTCAATTCCTTACCTTTCATAAGTGATTGAAATGTCTGTAACTCATTTAGGAGCGTAGTGAAATTGTATTGAATCTTATTCATTACAGCATTGCTTTGAAATTGTAGGAAGCTTTTTGGAAGTGACTCCATTATAAATGCTACTTGACTACGTTTGTCGATGACCTCTCCATTTACTTCAGTAACATTGAAATGGACCATCATATCAAGAACATGTTCTCGAACAGGTTGGCCTTCTTTCATGCGACAATTGTAAATGTATTTCAGGGCTTCATGATGGAGTTGAAAGGACGGTTGTCCAAACATTTCCTGAAGCGAATTCCTGATCTCCCTTGCTGAGACCATTCCTTCATGTTTCTTGGCTAAAATTTCAGATAAACTAGCCAGAATATAGACTCAGGCCTTTTCATTGGCCTTCATCCAGCGATCATATGCATCTTTAATTAACAGATTGAGATGCAGTACGAATAGGGACTGGAGGACATTCCTCTGTCAGGACAAACCGCAGATCATCAATAACCAGAACCGTGTTCAGGTTAGATTTCCACGTTGATAATTTGCGCCGGTTAACTTATCGTTTTTAAGCAGTTGTAATATTGAGGAAGACATGCTGAAACAATAAACAATTGACTATATTAGTTTTTGCCTTTAACCATTTTTAAACAATCCAATCAATTTTAGCAAAAGTATTTAATCAAAGTAACCCTAATAAACTATCGATATAGTTTTGCAAAGATACTTCAGAGGTTTAGAATAACAGCCACCGAAGGGTGATCAACTACTCCTCCACTGAATTGAGACTTATCTCAACTAATATCTAAAACTGGAACATCTAATATTCTCTTAGTTACTAGCTACCGTTTGTTTCGTCAAGAACTCATTCTTGTAAGTGTGACCCTCCCACTTTCAGATCCCAGAGGTATGCACCAACAGGCTACCGCTAGGAAAAGACAACTGTTGGTGACTGACCTAAGTGACCCTATCCATTTCTGGAGTTTGCGGTGCTCTGAATCCTATGATATGGCCCTCCGAAGGGATGGTCGCTTCCAGGGCGACGCGTAGGCGGATCATAGGAATCTCACTGTGCAACCTAGGGGCGGAGACCGTAGGATACGTTGTCACGTGTCCTTCTCCCACTCACTATGAACACTTTCCCCATTCACCTTGGTATTGATGCATGCTGAATACTTTCTGAAGGGAGGCCACTTTCAGGGTGATGCGAAGCCGAGCACGTACTCACGGTGTGAATACAGGGGGACGTGGAAGTAAAAACTTGATTTTAAATATCTCGTTTTTATTACTTTTCCTCCCACTGAAGTATCCTATTGTATTTTTAGGGTTTTAAATTTGACTTAGATAGAATCTGGCTAATAACTTTACCCAAGTCTAGGTGATTCGTCCACAAACGGACTTAACCTACGATGTCTAGATGAAAACATCATATTATAACCTCACATCGCTCACGCATGCTCATAAAATCGGGTTAACTGCAATTGGATAAATAATGCCAGTATCCAACCATTTGCTATCTGCAATTGGATAAATAATGTCAGGGCTTACCCAACCATTTAATCACCTCCTTTTTAACAGCCTCTTTCATTGCAGGGTTAAGCCTTCTCTGTTGCTCAATACTTCTAAAGGATCCCTCCTCTAGAGTGATTTTGTGCATACAGAAAGATGGGCTAATTCCCTGAATGTCAGCCAATGTCCAACCTATTGCCTTGCGATATTGCTGCAGCAACTTTATTAAGGCCTCTTCATGCTCCGACATTAAATCTGATGCAACAATAATGGGCAATGTCTCACCCTCCCCAAGATACACATACTTTAGATGATCCGGCAAGGGCTTCAAATCTAAAGTGGGTGCCTCAATCAGGGATGGCTTAATAGGAGGAGCCTTCCTTTGATCTAAATCTAAAGACTCAAAAACATCCTCACACCTAAACACTTCTTTTTCATTTTTTATTTCTAAAGAACAAAGTTCTAAATCCTCTACACTAACCTCTCCATGATCTTCCAAATGCTTGTCAGCCGAATCCTGTATTGTTGTCTCAACAATTATGTTCTCCAGAATCCTAATAAAAGAGCAATCTTCCATTTCGTCTAGATACTTCATGACCTTAAAAACATTAAACCCTACTTCCACATTATAAACCCGCATTGTTAATTCCCCTTTTTGAACATCTATTAATGCCCTACCAATAGCCAAAAATGGACGGCCAAGAATAATTGGGACATCTTTATCTGCCTCATAATCTAAGATAATAAAATCAACAGGAAATATGAACTTATCTACCTTCACTAAGACATCCTCAATTTTACCCTCTGGATATGTGATAGACCTATCAGCTTGTTGGAGTGTTACTGTGGTAGGCCTAGCTTCACCAATACCTAACTTTCGATAGACCGAAAGAGGCATAAGGTTAATGCTTGCGCCTAAATCACAAAGTGCTCTACCTAACTCTTTTCCACCTATAGATATAGGAATAGTGAATGACCCTGGATCCTTAGCCTTGGTTGGTAGCCCATTCTTAAGAATAGCACTACATTCCTCAGTAAGAGATACAAATTCAAACTCACCTAACCTCTTCTTTTTAGTTAAAATATCCTTAAGAAATTTAGCATAGTTAGGCATTTGCTGTATAGCTTCTACTAAAGGGATATTTATATGCAATTACTTAACAATCTCTAAAAACTTCTTAAATTGACCATTCTGATTCTTAGGCCTTTGCCTTTGTGGAAAAGGTAGAGGTGGTACATAAGGTGGAGGCGGCACATAAGGTGGTTCCACATCTGGAACAGATCAAGATGCTTGCTGCCTCCAGCACCCTGACCAGATTCCAACTCTTTCTCAACAACAACATTTTTATCACAATTATTTTTCTACATTCTGGGGTTTACTAGGCTCTTTCCTCTCTTCTAGTGGCTTACCACTCCTTAGAGTCACTGCCTTTACTTGCTCCTTACCTTCCCTTTTTGAGTGTTCAGTATCTGAAGGAAGTTTCCCTTGAGGCCTTGCCTTCAGCTCATTAGCTAGCTGACCCATTTGCAATTCCAGGGCTCTCATTGAAGCTTGATTACTTTGAATTGCGGCATCTGTACGAGCCATATATTCTTTCATCATTGCCTCAAGAGAACTCTCTGAAATTTGATGGGGCAAAGCCTGCTTATTTTGTTGGGGCTATGCCTGTGCTTTAGCAAATCCCGACTGGTTCACCTTTTGTTGTGCTTGCGCATTGTTTCCTTGTCTTCCTCATAGGAAATTCGGGTGGTTGCGCCAACCTGGATTATAAAAGTTAGAATAAGGGTTATTCCTTTGATTACCTACAAAAAACATAGAAGCTGGATTGTTGGGGCAAAACTCGTAGTTGTGCTCTTCACCACAATAGACACATGCTTCCTCTGCAACTTAGTTCACCACTGCCGCAGGCTCCACAGCTGGTGGCTGCTAATGGCTAACCACTGTCACATTTTTAAGAGCGTTAGCTAACATTGCAATATCAGCCCTAATGGTAGACACACCATCATCCTCTAACACACTCTTAACCTTTTTATTTGTGCCTCTAACATCTGACCACTGACAACTATTAGTTGATATTCTTTCTAAAATTTCATGGGCTTCATTAAAAGTTTTTGCCAAAAGGGCCCCTCCAGCCGAAGCATCAACCATACCTTCGGTTGCTCCATTTAACCCATTGTAAAATGTTTCCATTTGGATACAATGAGGTAAACCATGGTGGGGACACTTTCGCAAAAACTCCTTAAACCTCTCCCAAGCCTCACTAAAAGTTTCATCTTCAAGTTGCCTAAACCCTACTATTTCACTCCTCAATTTAGCATTCCTATTTGGTGGGAAATACTTACTAAGAAATTTTTCCGCTAACTCATTCCATGTCCTAATTGATCCTGGAGCAAAAGAATTTAACCATGCCTTTGCTCCATCTCTAAGGGAATACGGGAACAAAGTTAATCGAAGGGCATCTCTCGGCACTCCTTGAATTACAAAAGAATCACTAACTCCTAGAAAAGACTTAAGATGTAAATGAGGGTCTTCAGATGACAAACCATGGAACTGACCCACGGTTTGCAACATCTGAAACATTACTGGTTTCATTTCAAAATTTGTTGCCTCAATTTGAGGACGTGCAATCCTTGGATTTAACTCATCAAACATCGGAAAAGCATACGATCGAATGGCTCTAGCCCTATCGTTTGCTACCAAGATAGGATTCTCAACCTGATTATTTTGCTATTCATTTTGCTCCAGCGGTGGATTTTGCTGCAACACACGATTCTGCTGGGGGTTCACTGGATCTTCTGGACCCTATGGGAGACACGACACATCAGCCATTGAATTTTGGTTTCTACCCTGCTCTCTCCTTCTTCTCCTAAATGTCCTCTCGATTTCTTAATCAAGCTCGAACCTTACCCCAGGCGGATCGCTCATGCACCAAACTCACACCTGCAAAAACAAAAGAAACAATCAAAAAGTTCTAGCACCAAACCACTAAAACACATACACAAAACAGATCAGATACAAACTTATTCAAGTCCCCGGCAACGGCGCCAAAAAACTTGTTGGGTTCCCAGAGTGAGTAAAAATAAGATGAAATTAAACTCTAGAACACTTGTGCAAGCATACACAATCCGCAGCAAGTACTAAGTAATTATCGAATCCAAGGTCTGAATTAGCTCTCACTTTATCTATTTTGTATAACTTTTCAATGGTTTCAAAGGTCGTTAAAATGATTGATTTTTATAGAATGTTGAAGCAAAAGAAATGACGGAACAAAAAGTAAACAAATAAAGCAGACAGATTAGAAACAGGCGCTGGTCAGGATTTAGTAATTGTTTTAAAAGATGCTCTAGCAATATTATTGATCAGGCAAAACTCTTGCAGTCTTATTACCAGATTCCTCCCGGAACTCTGGATTTTTTAGAATGTGTTTCAACTCCAATGATGCACTACCGGTCAAGCACTAGGCAACTGGCTATCTCTTGCTCAGTCACTGACGTTCACCAATACACAATGATCTAGTGTGATTAAATGCCACACACTCCCCAAATCATCCCTGAAACTAGAAAGTGGTATTCATACCGGCTGGCCAAGCGGGCAAAAAATATAAATGAGCACAACAAATAATCAAGATGCATCAAATCAACATATATTGCATAGAGAGTAAGCACGACAATTACATATCTCCTAACCAACACCTAAAGTTACTTAGTTCTTAAAGTACATAGTAACACACGTTACAATCTGAGTAAGTGCATCCATAATTACAAAATAATACAAGAAAATACTAATTCCCTTGATCAACTTCGTAATTGATGGTCTTCTTGTAATCTCCAATCTTCCTCCTCTATTCCGCTCCCAATGATGGAAATGAGAAATGATCTCTTCCCCAAGAGTGAAATATTTTTTTGACTTGGGCGGCTCTTCCCTTTTATAGAGTGAAGACAAGCTTAAATTAGGTTGACCTAGACACGTGGATGGCTCTCCTTGCTCCTTAAATCCGAGAATAACTTAACTAATTTCAGTTCATTAAATTGGCTAACGAGTTGTGACGTGGCAGTTTTACTCATAGCTTTGCTACAGCGCAGATTTTGCTCCCTTAAGTCGCTCAGCAATATATTATGCACAAAATAACTTCCAAAGCATCCGTTCTTCCAAATGGGTTAAAACATATAATATATATCTAAAAGCAACCCTATTTAGCACAAAAGACACACAAATCACTATAGAAATAAGGTCTAAATAACTCCCTTTTGGAGAGTTATCACAAGGTTGGAGACAACATCCAAACTTCTCTTGGGGAGGACAAGTCGGGTCAAGTAATTCCAACACAAATCAGTTCGGAAAGCCGCCTACACAACAACAGCCGTAGAAAAACTTCCAATAGATTCCAGTGCAAAGTCAAGAGTCAAATCTAGAGACTCTTATGAAGGAGTACATGGCAAGAAACGATACTGCAGTAAGGAATTTGGAAGTTCTGCTTGGACAAATTGCTCAGGAGATTAAGAACCGACCACAGGGGACATTGCTAGCAAGGTCGAGATCCCTCACAGGGAAGGGAAAGAGCAATGCAAGGCAGTGACCTTAAGAAGTGGATTTGAATACGATGGCCCAAAGTATCCAGTAAATTCAGAAGCAGAGATCCCAGAAGAAGCTCAAGAAAAGATTTTGGAAAAGAAGTCAGCCATTACCTCAGATATACATAATAAAGAAGATAAAGAAGAAAAGACCAAGGAGCAGGAAGCCTTGGTAGAAGAAAAATTAAAGTTGGAGAAAAAACAGGGGAATGCGATTGCAAAAATTTGTAATAGATCTGGAATACAGACCACCTCCTCGATACCCTCAGAGATTTAAACATGCCTCACAAGATATACAGTTCAAGAATTTTTTAGATGTATTAAAGCAGTTACACATCAATATCCCATTGGTAGAAGCACTTGAACAAATGCCTACCTATGTGAAGTTCCTGAAAGATATGCTATCAAAAAAGAGAAGGTTGGGAGAATACGAAACTGTTGCACTCACTGAATGTTCCAGTGCACTAGCCAAGAACGAGATCCCTCCCAAGCTTAAAGATCCAGGAAGTTTCACCATTCCGTGCTCCATTGGAGGTGGGGATGTAGGCAGAGCGTTGTGCGACTTAGGAGCGAGTATCAACTTAATGCCATACTCGGTTTTTAAACAGTTAGGGATTGGTGAAGCGCGACTGACAACTGTAACCCTACAGTTGGCAGATAGATCACTTACACATCCCATTGGAAAGATTGAAGACGTATTGGTCAAGGTTGATAAGTTTGTTTTTCCTGCAAATTTCATCATTTTAGATTGTGTAGCTGACAAGGACGTGCCAATCATCTTAGGACGACTGTTCCTAGCTACTGGCAGAACCTTAATAGATGTGCAGAAAGGAGAATTGACCATGAGGGTCAACAATCAGCAAGTCACGTTTAATGTGATGAACGCGATGAAGTACCCTGTAGATTTCGAGGAATGTTCAATGATTGATGAAATTGATGAGCTTTCCCGGTCTACTTTTCAGGAAATAATGAAAAGAGAAAACTTGGAGGATAAACTTGGAGATGAACCAGAAGAAAAAGGTGGGAACAAGATTAAAGTTGAAGAAATCAATCAACCCATGAAAAGACAAAGGATCAAACCATATTGGGGGCAAGGCTTCAAGGATGAAGAAGCCCATGTCTCCGTGATTGACTTGGTATGACTTCTATACTTTGAGAATTAAATTTTGTATATTATCTAGATCTATAGTAAAATAAAATAATAATGCAGACAAGGTCTAAAAAAAATATATATCTGGACAAGAGTAAAAACTCTGTCCAGGAAAATCCTGTCTAGGAAAAGGTATTTAAGTTGACCGAAGGGAACACCTTTTCCTGGGGATTTACCTGGGAGTTTTGAAAAGTCCATATTATTTTGTATCCTGTCTATCTTTAGAAAAATAATAGAAAGAAGAAAGGGGAAAAGTGAAAATTTGTAAGTTTTGAATAAAGGATTTTTGATCAAGAGGGAACTTTTGTCTAAGGAAAGTCCTGGCTAGGCTGAGGTATTTAACCTGACCTTTGGGAACACCTCTACCTGGGGACTCACCTGGAAGTTGAATTGATCAAAACATTTTGTCTCAAAAAGGAAAAAGAAAAAAAAGAAAAAAGAGAAAAAATAAAAATAAATCATGAGTAAGCATGCGAACTTTTCTAACATGTTTATGAGTGTTTCAGCAAAGAAGAAAAGCAAAGGAAAGTGAAAAAGTCAGAAAAATAGAAAAAGAAGGAAAACTGGGTGAAATGCGATCGCATTTCTCCCCAGTGTATTTGGGAATGCAACCGCATTTGTCCGAATAAAGGGGAAGTCACGAAATTTTTTGACCTGCACGTGACCTAATTGGAAAACTATAAGTAGTTGACTTATAGTTTTTCCCTCTTTACCAACCACTCAACTCTTTTGCATCCAAGTCAAAACCTCAACTCTCCATATTCTCTCATGTTAAAACCATGAAGAACCCATGAAGAACACGCAAAAGCCTTCATCATCACGCAACATTACTCGTTCCTAGAGTAATCCATCCGCTCACAAAGCTGAAGCAAGCATGCGATGGCAAGAGGAGAACCCTGAAATACCCATGCACGGCACGAGAAGAACGAGGCCTATGGGATTCTCACCGGCGATCGTGAAACAAGAGCCCGATGCTCAAACTCCCTCCTCTTCGACAATGTCGGCCACGTCGAGGGAGAATCAGAGTTTATCTACACCTAGGAGGTCCACGTGTCGCCGTCTATCAAACCCAAAAACCCGCTGCTCAACAGTTCGAGAAACGTTCGCGGGAGTGGTTTTCCATGATCTGGGTGATGGGAGCTCAGAGACGTGCTGCTCTTGAAGAGGAAGGAAATATGTGAGATGGAGAAGAAGCCGCCAAAGCAGCTGGAAGCTCTCGACAAGAGGGAACTTCAACAGGTAAAAATTCTGAACCTTCAACTAACCCCTCTTCGTCTCGCAGGAACAAACCTTTCGTTACCTACAGCGCAAGGAAGAGGAGTCCTAAGAAGGTTGTGCCCGAGAAGCCACTTGTTATTGAGCCTCTCAAGGTAGCAAGAATGCCACCAAACGTGTTCGAGGACATAATTCGCCAAGCCGTGACAAAGGCTCTCGTGATTGCTGAAGGGTACAAGGCTGAACAAGAAGCCTTAAAGGATATTGAGGCTGAGAGAGAGTTGGAAAATCAACAAATGAGGGGATAAGATGAGTTTGCAAGAGAAAAAAATCTTGAAGAAGAAAGGAAAAGAGAAGAGGAAAGACAAGAGGTCGAGAGGGCCTTAGAAGGTGAAGAAGAAAGAAAGTTTGAGGAAAACCACAGGATGCAACTCCTTGAGGAAGAGAAAAAGAGAAGAGAAGAATTAAAAGAAGATGAAAAAAGAAGGAAGGAAGAGGAAGACTTCCTTGCAGCCTTTGAGCCACTCCACAAAGCTCAAAGAGAAGTTGAATTGCTGCAAGGGAGGGTAGAAGACGAGGCCCAACCGGGGCCAAGTGAAGGGAATTTAGAAAAAGAAAGAGAAGTAGAGATTGAAGCCCAGAATGCAACCGGGGCCAAAGTTCGGCCCAATCGAAGCAAAGTTTGGACCAAGTTCGTCCAAGTCAGATGAAAAACTCTCATTAGGACGAACTTTGGCTCCAAACTCTCCAATTATAGAAACAGAGCAAATTTTGGACCACGTGTCGTCCAAAGAACCTCAAGAACTCTTATTGGGCCAAACTTTGTGTTCCAAACTCTCCAAAACTCAAATGGAGCAAAGTTTATACCAAGTTCGTCCAAGCGAGATGAAAAACTCTCATTGGGACGAACTTTGGGTCCAAACTCTCCAAACACAGAAACGGAGAAAAGTTTAGACAAAGTGTCGTGCAAACAACCTCAAGAACTCTTATTGGGCCAAACTTTGTGTTCCAAACTCTCTAAAAGTCAAACGGAGCAAACTTTGGACAAAGTTTGTCAAAGCCAGATGAAAAACTCTCATTGGAACGAACTTTGGGTCCAAACTCTCCAAAGAAAGAAACAGAGTAAAGTTTGGACCAAGTGTCATCCAAACCACCTCTAGATCTCTCATTGGGTCGATCTTTGTGTTCCAAACTCTCCAAAACTAAATCGGAGCAAAGTTTTGACCAAGTTCCTCCAAGCCAGATGGAAAACTCTCATTGGGACGAACTTTGGGTCCAAACTCTCCAAACACAGAAACGAAGCAAAGTTTGGACCAAGTGTCGTCCAAAGAACCTCAAGAACTCTTAGTGGGCCAAGCTTTGTGTTCCAAACTCTCCAAAACTCAAACGGAGCAATGTTTGGACCACATTTGTCCAAGCTAGATGAAAAACTCTCATTGGGAAGAACTTTGGTTCCAAATTCTCCAAACAAAAAAACGGTGCAAAGTTTGGACCAAGTGTCGTCCAAACCACCTCTAGATCTCTCATTGGGTCGTACTTTGTTTTCCAAACTCTCCAAAACTCAATCGGAGCAAAGTCTGGACCAAGTTCATCCAAGCCAGATGAAAAACTATCATTGGGACGAACTTTGGGTCCAAACTCTCCAAACAAAGAAACGGAGCAAAGTTTGGACCAAGTGTCGTCCAAACAACCTCTACATCACTCATTGGGTCGAACTTTGTGTTCCAAACTCTCCAAAACTCAAACGGACCAAAGTTTGGACCAAGTTCGTCCAAGCTAGATGAAAAACTCTCATTGGGACAAACTTTGGGTCCAAACTCTCAAAACACAAAAACAGACCAAATTTTGGACCAAGTGTCGTCCAAACCACCTCAAAAACTCTTATTGGGCCGAACTTTGTGTTCGAAGCTCTCCAAAACTCAAACAGAGCAAAGATTGGACCAAGTTCGTCCAAGCCAGATGAAAAACTCTCATTGGGACGAACTTTGGGTCCAAACAAAGAAACAAAGTAAAGTTTGGACCAAGTGTCATCCAAACCACCTCTAGATCTCTCATTGGGTCGATCTTTGTGTTCCAAATGCTCCAAAACTAAATCAGAGCAAAGTTTTGACCAAGTTCGTCCAAGGCAGATGAAAAACTCTCATTGGGACGAACTTTGGGTCCAAACTCTCCAAACACAGAAACTGAGCAAAGTTTCGACCAAGTGTCGTCCAAACTACCTCAAGAACTCTTAATGGGCCGAACTTTGTGTTCCAAACTCTCCAAAACTCAAACGAAGCAAAGATTGGACCAATTTCGTCCCAGCCAGATGAAAAACTCTAGTTGGGACGAACTTTGGGTCAAAATTCTCCAAATACAGAAATGGAGCAAAGTTTGGACCAAGTGTCGTCCAAACAACCTCAAGAACTCTTATTGGGCCAAACTTTGTGTTCCAAACTCTCCGAAAGTCAAACGGAGCAAAGTTTGGACCAACTTTGTCCAAGCTAGGTGAAAAAATCTCATTGGGACGAACTTTGGGTCCAAACTCACCAAACAAAGAAACGGAGCAAAGGCTGCACCAAGTGTCATCTAAACCACCTCTAGATATCTCATAGGGTCGTACTTTGTGTTCCATACTCTCCAAAACTAAATCGGAGCAAAGTTTGGACCAAGTTCATCCAAGCCAAATGAAAAACTCTCATTGGGACGAACTTTGCGTCCAAACTCTCCAAACATAGAAACGGAGCAAAGTTTGGACACAGTGTCTTCCAAACAACCTCAAGAACTCTTATTGGGCCAAACTTTTTGTTCAAAACTCTCCAAACCTCAAACGGAGCAAAGTTTGGACCAAGTTCGTCCAAGCCAGATGAAAAACTCTCATTGGGACGAACTTTGGGTCCAAACTCTCCAAACAAAGAAACGGAGCAAAGTTTAGACCAAGTGTCGTCCCACCACCTCTAGATCTCTCATTGGATCGTACTTTGTGTTTCAAACTCTCCAAAACTCAATCAGAGCAAAGTTTGGACCAAGTTCATCCAAGCCAGAAGAAAAACTCTCATTGGGACGAACTTTGGGTCTAAACTCTCCAAACTCAGAAACGGAGCAAAGTTTGGACCAAGTGTCGTCTAAACCACCTCTAGATCTCTCATTCGGTCGAACTTTGTGTTCCAAACTCTCCAAAACTCAAACGGAGCAAAGTTTGGACCAAGTTCGTCCAAGCCAGATGAAAAACTCTCATTGGGACGAAGTTTGGGTCCAAACTCTCCAAACAAAGAAACGGAGCAAAGTTTGGACAAGTGTCGTCCAAACAACCTCATGAACTCTTAATGGGTCGGACTTTGTGTTCGAAACTCTCCACAACTCAAACGGAGCAAAGATTGGACCAAGTTAGTCCAAGCCATATTGATATGAACCAAGATGTCTTGTGTTATGCCAAAGACGAATTCAAAATTAAGTTGGATTAAATGAAGTCAAATGTCAATAAAGTTGAAGTCAACTAGCATGGAAGGAACTCAAGTTGTATTGAATGAACTCAACTACATGTCAAGTTCATTTAGTGCAAGTTAAACATCAATGATGGAACCACACTTCAAGCTACTTCAAACTACATCAAGTAGAGCTTCATTTAATCTTTGGGAGGTTACAAGACTTAGTTGGTTGATGGGGTTTTTAATTCTCGGATTTAAGGGAGTTTCCATGTAATTTTCAGTTTTTAAGTTTTGTTATCAATGTTTTAGGTTACAATTTAGGTAGTGGTCATTATAGTATTAATGAGGATGAGAGTTACAACTCTTCAAATGACCATAGGTTATTCTAGAGTTTCATTTTGAGGCTATAAAAAGCCATGTATGTTGTATTTGAAAAACAAGACCTTTAGATCTCAAATCTGAAAACCCCAAAACCGATTTGAAAATCAACCCAAGGAAAGTAAAAACCGGATTACCTTGTCGATCAAATATCTCAAGGCAAGAAACTTGCTTGAGATTCGAATCACTCCACAAGCATGATTGATCAAGTCAAGCTTGAATGATTCTCAACATGCAATCTAAACTACATAGAATTGCAAAGAAACTTAGCTCTTAGGCTAAAGGAAAAGCTACATGTCAAGTTCATTTAGTGCAAGTTAAACATCAATGATGTTTAACTTGCACTAAATGAACTTGACATGTAGTTGAGTTCATTCAATACAACTTGAGTTCCTTCCATGCTAGTTGACTTCAACTTTATTGACATTTGACTTCATTTAATCCAACTTAATTTTGAATTCGTCTTTGGCATAACACAAGACATCTTGGTTCATATCACATATGAAAAACTCTCATTGGGACAAACTTTGGGTCAAAACTCTCCAATCACAGAAACGGAGCAAAGTTTGGACCAAGTGTCGTCCAAAGAACCTCAGGAACTCTTATTGGGCCAAACTTTGTGTTCCAATGTAAACCCGAGACCTTTCTTGGATTATTTGCTCTTGTCACATATTGTAGGAAGTTGGATTTATGTTATTGTTGTTTCATTGTTGACGAAAAATGGCAAAGCTTTGTCGTTTCATTGTTGGACTAAGTTGTTGGAAATTATTAATTTAAATAAAAAGAAATGAAAGGAAATAAAGAAAAAGAAGGAAAGAAAAGGAAAGGGGAAAAGGAAATTAAAAAAAAAAGAAAGATAAAAGAAGAAGAAAATGGAAGAGGAAAATTCTGTCGGTGCTAAGGAAAAAAAAATCCACCGCCTAAGTTTCATTTAAACCCACTTTCGTTTTCATTTTCCCTACAAAATTTCAGAAACTTTCGAAAGAGAGAGCGAAGCAAGAAGAAGAAGAAGCTTGCTAAGGGTTTGAGGTTGAAGAAGAGAGGAAAAAGCTCAAGCAAAAGCAACCATGGCAGAATCTGGGTTCAACCTGCCTATTTCTTGTTTTTAATTTGGTTTGAGCTACACAAGAAGAAATAAGAGGTCAGACCTGACTTTCTTGTAAGTTAATCTATTTTCTAACAACTTTCATGAAGGAAGATTGAGCTAAATCTGATGTTAAGTTAATGGTTTTTGAAAAGGAAAACAGAGCACAGAATTTTCGTGCAAATCAGAAGCATCTCTGGTTTTTCGAATATTCTGGGGTGTACAGGTTGAATTAGAAGCTCAATTTGGTATGGTTGGAAAGCTTATTCAATTTCATATAACTTTCATGAAGAATTGGTGAGCCAACAATGACTAGAAGTATGTTTAATTTTAGGGGAAAGGTAGAGGATAGCAGAGAAGCACGAATCTGTATTTGCTGTGTTCGGGGGATTTCTGGACAAATTCGTTGGAAATCTCATTTTGCTTTCTTCTGGTAAGTTTGAGAGGGTTCCAAAATGAAGATTTTGATATATAGTACATTGATTTTGGTTAAGTATTGAGGAAGTTAGGGTATTGAATCTGGAAAATCTGGAAAACACTATGAAGTGTGATTTTATTTCTAGAAATTAGAATTCATGAGCATGGAAAGACAAGGCGATTTATAGTTCTGACGCTCGGTTTTGGTTTGTTTGATAGGCCAAGAGAAAATAGGACGAGTCTACAGACTAGGGAACTAGCCAAGACTGTGAGTGACAAAATAAATTTCGAAAATGATTTCTAAAATGTTATTTATGCTTAAACGGTTTACATGCTTGAATCTGAACTTATGATTGATACATGTTTTCTATGAATGGTTTCAAGCATAAGTTTCGAGCTTAGATTTTCTAATGAAATTTATATGTGAGTACATGATTTTTGATTTTCTGAAATGTAGTTGAAACTATATCATTTTAAGCAAAGTATGTATTAGCGAGTACGGTTTAAAGATTTTTAGTTTTCCACGAGCAAGCTGAGTAAGCTTGAGTTTTACGAAAGATAAAGATAAGCAGACATGTTTTAATATTTTCATGTGATTTTCTGAGACTTTTATTGACTACATGACTGAGATATTGAGCCCAAGGCTATATGGTACCGTGTGCACACAGGTTATATTCTATTGTTGACGTTGAGTGTACAACATGACAACGATGCTGTCGTGAGTGCTGGGCGAGCCCCACTACGACAAAGACGATAGGAGTGCTGGGCGGGTCCATCTACATCGTAGAGCTAGTAAACGTTGGATGTACTGGGCGTGCCCTACACAACGTAGATCGGTCATGTTAGTTAAAACGTTTGATAAACTTGATATGCCTTGCTAGATTTTAATGACGTACTTGCGAAGTATTTGAGAAAACTTTTATCATTACAAGTTTATGTTTAACGCTTTGATTGAATAGATTTATAAGTTTAAAGGTTTATCACGTGTTCTGATTTGCAGATTTACAGTTTTAAATTTAGCCACTCACTATGCTTCATAGCTCACTCTTTCAAAATGTTTTCCCACTTTTCAGGTAGAGATCGAGCTCCTGGTGCCTAATAAACTACCATAGTCTGCTAAAAGCTCCCAGATCGAGTTCCCGTACGTGGGTGGAGTTGTACATTGAGTCTTTTTGTATTGTAAATGTCTTTGTAAGAAGTGGAAATTTTTTTGGTTGTAATAGCTGTATTAGGTTTATTTTGCAAACTGAGTTAAGTCAGGGCTGCACTTCATGTATGTTAAAAGGTTTCGAGGGATTCCGCTGTGTTGTGTTACACGTAAAGTATTTTATATCTTAGATTAGTATGTTTATCAGGTTCAACATTTCAGTAGGGTTAACAGGTATCGTTATAGTAGGACGATGTCTGTTGGCTTCACGCCATCTTCCAGACTAAGCTAGCAGGTAGTTCGAGAGGGGGTGTGACAACTTGGTATCAGAGCAGTTAGCTCCATGGGAAATGAGAGATAGCAGTTAGCGCTAAGAAGAATCTAGTAAGTAAATAGTAAGACGTTGAGTCAGTTCAGATAGAACTGGCAGAGTATGGTCCAAGTATGGATAAGAGTGAGTCTAGTTAGGACTAGAATGTGGGTAGAAGTTTAGTATCATGCATATGAGTTAAGTATCTATAGCCTGTCTGATGTGTTGATATGTTATAGGAGTCATGCCACCACGTACCAGCAGACGACGTAGGCAGAATCAGGACGGGACGCAGGATCCTACCCAGAGTCAACCTGAAAGGGGATCCAGTACCTCGAGAGTTCAGAATGAGGTAGGAAATGAGCAGTTTTCTAGATCTGAACAGGAGGTCGGTAGGTCAGAGAGAGTAGGGCCTAGTGATCCGGAAAAGATGTATGGGATAGAACGGCTGAAGAAGTTAGGAGCCACAGTGTTTGAGGGTTCCACAGATCCAGCTAATGCTGAGGTTTGGTTAAATATGCTTGAGAAATGCTTCGATGTGATGACTTGTCCTGAGGAGCGAAAAGTCAGATTAGCCATATTCCTACTGCAAAAGGAGGCGGAGGGATGGTGGAAATCCATATTAGCCAGGCGCAGTGATGCACGTACGTTAGACTGGCAGACTTTCAGAGGCATATTCGAGGACAAATATTATCCTAGCACATATTGTGAGGAAAGAGGGATGAGTTTCTGGGGTTGAAGCAAGGGTCACTTTCAGTGGCCGAGTACGAGAGAAAGTATACCGAGCTTTCACGGTATGCTGATGTGATTGTGGCATCTGAGTGACAGGTGTCGACTGTTTGAAAGAGGGTTGCGTTTTGAGATACGTACGCCGGTTACAGCTATTGCTAAGTGGACGAATTTTTCTCAGTTAGTAGAGAATGCCCTACGTGTGGAGCAGAGTATAACAGAGGAGAAGTCAGCAGTGGAGCCTAGTCGTGGGGCT
The DNA here is from genome assembly GCA_017139565.1 of Luffa aegyptiaca. Lineage (NCBI taxonomy): Eukaryota > Viridiplantae > Streptophyta > Magnoliopsida > Cucurbitales > Cucurbitaceae > Luffa > Luffa aegyptiaca. The sequence continues at coordinate 21,550,226 of CM029395.1, forward strand.
TCAACAGCTAGCGGTTTCCTTGGTCGTGAGCAGTGGAGGTTCACACCTAGAGTGAATGTTTCACACCTAGAGTGAATGTTTAAGAGTCGGTCTGGTGGCCATTCATCAAGTAGTATGTTTCTAACTAAGCTGAATAGGATGTTAGAGCCTTTATCTGAGGGGTTAGTTATATACACTCCAGTTGGTGACTTTTTACTAGTCAATGAAGTGTTGCATGATTGTGAGGTTTTAATAGAAGGTCTCGGTATGTTAGTGGATCTTCTTCCCCTAAAGTTGCGAGCATTGGATGTAATTTTGGGAATGGATTTCTTATTTACTCACTATGCTTCTATGGATTGCCATGGGAAGGAAGTGACTTTTAGGAAACCAGGTTTGGCTGAAGTGGTTTTCAGGGGTGAGAGGAAGATTATTCCTACGAGTTTGATTTCAGCTCTGAAAGCTGAGAAGTTGTTGAGAAAGGGTTCCACAGCGTTTCTTACACACGTAGTAGAGGTGCAAGAAGAAAAGCTGAAACCAGAAGATGTTCCTGTAGTGAACGAATTTCTTGATGTTTTTTCAAGCTGAACTATCAGGTTTGCCACCTGATAGAGAGGTGGAATTCACTATTGAATTGTTACCAGGAACAACACCTATTTCATAGGCGCCATACAGAATGGCTCTGAGCGAGCTTAAGGAGCTGAAGGTGCAGTTACAAGAACTAGTTGACAAGGGATACATCAGGCCCAGTGTATCGCCTTGGGGAGCTCCAGTGTTATTCGTGAAGAAGAAAGACGGTACCATGAGATTATGCATTTATTACAGGCAGTTAAACAAGGTCACGATACGTAACAAGTATCCTCTACCACTCATTGATGACTTATTTGACAAGTTAAGGGGAGCAGCAGTGTTCGCTAAGATTGATTTGAGGTCAGGATACCACCAGTTAAAGGTTAGGGAATCAGATATTCCTATGACAACATTCAGGACGAGGTATGGGTACTATGAGTTTTGAGTGATATTGCCATTCGGTTTAACGAATGCGCCAGCAGTTTTCATGGACCTCATGAAAAGGATCTTCCATCAGTACTTAGATCAGTTTGTGATAGTGTTCATCGATGACATACTAGTTTACTCAATTGAAAGGAAAGCCCATGAGGAACATCTGAGGATTGTTCTACATATACTACATGATAAACAGTTGTATGTTAAGTTCAGCAAATGGGAGTTCTGGTTGAATCAGGTAGTGTTCTTAGGGCATATAGTTTCAGGGGAGGGAGTTAATGTTGATCCGCAGAAAGTGGAAGCTGTTGTCAACTCGGAGAGACCAGCTAGTGCAACAGAGGTACGCAGTTTCCTAGGCCTGGCAGGATACTACAGATGTTTTATTGAGGATTTCTCACGATTAACATTACCCTTGATAGCTTTGACAAGGAAGAATGCTAAGTTTGAGTGGTCGGATAAATACGAACAAAGTTTCCAGGAGCTGAAGAAGAGATCAGTGACAACACCTATTCTGACACTTCCTATAACAGGGAAGGAGTATGTGATCTATTGTGACTCTTCGTGGCAAGGATTAGGTTGTGTGCTTATGCAGGAAGGAAAGGTTATATGCTTCAAGGCAGTCGAAGAAGCATGAGTGTAATTACCCTACCCATGATCTTGAGCTAGCAGCAGTTGTTTTAGCACTGAAGATCTGGAGACATTATTTATTCGGTGAGAAGTGCCATATTTTCACAGATCATAAGAGTTTGAAGTATATCTTTGATCAGAAAGAGTTGAATCTGAGACAGAGGCGATGGCTAGAACTGATTAAAGACTATGACTATACCATAGAATATCATCCGGGTAAGGCTAACGTAGTAGCAGATGCGTTAAGTAGGAAGTCGAGACTTCCGAAGAGTGCCTTGTGTGGTATTCGAGCAAGCTTGCTAAGTGAGTTAAGAGGTTTCAAGGCAGTTGTGGCTACAGAGAGCTCAGGGAGTCTTTTAGCTCAATTTCAGGTTAGGTTTTCTCTAGTATTAGAGATTGTGAGAAGACAGCCAGAGGATAGTAACTTACAAAATATGCTTGCAATGTCCAAGCAAGGCCCAGAGGCAGAATTTGAGTTGAGAGCAGACGGAGCCATAGTTAAGCAGGGAAGACTATGCGTTCTGAGTATTAGTGAGCTTAAGGGTGCTATACTAGAGGAAGCTCACAATTTAACTTACACTATGCATCCAGGAAGCACCAAGATGTACAGAACTATGAAGAAAACTTATTGGTGGCCTGTTATGAAGCGGGAGATAGACGAATATGTTGATAAATGTTTGATCTGCCAACAGGTTAAACCAGTGAGACAAAGGCAAGGAGGACTCCTTAATCCACTGTCAGTGTTGGAGTGGGAGTGGGAGCATATTACCATGGATTTTCTGTTTGGATTACCTCGTACTTCTAGTTGACATGATGGTATATGGGTAATAGTAGACAGACTCACCAAGACAACACGGTTTATACCGATTAAAGTGACGTCTACACTAGATCACCTAGCTAAGCTATACGTTGACAGGATTGTGAGTCAGCATTGAGTGCCAGTGTCCAAAGTTTCAGATACGGGTCCGTGGTTTACTTCTAAGTGTTGGCCTAATGTGCAGAAAGCAATGAGAACAAAGTTGAAGTTTAGTATAGCGTTTCATCCCCAGACAGATGGTCAGTCAGAGAGGACATTCCAGACCTTAGAGGACATGTTGAGAGCATGCGTCCTTCAGTTTAAGGGAAGTTGGGATACCCACTTATCACTTATGGAGTTTGCTTATAATAACAGCTATCAGTCTAGTATCGGCATGGCACCATTTGAGGCTTTGTATGGCAGACCATGTAGGACTCCTGTGTGCTGGAACGAAGTGGGAGAGCGAAAGCTAGTTGGTCTTGAGTTGGTACAAGTTACGATAGACAATATTAAGCTGATTAGAGAGAACCTGAAAATAGCTCAGGATCGACAAAAGAGCTATGCAGATAAGCGACGAAGAGACTTAGAAATTCAGGTTGGAGATCAAGTTTTCTTGAAGTTATCTTCGTGGAGTGGTGTTCTTCGCTTTGGGAGGAAAAGTAAGCTGAGTCCAAGATATATTGGTCCTTACCAGATAATAGAACGAGTTGGGCCAACAGCCTAGACTTGAGTTGCCAGCTCGAATACATGATATTTTTTCATGTGTCCATGTTGAGGAAATATATTCCAGATCTTTCACATGTGTTGCAAGGGCAACCAGTTGAGCTGAAAGAAGACTCGAGTTATAAAGAGGGTTCAGATCCTCGACAGAAAGGAGCAAGTTTTGAGGAACAAAACAATCCCACTCATGAAGATCCTTTGGAGACATCACAGAGTGGAGGAGGCAACCTAGGAGCCAGAAGACCAGATGAGGAGGAGTTACCCGACACTCTTCACCTAAGGACTTCTAAATTTCGAGGACGAAATTTCATAAGGGGGAGGTAAGTTGTGAACCGGAGACCTTCCTTGGATTATTTGCTCTTGTCACATATTGTAGGAAGTTGGATTTAAGTTATTGTTGTTTCATTGTTGAATAAAAATGGCAAAGCTTTGTGGTTTCATTGTTGGACTAAGTTGTTGGAAATTATTAATTTAAAGAAAAAGGAAGGAAATGAAATAAAGAAAAAGAAGGAAAGAAAAGGAAAGGGGAAAAGGAAATTTAAAAAAAAAAAAAAGATAAAAGAAGAAGAAAATGGAAGAGGAAAATTTTTTCGGTGCTAAGGAAAAAGAAAAAAAAAAACCCACCACCTAAGTTTCATTTATACCCACTTTCTTTTTCATTTTCCCTTCAAACTTTCATAAAATTTCAAGAGAGAGAGTGAAGGAAGAAGAATAGTAAGCTTGCTGAGGGTTTGAGGTTGAAGAAGAGAGGAAAAAGCTCAAGCAAAAGCAACCATGGCAGAATCCGGGTTCAACTTGCCTATCTCAGGTTTTTAATTTGGTTTGAGCTACACAAGAAGAACTAAGAGGTGAGGTCTGACTTACTTGTAAGTTAATCTATTTTCTAACAAATTTCATGAAGGAAGCTTAAACTAAATCTGATGTTAAGTTAATGGTTTTTGAAAAGGAAAACAGAGCATAGAATGTTCGTGCAAATTAGAAGGATCTCTGGTTTTCTCTGGGTTTTCAAATATTCTGGGGTGTACAAGTTGAATTAGAAGCTCAATTTTGTATGGTTGGAAATATTTTTCAAATTCATATAACTTTCATGAAGAATTCGTGAGCCAAAAATGACTAGAAGTAGGTTTAATTTCAAGGGAAAGGTAGAGGGTAACAGAGAAGCACGAATCTGTATTTGCTGTGTTCAGGGGATGTCTGGACAAATCTGTTGGGAATCTCATTTTCATTCCTTCAGGTACGTTTTAGAGGGTTCCAAAATGAAGAGTTTGATATATAGTACATTGATTTTGGTTAAGTATTGAGGATGTTATGAGTGTTGGAAGTTAGGGTATTGAATTTGGAAAATATGGAAAAAACTGTGAAGTTTGATTTTATTTCTAGAAATTAGAATGCATGAGCATGGAAAGACAAGACGATTTATAGTTTTGACACTCGGTTTTGGTTTGTTTGACAGTCCAAGAGGAAATAGGTCGAGTCTACAGACCAGGGAACTAGCCAAGACTGTGAGTGACAAAATAAATTTCGAAAATGATTTCTAAACTGTTATTTATGCTTAAACAGTTTACATGCTTGAATATGAACTTATGATTGATACATGTTTTCTATGAATGGTTTCAAGCATAAGTTTCGAGCTTAGATTTTCTAATAAAGTTTATATGTGAGCACGTGATTATTGATTTTCTGAAAAGTAGTTGAAACGATATCATTTTAAGCAAAGTATGTATTAGCGAGTACTGTTTAAAGATTTTTAGTTTTCCATGAGCAAGCTGAGTAAGCTTGAGTTTTATGAAAGATAAAGATAAGCAGGCATGTTTTAATATTTTCATGTGATATTCTGAGACTTTTATTGACTACATGACTGAGATATTGAGCCCAAGGCTATATGGTACCGTGTGCACACAGGTTATATTCCGTTGTTGACGTTGAGTGTACTCCGTGACAACGATGCTGTCGTGAGTGTTGGGCGAGCCCTACTACGACTAAGACGATGAGAGTGCTGGGCAGGCCCCACTACATCGTAGAGCTTGTAAACGTTGGTTGTACTGGGTGTGCCCTACACAACGTAGATCGGTTATGTTAGTTAAAACGTTTGATAAACTTGATATGCCTTGGTAGATTTTAATGACGTACTTGCGGAGTATTTGAGAAAGCTTTTATCATTACAAGTTTATGTTTAACGCTTTGATTGAACGAATTTATAAGTTTAAAGGTTTATCACGTGTTCTGATTTGCGGATTTACAGTTTTAAATTTAGTCACTCACTGGGCTTCATAGCTCACTCTTTCAAAATGTTTTCCCACTTTTCAGGTAGAAATCGAGCTCCCAATGCTTGAAAAACTGTTCTAGTCTGCTAAAAGCCCCTAGATCGAGTTCTAGTACGTGGGTGGAGTTGTACATTGAGTCTTTTTTTATTGTAAATATCTTTGTAAAAAGTGGATATGTTTTTGGTTGTAATAGCAGTATCAGGTTTATTTTCCAAACTGAGTTAAGTTAGGGCTGCACTTCATGTATGTTAAAAGGTTTCGAGGGATTCCGCTCTGTTATGTTACACGTAAAGTATTTTATATCTAAGATTAGTATATTTATCAAGTTCAACGTTTCAGTAGGGTCAACAAGTATCGTTAAAGTAGGACGATGTGCGTTGGCTTCACGCCATCTTCCGGACTAAGCTAGCAGGTAGTTCGGGAGGGGGTGTGACATCCAAACTCTTCAAAACTCAAACGGAGCAAAGTTTGGACCAAGTTCATCCAAGCAACATGAAAAGCTCTCATTGGGACGAACTTTGGGTCCAAACTCTCCAAACACAGAAACGGAGCAAAGTTTGGACAAAGTGTCGTCCAAACCACCTTTAGATATCTCATTGGGTCGTACTTTGTGTTCCAAACACTCCAAAACTCAATTAGAGCAAAGTTTGGACCAAGTTCGTCCAAGCAAGCTGAAAAACTCTCATTGGGATGAACTTTGGATCCAAACTCTCCAAACACAGAAACGGAGCAAAGTTTGGATCAAGTCTCGTCCAAACCACCTCAAGAACTCTTATTGGGCCGAACTTTGTGTACGAAACTCTCCAAAACTCAAACGGAGCAAAGATTGGACCAAGTTCGTCCAAGCCAGATGAAAAACCCTCATTGGGATGAACTTTGAGTCCAAACTCTCCAAACACAGAAACGGAGCAAAGTTTGGACAAAGTGTCGTCCAAACTACCTTTAGATATCTCATCGGGTCGTACTTTGTGTTCCAAACTCTCCAAAACTTAATCGGAGCAAAGTTTGGACCAAGTTCGTCCAAGCCAGCTGAAAAACTCTCATTGGGATGAACTTTGGGTCCAAACTCTCCAAAGAAAGAAACTGAGCAAAGTTTAGACCAAGTGTCGTCCAAACCACCTCTACATCTCTCACTGGGTCGTACTTTGTGTTCCAAACTCTCCAAAACTAAATCGCAGAAAAGTTTGGACAAGGTTCGTCCAAGCCAGATGAAAAACTCTCATTTGGACGAACTTTGGATCCAAACTCCGTTGGAGTTTTGGAGAGTTTGGAAATCAAAGTTCTGCCCAATGAGAGTTCTTCAGGTGTTGTGGACGACACATGGTCCAAACTTTGCTCCGTTTCAGTTTTTAAGAGTTGGAACCCAAAGTTCGTCCCAATGAGAGTTTTTCATCTTGTTTGGACGAACTTGGTCCAAACTTTGCTCCGTTTGAGTTTTAGAGAGTTTGAAACCCAAAGTTCGGCCCAATGAGAATACTTTAGGAGGTTTGGACGACAAATGGTCCAAACTTTGCTCAATTTCTCTTTTTGAGAGCTCGAAACCCAAATTTCCTCCGAATGAGAGTTTTTCATCTTGTTTGGACGAAATTGGTCCAAACTTTTCTTCGTTTGAGTTTTGGACCGTTTGAAACTCAAAGTTCGGCCCAATGAGAGTACTTTAGGTTGTGTGGAGGACACATGGTCCAAACGTTGTTCCGTTTCTGTTTTTTAGAGCACGGAACCAAAAGTACGTCCCAATGAGAGTATTTCATCTTGTTTGGACGAACTTGGTCCAAAATTTGCTCCGTTTGAGTTTTGGAGACTTTGGAACTCAAAGTTCGACCCAATGAGAGTTCTTTAGGTGGTGTGGAGGACATGTGGTCCAAACTTTGCTCCGTTTCTGTTTTTTAGAGCTCGGAACCCAAAGTTTGTGCCAATAAGAGTTTTTCATCTTGTTCGGACGAACTTGGTCCAAACTCTGCTCCGTTTGAGTTTTGGAGAGTTTGAAACTCAAAGTTCGGCCCAATGAGAGTTCTTTAGGTGGTTTGGACGACACATGGTCCAAACTTTTCTCCGTTTCTGTTTTTGAGAGCTCGGAACCCAAACTTCGTCCCAATGACAGTCTTTCATCTTGTTTGGACGAACTTGGTCCAAACTTTGCTCCGTTTGAGGTTTGGAGAGTTTGGAACTCAAAGTTCGGCCGAATGAGAGTTCTTTAGGTGGTTTGGACGACAAATGGTCCAAACCTTGCCCCGTTTATCTTTTTGAGAGCTCAGAACCCAAAGTTCGTCGTAATGAGAGTTTTTCATCTTGTTTGGACTAACTAGGTCCAAACTTTGCTCCGTTTGAGATTTGGAGAGTTTGGAACTCAAAGTTCGGCCCAATGAGAGTTCTTTAGGTGGTTTGGACGACAAATGGTCCGAACCTTGCTCCGTTTCTCTTATTGAGAGGTCGAAACCCAAAGTTCGTCCCAATGAGCGTTTTTCATCTTGTTTGGACGAACTTGGTCCAAACTTTGCTCCGTTTGAGTTTTGGTAAGTTTGAAAGTCAAAGTTCAGCCCAATAAGAATACTTTAGGAGGTTTGGATGACAAATGGTCCAAACTTTGCTCAATTTCTCTTTTGTAGAGCTCGAAACATAAAGTTCATCCGAATGAGAGTTTTTCGTCTTGTTTGGACGTACTTGGTCCAAACTTTGCTTCGTTTGAGTTTTGGAGAGTTTGAAACTCAAAGTTCGGCCTAATGAGAGTTCTTTCGGTGGTGTGGACGTCACATGGTCCAAACTTTACTCCATTTCTGTTTTTGAGAGCTCAGAACCCAAAGTTCGTCCCAACGAGAGTTTTTCATCTTGTTTGGACGAACTTGGTCATAACTTCGCTCCGTTTGAGTTTTGAAGACTTTGGAACTCAAAGTTTGCCAATGAGAGTTCTTTAGGTGGTGTGGAGGACACATGGTCCAAACTTTTCTCCGTTTCTTTGTTCGAGAGCTCGGAACCCAAAGTTCGTGCCAATACGAGTTTTTCATCTTGTTTGGATGAACTTGGTCCAAACGTTGCTCCGTTTGAGTTTTGCAGACTTTGGAACTCAAAGTTCGGCCAAGGAGAGTTCTTTAGGTGGTGTGGAGGACACATGGTTCAAACTTTGCTCCGTTTCTTTGTATGAGATCTCGGAACCCAAAGTTCGTGCCAATAAGAGGTTTTCATCTTGTTTGGATGAACTTGGTCCAAACTTTGCTCCGTTTGAGTTTTGGAGAGTTTGAAACACAAAGTTGGGCCCAATGAGATTTCTTTAGGTGGTTTGGACGACAGATGGTCCAAACTTTTCTCCGTTTCTGTTTTTGAGAGCTCGGAAACCAAAGTTAGTCACAATGAGAGTTTTTCATCTTGTTTGGACGAACTTGGTCCAAACTTTGCTCTGTTTGACGTTTGGAGAGTTTGGAACTCAAAATTCTGCCCAATGAGAGTTGTTTAGGATGTTTGGACGACAAATGGTCCAAACCTTGCTCCGTTTCAGTTTTTGAGAGCTCGGAACTCAAAGTTCGTCCCAATGAGAGTTTTTCATCTTGTTTGGATGAACTTGGTACAAACTTTTCTCCGTTTGTGGTTTGGAGAGTTTGGAACTCAAAGTTCGGCCCAATGAGAGTTCTTTAGGTTGTTTGGACGACAAATGGTCCAAACCTTGCTCCGTTTCTGTTTTTGAGAGCTCAGAACCCAAAGTTCGTCCTAATGAAAGTTTTTCATCTTGTTTGGACTAACTAGGTCCAAACTTTGCTCCGTTTGAGGTTTGGAGAGTTTGGAACTCAAAGTTCGGCCCAATGAGAGTTCTTCAGGTGGTTTGGACGACAAATGTTCCAAACCTTGCCCCGTTTCTCTTTTGGATAGCTCGGAACCCAAAGTTCGTCCTAATGAGCGTTTTTCATCTTGTTTGGACGAACTTGGTCCAAACTTTTCTCCGTTTGAGTTTTGGAGAGTTTGAAACTCAAAGTTCGGCCCAATAAGAATACTTTAGGAGGTTTGGACGACAAATGGTCCAAACTTTGCTCAATTTCTCTTTTTGAGAGCTCGAAACATAAAGTTCATCCGAATGAGAGTTTTTCGTCTTGTTTGGACGAACTTGGTCCAAACTTTGCTTCGTTTTAGTTTTGGAGAGTTTGAAACTCAAAGTTCGGCCCAATGAGAGTTCTTTCGGTGGTGTGGACGTCACATGTTCCAAACTTCACTCCGTTTGAGTTTTGCAAAGTTTGGAACTCAAAGTTCGTCCAATGAGAGTTCTTTAGGTGGTATGGAGGACACATGTTCCAAACTTTTCTCCGTTTCTTTGTTCGAGAGCTCGGAACCCAAAGTTCGTGCCAATACGAGTTTTTCATCTTGTTTGGATGAACTTGGTCCAAACTTTGCTCCGTTTGAGTTTTGCAGACTTTGGAACTCAAAGTTCGGCAAAGGAGAGTTCTTTAGGTGGTGTGGAGGACACATGGTCCAAACTTTGCTCCGTTTCTTTGTTTGAGAGCTCGGAACCCAAAGTTCGTGCCAATAAGAGGTTTTCATCTTGTTTGGATGAACTTGGTCCAAACTTTGCTCCGTTTGAGTTTTGGAGAGTTTGAAACTCAAAGTTGGGCCCAATGAGATTTCATTAGGTGGTTTGGACGACACATGGTCCAAACTTTTCTCCGTTTCTGTTTTTGAGAGCTCGGAAACCAAAGTTAGTCACAATGAGAGTTTTTCATCTTGTTTGGACGAACTTGGTCCAAACTTTGCTCTGTTTGACGTTTGGAGAGTTTGGAACTCAAAATTCTGCCCAATGAGAGTTGTTTAGGATGTTTGGACGACAAATGGTCCAAACCTTGCTCCGTTTCAGTTTTTGAGAGCTCGGAACTCAAAGTTCGTCCCAATGAGAGTTTTTCATCTTGTTTGGATGAACTTGGTACAAACTTTTCTCCGTTTGTGGTTTGGAGAGTTTGGAACTCAAAGTTCGGCCCAATGAGAGTTCTTTAGGTTGTTTGGACGACAAATGGTCCAAACCTTGCTCCGTTTCTGTTTTTGAGAGCTCAGAACCCAAAGTTCGTCCTAATGAAAGTTTTTCATCTTGTTTGGACTAACTAGGTCCAAACTTTGCTCCGTTTGAGGTTTGGAGAGTTTGGAACTCAAAGTTCGGCCCAATGAGAGTTCTTCAGGTGGTTTGGACGACAAATGTTCCAAACCTTGCCCCGTTTCTCTTTTGGATAGCTCGGAACCCAAAGTTCGTCCTAATGAGCGTTTTTCATCTTGTTTGGACGAACTTGGTCCAAACTTTTCTCCGTTTGAGTTTTGGAGAGTTTGAAACTCAAAGTTCGGCCCAATAAGAATACTTTAGGAGGTTTGGACGACAAATGGTCCAAACTTTGCTCAATTTCTCTTTTTGAGAGCTCGAAACATAAAGTTCATCCGAATGAGAGTTTTTCGTCTTGTTTGGACGAACTTGGTCCAAACTTTGCTTCGTTTTAGTTTTGGAGAGTTTGAAACTCAAAGTTCGGCCCAATGAGAGTTCTTTCGGTGGTGTGGACGTCACATGTTCCAAACTTCACTCCGTTTGAGTTTTGCAAAGTTTGGAACTCAAAGTTCGTCCAATGAGAGTTCTTTAGGTGGTATGGAGGACACATGTTCCAAACTTTTCTCCGTTTCTTTGTTCGAGAGCTCGGAACCCAAAGTTCGTGCCAATACGAGTTTTTCATCTTGTTTGGATGAACTTGGTCCAAACTTTGCTCCGTTTGAGTTTTGCAGACTTTGGAACTCAAAGTTCGGCAAAGGAGAGTTCTTTAGGTGGTGTGGAGGACACATGGTCCAAACTTTGCTCCGTTTCTTTGTTTGAGAGCTCGGAACCCAAAGTTCGTGCCAATAAGAGGTTTTCATCTTGTTTGGATGAACTTGGTCCAAACTTTGCTCCGTTTGAGTTTTGGAGAGTTTGAAACTCAAAGTTGGGCCCAATGAGATTTCATTAGGTGGTTTGGACGACACATGGTCCAAACTTTTCTCCGTTTCTGTTTTTGAGAGCTCGAAACCCAAAGTTAGTCCTAATGAGAGTTTTTCATCTTGTTTGGACGAACTTGGTCCAAACTTTGCTCTGTTTGACGTTTGGAGAGTTTGGAACTCAAAGTTCGGCCCAATGAGAGTTGTTTAGGATGTTTGGACGACAAATGGTCCAAACCTTGCTCCGTTTCAGTTTTTGAGAGCTCGGAACCCAAAGTTCGTCCCAATGAGAGTTTTTCATCTTGTTTGGATGAACTTGGTACAAACTTTTCTCTGTTTGTGGTTTGGAGAGTTTGGAACTCAAAGTTCGGCCCAATGAGAGTTCTTTAGGTGGTTTGGACGACAAATGATCCAAACCTTGCTCCGTTTCTGTTTTTGAGAGCTCAGAACCCAAAGTTCGTCCTAATGAGAGTTTTTCATCTTGTTTGGACTAACTAGGTCCAAACTTTGCTCCGTTTGAGTTTTGGAGAGTTTGAAACACAAAGTCAGGCCCAATGAGATTTCTTTAGGTGGTTTGGACGACACATGGTCCAAACTTTTCTCCGTTTCTGTTTTTGAGAGCTCGGAACCCAAAGTTAGTCACAATGAGAGTTTTTCATCTTGTTTGGACGAACTTGGTCCAAACTTTGCTCTGTTTGACGTTTGGAGAGTTTGGAACTCAAAGTTCGGCCCAATGAGAGTTGTTTAGGATGTTTGGACGACAAATGGTCCAAACCTTGCTCCGTTTCAGTTTTTGAGAGCTCGGAACCCAAAGTTCGTCCCAATGAGAGTTTTTCATCTTGTTTGGATGAACTTGGTACAAACTTTTCTCCGTTTGTGGTTTGGAGAGTTTGGAACTCAAAGTTCGGCCCAATGAGAGTTCTTTAGGTGGTTCTGACGACAAATGGTCCAAACCTTGCTCCGTTTCTGTTTTTGAGAGCTCAGAACCCAAAGTTCGTCCTAATGGGAGTTTTTCATCTTGTTTGGACTAACTAGGTCCAAACTTTGCTCCGTTTGAGGTTTGGAGAGTTTGGAACTCAAAGTTCTGCCCAATGAGAGTTCTTCAGGTGGTTTGGACGACAAATGTTCCAAACCTTGCGCCGTTTCTCTTTTTGATAGCTCGGAACCCAAAGTTCGTCCTAATGAGCGTTTTTCATCTTGTTTTGACGAACTTGGTCCAAACTTTTCTCCGTTTGTGTTTTGGAGAGTTTGAAACTCAAAGTTCGGCCCAATAAGAATACTTTAGGAGGTTTGGACGACAAATGGTCCAAACTTTGCTCAATTTCTCTTTTTGAGAGCTCGAAACATAATGTTCATCCGAATGAGAGTTTTTCGTCTTGTTTGGACGAACTTGGTCCAAACTTTGCTTCGTTTGAGTTTTGGAGAGTTTGAAACTCAAAGTTCGGCCCAATGAGAGTTCTTTCGGTGGTTTGGACTTCACATGGTCCAAACTTTACTCCATTTCAGTTTTTGAGAGCTCGGAACCCAAAGTTCGTCCCAAGGACAGTTTTTCATCTTGTTTGGACAAACTTGGTCATAACTTCACTCCGTTTGAATTTTGCAAAGTTTGGAACTCAAAGTTCGTCCAATGAGAGTTCTTTAGGTGGTATGGAGGACACATGTTCCAAACTTTTCTCCGTTTCTTTGTTCGAGAGCTCGGAACCCAAAGTTCGTGCCAATACGAGTTTTTCATCTTGTTTGGATGAACTTGGTCTAAACTTTGCTCCGTTTGAGTTTTTCAGACTTTGGAACTCAAAGTTCGGCAAAGGAGAGTTCTTTAGGTGGTGTGGAGGACACATGGTCCAAACTTTGCTCCGTTTCTTTGTTTGAGAGCTCGGAACCCAAAGTTCGTGCCAATAAGAGGTTTTCATCTTGTTTGGATGAACTTGGTCCAAACTTTGCTCCGTTTGAGTTTTGGAGAGTTTGAAACTCAAAGTTGGGCCCAATGAGATTTCTTTAGGTGGTTTAGACGACCCATGGTCCAAACTTTTCTCCGTTTCTGTTTTTGAGAGCTCGGAACCCAAAGTTAGTCCTAATGAGAGTTTTTCATCTTGTTTGGACGAACTTGGTCCAAACTTTGCTCCGTTTGACGTTTGGAGATTTTGGAAAGTTCGGCCCAATGAGAGTTGTTTAGGATGTTCTGACGACAAATGGTCCAAACCTTGCTCCGTTTCAGTTTTTGAGAGCTCGGAACCCAAAGTTCGTCCCAATGAGAGTTTTTCATCTTGTTTGGATGAACTTAGTCCAAACTTTGCTCCGTTTGTGGTTTGGAGAGTTTAGAACTCAAAGTTCGGCCCAATGAGAGTTCTTTAGGTGGTTTGGACGACAAATGGTCCAAACCTTGCTCCGTTTCTGTTTTTGAGAGCTCGGAACCCAAAGTTCGTGCCAATAAGAGGTTTTCATCTTGTTTGGATGAACTTGGTCCAAACTTTGCTCCGTTTGAGTTTTGGAGAGTTTGAAACACAAAGTCAGGCCCAATGAGATTTCTTTAGGTGGTTTGGACGACACATTGTCCAAACTTTTCTCCGTTTCTGTTTTTGAGAGCTCGGAACCCAAAGTTAGTCACAATGAGAGTTTTTCATCTTGTTTGGACGAACTTGGTCCAAACTTTGCTCTGTTTGACGTTTGGAGAGTTTGGAACTCAAAGTTCGGCCCAATGAGAGTTGTTTAGGATGTTTGGACGACAAATGGTCCAAACCTTGCTCCGTTTCAGTTTTTGAGAGCTCGGAACCCAAAGTTCGTCCCAATGAGAGTTTTTCATCTTGTTTGGATGAACTTGGTACAAACTTTTCTCCGTTTGTGGTTTGGAGAGTTTGGAACTCAAAGTTCGGCCCAATGAGAGTTCTTTAGGTGGTTTGGACGACAAATGGTCCAAACCTTGCTCCGTTTCTGTTTTTGAGAGCTCAGAACCCAAAGTTCGTCCTAATGGGAGTTTTTCATCTTGTTTGGACTAACTAGGTCCAAACTTTGCTCCGTTTGAGGTTTGGAGAGTTTGGAACTGAAAGTTCGGCCCAATGAGAGTTCTTCAGGTGGTTTGGACGACAAATGTTCCAAACCTTGCGCCGTTTCTCTTTTTCATAGCTCGGAACCCAAAGTTCGTCCTAATGAGCGTTTTTCCTCTTCTTTGGACGAACTTGGTCCAAACTTTTCTCCGTTTGAGTTTTGGAGAGTTTGAAACTCAAAGTTCGGCCCAATAAGAATACTTTAGGAGGTTTGGACGACAAATGGTCCAAACTTTGCTCAATTTCTCTTTTTGAGAGCTCGAAACATAAAGTTCATCCGAATGAGAGTTTTTCGTCTTGTTAGGACGAACTTGGTCCAAACTTTGCTTCGTTTGAGTTTTGGAGAGTTTGAAACTCAAAGTTCGGCCCAATGAGAGTTCTTTCGGTGGTGTGGACGTCACATGGTCCAAACTTTACTCCATTTCTGTTTTTGAGAGCTCGGAACCCAAAGTTCGTCCCAACGACAGTTTTTCATCTTGTTTGGACAAACTTGGTCATAACTTGACTCCGTTTGATTTTTGCAAAGTTTGGAACTCAAAGTTCGTCCAATGAGAGTTCTTTAGGTGGTATGGAGGACACATGTTCCAAACTTTTCTCCGTTTCTTTGTTCGAGAGCTCGGAACCCAAAGTTCGTGCCAATACGAGTTTTTCATCTTGTTTGGATGAACTTGGTCTAAACTTTGCTCCGTTTGAGTTTTTCAGACTTTGCAACTCAATGTTCGGCCAAGGAGAGTTCTTTAGGTGGTGTGGAGGACACATGGTCCAAACTTTGCTCCGTTTCTTTGTTTGAGAGCTCGGAACCCAAAGTTCGTGCCAATAAGAGGTTTTCTTCTTGTTTGGATGAACTTGGTCCAAACTTTGCTCCGTTTGAGTTTTGGAGAGTTTGAAACTCAAAGTTGGGCCCAATGAGATTTCTTTAGGTGGTTTGGACGACACATGGTCCAAACCTTGCTCCGTTTCTGTTTTTGAGAGCTCGGAACCCAAAGTTAGTCCCAATGAGAGTTTTTCATCTTGTTTGGACGAACTTGGTCCAAACTTTGCTCCGTTTGACGTTTGGAGAGTTTGGAAAGTTCGGCCGAATGAGAGTTGTTTAGGATGTTTGGACGACAAATGGTGCAAACCTTGCTCCGTTTCAGTTTTTGAGAGCTCGGAACCCAAAGTTCGTCCCAATGAGAGTTTTTCATCTTGTTTGGATGAACTTAGTCCAAACTTTGCTCCGTTTGTGGTTTGGAGAGTTTCCAACTCAAAGTTCGGCCCAATGAGAGTTCTTTAGGTGGTTTGGAGGACAAATGGTCCAAACCTTGCTCCGTTTCTGTTTTTGAGAGCTCAGAACCCAAAGTTCATCCTAATGAGAGTTTTTCATCTTGTTTGGACTAACTAGGTCCAAACTTTGCTCCGTTTGAGGTTTGGAGAGTTTGGAACTCAAAGTTCGGCCCAATGAGAGTTCTTCAGGTGGTTTGGGCGACAAATGGTCCAAACCATGCTCCGTTTCTCTTTTTGAGAGCTCGGAACCCAAAGTTCGTCCTAATGAGCGTTTTTCATCTTGTTTGGACGAACTTGGTCCAAACTTTGCTCCGTTTGAGTTTTGGAGAGTTTGAATCTCAAAGTTCGGCCCAATGAGAGTTCTTTAGGTTGTTTGGACGAGAAATGGTCCAAACCTTGCTACGTTTCGTTTTTTGAGAGCTCGGAACCCAAAGTTCGTCGCAATGAGAGTTTTTTATCTTGTTTGGACAAACTTGGTCTAAACTTTGGTCCGTTTGAGTTTTTGAGAGTTTGAAACTCAAAAATCAGCCCAATGAGAGTTCTTTAGGTGGTTTGGACGACAAATGGTCCAATCCTTGCTCCGTTTCTCTTTTTGAGAGCTCCAAACCCAAATTTTATCCCTATGAGAGTTTTTCATCTTGGTTGGACGAACTTGGTCCAAATTCTGCTCCGTTTGAGTTTTGGAGAGTTTCAAACTCAAAGTTCGGCCCAATGCGAGTTCTTTAGGTGGTTTGGACGAGAAATCGTCCAAACCTTGCTCCGTTTCTATTTTTGAGAGCTCAGAACCCAAAGTTCGACCCAAGGAGAGTTTTTCATCTTTTTGGACGAACTTAGTCCAAGCTTTGCTCTGTTTGAGTTTTGGAGAGTTTGTAACTCAAACTACGTCCCAATGAGAGTTCTTTAGGTGGTTTATACGGGAAATTGTCCAAACGTTGCTCCGTTTATGTTTTTGAGAGCTCGGAACCAAAAGTTCGTCCCAATGAGAGTTTTTCATCTTGTTTGGACGAATTTGGTCCAAACTTTGCTCCGTTTGAGTGTTGGAGAGTTTGAATCTCAAAGTTCGGCCCAATGAGAGTTCTTTAGGTGGTTTGGAAGAGCAATCGCCCAAACCTTCTCCGTTTCTTTTTCTGAGGGCTCGGAACCCAAAGTTCGTCCCAATGAGAGTTTTTCATCTTGTTTCGACGAACTTGATCCAAACATTGCTCTGTTTGAGTTTTGGAGAGTTTGAAACTCGAAATTTGGCCCAATGAGAGTTCTTTAGGTGGTTTGGACGACAAATGGTCCAAACCTTGCTTTGTTTCAGTTTTTGAGAGCTCGGAACCCAAAGTTCGTCTCAATGAGAGTTTTTCATCTTGTTTGGACGAATTTGGTCAAAACTTTGCTCCGTTTGAGTTTTGGAGAGTTTGAATCTCAAAGTTCGGCCCCATGAGAGTTCTTTAGGTGGTTTGGAAAAGAAATGGTCCAAACCTTTCTCCGTATCTGTTTTTGAGAGCTCGGAACCCAAAGTTCGTCGCAATGAGAGTTTTTTATCTTGTTTGGACGAACTTGGTCTAAACTTTGCTCCGTTTGAGTTTTTGAGAGTTTGAAACTCAAAGTTCAGCCCAATGAGAGTTCTTTAGGTGGTTTGGACGACAAATGGTCCAATCCTTGCTCCGTTTCTCTTTTTGAGAGCTCCGAACCCAAATTTTATCCCTATGAGAGTTTTTCATTTTGGTTGGACGAACTTGGTCCAAATTTTGCTCCGTTTGAGTTTTGGAGAGTTTGAAACTCAAAGTTCGGCCCAATGCGAGTTCTTTAGGTGGTTTGGACGAGAAATCGTCCAAACCTTGATCCGTTTCTATTTTTGAGAGCTCGGAACCCAAAGTTCGACCCAAGGAGAGTTTTTCATCTTGTTGGACGAACTTAGTCCAAGCTTTGCTCTGTTTGAGTTTTGGAGAGTTTGTAACTCAAAGTACGTCCCAATGAGAGTTCTTTAGGTGGTTTGGACGGGAAATCGTCCAAACCTTGCTCCGTTTCTAATTTTGAGAGCTCAGAACCCAACGTTCGTCCCAAAGAGTGTTTTTCATCTTGTTTGGACGAACTTGGTCCAAACTTTGCTCCATTTGAGTTTTGGAGAGTTTGAAACTCAAAGTTCGGCCCAATGAGAGTTCTTTAAGTGGTTTGGACGAGCAATGGTCCAAACCTTTCTCCGTTTCTGTTTTTGAGATCTCGGATCCCAAAGTTCGTCCCAATGAGAATTTTTCATCTTGTTTGGACGAACTTGCTCCAAACTTTGCTCCGTTTTAATTTTGGAGAGTTTGAAACTAAAAGTTCGGCCCAATGAGAGTTCTTCAGGTGGTTTGGACGAGAACTGGTCCAAACCTCACTCCGTTTCTGTTTTTGAGAGCTCGGAACCCAATGTTTGTCCAATGTGAGTTTTTCATCTTGTTTGGACGAACTTGGTCCAAGCTTTGCTCCGTTTGAGTTTTGGAGAGTTTGTAACTCAAAGTTCCGCCCAATGAGAGTTCTTTAGGTGGTTTGGACGACAAATGGTCCAAACCTTGCTCCGTTTCTTTTTTTGAGAGCTCGGAACCCAAAGTTCGTCCAAATGAGAGTTTTTCATCTTATTTTGACGAACTTGGTCCAAACTTTGCTCCGTTTGAGTTTTGGAGAGTTTGAAACTCAAAGTTCGGCCCAATGAGAGTTCTTTAGGTGGTTGGGATGACAAATGCTCCAAACCTGTCTCCGTTTCTGTTTTTGATATCTCGGAGCCCAAAGTTCGTCCCAATGAGAGTTTTTCATCTTGTTTGGACGAACTTGGTCCAAACTATGCTCCGTTTGAGTTCTGGAGAGTTTGAAACTCAAAGTTCGGACCAATGAGAGTTCTTTAGGTGGTTTGGACGAGAACTGGTCCAAACCTTGCTCCGTTTATGTTTTGAGATCTCAGATCCCAAAGTTCGTCCCAATGAGAGTTTTTCATCTTCTTTGCACGAACTAGGTCCAAACTTTGCTCCGTTTGAGTTTTGGAGAGTTTTAACTCAATGTTCGGCACAATGAGAGTTCTTTAGGTGGTTGGGACGATAAATGGTCCAAACCTTGCTCCGTTTCGGTTTTTGAGAGCTCAGAACCCAAAGTTCGTCCCAATGAGAGCTTTTCATCTTAATTGACGAACTTGGTCCAAACTTTCCTCCGTTTGAGTTTTGGATCGTGTGAAACTCAAAGTTCTGCCCAATGCGAGTTCTTTAGGTGGTTTGGACGATTGCTCAGTTTCTAATTTAGAGATCTCGGAACCCAAACTTCGACCCAATGAGAGTTTTTCATCTTGTTGAACGAACTTAGTCCAAATTCTTCTCCGTTTGAGTTTTGGAGAGTTTGAAACTCAAAGTTCGGCCCAGTGAGAGTTCTTTAGGTGGTTTGGACGAGAAATCGTCCAAACCTTGCTCCGTTTCTAATTTTGAGAGCTCGGAACCCAACGTTCGTCCCAAATAGTGTTTTTCATCTTGTTTGGACGAACTTGGTCCAAACTTTGCTCCATTTGAGTTTTGGAGAGTTTGAAACTCAAAGTTCGGCCCAATGAGAGTTCTTTACGTGGTTTGGACGAGCAATGGTCCAAACCTTTCTCCGTTTCTGTTTTTGAGATCTCGGATCCCAAAGTTCGTCCCAATGAGAGTTTTTCATCTTGTTTGGACGAACTTGCTCCAAACTTTGCTACGTTTGAGTTTTGGAGAGTTTGAAACTCAAAGTTCGGCCCAATGAGAGTTCTTCAGGTGGTTTGGACGAGAACTGGTCCAAACCTCACTCCGTTTCTGTTTTTTGAGAGCTCGGAACCCAATCTTTGTCCAATGAGAGTTTTTCATCTTGTTTGGACGAACTTGGTCCAAGCTTTGCTCCGTTTGAGTTTTGGAGAGTTTGTAACTCAAAGTTCCGCCCAATGAGAGTTCTTTAGGTGGTTTGGACGACAAATGGTCCAAACCTTGCTCCGTTTCTGTTTTTGAGAGCTCGGATCCCGAAGTTCGTCACAATGATCATCCTGTTTGGACGAACTTGGTCCAAACTTTTCTCCGTTTGAGTTTTGGAGAGTTTGAAACTCAAAGTTCGGCCCAATGAGAGTTCTTCAGGTGGTTTGGATGACAAATGGTCCAAACCTCTCTCCGTTTCTTTTTTTGATATCTCGGAGCCCAAAGTTCATCCCAATGAGAGTTTTTCATCTTGTTTGGACAAATTGGTCCAAACTTTGCTCCGTTTGAGTTCTGGAGAGTTTGAAACTGAAAGTTCGGACCAATGAGAGTTCTTTAGGTGGTTTGGACGAGAACTGGTCCAAACCTTGCTCCGTTTATGTTTTGAGATCTCAGATCCCAAAGTTCGTCCCAATGAGAGTTTTTCATCTTCTTTGGACGAACTAGGTCCAAACTTTGCTCCATTTGAGTTTTGGAGAGTTTTAACTCAATGTTCGGCACAATGAGAGTTCTTTAGGTGGTTGGGACGATAAATGGTCCAAACCTTGCTCCGTTTCTGTTTTTGAGAGCTCGGATCCGAAAGTTCGTCCCAATGAGAGTTTTACATATTTTTTGGACGAACTTCGTCCAAACTTTGCTCCGTTTGAGTTTTGGAGACTTTGAAACTCAAAGTTCGGCCCAATGAGAGTTCTTTAGGTGGTTTGGACGACAAATGGTCCAAACCTTGCTCCGTTTCTGTTTTTGAGAGCTCTGATCCCAAAGTTCATCCCAATGAGAGTTTTTCGTCCTGTTTGGACAAAACTTGGTCCAAACTTTGCTCCGTTTGAGTTTTGGAGAGCTTGAAACTCAAAGTTCGGCCGAATGAGAGTTCTTTAGGTGGTTTGGACGAGAAATGGTCCAAACCTGTCTCCGTTTCTGTTTTTCAGATCTCGGATCCCAAAGTTCGTCCCAATGAGAGTTTTTCATCTTGTTTGCACGAACTTGGCCAAGCTTTGCTTCGTTTGAGTTTTGGAGAGTTTGAAACTCAAAGTTCGACCCAATGAGAGTTCTTTAGGTGGTTTGGACGACAAATGGTCCAAACCTTGCTCCGTTTCTGTTTTTGAGAGCTCAGATCCCAAAGTTGGTCCCATAGAGAGTTTTTCATCCTGTTTGGACAAAACTTTGTCCAAACTTTGCTCCGTTTGAGTTTTGGAGCTTTTGAAACTCAAAGTTCGACCGAATGAGAGTCCTTTAGGGAGTTTGGACGACAAATGGTCGAAACCTCGCTCTGTTTCTGTTTTTTAGAGCTCGGATCCCAAAGTTCGTCCCAATGAGAGTTTTTCATCTTGTTTGGACGAACTTGGTCCAAACTTTTCTCCGTTTGAGTTTTGGAGAGTTTGAAACTCAAAGTTCGGCCCAAAGAGAGTTCTTTTGGTGGTTTGGACGACAAATGGTCCAAACCTTGCTCCGTTTCTATTTTTGAGAGCTCGGATCCCAAAGTTCGTCCCAATGAGAGTTTTTCATCCTGTTTGGACAAAACTTGGTCCAAACTGTGCTTCGTTTGAATTTTGGAGAGTTTGAAACTCAAAGTTCGGCCCAATGAGAGTTCTTTAGGTGGTTTGGACGACAAATGGTCCAAACCTTGCTCCGTTTTTTTTTTTGAGAGCTCGGATCCGAAAGGTCATCCCAATGAGAGTTTTACATCTTGTTTGGACGAACTTGGTCCAAACTTTGCTCTGTTTGAGTTTTGGAGAGTTTTGAACTCAAAGTTTGGCCCAATGAGAGTTTTGTTGGGTTTTATGCCCTAAAACTCGTAGATAGTGAATGTAACCGTTGACTGGATGTTAATGAAATAATATTGATATATTTTTCCATTAAATGTTATTAGTTATTTTATATTTGTTTTTTGCCTAAAAATAACCCTAATCCAATAAACTAGACATCCCAGGCTGTAATATGAGTCTTGAACTATATGTAGCGACATATGGGATCATTGTTCAAGAAACAGCCTAAAGGGTCTATAGTATAGGGATAAGACTGGGTGCCTTATCTTGGTGACACTATGGATACGGCCCACTTTGTATTTGATACAAACGCTACGACCCAACGCGTTCGTGTAGGAGACATGCGAGTGGGGGTATCCTATGCAATGAGTTTGCATAAGACCGGACCGCGAAATAGTAACCACTAGTTATAACACCGTTAACTAGTTGGTTTTCTATTTCACTAGGACAACCTAGACAACTTAGTCTTAATCCTGAGTTGATTATGGACTCCTGCTCATGAGAGATTGTCCTTTGATTTGCATGGGTGAGAGTGGCCAATACGTCGACTCAATAAGCCTACCATTTTGGGGACAAGACCGAATGGGGAGCTGGGAAGATAATCGTACAAGATGGAATTCACTCCTTCCCGACTTTAGGGAAACAGATGAGTGTTCCCTTAAGTGGTTACTCCGAGTCTTGAACAAAGGGCCCTACCCTCTCAATGGCACGAGAGGGTTTTCTGTTTGATGGTTGGACCACAAACAGGTTGTTCATTAGAGGAGAACTGGTACTTAAGGAAATAGAAGTAACCCAGGGGTAAAACGGTAATTTGACCCAGCTGGTGTTACGGACACTCGTGAAGGACTAACTAGTCGATATTTGTCTATATCCGTGGACACAGAAAATATGCCTGCAGTGAGAAGAGTGCAACGGTGAGTCTATAGTGGAATGTACACACAGTTGATGAATATTGATTAATTTGGTTAATGAGTTTGACCAATTAATCTCATATCGTTGGAGCTTCTGATCTGCAGGTCCATTAGGTCCCACTGGTAGCTCATAAAGTAATTTGATGCAACTAAGTAATGAATGTAAATTGAAAATGTTCAATTTACCAAGGGAAACAAATATAATATATATTGATATATTATTATGAGAGAAATTAATATTTGAAGAAATTCAAATATTAATATAAATTTATGGAAGTTTGAAAGAGTTCAAATAATGAATTAATTAATTTAAGGCCTAAAATCTATTTGGGAAAATTAATTAATTCAAGGCCGGAAATTAAATATGTGATATTTAATTGGTGGTTAATTAATTAAAGAATTCATTAACTGGGAATTAATCAATTATGGAAATAATTAATCACTTAAGGAAGTGATTAATCATTTATGGAAATGATCTAATCACTTATTGAAGTAATTAGTCATTTGTGGAAAAGATTAATCAATTGTGGAATTGATTGATCATGGATTGATTAAATAAGGAATAAGATTGAATCAATTTTGGAAAAGATTGATTTAATTGAATATTTTATTCATGGCCTCTCTTCTATAAATAGAACACTAGACCTAATTGGTCAAGGATACTCTCCTCTTGCTCTTAGAATCATAAGACAAGACCTAGAATTCTCTCTAGCCTCCCTCTTAGAGAAAGACTCCCACAAGTCTTTTGCCTCCTAGACTTAGAGACATACCGGTGTAACGCTGTGGTTATTGTGTCAATCAAGAAGAAATTTCCAACGATTATAAGACTAGGAGGCTGCTGCGTTTTCGATCGTTGGAGCGTCGTTGGCGAAGAACGGTCAAGTCTACAACAAAGGTTTGTAACGGTTCTTGCTCTTTTCTTTAGAAAAGCATGAAAATAAATTTAGATTTATTTTTCAGCATGTTTGAACCAATTTTCCAACAACTTTAAAGTATGTTTAAAGTGTATTTGAGTTTTTTGTAACGGTATTTTAATGTTAATTAATATACGGCGTAAGGTCTTTTCGATGCGCTTTCGCTGCGTGGGGACTTTTATTCCCTTCAATTGGCATCAGAACCATCGCTGTCCCTATTAATTAATATTAAAATTTGCGATAGGCTCTAATAGGTGGGATTTATGCATAATGTATGTCCGATTTGCGTTGAACTGTTTAGGTTAATTTTATGGCCATAGATTTGTTGGGATTGGTGTCCTAAAACTGGTAGATAGTGAATGTTAAACGAATTATATACTTATTCGATAAAGGCGTTATCGAGATTAATTCAGTAAAGTTATTACTGAATAAAGTAAATTGCACATATAATAACCCAAATCCAATAAACTAAGATCCATGGCTATAGGATGAACACTTGAGCTTTATGTAGAGACATAAAAGTGGATCAAGCTTGAGTAATAGCCAAAACGGTCTATAGTATAGGGATAGGGTTGGGTACCTTATTCTGGAGACACTATGAGACGCGACCCACTTTATAGATGGTATAGACGATGTGATCCTAAATCGTTCATGTAGAGACATGCGAGTGGGGGCATCCTATGCAATGAGTTTGCATAAGACCAGGACCAAGAAATAAGTCGCTCTCGCTTTATAACACCGTTTACTGACGAGACTGACTATTTCATGTGATGACCTAGGTAACTCGATCTTAATCCTGAGCTAACTATGAACTCCTGTTTATTCGGACTTATCCTTAGATCTGCATAGGTGAGAGTGGCTCAGTATCGCCGACTCAATAAGCCTCCCATTTCAGGGATAGGAACGAGTAGATAGCTGGGGACATAGTCGTGCAAGAAGAAATTCACTCTTACCGGAATTAGGGATAGTAGAGAGGTTGTTCCCTTAAGTGCTGACTCTGGGGCTTGAACAAAGGGATCCCGCCCTCTCATTGGCCCGAGAGGGACTCGGTTTATTGGTTGGACCATAAATCAATTGTTCATTAGAGGATCAGTGGGACTTAAGGAACTAGAAGTACTATAGGGGTAAAACGGCTTTTTGACCTAGCTATAGCTACGACCAACCTGTGAAGGATCGACTTACTAATCATGGTTAAATCAAGTGGACGAAAATATATCTATAGTGAGGGGAGTGCAACTATCGGGCTATAGTGGAGTGTCCCGGTAGTTAACGAATGTTGGTTAAGCTTGGTTAATGAGATTAGTCGGTTAGCCTCGAATCATTGGAGCCCATGATCTATAGGTCCATTAGGTCCCCCTACTAGCTCATATCGGAATAAAGCCTAGAACAAAAAGATAGGAAACTTTGAATCGTTCAAAATCGGGAAAAAGGATATTATTGTAAATTGTGTTTGACACAATAATTTAATTATGAATTAAATTAGAAAATGAGAGATGGAGTATTTAAAAGTGTTTTGAATACTATATATATGTATTAGGAATCATATATGATTAATTGCACAAGATTAGTATGATTAATTGGATTAATCATAAGAAATCATTTTGAAATGTCTCAAAATCAATTTCCTAATGTTAAATTCAATTTGGAATTGAAATCAACATTAAATTGCAAGCTTGAAATCAGATTTCAAAGATGTAATTAGTCGATTAAGTTGGATTCCCACTCTTGCATGAAGATACAAAGTGGAAAACAACTCACCTCATGCAATAGTTGCATGTCTTGTAAAATGGACACTTAGAATCCACTTTGGCTTGCAAGACTACCATGTGTCTTGTGTCTTGAGGCTACTCCTTGCATGGAGAATGTCTTTATAAGGGTTATGAATCAGATTCAAGAATAGAAGAGCCATTTTCCATATTGTTATGCTGCTGAATTTTGGTCTCAAACTCACTCATCTCCATATATCTCTCTAGTGCTTGAACCTTCAAGCATTCCCTTCCCATTCCCTATCTCTATAGACTCCCACAAGTCATTCTTGGCCCGGAGAATAGTAGGGAAGACACTAGAGGTGGTCCACACACCGTTCGTGATCAAAGGAATCAAAGGGAGTTGTTGAATCGGTCTCCAAAAGGTTGGTAAAAATTCTGCTCTCACCTTACGGTATTTGGACAGCATGTTTTCATTTTCTAAAATTGATGTAGTTAAGTGCCTCCGATCCTAAAATTGCTTCCGCATGTGTTATATGAACACCTTCAAGATTTTATTTCTATGTGATTTTGATCATGTAAGGCCCGGTGTTTCGGGTATATTATGTAAAATCGAGTCCTATGTAAGTCCGGGTCTAGAATAGGTTTTTATGAGATGAAAAACAGAGAAATCGCCGCTGAAATCGGAAGAAAAATCGAAGAAACGATGCTGCCACTGCCCAAATTCTGCCTCCAGACGCAACAGCATCGGGACGCTACTCCAATAGCGTCTCGACGCTGTCTCGATACCACAGGCGCTCAGATAAGGAAAGCGCACAGCGTCGAGATGCTGCGATTATAGCGTCTCGACGCTGTCACGATGGCGGCACTCGTTAGGGCTACAACAGACGCGGTCCAAGCCGGTGGGCGGTTCGGTTCGGACCAGTTCGGCTGGGCTGGGACCTATTTGGTCCGGTTCAGCCAATTTTTTGCATGGTTTGTGATTTTGGAAGCCGGTTCGAGGTTGTTCGGGGCGGTTCGTGCTGCCTAGACCAACTTTTGGAGCTGCAGAAGGATTTTAGGATAGAATTTAGCTAAAATTATTGTAATTTAATGGTTTATTTTATCATAGGGGCCAAAATTAACCGGTTCAATTGCTATTTATATGCTTTATGGATGTCATATAGAATTTTAATCCCACCTTAGGTTATAAACATGCTCATGCATTTTTTTTATATATTATAAATTGTTATAATGTATGTTTAAATGCATGAAATTATTTTCATATTTTTTAATATAAGTGTATATTAATTATATGAAAAATTGGAAAGCATGAAGCAGTCATTACTTAAATTAAATATAAATAGTTATGTTTAATGTGATGAATGAAGCATGCTTGATTGATTTTCTTGATTGGCTTATAATTGTTATATTAAAAGAAAATCAATATTGCATGAAGCATGAAACATCCATAGTTAATAATATAATTGTTATATTATTCATGCAATTAGTATGGTTTAATTATTTAATTTGAATGAGATTGTTGAATGAATTAAACCCTAGATTCTTGATTATAGGATTAATCATTAAAAATTTGAAATAGGTCTTTAATATTAATGATTAGAAACCGTCAATCTATAATCAAGATTTGCATGCAAACATAAGATCATAGGATAAATTGGATTAATTTTAAATTGTTTAAAATTAATTAGACATAGATCAGTTTCTAATAGGATTAAAATCTTTTCTTACTTAGAATTAAAAATAGTTTTAATTGACTAAGTAGGAAAAACATTGCTGTGATTATAAGGGAACTCCACCGGTAAAGTTCTGTCTAAGGTTGGGGGTATTTAAGTTGACGGTTTACGGAACACCTCCTACCTGGGAACTGACCTGGAATACCAGAGTTGAATTAATCATAGTTAAATGTTAGCATGCAATGTCACTAGGTTTATTAAAAGTGTTTAATGCACCTAGATCTTTAGAGTAAAGACCTTACATTACTGAGGTTATAAGGGAACTCTCTCGGTAAAGTTCTGTCCAAGGTTGGGGGTATTTAAGTTGACGGTTTACGGAACACCTCCTACCTGGGAACTGACCCGAACATTGAGTTGAATTAACCATAGTAGTGTTGACTTGCAATGTTGGGTTTATTAAAAGAAGTTTAATTCACCTAAAACATTGCGGTTGAATCCTTTCCATAATTGTTATAATAGGATCCGACTTAGATAGATTGACTTAGCCGAATTTTATCTAAGTTAAACAACCCTAAATTAACCTTAGGACATTTTCAGTGGGAGGAAAGTTACAAAACGAGATTTAAATCAAGTTTTGCTCCTACGTCCCTATATTCACAACGTGAGATTCATGCTCGCCTTAGGAGTGGCCTCCCTTCGGAAAGTATTTGCATGAATCAATATCAAGGTGAATGGGAAAAATGTCTAGAGTAAGTGGGAGCGGGACACATGTCAATGTATCCCTCGGTCTCCACCCCTAGTTCACACCGTGAGAGTCCTATGATCCGCCTGCAGGTTGTCCTGGCGCAACCATCCCTTCGGAGGGCCTGATCATAGGCTTCGGAACATCGTGAACTCCTGAATAAGATAGGAGCTCTTAGGCTAATCTGAAAGGGTTGAAATCCCTTTTGGCAGCGGAAGCAAACAAGACCTTTCTCGAATTAAATTTCAATTATAGAAAAACCGGTACGTTGGCAAATCAAACAGAAACAATTTCTAAAATAAAGCATGCTCGAATCTTAGATCTAAAACTATTTTAGAACTAAGAAAACTTACGTGATTTAGGAGGCAATCACAGCACAATGCTCCAATTTCGTTCTTGGGACTTCCAACGGACACCACCACTCGAATCACCCGCTATATCTCTTGGATCTCTGAGATTGGCTTGTGGGAACCCAAAATTCGTCTTGGAAGGGAAAAATTCCAGCAAAGGAATTACTGGAATTTTTAGAGAGAAAAAGAGAGAAAAAACTCAGAGCTTTTTCTTTCTCTGTTTTTCGTGTAGTTGAGAGAATGGGAGGATCCTTGGGAACTCCTTCTCCCTTGTACGATAAGTGGGGAGGGAGTTATTGCCCTACTGGATCTAGACCGTTAAATCTTACTCAAAACGATCTCAGCCATTAACTAATTAAATAATAAATATTTAATTAATTAATTAATTATAATTAATTTAATCAAATTAAATGAATTATAATATATAGTTTTTAATTCAATTTGAATCATATTCAATTAAATTAAATTGGCCATTCAATTAATTCTAAATTAATTGATCCCACATTAATTAAATATCAAATATTTAATTAATATTATAATTGAATCATATTCAATTTAATCTCTCTCATTTAACCTATAGTTTTAATGTGCATCAAAATGTACATTAATATAAACTATAGTATTAATTTGATTAAATCACATTTAACCAAATTAAAATTAAATTAATTAATTCCCCAATTAATTAATTCATGAATTAATCAAATATCACATATTTAATTAAATTCATAATTCTCTCATTAATTAATTTTGAATCATATTGTTGGGTTCCTAGAGTGAGTAAAAATTTAGTATAAAATACTCTAGAATTCCTGTGCAAGTATACACAGTCTGCAGCAAGTAATACTATCAATCCGAGCCCTGAATGAGTTTCCACTCTACCTATTTTTGTGTAACTTTTTAATGGTTTCAAGAATAATAAAATGATTGGGTTTTATCTGAATTATGCTGAAGCAAAATAAATGGCAGAACAATAAGTAAACAAATAGATAGACAGATTAAAGACAGGCGCTGGTTAGGTTTTAGTGATTGTTATAAAATATGCTCAAGCAATATTATTGATCATGCATTTCTCGCAGTATTATTAGCGGATTCCTCCCGGAACTCCGGATCTTTTGGGATGTGTTTCAACCCCAATGAAGTACGACCGATCAAGCACTAGGCAACTGGCTATCCCTAGCTCAGTCACTGGCGTTCACCAATACACAATGATCGTAGTGTGGAGAATTGCCACACACTCTCTAAATCATCCCTGAAACTAGAGAGAGCTATTCACACCGGCTGGCCAGGCGGGAGTAAAATGAGAATAAGCACAACAATTAACCAAAATGCGATAGTCAATATATTATTAGAGATGAAGCACAGTAATCACATTATTCCTAACCAACACCTTAAGCTACTTAGTTCATAACAGGCATAGGAATATGAGTTACAATCTGAGTATGCATGTCCATAACCACAAGTTAATAAAGAAAATAAACTCCCTAATCAACTTGCGGATGATGGTGTTCTTGATGATCTTCAATCTCTCTATACTATACGGCTTCCACGGGAAGACTTGGAATATTTTCTCCCAAAAGTGGAATGAATTGGACTTGGGCGGCTCCTTCCTTTTATAGAGGTGATAGGAGGCTTGAATTAGGTCAACTAGGACACGTGTAAGGCTCTCCTTGCTCCTTTATCCCGAAAATAACTCAACAGAAGTCGGTTCATGAAGTTGGCTAACGAGCTGTGACGTGGCAGTTTCTGCTCCCAGTTTTGCTGCAGCACAGAATTTGCTCCCTCCAGTCGCCCAGCAGCATAATCTGCACAAAGTGATTTCCAAAGCTTCCATTCTTTCATATGGGTTAAATCATGTAATATCTCTCTAAAACCAACCCTATTAAGCATTAAAGACACACAAATCCTTATATAAATGAGGCCTAAATAACTACCTTTTGGGCAGTTATCATACCCCCAAACTTGAACTATTGCGCGTCCCGAGCAATACTAACCAACCTTCCTTCAAGAATTTCAAAACAGTAGACAAAGAATTAGCTTAATCAAACCTGACAGTCCAACACTACCTTTAACCTTTATCTGAGTACTCTGCAAAACCAAGCTCTGCTGCAGCAAAATGATTCCTCCGGCATGGACAAATAATCACCACTTTTAACTCAATTCTAAGGACTCACCACAGCCTAGCTCTATTTTCAGACATTTCAAAACATATTTTTACAGGGGCTTATTTATCAGACTTAAAGCAGCCTTACAGTCATAAGCTTTTAAGCATGAGATGACCCACTTTATGGTGCAGTATACCCTTGCCTCAAGCTCATCACCAACTAGGCTCAATAGTCATTATAAAGCTAAAAAATCCTTAGTTATTCTATCTCTTGCCCCTCAGAATGGCGACATTTTATGATGAAGCTCACCTAAGTTCTGGGAGACAGAAAAACTGCTAGATCATCATTCATCCTTCAAAACTTTTGCTCCATGAATTTTCTTAGCAAAATTTTCAACAAATAATTGTTCTTATTTTTTTACATTTCCTAGGTCATCTTTTGACGCGAAGACAAACTGTGGGTATCACAAATGTCCCCGGTTACTCAATAACCTAGCAAATTTTTACTTGAAGGAGAGGAATGCTCGAGCAAAACAATTGGAGTAGTAAAAAGTCCCCCAAACTTGAATTATTCATTGTCCCCAATGAATCATTAATAAAGCAATTATACCCCCAAACTTAAATTTTTCTATCTGAATTTTTAACCTAAGCGCGGGACTAGAACTAAGCTTAAAGTGGATTATATAAGTCAACACTACCTCCAGAATTTTTCTTCGCCGCAGCAACAGTCCAAGCTAGAAGAAATGCTCAAGCAAAAGGTTTCTGGAGATCAGAATACCTTGATCTAATTAAGCGTAATCAGTCCAAGCTTCAAAAATTCAGAAGAAAATTAGTTAAGTTAGGCATTACTCAGTGCTCATAGAACAGAAACATCCAGAAATTCATTAAAAACATAGAAAAAGAAATTACATTAGCAAATATATTTTTTAAGAAGCAGAAATATGAAAAAGAAACAAACAGAACATCAACAGAAAAGGAAAGTAGAAAATGCGCGAGCAAACAAAAAGTCAGAACAAAAAATCATGCTCGCTCAGGGCCACTTCATCCTTCAGTCCTCTTGGCCTGGTTCATTTTCATCTTCCTCTTCTCCTCCTTCCATTGGTGGGGGCGGAATCCAGGGGTTCAGTAGGTCCTTAGGGAATACGGGTAAGGCAGGGTATGGTTCGGAAAAATTTGATTGCAAGGCCACCCTTACGGCGGCATCCCTTCTCTTTACATAGTCCCAGAAAGTCTGAAATTGCCTTTCAGCGAATTCCATTCTGCTGGAATGCAACTGCAACAGCTCCTGAATTTGTTGGATGCCGCACACCAAACCCCCTTGGCGTGCTTCCTGTGTTCTCTGAAGCCTAGCCAAATTTGGCGTATCAATTATTCCCTTATCTGGTAATATCATATCGTCCTCACTCTCTGGCACCCCTGCCCTTCGGCATAGCATCGTGATAGTGTTGGGGAAAAACAGCTTCCCCACCTTTTTCCGCCAGCAGTCAAGAATCTCAGACGAAATTATTTTTCCTACATCAATACTCATTGAGCGAAGAATAGCAAAGGCAAGCAATACCCTGTCCCGAGATACTGTGGAGTCATGCGTAGTCGGTATTAAGCGCAACTTAATAAAACCCATCCAGGTGTTGGCCTCGCTTTTCAAATAAGCTGCCTGAAATGTGCGCTTCCGCGTCTGCGACAACCTCCACTGGGCCCCTTCAATGCCAACCTCTCGGACAGCCGCACTTAACTGGTCGTTAGATGGGGCAACCACCATCTCATTGAAGGCTGCATGCGGAAAATCCTGGAGATCAAACAAGTCATTAACAGCTTCTGGGCTCCAATCCACTGGGACTCCTCGAACTATAACCTGAAATTCTTCCTTATCGTCAAGATTTGCGTAAAATTCCCGAACAAAGTTGGAATTCACAGGCTCTGGTTTCGCACAAAATTGGCTCCAGCCGAGGTTCTCTATTCCAGTCCTCAAGAACCGTGGCAACTCATTGCCAAATCCTCGTTCGAACAGAAAGTCCCGTTTCAGCATCTCCTGGTATTTTGCTCGAGCAAGGTTGTTGACGAAGCGATTAAAAGGTAACCCTTGTGCTTCAACCTCATCAGCCGCACCTGATGCCTCGGCAATACCTTTGCCCTTGTCTTCTCTTCGCTTGCGCAAAATCTCTTCCTCAGCCTTCTTTGCTTCTTCTCGCGCTTTTTCCTCAGCTTTTTTTTTCTCTTGTTCCTCTCGCTCTGCCTTCTCTTTCTCAGAATCCGGCGACGGCGGTGATGGGGTATCAGTCCGAATCACCTGAACGCGCCCAGCCTTCCGCTTAATGCGGCGACGTTTTGGAGGTTCTGGCATGATGACCTCAACACGAGCCTCCTGAACTGGCTCCTCCTCAGTCGCACCCTCTGCCTGCATATCCTTATTCTGTTGCTCTTGATTTTCCTCAGTGTGTCCCGTTTCTTGGACTTCCTCTGTATCCGCGACTCTTGGCTCATCCTGCTCGGGGTTCTGTACAACAGGTTCTTGCGGATCTTCTTCAACCACTTCTTCTGCTGCTTTCTGGACATTTTCTCGTTCCTCAGCCCTCTGTTGCCGTCTCCTTCTCTTAACTTCTTTCTCTTCCGGCGTTCTTTTCTTCTTGGTTTTTCCTTTCTGCACTTCCGGCGTAACCGGCACCTCCTCCTCTTCACTCTCTCTTTCTTTTCTAACTCTAGTCTTAGCCATGGAGGACTCAACAATTTGACAGAGAATGGAAGGGAATAAGAAAGAATGCATATGACAAAAAAAATGAGATCAAGAAGACGAAGTGGAAAGAAACTTACCAGCGGTTGTGAATAAATAGGGCTCCAGCAAAATGCAATCCTAACCGAAATGATTTGCTCTGCATTAAATAATATTACCGTTTAAATTTAAAAAAAACAAACCTGAAATTCCAAAGATCATCAACGGTAAAATCGTGGATTCCAAACGCCCATGGTAAAATTGATGTGTTGTCATCATTGAAGCCTTCGGATAATTGCTCTTCGACACGTGGCCTCATCAGATTATGCACGCAAATTTACCTGCGAAAATTCAAAGAAAATCTCAACGGTAAAAATAATAAATTCCCAACGAAAACCCTTATAATTCGGATGATTTTGCCTCAGCCATCTCTTTGCCGCAACAATCTGCTGAACCTGAAGAATCTTAGATACGGAATTCAAATTTCAAAGCAAGAAAAATCAAATCTTTTAAAGTTCAAATTGAATTTTAACCAATCATCCCAATCTTTTATTTTCAAAAGAAGCCGAATAAATTAGAGAAAATCTCTATTAATCAACACTAGAATTCAAATAACCGAAAATAAAACCTAAATAAAATCTAATAAAATCTAACTAACTAAAAGATAACTGAAAGATAATTTAAATAAATAACCCAAAAATCAAATCAAATTCAAAACAAAATAGATAAGATCTAATCAAATATTTAAAGATAAAATCTAATAAACCTCACAAAATCAAATCTAACCTAACCTCAATTAAAATCAAATCAACGAAAAATAAAATCAATACAAATTCTGGGAGCTCAAAATTTTGCTCTGTGAAATGCTCCCGCAAAAGTCCTGCTCTCTCAATCATCAACTAACCTTAGGGAAGGATATTTCGCTCGAAACTCCTCACCCCAATAATGTTTCACACGCTGACCATTCACTTTGAACATTCTTCCATCCTTCTCATCTTGCAAAGTCACTGCTCCATGGGGGAAAACCTCAATCACCACAAACGGACCTGACCATTTGGACTTTAGTTTCCCAGGAAACAATTTTAATCTAGAATTATAAAGCAAAACTTTTTGACCTTTGACAAATTTTTTAGGTCTAATTTTCTTGTCATGCCACAACTTAATCTTTTCTTTATAAATTTTCGCATTCTCATAAGAAAATTGGCGAAATTCTTCCAATTCGTTAAGCTGCAGCATTCGCATTGCTCCTGCACTACTCAGATCAAAATTTAACTTTTTCAAAGCCCAAAACGTTTTATGCTCCAGCTCTAATGGTAAATGACAAGCTTTCCCATATACCAACCGATAGGGAGACATACCTAGAGGAGTCTTATAGGCTGTCCTATAAGCCCAAAGAGCCTCATCCAACCTAAAAGACCAATCCTTTCTAGATGGATGGACTACTTTTTCTAGAATTGATTTAATTTCCCTATTACTTATCTCAGCTTGACCATTAGTCTGTGGGTGATAGGGGGTAGCTATCCTATGTTTGATTCCATACTTAGCTAAAAGCTTAGTTAAGATATTATTAACAAAATGTGTACCCTCATCACTTATTAGAGCTCTAGGTGTCCCGAACCGCGCAAAAATGTGCGATTGGAGAAACCTTGAAACCGTCTTGGCATCACTCTGATGGCATGCAATGGCCTCCACCCACTTGGACACGTAATCCACTGCCAATAAGATAAAAACATTGCCATTAGAAGGGGAAATGGCCCCATAAAATCAATACCGCATACATCGAATAATTCAACTTCTAAAATGTAAGTAAGAGGCATTTCATCTCTAGGCCCCAAGTTTCCTCTCCTTTGACAAGCGTCACATTGCTTGTAGAACCAGTGGGCATCCTTAAACAAGGTAGGCCAGAAGAATCCGCAATGCAAAATCCTCATAGCTGTCCTTTGACCACTGAAATGGCCTCCATACGGCGAAGAGTGACATTGCTCCAGGATTTCTGCTGCTTCATCACCTGAAACGCACCTACGAATAATACCGTCAGAGCATTGCTTATACATAAATGGCTCATCCCAATAGAAAAATTTTGCATCATGCTTAAACTTTTTCTTCTGTCTCCAATCCATATCAATAGGGGTGACTCCCTTCACTAAAGAGTTGGCAATATCAGCATACCAAGGGACATCCCTGACTACCTTTACCTGAACAGCAAAAAGTTGTTCATCTGGAAAAGAATCGGAAATGGCAGATTGCTCCAGCAAAGATGATGATGGATCAAGACGAGACAAGTGATCCGCAATGACATTCTCTGATCCCTTCTTGTCCTTTATCTCCAAGTCGAACTCCTGCAGTAATAAAACCCAACGAATTAGTCTAGGCTTTGCATCTTTCTTTGACATTAAATACCTTATTGCTGCATGATCCGTGAACACCGTGACTTTGGATCCAACCAAATATGGCCGGAATTTCTCAAAGGCAAACACAACAGCTAACAACTCCTTTTCAGTAGTTGTGTAGTTGACCTGTGCCTCATTTAAAACCTTGCTTGCATAATATATAGGATGGATAAATTTGCCCTGCTTTTGCCCCAGCATTGCGCCTACTGCAGCATCACTCGCATCACACATTACCTCGAATGGCAAATTCCAATTAGGTGCGCAGAGAATGGGTGCTGAGATTACAGCAGCCTTCAATGTTTCAAAAGCCTTCCTACAATCTGCATTAAAGTCAAAAACATGATCAGTGCACAATAAGTTACAAAGAGGTTTACTGATTTTGGAAAAATCCTTTATGAACCTCCTATAAAATCCAGCATGCCCTAAGAAGCTCCGAATTCCCTTCACTGAATTCGGTGGTTCTAATCTTTCAATAACCTCAACTTTTGCTCTATCAACTTCTAGACCATTCTTAGAAATCCTATGACCTAACATTATGCCCTCCTTCACCATGAAGTGGCACTTCTCCCAATTAAGAACTAGATGGGTATCCTCACATCTTTTTAACACCTGACCTAAATTATCTAAACAACTCTGAAAAGACCCTCCAAAAACTGAAAAATCGTCCATAAAGACCTCAACAGTGGACTCAATCATGTCAGAAAAAATTGCTAACATACACCGCTGAAATGTTGCGGGAGCATTGCAAAGGCCAAAAGGCATTCGCCTGAAAGCAAACGTCCCATAAGGGCAGGTGAAAGTGGTTTTTTCCTGATCTTCAGGAGCAATAGTAATCTGGTTATACCCAGAATAACCATCCAAGAAACAGTAGTAGGCCTGACCAGCCAATCGATCCAACATCTGGTCAATAAATGGCAGAGGGAAGTGGTCCTTACGGGTGGCTTTGTTAAGCCTCCTGTAATCCATGCAAACCCTCCAACCAGTTACTGTCCTAGTTGGGATCAACTCATTGTCTTTATTGCTTACCACAGTGACACCTCCTTTCTTAGGAACACATTGGACAGGGCTCACCCAATTGCTGTCTGCAATCGGATAAATGATGCCAGCATCCAACCATTTAATCACCTCCTTTTTAACCACTTCTTTCATTGCAGGGTTAAGCCTTCTTTGTTGCTCAATACTCCTAAAGGATCCCTCCTCTAGAGTGATTTTATGCATACAAAAAGATGGGCTAATCCCCTGAATGTCAGCCAATGTCCAACCAATAGCCTTGCGGTATTGCTGCAGCAACTTTATTAAGGCCTCTTCATGCTCCGGCATTAAATCTGATGCAACAATAATGGGCAACGTCTCACCTTCCCCAAGATACACATACTTCAGATGATCCGGCAAGGGCTTCAAATCTAAAGTAGGTGCCTCAATCAGGGATGGCTTAATTGGAGGAGCCTTCCTTTGATCTAAATCTAAAGACTCAAAAACATCCTCACACCTAAATAACTCTTTTTCATTTTTTTCTTTCTAAAGAACAAACTTCTAAATCCTCTACACTAACCTTCCCATGATTTTCCAAATGATTATTAGCCGAATCCTGAATTGCTGTCTCAACAATTGTGTTCTCCAGAATCCTAATGAAAGAGCAATCTTCCATCTCGTCTGGATACTTCATGGCCTTAAACACATTAAATTTTACTTCCTCATTACAAGCTCTCATTGTTAATTCCCCTTTTTGAACATCTATTAACGCCCTACCAGTAGCCAAAAATGGACGTCCTAAAATAATTGGGACATCTTTATCAGCCTCATAATCTAAAATAATGAAATCAACAGGAAATATAAATTTATCCACTTTTACTAAGACATCCTCAATCTTACCCTCTGGATATGTGATAGACCTATCAGCTAGTTGGAGTGTAACTGTGGTAGGTCTAGCTTCACCAATACCTAGCTTTCGATAGACCGAAAGAGGCATAAGGTTAATGCTTGCACCTAAATCACAGAGTGCTCTACCTAACTCTTTTCCACCTATAGACACAGGTATAGTAAATGATCCTGGATCCTTAGCCTTGGTTGGTAGCCCATTTTTAAGAATAGCACTACATTCTTCAGTAAGTGATACAGTCTCAAACTCACCTAACCTCTTCTTTTTAGTTAAAATATCTTTAAGAAATTTAGCATAATTAGGCATTTGCTCTATAGCTTCTACTAAAGGGATATTTATATGCAATTGCTTAAGAATCTCTAAAAACTTTCTAAATTGACCATCCTGATTCCTAGGTTTTTGCCTTTGTGGAAAAGGTTGAGGTGGTACATAAGGCGGGGGCGGCACATAAGGTGGTTCCACATCTGGAACAGAACCAGATGCTCCAGCATCTTTATTGCTGCCTCCAGCACCCTGATCAGACTCCAACTCTTTCTCGACAACAACATTATTATTTCTATCATCATTTTTATCTATATCCTGGGTTTTACTAGGCCCTCTTCTTTCTTCTAGTGGCTTACCACTCCTAAGAGTCACTGCCTGTACCTGCTCCTTACCTTCCCTTCTAGGGTGTTCAGTATCAGATGGAAGTTTCCCTTGAGGCCTTGCCTTTAGCTCATTAGCTAGCTGACCCACTTGCAATTCCAGGGCTCTCATTGAAGCTTGATTACTTTGAATTGCAGCGTCTGTACGAGCCATAAATTCTTTCATCATTGCCTCGAGAGAATTCTCCGAATTTTGCTGGGGCAAAGCCTGCTTATTTTGCTGGGGCATTACCTGCGCTTTAGCAAATCCTGGCTGGTTCACCTTTTGTTGTGCTTGCACATTACTCCCTTGTCCTCCCCACGCGAAGTTGGGGTGGTTGCGCCAACCTGGATTATAGAAGTTAGAATACGGGTTGTTCCTCTGATTACCTACAAAAAACACAGAAGCTGGATTGCTGGGGCAAAACTCGTAGTTGTGATTTTCACCACAATAGACACATGCTTCCTCTGTGACTTGGTTCACCACTGCAGCAGGCTCCACAACCGGCGGCTGCTGATGACTAATCACTGTCACATTCTTAAGAGCGTTAGCAATCATTGCAAGATCAGCCCTAATGGTGGACACACCATCAACCTCTAATACACTTTTAACCTTTTTATTTGTGCCTCTAACATCCGACCACTGACAACTATTAATAGATATTCTTTCTAAAATTTCATAGGCCTCGTCAAAAGTTTTTGCCAAAAGGGCCCCTCCAGCCGAAGCATCGACCATACCTTGAGTTACCGCATTCAATCCATTGTAAAACGTTTCCATTTGGATACAATGTGGTAGGCCATGGTGGGGACACTTTCGCAAAAGCTCCTTAAACCTCTCCCAAGCTTCACTAAAAGTCTCATTTTCAAGTTGCCTAAACCCTACTATTTCACTCCTTAATTTAGCATTTCTATTAGGTGGGAAATATTTACTCAAAAATTTTTCAGCTAACTCATCCCATGTCCTAATTGATCCTGGAGCAAAAGAGTTTAACCATGACTTTGCTCCATCTCTAAGAGAATACGGGAACAAAGTTAACCTAAGAGCATCTCTAGGCACTCCTTGAATTACAAAAGAATCACTAACTCCTAGAAAAGACCTAAGATGTAAATGAGGATCTTCAGATGACAAACCATGGAATTGACCCACGGTTTGCAACATCTGAAACATTACTGGTTTCATTTCAAAATTCGCCGCTTGGATTTGGGGACGTGCAATTCCTGGATTCAACTCATTAAACATTGGGACAGCATACGCTCGAATGGCTCTGGTCCTATCGTTCGCTATCAGGATAGGATTCTCAACCTGATTATTCTGCTGCTCATTTTGCTCAAACAGTGGGTTTTGCTGCAGCAACGGATTCTGCTGGGGGTTTACTGCTGCTGGACCTTCAGGAATCTGCGGAAGTTGCGGGGCGTTCTCCATCTGGTTTCTGCGCTGCTCCCTCCTTCTGTTCCTAAATGTTCTCTCAATTTCTGGATCAAGCTCAAACCGTACCCCAGGCGGATCGCTCATGCACCAAAATCACACCTGCAAAAACAAAAGAAACAATCAAAAAGTTCTAGCACCAAACCACCAAAACACGTACACAAACACAGATCAGATAAAAACTTATTCAACTCCCCGGCAACGGCGCCAAAAACTTGTTGGGTTCCTAGAGTGAGTAAAAATTTAGTATAAAATACTCTAGAATTCCTGTGCAAGTATACACAGTCTGCAGCAAGTAATACTATCAATCCGAGCCCTGAATGAGTTTCCACTCTACCTATTTTTGTGTAACTTTTTAATGGTTTCAAGAATAATAAAATGATTGGGTTTTATCTGAATTATGCTGAAGCAAAATAAATGGCAGAACAATAAGTAAACAAATAGATAGACAGATTAAAGACAGGCGCTGGTTAGGTTTTAGTGATTGTTATAAAATATGCTCTAGCAATATTATTGATCATGCATTTCTCGCAGTATTATTAGCGGATTCCTCCCGGAACTCCGGATCTTTTGGGATGTGTTTCAACCCCAATGAAGTACGACCGATCAAGCACTAGGCAACTGGCTATCCCTAGCTCAGTCACTGGCGTTCACCAATACACAATGATCGTAGTGTGGAGAATTGCCACACACTCTCTAAATCATCCCTGAAACTAGAGAGAGTTATTCACACCGGCTGGCCAGGCGGGAGTAAAATGAGAATAAGCACAACAATTAACCAAAATGCGATAGTCAATATATTATTAGAGATGAAGCACAGTAATCACATTATTCCTAACCAACACCTTAAGCTACTTAGTTCATAACAGGCATAGGAATATGAGTTACAATCTGAGTATGCATGTCCATAACCACAAGTTAATAAAGAAAATAAACTCCCTAATCAACTTGCGGATGATGGTGTTCTTGATGATCTTCAATCTCTCTATACTATATGGCTTCCACGGGAAGACTTGGAATATTTTCTTCCAAAAGTGGAATGAATTGGACTTGGGCAGCTCCTTCCTTTTATAGAGGTGATAGGAGGCTTGAATTAGGTCAACTAGGACACGTGTAAGGCTCTCCTTGCTCCTTTATCCCGAAAATAACTCAACAGAAGTCGGTTCATGAAGTTGGCTAACGAGCTGTGACGTTGCAGTTTCTGCTCCCAGTTTTGCTGCAGCACAGAATTTGCTCCCTCCAGTCGCCCAGCAGCATAATCTGCACAAAGTGATTTCCAAAGCTTCCATTCTTTCAAATGGGTTAAATCATGTAATATCTCTCTAAAACCAACCCTATTAAGCATTAAAGACACACAAATCCTTATATAAATGAGGCCTAAATAACTACCTTTTGGGCAGTTATCACATATCCAAAATTAATTTTATTATAAAGTTTAATTCATTAATTAAACTTATACCATAATGTATCTCCATACATTATATTAATTGCATCAAAATACAATTAACTTATATTCCTTTTAATATCAAGACTAAATTATCTCAGAACCCGTTATGAGCTAGCAGGTGGACCTAATGGACCTACAGATCAGAAGCTCCAACGATACAAGATTGATCAGCTAAACTCATTAACCGAGTCAATCAGCATTCGTTAACTGTGGGTCACTCCACTAAAGATCCAGAGCTGCACTCTTCTCACTGTAGAATATTTCTGTGTCCACGGATATCGACCAATGCAGTAAGTCAATCCTTCACGTGTGTTCGTAACACCAGCTGGGTCAAATTACCGTTTTACCCCTGGGTTACCTCTGGTTCCTTAAGTACCACAGATCCCTCTAATGAACAATTTGTTTAGGGTCCAACCTCTAAACAAGAGTTCCTCTCGAGCCAGGAGAGGACGGCGCGCCTTTGTTCAAGACCCGGAATCAGCCCTTAAGGGAACACACATCTACTTGCCCCAATAGGGGAAGGAGTGAATTCCATCTTCTATTGTCATGTCCCCAGCCCCCCACTCGGTCTTGTCCCCAGGAAGGTAGGCTTATTGAGTCGGCGTGCTGGCCACTCTCACCCGTACTAATCAAAGGACAATCCCTCGTGAGAAGGAGTTCATGACACACTCAGGATTAAGATCGAGTTACCTAGGTCATCCTATTGAAACAGTAACCTAACTAGTTAACGGTGTTACATATAGTGGTTTACTATTTCGTGGTCCGGTCTTATGCAAACTCATTGCATAGGATACCCCCGCTCGCATGTCTCCTACATGGACGCCTCGGATCAATACGTCTATATCGAATACAAAGCGGGTCGTATCACATAGTGTTACCAGGATAAGGTACCCAGCCTTATCCCTGTACTATAGACCTTTTAGGTTGTTACTTGAACACTGATCCCCGTACGTCCCCACATACTAGTCCAAGTCTCATGTAAACAACCTTGGATCTTAGTTTATTGGATTTGGGTCATATTGTGCAATTTTAGACTTAATATGACAATAACACTTTATTGCATGAACCTCAATAACACTTTATTGATACAAGTGTATAATTCGTTAATCATTCACTATCTACGAGTTTTAGGACATAAAACCCAACAAACTCCCACTTGGACTAAAAATCTAGTTTAGTGGGAATGTACAATAATCTACCCCAGCAGTGGGTGTATAAATACATGTATAATACATAAAACGTATTTACAATGTACAAATACAATAAACTAGGGCATCACTATACCCATTACATAATGGTATCACTATACCCATTACACTTCTCCCACTTGCCCTAGATTACATCTTTGTACATAACTCGTAGACCTAGACCATCTAGATGACCCGCATACACTTTAGCCGAGAGAGCCTTCGTGAATGAATCAACAATATATCCTTTAGATTCAATGTGCTTGCTTGTCTTGCAATAGGATAGTCCATATTTGGAATACCTTCCAAATTAGGCTTGAGCTTCCTTAGTCATACAGTCTCTATTGGTGCTTCATAAGTAACTACTTATTGGCCTATATGGTTGAGACTGCAGATAACTTGTACTATAGCTCCTCCATTAAGAGTGAAGACAGACACTGATATAGATTTCATCAAATCCTTATCAGTTAAAACATCTGTGTCAGTGTATCCTGTAAGGATCAAATCTTTAGCTCCATACACGAGCATATAGAACCTCGTTCTCCTAAGATACTGGAGGATGTACGTAACGACACTCCAGAGATCAAATCCTATATTTGATTGATACTTACTGACAACCCTACTGCATAGGGCATATGTCTCATGTCCTCAACTTCTTGAGGTGTCTGAGGACACAGTTCCTTAAACAAAAGAATTCCATTCCTGAAAAGGTAGTAAACCCTTATTGGAATTCTGCATCTTATATCTAACTAACATCTTGTAGACATAAGACACTTGAGACAAAGCTAGCTCAGCTTCTCCCAGATTTTCATTTGGAAATGAGCTGCTAGCTTCTTTTGATGTCAGTAAAATAACCTACATCGTTCCCAATGATTAGGATATAAATCATATACAACACTAAGTGAGCTACTGAATTATTGGTGATTACTTGTAAACACAAGACTCATCAATGTTCTGATTAAAGCCAAAAGATTTGATCACCGCATCAAATCTTACATGCCAAGACCGAAATGCTTAGGTCAATCCATGAATGGACCACTTAAGCTTGCAAACCCTTTTGCTTTTGATCTTGCTCAATGGACCCTTCTGGTTGAGACCTTAAATGTCTCATTTCCTCTTGTATATCCACTTGTAACCAATAGGTGTTACCCATCAAGTAGATGGACAAGATCCCAGATGGAATTGAAATACAAAGATTTCACTTCCAAGTCCATGGCTTTAAATCATTGGTCTTTGTCAACATCATTCTTTTTCTTTCTAAAAGATAATGAATCCTCTATGTCACCATCAAGAATGACGACTTGAGCTTCAAATAAGCCCATGTAATGGTCAGGTTATAAAACAACCCTCCCACTACATCAAGGCATTCTCAACTCTTGAGATGGATGTGACTGATCAAAAGCACTGGCCTTATCAACAACTCTTGTTGAATAACCAGTCTTATCAACAACTTTTGTTGATTCATCAACAACTCTTGGCTTATGATTTCTCATATGTTCTTCTTCTAAGAAGGAAGCATTTGTCGATACAAATTCTTTATTCTCTTATGGATTGAAGAAGTATCTTCTCGTTTCTTTTGGGATTGCCTACAATTAGGCATAATTTTGAACGGTATTCCAATTTGTTTTGGATTAGTCACAAGCACAAGTGCTGGACACCCCAAAACATTAAAGAAGCGTAAACAATCTTTACGTCCAATCCACAACATAGAAGGTGTTTCTGAAACACTTTTGATGGAACGTTGTTCAAAATACACACTGCAGTCACACTGCATGACCCCAAAACGAGTCAGGCTATTGAGCATAGCTATGGATTGAACCATATCCAATAGGGTTCTGTTACTCCTAACTGAGATTTAGGATGCGATTCCATGAACTAT
Source organism: Luffa aegyptiaca (assembly GCA_017139565.1). NCBI lineage: Eukaryota > Viridiplantae > Streptophyta > Magnoliopsida > Cucurbitales > Cucurbitaceae > Luffa > Luffa aegyptiaca. The sequence goes on from CM029395.1 coordinate 21,593,473, forward strand.
CAAATAGCCTTAGAATCTCAAGTCCCTATACTCAACACATTGATAAGATCAAAGTGGTTTTATTATCTCTCCTAACAAGTTTTCAACTTCAGTCTTAAACCCCTTCGAATATCTCAAGAGCTTTAGACTTAAATTGCATTAGGTAGAGATACTCATACCTTTGAATAATTATCTATAAACAAGATTAATTATTCATACCTTCCCACTGCTTTAACATACTAGACCACAAGGATCCAAATGTATAAGCTTTAAGGGTTCTTTGGCTCTTTTAACTCTTTTCCAGTAAAAGATCTATCAGTCATATCGCCTATAAGGCATGACTTAATTGGTATTAAAGAGTTTTCTTCTAACTAACTTAGAAGTATACTCATAGACTAAGCTCCTCATATTGAGATAAAAAACAGTCTAACACCTTAAGAACCAAAGAAAGGTATTTTATTTAGGAGATATCCTTTGCCTTTATTTCTCTGAGTATAAGCAATCTTAAACAACTCAGTGCTCATGACTTGCTTTACTCTCGATTAGTCTTAAAACACATAAGTTATTTCCAGTAATGTTGAACTAATGTCAACTCCCTTTCTTATAATAAAACTGCGTTAGCAGAGAAAGGTATAGTAACATTGTTCTAGCATATGCGATATAGAAATCAAATTTCTGTTAATCTTCGGGAAATTCATACACATTATCCAATAATGTGTATTTTCTCCCACTGGATAAAATAACTTAATGTTCTCTCTGCCAAAGCCAAGACATACTTTCCAGATCGAAATCTGAGAATCATCTCACTTATTTGCAACAGTTGCCATGAGCTTATTCCTTAAAAGGAAAAACAAACGTGATAAGTGGCACCTGAATTAAAAATTCAGGCTGTATCCTCATTTTCAACTATGCACGTTTCAATGACCAATAAATCATATTAATTGTCATTGGTATTGGCTAGGCAGTTAATGTAATAGTCATCATGAACAATTCAAGATAAACTAGACATTTGAGCCTGAGGACATTCCTCACTAAAGACTAATCTAAAATCATTTACCACAAGTTTCGTTTAAGCTAATTGTATCTTAAACCGTTATTAATAAAATGGCGTAAGACAATGCACATAAAGTTTTATATAATTGCTGAAGTAACAAATTACTTGTATTATTAATCGCACTAACCCATTACAAATAATCCAATCAAATTCTGCAAAAACAAACAAGCAATCAAAGAAACCCTATAAAACTATTGATTTAGTTTTTGCAACGATACTTCAGAGGTTTAGAGGAACAGCCACCGAAGGGTGGTCAGCTACTCCTCCTCTGAATTGAGACAATCTCAACCAAACCCTAACACCAGAATAACTCATATTCCATTAGCATTTAGTTACCGTTGTTCGGTCAAGGATTAGTTAACACATTTAACTCATCCTCGTAAGTGTAACCCTCCCACTTTCAGATCTCAGAGGCACGGACCAACAGGCTACCGTAAGGAAAGACAACTGTTGGTAATTAGCCTAAGCGATCTTATCCTATTCAGGAGTTCACGGTGTTCCGAATCCTATGATCGGCCCTCCGAAGGGATGGTCGCTCCAGGACGACACGCAGGCGGATCATAAGAATCTTACGGTGCGACCTAGGGGTGGAGACCGTAGGATACGTTGACACGTGTCCTGCTCCCACTTACTATAGACATTCTCCCCATTCACCTTGGTATTGTCCCATGCAAACACTTTCCGAAGGGAGGCCGCTCTACGACGACATGAAGCCGAGCATGGATCTCACGGTGTGAACACAGGGGGACGTGAGAGTAAAAACTCGATATGAAAAATCTTGTTTTTATATTTTTCCTCCCACTGAAATGTCCTACTGTATTTTAGGGTTATTAAACTTAGATAAACTCGGCTAAGTCAATCTACCTAAGTCTATGCCTATTATAACTCTTATATATAGGTCTTTACTCTAATGTCTAGGTGAATTAAACCCTTTTAATTACCTAGTGACATTGCATGCAAACATTAGACTATGATTAATTCAACTTAGGTTCCGGGTCAGTTCCCAGGTAGGAGGTGTTCCGTAATCGTCAACTTAAGTACCCCCAGCCTAGACAGAACTTCACCGGGAGAGTTCCCTTATAACCATAGTAATGTTTTTCCTACTTAGTGCATTAAAACTATTTTAATCCTAAGTAAGAAAATAATTCTAATCCTATTATAATTAAAATGAGCTTAGGTCTAATTAATTTTAAACAATTTAAAATTAATTCATTTTAACCTAAGGTCCTATGTTTGCATGCAACTCTTTGTTATAGGTTGACGGTTTCTAATCAATTTTATAACTATTATAAAATTTTAATAATTAGCCCTATAACATACTTCTATGGTGTTGGAAACAATAACAATCAAATTCCAGTTATTAAACACCATAACGCTCATGACGCCGATAATATAACGATTATATATATCTAAGGTGGTGTCATGCTTCATGCAATTTCAATTTCATTTAATTAATATCGATTATATTAATTAATCATCAACGAAATTAAATCACATGAAATTAGACATTAATATAATATAACTCTTATATTAATCTAATTAATGTCATGCTCAATGCTATTCCATTTTCATTTAAATTAATATAACATTTTATATTAAATCATACATGAAAACAAGCATTGAAATTTATTTCCATTCATAATATAACTATTATATTAATACTCATGAAAATAAATCTAAGCATGCATGCTACATTAATAAAATATAACATTTTATATTTATCTAATTAATGTCATGCATCATGCTTTTCCAATTTCATATATTTAATATAACAATTATACTAAATAACTCATGAAATTTAAATTCATGCATAATTATCATATATTATAACAATTATAACATAAAAATGCATGAATCATGCTTAACCTATGGTGGGATCTAGCTAAATGACATTCATAAAGCAATAAATAGCTGAAAAATCGGTATATTGGCCCCTAGGATAATTAAAATAAACAAAAATTACAATAATTTCAATTTAATTATCCTTCTGAGTCTTGAACCGCTCTAGAACCGGCCTGAACCAGCTTGAAACGCTTCAAACCGGACCCAAATCACTCGAACCGGACCAATACTCCAGCGAACCAGACCAAACCAGCTAAAACCGGACCGCCTACGAAGAAAACCGCACGCGAAAAAAAAAATAACGGTTATAAACTACCCACAATGAAACCCGAACACGGGACCTCACGGACACCAGGAACGTGCGCAAACCATCTCGTCCAGCACCCAAGTTCGAATCTTAGTGCACACGAAAAATTAATATCCCGTAACCGTCAAATAACACCCCACGTTCCGCACGACGTGTTCAACGCTCCGGATATTCGAAAACTTCCGTCAGAGTCGAGACGCTATAGGCAAAGCGTCTCGACGCTGCCCCGATTTTTTCCAGCCCTTGTTCTTCAGCGTCGCGACTCTGTTGAGCAGGGTCGCGACGCTACGCTTCTGGATGGCCTCTGTTCTTCGTTTCCAGCAGCCGTTCTTCACCAAATTGAACCCCGATTCGAGCACCGATCAACAAATTGATTCCTAATCTAGACACGGACTTTACAAGACTCGATTTACTGAATTAAATGCCCAAAAACACAGGGGCCTTACAATTTTGATCAAATCAAAACACAGTAAATCTATGGCCAAATATACCAAATTAATTTTTCAGCAAACTACATTCATAATGCATAATCCCACCAAAAACCAACGCAATTTTCATAAAATTGAAATCAATTAACGAGATGGCTCTGATACCAATTGAAAGGGTTGAAATCCCTTTTGGCAGCGGAAGCAAACAAGACCTTTCTCGAATTAAATTTCAATTATAGAAAAACCGGTACGTTGGCAAATCAAACAGAAACAATTTCTAAAATAAAGCATGCTCGAATCTTAGATCTAAAACTATTTTAGAACTAAGAAAACTTACGTGATTTAGGAGGCAATCACAGCACAATGCTCCAATTTCGTTCTTGGGACTTCCAACGGACACCACCACTCGAATCACCTGCTATATCTCTTGGATCTCTGAGATTGGCTTGTGGGAACCCAAACTTCGTCTTGGAAGGGAAAAATTCCAGCAAAGGAATTACTGGAATTTTTAGAGAGAGCTTTTTCTTTCTCTGTTTTTCGTGTAGTTGAGAGAATTGGAGGATCCTTGGGAACTCCTTCTCCCCTGTACGATAAGTGGGGAGGGAGTTATTGCCCTACTGGATCTAGACCGTTAAATCTTAATCAAAACGATCTCAGCCATTAACTAATTAAATAATAAATATTTAATTAATTAATTAATTATAATTAATTTAATCAAATTAAATGAATTATAATATATAGTTTTTAATTCAATTTGAATCATATTAGTTTAAATTAAATTGGCCATTCAATTAATTCTAAGTTAATTGATCCCACATTAATTAAATATCAAATATTTAATTAATATTATAATTGAATCATATTCAATTTAATCTTTCTCATTTAACCTATAGTTTTAATGTGCATCAAAATGTACATTAATATAAACTATAGTATTAATTTGATTAAATCACATTTAACCAAATTAAAATTAAATTAATTAATTCCCCAATTAATTAATTCATGAATTAATCAAATATCACATATTTAATTAAATTCATAATTCTCTCATTAATTAATTTTGAATTATATCCAAAATTAATTTTATTATAAAGTTTAATTCATTAATTAAACTTATACCATAATGTATCTCCATACATTATATTAATTGCATCAAGATACAATTAACTTATATTCCCTTTAATATCAAGACTAAATTATCTCAGAACCCGTTATGAGCTAGCAGGTGGACCTAATGGACCTACAGATCAGAAGCTCCAACGATACAAGATTGATCAGCTAAACTCATTAACCGAGTCAATCAGCATTCGTTAACTGTGGGTCACTCCACTAAAGATCCAGAGCTGCACTCTTCTCACTGTAGAATATTTCTGTGTCCACGGATATCGACCAATGCAGTAAGTCAATCCTTCACGTGTGTTCGTAACACCAGCTGGGTCAAATTACCGTTTTACCCCTGGGTTACCTTTGGTTCCTTAAGTACCACTAATCCCTCTAATGAACAATTTGTTTAGGGTCCAACCTCTAAACAAAAGTTCCTCTCGAGCCAGGAGAGGACGGCGCGCCTTTGTTCAAGGCCCGGAATCAGCCCTTAAGGGAACACACATCTACTTGCCCCAATAGGGGAAGGAGTGAATTCCATCTTGTATTGTCATGTCCCCAGCCCCCCACTCGGTCTTGTCCCCAAGAAGGTAGGCTTATTGACTCGGCGTGCTGGCCACTCTCACCCGTACTAATTAAAGGACAATCCCTCGTGAGAAGGAGTTCATGACACACTCAGGATTAAGATCGAGTTACCTAGGTCATCCTATTGAAACAGTAACCTAACTAGTTAACGGTGTTACATCTAGTGGTTTACTATTTCGTGGTCTGGTCTTATGGAAACTCATTGCATAGGATACCCCCGCTCGCATGTCTCCTACATGGACGCCTCGGATCAATACGTCTGTATCGAATACAAAGCGGGCCGAATCACATAGTGTTACCAGGATAAGGTACCCAGCCTTATCCCTGTACTATAGACCTTTTAGGTTGTTACTTGAACACTGATCCCCATACGTCCCCACATACTAGTCCAAGTCTCATGTAAACAATCTTGGATCTTAGTTTATTGGATTTGGGTCATATTGTGCAATTTTAGACTTAATATGACAATAACACTTTATTGCATGAACCTCAATAACACTTTATTGATACAAGTGTATAATTCGTTAATCATTCACTATCTACGAGTTTTAGGACATAAAACCCAACATAATCACCAACAGTTGTCTTTCCCTTCGGTAGCCTGTTGGTGCGTGCCTCTGAGATTTGAAAGTGGGAGGGTTACACTTACAAGGATGAGTTAAAAGTGTTAACAAATCCTTGACCGAACAACGGTGGCTAATGTCTATAGGAATATGAGTTATTCTGGAATTAGAATTAGCTGAGAAATGTCTCATTTCAGAGGAGTGCCTGATCACCCTTCGGTGGCTGATATTCTAAACCTCTGAAACATCGTTGCAAAACTAAATCAATAGTTTTAGGGTTCTGTGATTGTCTGTTTTGCTAAATTGATTGGATTGTGTGCAATTGTTTGCTTGTATGATGGGTTAAGGCAAAGATAACTAATGCGGTCATTGTTTGTTTAAATTTCAGCAATGTCTTCCTCAATTGTCTCTCTGCTTAAAAATGAGAAATTAACCAGCAAAAATTACGCTATGTGGAAGTCGAACCTGAATACGATTCTTGTTGTCGATGATCTGCGGTTCGTCTTAACGGAGGATTATCCTCCAGCCCCTACTCGTAATGCATCCCAAGCAGTTAAGGATGCTTATGACCGCTGGACAAAGGCCAATGATAAGACTCGCGTCTATATCCTAGCCAGCTTATCTGAAGTCTTGGCTAAAAGGCATGAGGGCATGGTAATAGCGAGGGAGATTATGAACTCTCTCCAGGAGATGTTTGGACAACCGTCCTACCAACTCCACCATGACACTCTCAAATACGTTTATAGCTGTCGCATGAAAGAGGGCACGTCTGTTCGGGAGCATGTCCTGGATATGATGGTCCAATTCAACGTGGCAGAAGCAAACGGGGTGGTCATAGATGAGCGTTGTCAGGTTGCATTCATCTTAGAATCTCTTCCAAAGAGTTTTCTACAGTTTCGAAGCAATGTAATGATGAATAAAATAACATTCAACCTGACTAGCCTCCTGAATGAGCTACAACTCTATCAGTCTCTTCTTAAGAACAAGGGATAGATAGAAGGAGAGGCAAACGTTGTTCACTCTAAAAGAAAGTTCGAGAAGGGTTCATCCTCTGGAACTAAATCTGAAGCCACTTCTTCAAAGAAAACTCAGAAGAAGAAAGGAAACAAGGGGAAAGCTCCCGGTACTACTGCTAAAAGCAAGGGAAAAACCAAAGCTATGGCAGATAAGGGCAAGTGTTTCCACTGTAATGTAGATGGACACTGGAAGAGAAACTGCCCAAAGTACCTTGCTGAGAAAAAGAAGGAAAAGGAAGGTAAATTTGATTTACTGGTTTTAGAAACATGCCTGGTAGAACATGATGAGTTTACCTGGATACTTGATTCAGGAGCATCTAATCATGTTTGCTCTTCTTTTCAAGAAAATAGTTCTTTTCGGCAGTTGAACGATGGGGAAATGACACTCAGGGTCGGAACTGGAGAAGTCATTTCAGCTAAAGCAATGGGACCTGCGAATTTATTTTTTAGAAATAGATTCTTACTTTTAGAAAGTTTGTTAATCGTTCCCAAGATTAAGAGGAACTTAATTTCTATTTCATGTTTGATTGAACAATCGTATACAGTTACTTTTGATATGAGTGAAGCGTTCATTTATAAGAATGGTGTACTTATTTGTTCAGCCAAATTAGAAAATAACTTGTATGTATTAAGACCAACCGAAAACAAAGCACTTTTAAATCACAAATTATTTAAAAATGCTGAAACTCAAAGAAAAAGGCAAAAGATTTCTCCAACAAGTAACAATACTCATCTTTGGCATCTTAGACTTGGTCATATAAACATCGATAGAATCGGTCGTTTGGTAAAGAATGGACTTCTAAGTAAGTTACAAGATGATTCACTACCACCTTGTGAATCTTGTCTCGAGGGAAAAATGACCAAAAGACCCTTTACTGGAAAAGGTTACAGAGCCAAAGAACCCTTAGAGTTAATACATTCGGATCTATGTGGTCCAATGAATGTAAAAGCTCGAGGAGGGTACGAATATTTCATCTCATTCATAGATGATTATTCAAGATATGGTTACTTGTACCTAATGGGACATAAGTCTGAAGCCCTTGAAAAGTTTAAGGAGTTTAAGGCTGAAGTTGAAAACCTGTTAGGTAAATCTATTAAAGTACTTCGATCTGATCGAGGAGGGGAGTATATGGATCAAAGATTCCAGGATTATATGATAGAACATGGAATCCAATCTCAACTCTCAGCCCCTGGTACACCTCAGCAGAATGGTGTATCAGGAAGGAGAAATAGAACCTTGTTAGACATGGTTCGATCAATGATGAGCTATGCTCAATTGCCTAGCTCGTTTTGGGGGTATGCAGTAGAGACTGTAGTATACATCTTGAACAATGTTCCCTCGAAAAGTGTTTCTGAAACACCTTTCGAATTATGGAAGGGGCGTAAACCTAGTTTGCATCACTTTCGCATCTGGGGTTGTCCAGCACACGTGCTTGTGACAAATCCTAAGAAACTGGAACCTCGTTCAAAACTATGCCAATTTGTTGGTTACCCTAAAGAAACGAGAGGTGGTTATTTCTACGACCCACAAGAAAATAAGGTGATTGTATCGACAAACGCCACCTTCTTAGAGGAAGACCACATGAGAGATCATAAACCACGCAGCAAAATAATATTAGGAGAAGCTATTGAAGAGTCACCAAGAGTTGTTGATGAAGCTGGACCTTCAACAAGGGTTGATGAAGGAACTAATTCTTTAGATCCATCCCGTCCATCTCAAACGTTGAGAGTGCCTCGACGCAGTGGGAGGGTTGTATTACAACCTAATCGCTACTTGGGTTTAACTGAAACTCAAGTTGTCATACCTAATGATGGCATTGAGGATCCATTGTCCTATCGACAGGCAATGAATGACGAAGATAAGGATGAATGGGTCAAAGCCATGAACCTGGAAATGGAGTCAATGCACTCCAATTCTGTATGGGAACTCGCAGATCTACCAAATGGGGTAAAACCCATAGGGGAGATGCAGCTGGAAAGGTACAGACCTTCAAAGCTAGACTAGTGGCAAAGGGTTATACCCAAAAGGAAGGGGTTGACTATGAGGAAACTTTTTCTCTTGTAGCCATGTTAAAGTCCATAAGAATTCTCTTATCCATAGCCACATATTATGACTATGAAATATGGCAAATGGACGTCAAGACTGCCTTTCTGAATGGTAATCTTGAAGAGAATATCTTCATGTCTCAACCCGAAGGGTTCATAGCCCAAGGTCAGGAACAAAAGGTTTGTAAGCTGAATCGATCCATTTATGGATTGAAACAAGCGTCCAGATCATGGAACATTAGATTTGATACTGCAATCAAATCTTTTGGTTTTGACCAAAACGTTGATGAGCCTTGTGTGTACAAGAAAGTCAACAAAAGGAAAGTAGCTTTTCTAATACTTTATGTAGACGATATCCTACTCGTTGGGAATGATGTAGGATACCTCACTGACGTTAAAAAATGGCTAGCAGCCCAATTCCAAATGAAAGATCTGGGAGCGGCTCCATATGTTCTTGGAATCCAAATCATTTGGGATCGTAAGAACAAAACGCTAGCACTGTCTCAAGCAACGTATATTGACAAAATGTTGTCTCGATATTCGATGCAAAACTCCAAGAAGGGACTACTACCCTTCAGACATGGGGTACTGATAACTCTCCAACAGGTGGTTATTTAGGCCTTATTTCTATAGGGATTTGTGTGTCATTTGTGCTAAATAGGGTTGCTTTTAGATGAATATTATATGTTTTAACCCATTTGGAAGAATGGAGGCTTTGGAAGTTATTTTGTGCAGAAAATATTGCTGAGCGACTTGAAGGAGCAAATTCTGTGCTGCAACAAAACTGGGAGCAAAACTGCCACGTCACAACTCGTTATCCATTTTAATAAAGTGGCGTTAGCTGAATTATTTTCGGATCTAAGAAGCTTGGAGAGCCTGCCATGTGTCCAATTTAACCTAAACCTCATCTTATAAAAGGAGGAGCCATCAAAGTTAAAGGCATTCACGATTTGGAGACCGAATCAATCGGCCGGAGGCCGAATTGACGGCGGAATGGAGATCTAAGAAGACCATTTGCGATTCCACTCAAGGAGACAAAGTTCTTATATGTTCTTGGTGGTTTGGAGCAGCCGTTTCATCTCCCCAATTGCTAAAAGGATTAGTATTTCTTGTGTATTTTGCATTATGGATGTGCTTATCAAGATTGTAACGTATTTTATGTTTTCAATCATGAACTAATTGCTTTGTAGGCATAGGTTAAGGATTATGTGATTGTTATATTTATAAATCTGGAAATTCTATTTGATCATGATCATCTTGAATTATTGTTGATCTTTAATTTCATTATGTGCCCGCCTAGCTAGCCGGTATGTATAGCTTCTCCTAGTTTCAGGGATGATTTAGGAGTTGTGTGGCAATAATTCACGCTAGATCATTGTGTATTGGTGAACGCCAGTGACTGAGTTAGGGATAGCCAGTTGCCTAGTGCTTGATCGGTAGAGCTTCATTGGTTTTGAAACATATTCCAAAAAATCCGGAGTTCCGGGAGGATCCCGCTGATAATACTGCATGAGATTGACGGATCAAAAGAATTGCTGGAGCATCTTTATAAACAATTACAGAAGTCTTAACCTGTGTCTGTTTCCATTCTGTTTTCTCTAGTCGTAATCACTTACTGCTTTTGTATTTCTTTTGTTTCAGCATTTTAAAAACCCAATCAATTTAACCAACATTTTGAAATCACTAAAAAGGCAAATTAAATCAATAGAGGTAGGCATTTCAAGACCCTGTGGATACGATAAATACTTATCACTTGCTGCAGACTGTGTATACTTGCACAGGAATTCTAGAGTCTTTTTACACCATATTTTTACTCACTCTAGGAACCCAACAGGTACACCTGTCTAAGGAACTGTCTCCTAAGACACCTCAAGAAATTGAGAACATGAGACACATTCCCTACGCCTCAGCTGTGGGCAGCTTAATGTATGTTATGCGCTACACTAGGCCTGACATATGTTATGCAGTGGGAGTAGTCAGTAGGTATCAGTCTAATCTAGGGTTGGACCACTGGGGAGCGATTAAGAATATCCTCAAGTATCTTCGGAGAACGAGGGACTACATGTTGGTGTATGGAGCTAAGGATTTGATTCTTACTGGATACACTGACTCTGACTTTCAAGCTGATAAGGATTCAAGGAAATCCACATCAAGGTCAGTATTCACCCTCAATGGAGGAGCAGTAGTGTGGAGAAGCATCAAACAAGGATGCATAGCAGACTCAACCATGGAGGCTGAGTATGTAGCAGCTTGCTAAGCAGCTAAGGAGGTAGTATGGCTTAGAAAGTTCTTGACTGATTTGGAAGTGGTTCCGAATATGAACGTGCCCATAACACTATACTGTGACAACAGTGGGGCTGTAGCCAACTCAAAAGAACCTCGAAGCCACAAACGAGGTAAACACATCAAGATGAAGTATCACCTGATACGGGAGATTGTGCAACGAGGAGATGTGATCGTCACTAAGATCACTTCAGAGCACAACATCGCTGATCCATTTACGAAGGCTCTCACGGCTAAAGTGTTTGAGGGTCATCTAGAGGGTCTAGGTCTACGAGATATGTATGCCATCTAATCTAGGGCAAGTGGGAGAAATGTATAATGGGTATAAGGATGCCCTAGTTCATTGTATTATTTTAATATACATGACATTTCCAGCTTTAGATTACTGCATTTACATCCCACTAACTAGTGTTTTAGTTCAAGTGGGAGTTTGTTGGGTTTTATGCCCTAAAACTCGTAGATAGTGAATGTAACCGTTGACCGGATGTTAATGAAATAATATTGATATATTTTTCCATTAAATGTTATTAGTTATTTTATATTTGTTTTTTGCCTAAAAATAACCCTAATCCAATAAACTAGACATCCCAGGCTGTAATATGAGTCTTGAACTATATGTAGCGACATATGGGATCATTGTTCAAGAAACAGCCTAAAGGGTCTATAGTATAGGGATAAGACTGGGTGCCTTATCCTGGTGACACTATGGATACGACCCATTTTGTATTTGATACAAACGCTACGATCCAACGCGTTCGTGTAGGAGACATGCGAGTGGGGGTATCCTATGCAATGAGTTTGCATAAGACCGGACCGCGAAATAGTAACCACTAGTTATAACACCGTTAACTAGTTGGTTTTCTATTTCACTAGGACGACCTAGACAACTTAGTCTTAATCCTGAGTTGATTATGGACTCCTGCTCATGAGAGATTGTCCTTTGATTTGCATGGGTGAGAGTGGCCAATACGCCGACTCAATAAGCCTACCATTTTGGGGACAAGACCGAATGGGGAGCTGGGAACATAATCGTACAAGATGGAATTCACCCCTTCCCGACTTTAGGGAAGCAGATGAGTGTTCCCTTAAGTGGTTACTCCGAGTCTTGAACAAAGGGCCCTACCCTCTCAATGGCACGAGAGGGTTTTCTGTTTGATGGTTGGACCACAAACAGGTTGTTCATTAGAGGAGAATTGGTACTCAAGGAAATAGAAGTAACCCAGGGGTAAAACGGTAATTTGACCCAGCTGGTGTTATGGACACTCGTGAAGGACTAACTAGTCGATATTGGTCTATATCCGTGGACATAGAAAATATGTCTGCAGTGAGAAGAGTGCAACTGTGAGTCTATAGTAGAATGTACACACAGTTGACGAATATTGATTAATTTGGTTCATGAGTTTGACAAATTAATCTCATATCGTTGGAGCTTCTGATCTGCAGGTCCATTAGGTCCCACTGGTAGCTCATAAAGTAATTTGAGGCAACTAAGTAATAAATGTAAATTGAAAATGTTCAATTTACCAAGTGAAACAAATGTAATATATATTGATATATTATTATGAGAGAAATTAATATTTGAAGAAATTCAAATATTAATATAAATTTATGGAAGTTTGAAAGAGTTCAAATAATGAATTAATTAATTTAAGGCCTAAAATCTATTTGGGAAAATTAATTAATTCAAGGCCGGAAATTAAATATGTGATATTTAATTGGTGGTTAATTAATTAAAGAATTCATTAACCAGGAATTAATCAATTATGGAAATAATTAATCACTTAAGGAAGTGATTAATCATTTATGGAAATGATCTAATCACTTATGGAAGTAATTAGTCATTTGTGGAAAAGATTAATCAATTGTGGAATTGATTGATCATGGATTGATTAAATAAGGAATAAGATTGAATCAATTTTGGAAAAGATTGATTTAATTGAATATTTTATTCATGGCCTCTCTTCTATAAATAGAACACTAGACCTAATTGGTCAAGGATACTCTCCTCTGGCTCTAAGAATCATAAGACAAGACCTAGAATTCTCTCTAGCCTCCCTCTTAGAGAAAGACTCCCACAAGTCTTTTGCCTCCTAGACTTAGAGACATACCGGTGTAACCTCTGTGGTTATTGTGTCAATCAAGAAGAAATTTCAAGCGATTATAAGACTAGGAGGCTGCTGCGTTTTCGATCGTTGGAGCGTCGTTGGCGAAGAATGGTCAAGTCTACAACGAAGGTTTGTAACGGTTCTTGCCCTTTTCTTTGGAAAAGAATGAAAATAAATTTAGATTTATTTTTCAGCATGTTTGAACCAATTTTCCAGCAACTTTAAAGTGTGTTTAAAGTGTATTTGAGTGTTTCGTAACGGTATTTTAATGTTAATTAATATACGGCGTAAGGTCTTTTCGATGCGCTTCCGCTGCGTGGGGACTTTCATTCCCTTCAAGTTTTTCATCTTGTTTGGACGAAATTGGTCCAAACTTTTCTCCGTTTGAGTTTTGGAGAGTTTGAAATTTAAAGTTCGGCCCAATGAGAGTTCTTTAGGTGGTTTGGACGACAAATGGTCCAAACCTTGCTCCGTTTCTGTTTTTGAGAGCTCGGATCCCAAAGTTCGTCCCAATGAGAGTTTTTCATCCTGTTTGGACAAAACTTGGTCCAAACTTTGCTCCGTTTGAGTTTTGGAGAGTTTGAAACTCAATGTTCGGCCCAATTTGAGTTCTTTAGGTGGTTTGGACGAGAAATAGTCCAAATATTGCTCCGTTTCTGTTTTTGAGAGCTCGGATACCAAAGTTCGTCCCAATGAGAGTTTTTCATCCTGTTTGGACAAAACTTGGTCCAAACTTTGCTCCGTTTGAGTTTTCGAGAGTTTGAAACTCAATGTTCGGCCCAATGAGAGTTCTTTAGGTGGTTTGGACGACAAATGGTCCAAACCTTGCTCCGTTTCTGTTTTTGAGAGCTCGGATCCCAAACTTCGTCCGAATGAGAGTTTTTCATCTTGTTTGGACGAACTTGGTCAACACTTTTCTCCGTTTGAGTTTTGGAGAGTTTGAAACAAAAAGTTCGGCCCAATGAGAGTTCTTTAGGAGGTTTGGACGACAAATGGTCCAAACCTTGCTCCGTTTCTGTTTTTGAGAGCTCGGATCCCAAAGTTCGTCCCAATGAGAGTTTTTCATCCTGTTTGGACAAAACTTGGTCAAAACTTTGCTCCGTTTGAGGTTTGGAGAGTTCGAAACTCAAAGTTCGGCCCAATGAGAGTTCTTTAGGTGGTTTGGATGACAAATGGTCCAAATATTGCTCCGTTTCTGTTTTTGAGAGCTCGGATCCCAAAGTTCGTCCCAATGAGAGTTTTTCATCCTGTTTGGACAAAACTTGGTCCAAACCTTGCTCCGTTTGAGTTTTCGAGAGTTTGAAACTCAATGTTCGGCCCAATGAGAGTTCTTTAGGTGGTTTGGACAACAAATGGTCCAAACCTTGCTCCGTTTCTGTTTTTGAGAGCTCGGATCCCAAACTTCGTCCCAATGAGAGTTTTTCATCCTGTTTGGACAAAACTTGGTCCAAACCTTGCTCCGTTTGAGTTTTCGAGAGTTTGAAACTCAATGTTCGGCCCAATGAGAGTTCTTTAGGTGGTTTGGACAACAAATGGTCCAAACCTTGCTCCGTTTCTGTTTTTGAGAGCTCGGATCCCAAACTTCGTCCCAATGAGAGTTTTTCATCCTGTTTGGACAAAACTTGGTCCAAACTTTGCTCCGTTTGAGTTTCGAGAGTTTGAAACTCAATGTTCGGCCCAATGAGAGTTCTTTAGGTGGTTTGGACGACAAATGGTCCAAACCTTGCTCCGTTTCTGTTTTTGAGAGCTCGGATCCCAAACTTCGTCCGAATGAGAGTTTTTCATCTTGTTTGGACGAACTTGGTCAACACTTTTCTCCGTTTGAGTTTTGGAGAGTTTGAAACAAAAAGTTCGGCCCAATGAGAGTTCTTTAGGAGGTTTGGACGACAAATGGTCCAAACCTTGCTCCGTTTCTGTTTTTGAGAGCTCGGATCCCAAAGTTCGTCCCAATGAGAGTTTTTCATCCTGTTTGGACAAAACTGAAGGGATAAAAGCCCTTTTGCAGCGGAAACTTACAGAAACCTTAACTCAGTTTTTTTTAATTTGGATTAAAATACCAATACGTTTGGCAAACAAAATACAGGAGTATAATTAAATAAAAACTACTGAATTTTAATTATAAAACATGCATCTCTTAAACAAAAAAACTCTAGATTCCAATCTAGAAGTGGATCCTAATGATCCTAGAATTCAAGAATGACTTACCCTTGAAGATTTCTTGAATTGCTTCGCCAAAATTCCTTGGTTCTCCACTGGAAAATATTCACGAACACCACCAAAATGGTTGCACCGGTATTCTCTTGAAGGATGTGCGAAAAGTGCTTGTGGAAGCGAAAATTTTCTAAAGGGTTGGGAGAATTTTCTTCTCTGTATCCTTGAGAGAAATTGCAGAGAGATCTAGAGAGGGAGAGGGAGAGAATGGCGTGTGAATGAGGGCTGCGTTAACCTACTCAACAAAAAATGGGATTAAATTGGGGAGTGGTTATTTTTACCGATGAAACTTCCCACTCCCTAATTTAACTCCCCTTCACACGTACACACTTATCAGTTCAACTAACTGATAATTAAATTAATTAATAATTCTAAATTATTAACCAATTTATAATAATATAATTAATTTAACAATTAAATTAACTAATTATTATAATTAATGTAAATCATATATTTACATAACATTCCCACATAACCTAAAGTTTTAATCTAATTCAATTAAATTAAATTTAATTGAATTGAATTAAAACAATAATTAATTAATTCTCTAATTAATTAATATCATAATTAAATATCTCATATTTAATTATATTCCTCTCAAAAATAAACTATAGTATTAATGTACATCTAATGTGCATTAATTATAACCTATAGTTTTATAATATGAATCAAATTCATATTTTATTTTACTATTCAAACCACTTCGAATATTCAATTCTCCCTTAGAAATTTACCTCAACGCCCTTATAGAGCTACCGGTGGGACCTAATGGACCTACAGATCAGAAGCTCCAACGATGTGAGATTAATTGGCTAAACTCATTAACCAAATTAATCAATGTTCGTTAACTGTGGTTCACTCCACTATAGAACCATAGCTGCACTCTTCTCACTGCAGATATATTTCTGTGTCCACGGATATCGACCGTTAACAGCAAGTTAGCCCTTCACGTGTGTTCGTACCCCAGCTAGGTCAAATTACCGTTTTACCCCTAGGCTACCTCTTGGTCCTTAAGTACCAGTGCTCCTCTAATGAACAACCTGTTTGTGGTCCAACCAGCAAACAGAAATCCCTCTCGTGCCATGAAGAGGGTAGGGCCCATTGTTCAAGACCCGGAGACACCACTTAAGGGAACACACCTCTACTTACCCTAATATCGGGAAGGAGTGAATTCCATCTTGTAAGACTACGTTCCCAGCTCCCCACTCGGTCTTGTCCCCAAAATGGTAGGCTTATTGAGTCGGCGAACAGGCCACTCTCACCCGTACAAATCAAAGGACAATCCCTCATGGACAGGAGTCCATAATCCACTCAGGATTAAGGCCAAGTTGCCTAGGTCATCCTAGTGAAATAGAAACCAAACTAACTAACGGTGTTACAGTTAGTGGTTAACTATTTCGCGGTCCGGTCTTTGTGCAAACTCATTGCACAGGATACCCCCACTCACATGTCAACCACATGAACGCGTTGGATCATTACGTTTGTATCAATATACAAAGCGGGCCGTATCCATAGTGTCACCAGGATAAGGTACCCAGCCTTATCCCTATACTACAGACCCTTTAGGCTAAAACTTGAACATTGATCCCCGTATGTCCCTACATACTAGTTCAAGCCTCATTCTATTAGCCATGGATGTTTAGTTTATTGGATTAGGGTTAACAAGACAAGATATAATACAAACATTGAATAATACATCACTTTATTAATGTTCGGTCAAAAGTACATTTACTATCTACGAGTTTTAGGGCATAAAACCCAACAAAAACTTGGTCCAAACTTTGCTCCGTTTGAGTTTTGGAGAGTTCGAAACTCAAAGTTCGGCCCAATTTCTTTAGGTGGTTTGGACGACAAATGGTCCAAATATTGCTCCGTTTCTGTTTTTGAGAGCTCGGATCCCAAAGTTCGTCGCAATGAAAGTTTTTCATCCTGTTTGGACAAAACTTGGTCCAAACTTTGCTCCGTTTGAGTTTTGGAGAGTTCGAAACTCAAAGTTCGGCCCAATGAGAGTTCTTTAGGTGGTTTGGACGACAAATGGTCCAAATATTGCTCCGTTTCTGTTTTTGAGAGTTCGGATCCCAAAGTTCGTCCCAATGAGAGTTTTTCATCCTGTTTGGACAAAACTTGGTCCAAACTTTGTCCCGTTTGAGTTTTGGAGAGTTTGAAACTCAAAGTACGACCTTATGAGAGTTCTTTAGGTGGTTTGGACGACAAATGGTCCAAACCTTGCTCCGTTTCTGTTTTTTAGAGCTCGGATGCCAAAGTTCGTCCCAATGAGAGTTTTTCATCCTGTTTGGACAAAACTTGGTCCAAACTTTGTCCCGTTTGAGTTTTGGAGAGTTTGAAACTCAAAGTACGACCCAATGAGAGTTCTTTAGGTGGTTTGGACGACAAATGGTCCAAACCTTGCTCCGTTTCTGTTTTTTAGAGCTCGGATCCCAAAGTTCGTCCCAATGAGAGTTTTTCATCTTGTTTGGACGAACTTGGTCAAAACTTTTCTCCGTTTGAGTTTTGGAGAGTTTGGAACTCAAAGTTCGGCCCAATGAGAGTTCTTTAGGTGGGTTGGACGACAAATGGTCCAAACCTTGCTCCGTTTCTGATTTTGGGACCTTGGATCCCAAAGTTCGTCCCAATGAGAGTTTTTCATCTTGTTTTGACGAACTTGGTCCAAACTTTGCTCCGTTTGAGTTTTGGAGAGTTTGAAACCTAAAGTTCGGTCCAATGAGAGTTCTTTAGGTGGTTTGGACGACAAACGGTCCAAACCTCGCTCCGTTTTTGTTCTTGAGAGCTCGGATCCCAAAGTTCGTCCCAATGAGAGTTTTTCATCTTGTTTGGACGAACTTGGTCCAAACCTTTCTCCGTTTGAGTTTTGGAGAGTTTGGAACTCAAAGTTCGGCCCAATGAGAGTTCTTTAGGTGGGTTGGACGACAAATGGTCGAAACCTTGCTCCGTTTCTGTTTTTGGGACCTTGGATCCCAAAGTTCGTCCCAATGAGAGTTTTTCATCTCTTTTTGACGAACTTGGTCCAAACTTTGCTCCGTTTGAGTTTTGGAGAGTTTGAAACTCAAAGTTCGATCCAATGAGAGTTCTTTAGGTGGTTTGGACTACAAACGGTCCAAACCTCGCTCCGTTTTTGTGCTTGAGAGCTCGGATCCCAAAGTTCGTTCCAATAAGAGTTTTTCATCTTGTTCGGACGAACCTGGCCCAAACTTTTCTCTGTTTGAGTTTTGGAGAGTTTGAAACTCAAAAATCGGCCCAATGAGAGTTCTTTAGGTCGTTTGGGAGACAAATGGTCTAAATATTGCTCCGTTTCTGTTTTTGAGAGCTCGAATCCCAAAGTTCGTCCCAAAGAGAGTTTTTCATCCTGTTTGGACAAAACTTGGTCCAAACTTTGCTCCGTTTGAGTTTTCGAGAGTTTGAAACTCAATGTTCGGCCCAATGAGAGTTCTTTAGGTGGTTTGGACGAGAAATGGTCCAAACCTTTCTCCGTTTCTGTTTTTGAGACCTTGGATCCCAAAATTCGTCCCAATTAGAGTTTTTCATCTTGTTTGGACGAACTTGGTCAAAACTTTTCTCTGTTTGAGTTTTGGAGAGTTTGAAACTCAAAGTTCGGTCCAATGAGAGTTCTTTAGGTGGTTTGGACGACAAACGGTCCAAACCTCGCTCCGTTTTTGTTCTTGAGAACTCGGATCCCAAAGTTCGTCCCAATGAGAGTTTTTCATCTTGTTCGGACGAACCTGGTCCAAACTTTTCTCCGTTTGAATTTTGGAGAGTTTGAAACAAAAAGTTCGGCCCAATGAGAGTTCTTTAGGAGGTTTGGACGACAAATGGTCCAAACCTTGCTCCGTTTCTGTTTTTGAGAGCTCGGATCCCAAAGTTCGTCCCAATGAGAGTTTTTCATCCTGTTTGGACAAAACTTGGTCAAAACTTTGCTCCGTTTGAGGTTTGGAGAGTTCGAAACTCAAAGTTCGGCCCAATGAGAGTTCTTTAGGTGGTTTGGATGACAAATGGTCCAAATATTGCTCCGTTTCTGTTTTTTAGAGCTCGGATCCCAAAGTTCGTCCCAATGAGAGTTTTTCATCTTGTTTGGACGAACTTCGTCCAACGTTTTCTCCGTTTGAGTTTTGGTGAGTTTGAAACTCAAAGTTCGGCCCAATGAGTGTTCTTTAGGTGGTTTGGACGAAAAATGTTCCAAACCTTGCTTCGTTTCTGTTTTTGAGAGCTCGGATCCCAAACTTCGTCCCAATGAGAGTTTTTCATCTTCTTTGGACGAACTTGGTCCAAACTTTGCTCTGTTTGAGTTTTGGAGGGTTTGAGACTCAAAGTTCGGCCTAATGAGAGTTCTTTAGGTGGTTGGGACGAGAAATGGTCAAAACCTGTCTCCGTTTCTGTTTTTGAGATCTCGGATCCCAAAGTTCGTCCCAATGAGAGTTTTTCATCTTGTTTGGACGAACTTGGTCCAAACTTTTCTCCGTTTGAGTTTTGGAGAGTTTGAAACTCAAAGTTCGGCCCAATGAGAGTTCTTTAGGTGGTTTGGGCGACAAATGGACCAAACCTTGCTCCGTTTCGATTTTTGAGAGCTCGGATCCCAAAGTTCGTCCCAATGAGAGTTTTTCATCTTTTTTGGACGAACTTGGTCCAAACTTTGCTCCGTTTAAGTTTTGGAGAGTTTGAAACTCAAAGTTCGGCCCAATGAGACTTCTTTAGGTGGTTTGGACGAGAAGTGGTCCAAACCTTGCTCCGTTTTGTTTTTTGAGATCTCGGATCCCAAAGTTCATCCCAATGAGAATTTTTCTTATTGTTTGGACGAACTTGGTCAAAACTTTGCTCCGTTTGAGTTTTGGACAGTTTGAAACTCAAAGTTCGGCCCAATGAGAGTTCTTTACGTCGTTTGGACGACAAATGGTCCAAACCTTGCTCCGTTTCTGTTTTTGAGAGCTCGAATCCCAAAGTTCGTCCAGATGAGAGTTTTTCATCCTGTTTGGACAAAACTGTGTCCAAACTTTGCTCCGTTTGAGTTTTGGAGAGTTTGAAACTCAAAGCTCGGCCCAATGAGAGTTCTTTAGGTGGTTTGGGCGACAAATGGACCAAACCTTGCTCCGTTTCGATTTTCGAGAGCTCGGATCCCAAAGTTCGTCCCAATGAGAGTTTTTCATCTTGTTTGGACGAACTTGGTCCAAACTTTGCTCCGTTTGAGTTTTGGAGAGTTTGAAACTCAAAGTTCGGCCCAATGAGACTTCTTTAGGTGGTTTGGACTACAAATGGTCCAAACCTTGCTACTTTTCTGTTTTTGAGAGCTCGAATCCCAAAGTTTGTCCCAATGAGAGTTTTTCATCCTGTTTGGACAAAACGGTGTCCAAACTTTGCTCCGTTTAAGTTTTGGAGAGTTTGAAACTCAAAGTTCGGCCCAATGAGAGTTCTTTAGGTGGTTTGGACGACAAATGGTCCAAACCTTGCTCCGTTTCTGTTTTTGAGAGCTCGGATCTCAAAGTTCGTCCCAATGAGAGTTTTTCATCCTATTTGGACAAAACTTGGTCCAAACTTTGCTCCGTTTGAGTTTTGGAGAGTTTGAAACTCAAAGTTGGGCTCAATGAGAGTTCATTAGGTGGTTTGGACGAGAAATGGTCAAAACTTGTCTCCGTTTCTGTTTTTGAGATCTCGGATCC
The DNA here is from genome assembly GCA_017139565.1 of Luffa aegyptiaca. Lineage (NCBI taxonomy): Eukaryota > Viridiplantae > Streptophyta > Magnoliopsida > Cucurbitales > Cucurbitaceae > Luffa > Luffa aegyptiaca. Next base: position 21,614,659 of record CM029395.1, read on the forward strand.
CAAATTTCGTCCCAATTAGAGTTTTTCATCCTGTTTGGACAAAACTTTGTCCAAACTTTGCTCCGTTTGAGTTTTGGAGAGTTTGAAACTCAAAGTTCGTCCCAATGAGAGTTGTTTAGGTAGTTTGGACGATAAATGGTCCAAACCTCGCTCCGTTTCTGTTTTTGAGAGCTCGGATCCCAAAGTTCGTCCCAATGAGAGTTTTTCATCTTGTTTGGACGAACTTGGACCAATTTTTTCTCCGTTTGAGTTTTGGAGAGCTTCAAACTCAAAGTTCGGCCCAATGCTCTTTCTTTAGGTGGTTTGGACGACAAATGGTCCAAACCTCACTCCGTTTCTGTTTTTGAGAGCTGAGATCCCAAAGTTCGTCCCACTGAGAGTTTTTCATCCTGTTTGGACAAAACTTGATCCAAACTGATGGTGTTCATATAACACATGCGGAAGTAATTTTAGGATCAGAGGCACTTAACTACATCAATTTTAGAAAATGAAAACATGCTGTCCAAGTACCGTAAGGAGAGAGCAGAATTTTTACCAACCTTTTGGAGACCGATTCAACAACTCCCTTGGATTCCTTTGATCACGAACGGTGTGTGGACCACCTCTAGTGTCTTCCCTACTATTCTCCGGGCCAAGAACGACTTGTGGGAGTCTATAGAGATAGGGAATGGGAAGGGAATGCTTGAAGGTTCAAGCACTAGAGAGATATATGGAGATGAGTGAGTTTGAGACCAAAATCCAGCAACATAACAATATGGAAAATGGCTCTCCTTCCTTTGAATCTGATTCATACTCCTTATATAGACATCTTCCATGCAAAGAGAAGCCTCATGACACTAGACACATTGGTGAAATTGCAACTCAAAGTGGATTCTAGGTGTTTAATTCACAACACATGCAACTAGTGCATGGTTGTGTTGTTTTCCACTATGCATCAACATGCAAGAGTGGGAATGCCACTAAATGCACTTAAAATTGAATCTAAATTCTCAATTTTCAGCTTGCAATTCATTCCTATTTCAATTCAAAATTGAAATTGATTTCTAGGCAATTAATTTGTACAATTCCAAGTAATTTTTACATGATTAATCCAATTAATCTTTATCACCTAGTGCCATGAATTATATATGATTCCTAATACATATATATGGTATTCAAAACACTTTTAAATACTCCATCTCTCATTTTCTAATTTAATTCATAATTAAATTATTGTGTCAAACACAATTTACGATAATACCCGTTTTCCCGATTTTGAACGATTCAAAGCTTTCTATCTTTTTGTTCTAGGCTTTGTTCCGATATGAGCTAGTAGGGGGACCTAATGGACCTATAGATCATGGGCTCCAACGATTCGAGGCTAACCGACTAATCTCATTATCCAAGCTAGCCAACATTCGTTAACTACCGGGACACTCCACTATAGCCCGATTGTTGCACTCCCCTCACTATAGACATATTTTTTGTCCACTTGATTTAACCATGATTAGTAAGTCGATCCTTCACAGGTTGTTCGTAGCTATAGCTAGGTCAAAAGCCCGTTTTACCCCTATAGTACTTCTAGTTCCTTATGTCCCACTGATCCTCTAATGAACAATTGGTTTATGGTCCAACCAATAAACCGAGTCCCTCTCGGGCCAATGAGAGGGCGGGATCCCTTTGTTTAAGCCCCGGAGTCAACACTTAAGGGAACAACCTCTCTACTATCCCTAATTCGGGTAGGAGTGAATTCCTTCTTGCACGACTATGTCCCCAGCTATCTACTCGTTCCTATCCCTGAAATGGGAGGCTTATTGAGTCGGCGATACTGAGCCACTCTCACCTATGCAGATCTAAGGATAAGTCCGAATAAACAGGAGTTCATAGTTAGCTCAGGATTAAGATCGAGTTACCTAGGTCATCACATGAAATAGTCAGTCTCGTCAGTAAACGGTGTTATAAAGCGAGAGCGACTTATTTCTTGGTCCTAGTCTTATGCAAACTCATTGCATAGGACGCCCCCACTCGCATGTCTCTACATGGACGATTTAGGATCACATAGTCTATACCATCTATAAAGTGGGTCGCGTCTCATAGTGTCTCCAGAATAAGGTACCCAACCCTATTCCTATACTATAGACCGTTTTGGCTATTACTCAAGCTTGATCCACTTTTATGTCTCTACATAAAGCTCAAGTGTTCATCCTATAGCCATGGATCTTAGTTTATTGGATTTGGGTTATTATATGTGCAATTTACTTTATTCAGTAATAACTTTACTGAATTAATCTCGATAACGCCTTTATCGAATAAGTATATAATTCGTTTAACATTCACTATCTACGAGTTTTAGGACACCAATCCCAACAATCTCCCACTTGAACTAAAACTCTAGTTTAGTGGGATGTACTATAATCTATAACAGCAGTGGGTGAATAAATACTTGTATTAATAACAAAGTAAAAATACAATAAACTAGGGCATCTAAATACCCAGTCTACTGAGGCATCGATATACCGGTTACAATTCTCCCACTTGACCTAGATTATTTCTGGTACATTTCTCGCAGACCTAGACCTTCTAGATGACTCTCGAACACTTTAGCCGTGAGAACCTTCGTGAATGGATCAGCAATGTTGTGCTCCGACGCTATCTTCGTGACGATCACGTCTCCTCGGTGCACAATCTCCCTGATGAGATGGTATTTCCTTTCGATGTGCTTGCCTCTCTTATGGCTGCGAGGTTCCTTTGAGTTTGCAACTGCGCCGCTATTATCACAATACAAGGTGATAGGCAGATGCATATTCGGAATGACTTCCAAGTCAGTTAGGAACTTCCTGAGCCATACTGCCTCTTTTGCTGCTTCGCAAGCGGCTACATATTCGGCCTCCATGGTCGAGTCTGCAATGCATCCTTGCTTGATGCTACGCCATACTATTGCTCCTCCATTTAGAGTGAATACTGACCCCGATGTAGATTTCCTCGAATCTTTATCGGTTTGAAAGTCAGAATCAGTGTATCCTGTAAGGATCAAATCCTTCGAACCATACACGAGCATATAGTCCCTCGTTCTCCTTAGAAATTTGAGGATATTTTTAACGGCTGTCCAGTGATCGAATCCTGGATTTGATTGATATCTACTGACAATCCCTACTGCATAACAAATGTCAGGCCTTGTACACAACATGGCATACATTAGGCTACCTACTGCAGAGGCATAGGGAAAACTTCTCATGTCCTCAACTTCTTGAGGTGTCTGAGGACATTGTTCCTTAGACAAGTTAATTCTGTTCCTGAAAGGTAATAGTCATTTCTTGGAATTTTGCATTTTATATCTAACGAACAATTTGTCGATATAAGACGCTTGAGGCAGGGCTAGCGTTTTGTTCTTTCGGTTTCGAACAATTTGGATCCCTAGAACAAATTGTGCCTCACCCAAATCTTTCATTTGGAATTGAGTTGCTAGCCATAGTTTAATGTCAGTTAGATAACCTACATCATTCCCAATGAGTAGGATATCATCCACATACAGTACTAAGAAAGCTAAGGAGTTGTTGATGATCCTTTTGTAAACACAAGGTTCATCAACGTTTTGTTCAAAGCCATAAGATTTGATCGCAGTATCAAATCTCATCTTCCAGGATCTAGACGCTTGTTTTAATCCATAAATGGATTGTTTAAGCTTGCAAACTTTTTGCTCTTGATCTTGAGCAATGAACCCTTCTGGCTGAGACATGTAGATACTTTCTTCAAGATTGCCGTTCAGAAAGGCAGTCTTGACATCCATTTGCCATATTTCGTAATCGTAAAACGTGGCGATGGATAAAAGTATCCTGATCGACTTCAACATGGCAACAGGGGAGAAGGTTTCTTCATAGTCAATCCCCTCCCGCTGGGTAAAAACCCTTTGCCACAAGTCGTGCCTTAAAGGTTTGTACCTTTCCAGCAGCATCTCGTTTTCTCTTGTAGATCCATTTACACCCTATGGGTCTAACCCCTTCAAGTTGATCTACAAGATCCCATACTGAGTTAAAATGCATGGACTCGATTTCCAAGTCCATGGCTTTAATCCACTCGTTCTTGTCAACATCATCCATTGCCTGTTTAAAGGTTAATGGATCCTCGATTCCGTCATGAGGTATGACGACTGGAGTTTCAGTTAAACCCAAATAGCGATCAGGTCGTCTAACAACCCTCCCACTACGTCGAGGTTCTCTTATTTCTTGAGAAGGACGTGATTGACTCGAGGTGCCAGCATCATCAACAACTCTTGTTGATGTTTCGGTAGCTTCGTTAGATAGTTCACTTAATACGACTTTACTTCGTGGCTTGTGTTCTCTGAGGTGGTCTTCTTCTAGGAATGTAGCATTTGTCGATACAAGTACTTTATTTTCCTCAGGAACGAAGAAGTATCCACCTCTTGTTTCTTTGGGATAGCCTACAAATAGGCAAAATCTAGAACGAGGCTCCAATTTCTTTGGGTTTGCATCTAGCACGTATGCAGGGCATCCCCAAATTCTGAAATGTCGTAAACTAGCTTTACGACCTTTCCAGAGCTCAAACGGTGTTTCAGAAACACTCTTTGATGGAACTACGTTCAAGATATAAACTGCAGTTTCTACTGTATATCCCCAAAACGAGTTAGGCAACTGAGCATAACTCATCATCGAACGAACCATGTCCAACAAGGTTCTGTTTCTCCTTTCTGATACACCGTTTTGCTGAGGTGTACCAGGGGCTGAGAGTTGGGACGTAATTGTAAACCCGAGACTTCTCTAGGATCATTTTCTCTTGTCATCTCTTGTTGGGATTACTAAGTTAAAATAAGAAAGGAAAGAAAAGAAAAGGAAAAGGAATAGGAAAATGGAAGGAAAAGAAAAAAAAAAGAGAGAAAAGAAATCAGCAAAGAAAAAGAAAAGAGAAAAGAAAGGAAGTGGAAATGGACAGCACAAAGCCCACCACCGACAACCACATTTTTCAGCCCAATTTCATTTCATTTCTCCATCATTTTCCATTAAAACTTTCAGAGCACTTTGAGGAGAGAGTGAAGGAAGAAGAAGAAGAAGAATTTCGTGGTTTGAGGTTGAAGAAGATAGGAAAAAGTTCATGCAAAGCCAGCCATTGCAGAATCTGGGTGCAAACTGTCAACCTCTGGTCTTTTATTCGGTTTGAGCTACACAGAAGGAATCAAGAGGTGAGGTTTGATTTTCTTGAAATTTAGTTCATTTTCTAACAAATTTCATGAAGGAAGCTTGACCTAAATCGTATGAGAAGTTGATGTTTTTTGGAATGGAAAACAGAGCACAGGATTTTCGAGCAAAGCAGGAGGATCTCTGGTTTTCTCTGATGCTTTGAGCATTCTGGGGTGTACAAGTTGAATCAGAAGCTCTATTTGGTATGGTTGGAAATATTATTCAATTATCAACAACTTTCATGAAGAATTCGTGAGCCAAAAATGACTTTAAGTAGGTTTAATTTCAGGAGGAAGATAAAGGGTAACAGAGAAGCTCGAATCTGTGTTGTCTGACTTCGGGGCATTTCTGGACAAATTGGTTGGGAATCGCGTTTTCATTTCTTCCGGTAAGTTGTAGAGTGTTCGAAAATGAAGAGTTTGATGTGTATTTCATTAATTTTGGTTCAGTATTGAGGAAGTTATGGGTATTGGAAGTTAGGGTATAGAATCTGGAAAATCTGGAAAGTAGAATTGTGAATGTGATTCTTAATCCAATTGTTTAAAAATTCATGAGCATGGAAAGACAAAGCTATCTATGGTTCTAATGCTCGGTTTTGGTTATTTGACAGGCCAAGAGAAAATAGGTCGAGCCTACAAAACGGGGAACTAGATAAGACTGTGAGTGACAAAATGAATTTCGAAAATGTTCTTAAACGGTTGTTCATGATTATATGTTTTATATGCTTTACCATGAATGATATATGATTTTTATGAACGGTTTCAAGCATGAGTTTTGAGCTCAGATTTTCTAATGAGGTTTATATACGAGCACGTGTCTAATGACTTTATGAAAAATAGCTGAAACGATATCTTTTAAAGTAAAGTATGGATTAGCAAGTACTTTTAAACGATTTCCAGTTTTCATGAGCAAGCTGAGTAAGCTTAAGTTTTACGAAAGATAACGATAAGCAGGCATGTTTTAATGTTTTCATGTGGTTTTTCTGAGATTTCTATTGACTACATGACTGAGATATTGAGCCCGAGGCTATATGGTACCGTGTGCACACAGGTTATATTCCGTTGTTGACGTTGAGTGTACTCCGTGACAACGATGCTGTCGTGAGTGCTGGGCAGGCCCCACTACGACAGAGACGATGGGAGTGCTGGGCGGGCCCCACTACATCGTAGGACTAGTAAACGTTGGTTGTACTGGGCGTGCCCTACACAACGTAGATCGGTCATGTTAGTTAAAACGTTTGATGTACTTGATATGCCTTGCTAGATTTTTAATGACGAACTTGCGAGATATTTTAGAAAGCCTTTTTCATTACACATTTATGTTAAACGCTTTGATTGAGCATATTTATACGTTTAAAGGTTTATCACGTGTTTGACTTCCGGATTTAGAGTTTTAAAGTTAGTCACTCACTGGGCTTCGTAGCTCATCCTTTCAAAATGTTTTTCCACTTTCAGGTAGAGATCGAGCTCCCGGTGCCTGATACACTGCCAACGTCTGCTGAAAGTTCTAGATCAAGCTCCAGTACGTGGTTGGAGTTATATATTGAGTCCGTTCATATTGTAAATGTTTTGTAAGGGTTGTATAATATCGTCCTAGAGGTCGTGGATGTATAACCCTAGTTGTATATGTTTTGGTCGTGACATCTATATCAGGTTACTTTCCAAACCAGGTTATGTAAGGGCTGCACCATGTGTATGTTGAAAGGTTTCCGTGGATTCCGCTGTGTGGTGTCTCATATAGAATGTTTTATATCTATGATTAGTATGTTTATCAGGTTCAGCGTTTCAATAGGGTCAACAGGGATCGTTAGAGGTGACGATGTCTGTTGGCTTCACGCCGTCTTTCGGGCTAAGCTAGCAGGTGGTCCGGGAGGGGGTGTGACAGTAATTCCATGCTCTATCAAATAGTCTTGAAAACTTGAGTCCATATACTCTCCACCTCGATCGGATCGAAGTGTTTTTATCGTCTTACCTAATAGGTTCTCAACCTCAGTCTTGTACTCTTTGAACTTTTCAAAAGCCTCGGACTTATGATGCATTAGGTAGAGATAGCCATACCTCGAATAATCATCAATGAAACTGATGAAATATTCGTACCCTCCTCAAGCTCTAATGTTCATTGGTCCACAGAGGTCCGAATGAATGAGCTCTAGGGGCTCTTTGGCACGATAACCTTTTCCGGTAAAAGGTCGTTTTGTCATCTTGCCCTCAAGGCATGACTCACAAGGAGGCAACGAGTTATCTTCTAACTTGTTTAGAAGTCCACTCTTGACCAATCTTCCAATCCTATTGAGGTTGATATGGCCTAACCTCAAGTGCCAGAGATAGGTATCTTGAGAAACTCTTCGCTTTTTAGGTTGAGTCTCAGCGGTTTTAAACATCTCGTGATTTAAAATAGCTTTAGACTCAATTGGTTTCAAAACATACAATTTATTCTTCAAGTTTGCAGAGCAAACATCAATACCTCTTTTAGTTATGAACGCTTCATTAACAGAAAAAGAAATTGAGTAACCTTGTTCTAATAAACAAGATAAAGAAATCAAATTTCTTTTAATTTTCAGAACTATGTACACATTATCTAATATCATGTAACGTTCCTTGGTGAAGAATAATTTTACGTCTCCCACTGCAATAGCCGAGATGACTTCTCCTGTTCCAACTTTAAGAGTCATCTCTCCAGCTATTAGCTGTTGCCAGGAACTCATTCCTTGAAATGAAGAACATACGTGATTAGTGGCACCTGAATCGAGTATCCAGGCAGAATCGTCGTTTTCCACTAAACACGTTTCCAAGACTAATAAATCGCATTTAGAGTCGTGGATCATGTTTTTCTTGGCTATGCAGTTAGTTTGAGGACATTCCTCAGTTGAGACCAAACCTAAATTCTTTGCCACGTGTTTAGCGTTTAAGCAAATATTCTTAGTCGTATGTACTAAACCGTTTAATTTGGCATTTGACAAAGCACATACGTTTTTCGACATATTGCTGAAACAAACAAATTAATCTCTATTAGAAACATGCACTAAACCCATAAATGACATTTATCCAATCAGATTTAGCAAAAGCAATCATCGACCCATATATACAATTGATTTATTTTGCAACGATACTTCAGGGGTTTAGAATAACCGCTACCGTAGGGCAGTCAGCTACTCCTCCTCTGAATCGAGACAATCTCGGCCAAATATTATTCCCAGAATAACTCTTACTCCAATAGTTATTAGCTAACGTTAATTTGGCCAAGACCATCTTGTAAGTGTTACCCATCATTTTCAGATCGCAGAGGACGGCCCCAACAATGCCACCGTAGGGAAGAGCTAATGTTGGGAATAGCCCTAGGAAACCCTATCCATTTCTGGAGTTTGCATTGTTCTGAATCCCATGCGCAAGCCCTCTGTAGGGTGATCGCTCACAGGGCGACTCGCAGGCAGCGCATAGGAATCTCACGGTGCAACCTAATGATGGAGACCGCAGGATACGTTTGACACGTTTCCTTCTCCCACTTACTATGAACACTTTCCCCATTCACCTTGATATTAACCCATGCAAACACCATCCGTAGGGGGACGCTCCCAGGGCACCTCGAGGCCAAGCATGGATCTCACGGTGTGAACTCTGGGGGACGTGAGAGTAGAAACTTAATATGAATATTTCGTTTCTATACTTTTCCTCCCACTAAAGTGTTGTAAAGTTTTAGGGTCTTATTACTTAGGTAAATTCCGGCTAAATGAATCTATCTAAGTCTATGCCTTATTAAACAAGGTCTTTACACTAAATGTCTAGGTGATTAAACACTTTTAATAACCTAGTGACATTGCATGCTAGTAAGACTATGGTTAATTCAACTCAGGTTCCGAACCATTTGCCGGGAGAGTTCCCTTATAACCAAGGTCTTATGTCCTACTTACTCGAATTTCAAAACTATTTTAAAAAACTAAGTAAGACATATTTCTAATCCTATTAGAAAAAGGCGATCTTAGGTCTATTTCATTTTAAACCATTTAAAGAATGATAAGATCCTTAGATCCTATGTTAGCATGCAACTCTTTGTTATAGATTTTACGGTTTCTATTCAACTTTTATAACTCTTATAACTTTTAATGAATAAACCCTATAACATGCTTTCTAATGGTGTTTTAAAGCATATAACAATCAATCATTCAAGTTATAACAAAAGCACCCTTTAGAAACAACCTATGTCTAGGTTTGTATAACTCTTTATACTACGATGTCTAGGTGATAACACTTTAAAACCTCACACCGCTCACGCATGCTCATAAAACTCGAGTTAACTTAACTCAAGAACCGACTCAATGCCCAGGTAGGAGGTGTTCCGTAAACCGTCAACTTAAATACCTCCAGCCTTAGACAGCATTTTGTCGGGTGAGTTCTCTCATAACCGTTGTTTTACAAGATATCGACCTAAACTATGCAAGTTGATCGAATTGTTGAAGGTTCATTAACCTAAGTGAGCATGCTCTTTATCTTGTTATAGATTTTAGATTTCTATCTCTTTTATAACAATTATAAAACAAATCCATAACAAGCCTAATTTGAGTATAACAATTATAATCAAACTAATGAAATTTCATGTTCATGCTTGGTTAATTTTATCATTTAATAATTATAACTATTATAAGAATTAATCAATTTTAATTAACCATTCAAGCATGAATCTCCCTAAATTAATACAACTCTTATATTAATAAAACATGAAATTTCCCTCATGCATTTGAATTAATAAATAACACTTATTCAAATTAAACAAATGCATGAACATGCTTTAATATGGTGGGGTTTTAAATATAAATGACATACATTATGCACATAAAATACTATTTAATTAAAACATACATTCAATAATGCATAATTAATTAAATTTACTAAAGTGAATTGGTTTTGGGATTTTTAATCAAGCAAAAAAAAAAAAAAAACTAAGATTATTACAATAATAATTTCAAATAGGGCTTGGACCGCTTCCGAACCATTCGAACCGACCCGAACCACCTTTGGATTGCTTGAACCGGACCATTTTACCGTTACGAGAAGAACGTACTTGAGCTGGAACTAAAAAATAGCATGCTGGAATTTTCGGCCAGCAGCGAGCAGTCTCCGAATTTCTTCAAATTGACGGCCTAAATGGACTCTATTGACTCTCAAATTTTACAGACTCCATATGAACACATTAAAGCCCATAAATATGTAGGCAATTACAATTAATTCCAACGAATTGACTGAAAATTAAAATCAATCCCAAAACCAATTTTCTTTAGTTTTTAGATAGTTTCATCATATGAAAAGCTACCCACCAAGCTAAAATTAATGCATGTTAGGTGCCTTAATCATGCTCTGATACCAATTGAAGGTGTTCATATAACACATGCGGAAGCAATTTTAGGATCGGAGGCACTTAACTACATCAATTTTAGAAAATGAAAACATGCTGTCCAAATACCGTAAGGAGAGAGCAGAATTTTTACCAACCTTTTGGAGACCGATTCAACAACTCCCTTTGATTCCTTTGATCACGAACGGTGTGTGGACCACCTCTAGTGTCTTCCCTACTACCAAGAACGACTTGTGGGAGTCTATAGAGATAGGGAATGGGAAGGGAATGCTTGAAGGTTCAAGCACTAGAGAGATATATGGAGATGAGTGAGTTTGAGACCAAAATCCAGCAGCATAACAATATGGAAAATGGCTCTCCTTCCTTTGAATCTGATTCATACTCCTCATATAGACATCTTCCATGCAAAGAGAAGCCTCATGACACTAGACACATGGTGAAATTGCAACTCAAAGTGGATTCTAGGTGTTTAATTCACAACACATGCAACTAGTGCATGGTTGTGTTGTTTTCCACTATGCATCAACATGCAAGAGTGGGAATGCCACTAAATCCACTTAAAATTGAATCTAAATTCTCAATTTTCAGCTTGCAATTCATTCCTATTTCAATTCAAATTTGAAATTGATTTCTAGGCAATTAATTTGTACAATTCCAAGTAATTTTTACATGATTAATCCAATTAATCTTTATCACCTAGTGCCATGAATTATATATGATTCCTAATACATATATATGGTATTCAAAACACTTTTAAATACTCCATCTCTCATTTCCTAATTTAATTCATAATTAAATTATTGTGTCAAACACAATTTACGATAATACCCGTTTTCCCGATTTTGAACGATTCAAAGCTTCCTATCTTTTTGTTGTAGGCTTTGTTCCGATATGAGCTAGTAGGGGGACCTAATGGACCTATAGATCGTGGGCTCCAACGGTTCGAGGCTAACCGACTAATCTCATTATCCAAGCTAGCCAACATTCGTTAACTACCGGGACACTCCACTATAGCCCGATTGTTGCACTCCCCTCACTATAGACATATTTTTTGTCCACTTGATTTAACCATGATTAGTAAGTCGATCCTTCACAGGTTGTTCGTAGCTATAGCTAGGTCAAAAGCTCGTTTTACCCCTATAGTACTTCTAGTTCCTTAAGTCCCACTGATCCTCTATTGAACAATTGGTTTATGGTCCAACCAATAAACCGAGTCCCTCTCGGGCCAATGAGAGGGCGGGATCCCTTTGTTCAAGCCCCGGAGTCAGCACTTAAGGGAACAACCTCTCTACTATAACTACTTCGGGTAGGAGTGAATTCCTTCTTGCACGACTATGTCCCCAGCTATCTACTCGTTCCTATCCCTGAAATGGGAGGCTTATTGAGTCGGCGATACTGAGCCACTCTCACCTATGCAGATCTAAGGATAAGTCCGAATAAATAGGAGTTCATAGTTAGCTCAGGATTAAGATCGAGTTACCTAGGTCATCACATGAAATAGTCAGTCTCGTCAGTAAACGGTGTTATAAAGCGAGAGCGACTTATTTCTTGGTCCTAGTCTTATGCAAACTCATTGCATAGGACGCCCCCACTCGCATGTCTCTACATGGACGATTTAGGATCACATCGTCTATACCATCTATAAAGTGGGTCGCGTCTCATAGTGTCTCCAGAATAAGGTACCCAACCCTATCCCTTTACTATAGACCGTTTTGGCTATTACTCAAGCTTGATCCACTTTTATGTCTCTACATAAAGCTCAAGTGTTCATCCTATACCCATGGATCTTAGTTTATTGGATTTGGGTTATTATATGTGCAATTTACTTTATTTAGTAATAACTTTACTGAATTAATCTCGATAACGCATTTATCGAATAAGTATATAATTCGTTTAACATTCACTATCTACGAGTTTTAGGACACCAATCCCAACACAAACTTTGCTCCGTTTCAGTATTGGAGAGTTTGAAACTAAAAGTTCGGCCCAATGAGAGTTCTTTAGGTGGTTTGGACGACAAATAGTCCAGACATTGCTCCGTTTCTGTTTTTGAGAGCTCGGAACCCAAAGTTCGTCCCAATGAGAGTTTTTCATCTTGTTTGGACGAAACTTGGTCCAAACTTTGCTCCGTTTGAGTTTTGAAGAGTTTGAAACTAAAAGTTCGGCCCAATAAGAGTTCTTCAGGTGGTTTGGACGAGAAATGGTCCAAACCTTGCTCCGTTTCTGTTTTTGAGATCTCGGATCCCAAAGTTCGTCCCAATGAGAGTTTTTCATCTTGTTTGGACGAACTTGGTCCAAACTTTGCTCCGTTTGAGTTTTGGAGAGTTTGAAACTCAAAGTTCGGCCCAATGAGAGTTCTTTAGGTAATTTGGACGACAAGTGGTCCAAACCTCGCTCGTTTCTTTTTTTGAGAGTTCGGATCCCAAAGTTCGTCCCAATGAGAGTTTTTCATCTTGTTTGGATGAACTTGGTCCAAACTTTGCTCCATTTGAGTTTTGGAGAGTTTGAAACTCAAAGTTCGGCCCAATGAGAGTTCTTTAGGTGGTTTGACGATAAATGGTCCAAACCTTGCTCTGTTTCTGTTTTTGACAGCTCGGATCCCAAAGTTCGTCCCAATGAGAGTTTTTCATCATCTTTGGACAAAACATGGTCCAAACCTTGCTCCATTTGAGTTTTGGAGAGTTTGAACCTTAAAGTTCGGCCCAATGAGAGTTCTTTAGGAGGTTTGGACGACAAATGGTCCAAACCTCGTTCCGTTTCTGTTTTTGAGAGCTCGGATCCCAAAGTTCGTCCCAATGAGAGTTTTTCATCTTGTTTGGACGAACTTTGTCCAAACTTTTCTCCGTTTGAGTTTTGGAGAGTTTGAAACTCAAAGTTCGGCCCAAAGAGAGTTCTTTAGGTTGTTTGGACGACAAATGGTCCAAACCTTGCTCCGTTTCTGTTTTTGAGAGCTCGGAACCCAAAGTTCGTCCCAACGAGAGTTTTTCATCTTATTTGGACAAAACTTGATCCAAACTTTGCTCCGTTTGAGTTTTGGAGAGGTTGAAACTCAAAGTTCGACCCAATGAGAGTTCTTTAGGTGGTTTGGACGAGAAATGGTCCAAACCTTGCTCCGTTTCTGTTTTTGAGAGCTCGGAACCCAAAGTTCGTCCCAATGAGAGTTTTTCATCTTGTTTGGACGAACTTGGTCCAAACTTTTCTCGTTTGAGTTTTTGAGAGTTTGAAACTCAAAGTTCGGCATAATGAGAGTTCTTTAGGCGGCTTGGAAAACAAATGGTCCAAACCTTGTTCCGTTTTGTTTTTGAGAGCTCGGATCCGAAAGTTCGTCCCAATGAGAGTTTTTCATCCTGTTTTGACAAAACCTTGTCAGAACTTTGCTCCGTTTGAGTTTTGGAGAGTTTGAAACTCAAAGTTCGGCTCAATGAGAGTTCTTTAGGTGGTTTGGACGAGAAATTGTCCAAACTTGTCTCCATTTCTGTTTTTGAGATCTCGGATCCCAAAGTTCGTCCCAATGAGAGTTTTTCATCAATTTTTGACAAAACTTGGTCCAAACTTTGCTCCGTTTGAGTTTTGGAGAGTTTGAAACTCAAAGTTCGGCCCAATGAGAGTTCTTTAGGTGGTTTGGACTACAAATGGTCGAAACCTCGCTCCGTTTCTGTTTTTGAGAGTTCGGATCCCAAAGTTCATCCCAATGAGAGTTTTTCATCTTGTTTGGACGAAGTTGGTCCAAACTTTTCTCCGTTTGAGTTTTGGAGAGTTTGAAACTCAAAGTTCGGCCCAATGAGAGTTCTTTAGGTGGTTTGGACGACAAATGGGGCAAACCTTGCTCCGTTTCTGTTTTTGAGAGCTCGGAACCCAAAGTTCGTCCCAATGAGAGTTTTTCATCTTATTTGGACAAAACTTGATCCAAACTTTGCTCCGTTTGAGTTTTGGAGAGTTTGAAACTCAAAGTTCGGCCCAATGAGAGTTCTTTAGGTGGTTTGGACGACAAATGGTCCAAACCTTGCTCCGTTTCTGTTTTTGAGAGCTCGGAACCCAAAGTTCGTCCCAATGAGAGTTTTTCATCTTATTTGGACAAAACTTGATCCAAACTTTGCTCTGTTTGAGTTTTGGAGAGTTTGAAACTCAAAGTTCGGCCCAATGAGAGTTCTTTAGGTGGTTTGGACGAAAAATGGTCCAAACCTCGCTCTGTTTCTGTTTTTGAGAGTTTGGATCCCAAAGTTCGTCCCAATGAGAGTTTTTCATCTTGTTGATAGCCAAATTGCTAACCGTAAGCGCACGGGTCAAGTAATAATATAGTGAATGTAATTCGAATGTCGTCCTCTGGATTTGATTTTTAAGCAAATCAAGTATTGTGAATTATCTTGCTCAATTTTATTTAGGGATCAAAAAGTGATGAATGGATGGTATCAAAAATAAATCAAAACAAGTAAAAAGTGTGGAAATTCAATTGGGAAAAATACTTAGGGAATTGATTTCGCCGATTTAGTCTAGGATTGATTTTAAGGAGTAAGTTATTATGCACAATGAAATTATGAGCCAAAGACCCTTTAATGACAACTACCTCTCCCGAGTATAATTGATTCTCATGCAAACTAACCAACTTGATATCCCTATCTAAGTTTATTAATATGCAAGGCAATGAGATCTTTTGACCAATTCTAAAGTTAATCTAAAACCGTCATGAATTAGAAAATAAACTTTAGTCATGAAATCTTGAGTATGTCTGTATCAAATCCCCTCTCCCGAGCTAGATTCAAAACATAAATCATCCAACTAATGGCCAATTAATTGAAAGCATTAAATCAAGATTACAAACATAATAAACATTGCACAACTTAAACTATAAATCAATCCATAAACTCAATCAACTACATCAATCCCTAAGCTATAAGTTTAGCTACTCATGATTTGTATTACAAGCTCAACTAAACATAATAAAGCCATAAGTCTAACTAGAGAAAAGGAAAGGGAAAAGAAAACTCAATGTAGGCCGAGACCGAACGTCCCCGTCACGATCCCCACAAACGATGGGTTGATTTCCGCTTTTCTCCCTCTTGTTCAGCCTCAATTCTCTGTTTTTCTCCTCTGTTTTACGGCTCCCAAAGGTCCCAAAAATTGAATCCCCCAAAAACCTAGCCGAAAGGAAGCTTTTATTCTGATTTTTCGTCGTAGCGTCGAGACGCTATCTCGACAGCGTCTCGACGCTGCCTCTAAAACACGCGCGTCTGGAATGGAAATAACGGTAGCGTCGAGACGCTATTGTCAAAGCGTCTCGACGCTGTGACGCTGCCGCCTCTTCTAATTAAGGAAAACCAGCGTCGAGACCCTCCAAGAGTGGCGTCTCGACGCTGATGGGCAGAATGCCCTCTCTTGGCTCCTTGTTGCTTGAACTTTCCGGTTCTTTGGCATATTTTCACATTCCGGACACCCGATTAACTCCAATTCCACGTTTTAGCTCTAATCATCGCTTTCCTACAAAATAAACAATAAAACACAATATAATGGCCCAAAAATCATAAAAGACTAGCTAAATTAAATAAGTAAAAGTAGCTAGCTATGCTCGCTATCACTTGTTTCGACGAACTTGGTCCAAACTTTTCTCCGTTTGAGTTTTGGAGAGTTTGAAACTCAAGGTTCAGCCCAATGAGAGTTCTTTAGGTGGTTTGGACGACAAATGGTCCAAACCTTGCTCCGTTTCTGTTTTTGAGAGCTCGGAACCCAAAGTTCGTCCCAATGAGAGTTTTTCATCTTATTTGGACAAAACTTGATACAAACTTTGCTCCGTTTGAGTTTTGGAGAGTTTGAAACTCAAAGTTCGGCCCAATGAGAGTTCTTTAGGTGGTTTGGACGAGAAATGGTCCAAACCTTGCTCCGTTTCTGTTTTTGAGAGCTCAGAACCCAAAGTTCGTCCCAATGAGAGTTTTTCATCTTGTTTGGACGAACTTGGTCCAAACTTTTCTCGTTTGAGTTTTGGAGAGTTTGAAACTGAAAGTTCGGCATAATGAGAGTTCTTTAAGCGGTTTGGACGACAAATGGTCCAAACCTTGTTCACTTTCTGTTTTTGAGAGCTCGGATCCCAAAGTTCGTCCCAATGAGAGTTTTTCATCCTGTTTGGACAAAACTTGGTCCAAACTTTGCTCCGTTTGAGTTTTGGAGAGTTTGAAACTCAACGTTCGGCTCAATGAGAGTTCTTTAGGTGGTTTGGACGAGAAATGGTCCAAACTTGTCTCCATTTCTGTTTTTGAGATCTCGGATCCCAAAGTTCGTCCCAATGAGAGTTTTTCATCAATTTTTGACAAAACTTGGTCCAAACTTTGCTCCGTTTGAGTTTTGGAGAGTTTGAAACTCAAAGTTCGGCCCAATGAGAGTTCTTTAGGTGGTTTGGACTACAAATGGTCCAAACCTCGCTCCGTTTCTGTTTTTGAGAGTTCGGATCCCAAAGTTCATCCCAATGAGAGTTTTTCATCTTGTTTGGACGAACTTGGTCCAAACTTTTCTCCGTTTGAGTTTTGGAGAGTTTGAAACTCAAAGTTCGGCCCAATGAGAGTTCTTTAGGGGGTTTGGACGAGAGATGGTCCAAACCTTGCTCCGTTTCTGTTTTTGAGAGCTCGGAACCCAAAGTTCGTCCCAATGAGAGTTTTTCATCTTGTTTGGACGAACTTGGTCCAAACTTTTCTCGTTTGAGTTTTGGAGAGTTTGAAACTCAAAGTTCGGCATAATGAGAGTTCTTTAAGCGGTTTGGACGACAAATGGTCCAAACCTTGTTCACTTTCTGCTTTTGAGAGCTCGGATCCCAAAGTTCGTCCCAATGAGAGTTTTTCATCCTGTTTGGACAAAACTTGGTCCAAACTTTGCTCCGTTTGAGTTTTGGAGAGTTTGAAACTCAACGTTCGGCTCAATGAGAGTTCTTTAGGTGGTTTGGACGAGAAATGGTCCAAACTTGTCTCCATTTCTGTTTTTGAGATCTCGGATCCCAAAGTTCGTCCCAATCAGAGTTTTTCATCAATTTTTGACAAAACTTGGTCCAAACTTTGCTCCGTTTGAGTTTTGGAGAGTTTGAAACTCAAAGTTCGGCCCAATGAGAGTTCTTTAGGTGGTTTGGACTACAAATGGTCCAAACCTCGCTCCGTTTCTGTTTTTGAGAGTTCGGATCCCAAAGTTCATCCCAATGAGAGTTTTTCATCTTGTTTGGACGAACTTGGTCCAAACTTTTCTCCGTTTGAGTTTTGGAGAGTTTGAAACTCAAAGTTCGGCCCAATGAGAGTTCTTTAGGGGGTTTGGACGAGAGATGGTCCAAACCTTGCTCCGTTTCTGTTTTTGAGAGCTCGGAACCCAAAGTTCGTCCCAATGAGAGTTTTTCATCTTGTTTGGACGAACTTGGTCCAAACTTTTCTCGTTTGAGTTTTGGAGAGTTTGAAACTCAAAGTTCGGCATAATGAGAGTTCTTTAAGCGGTTTGGACGACAAATGGTCCAAACCTTGTTCACTTTCTGTTTTTGAGAGCTCGGATCCCAAAGTTCGTCCCAATGAGAGTTTTTCATCCTGTTTGGACAAAACTTGGTCCAAACTTTGCTCCGTTTGAGTTTTGGAGAGTTTTAAACTCAACGTTCGGCTCAATGAGAGTTCTTTAGGTGGTTTGGACGAGAAATGGTCCAAACTTGTCTCCATTTCTGTTTTTGAGATCTCGGATCCCAAAGTTCGTCCCAATCAGAGTTTTTCATCAATTTTTGACAAAACTTGGTCCAAACTTTGCTCCGTTTGAGTTTTGGAGAGTTTGAAACTCAAAGTTCGGCCCAATGAGAGTTCTTTAGGTGGTTTGGACTACAAATGGTCCAAACCTCGCTCCGTTTCTGTTTTTGAGAGTTCGGATCCCAAAGTTCATCCCAATGAGAGTTTTTCATCTTGTTTGGACGAACTTGGTCCAAACTTTTCTCCGTTTGAGTTTTGGAGAGTTTGAAACTCAAAGTTCGGCCCAATGAGAGTTCTTTAGGGGGTTTGGACGAGAGATGGTCCAAACCTTGCTCCGTTTCTGTTTTTGAGAGCTCGGAACCCAAAGTTCGTCCCAATGAGAGTTTTTCATCTTGTTTGGACGAACTTGGTCCAAACTTTTCTCGTTTGAGTTTTGGAGAGTTTGAAACTCAAAGTTCGGCATAATGAGATTTCTTTAGGCGGTTTCGACGACAAATGGTCCAAACCTTGTTCCGTTTCTGTTTTTGAGAGCTCGGATCCCAAAGTTCGTCCCAATGAGAGTTTTTCATCCTGTTTGGACAAAACTTGGTCCAAACTTTGCTCCGTTTGAGTTTTGGAGAGTTTGAAACTCAAAGTTCGGCTGAATGAGAGTTCTTTAGGTGGTTTGGACGAGAAATGGTCCAAACTTGTCTCCATTTCTGTTTTTGAGATCTCGGATCCCAAAGTTCGTCCCAATGAAAGTTTTTCATCAATTTTTGATAAAACTTGGTCCAAACTTTGCTCCGTTTGAGTTTTTGAGAGTTTGAAACTCAAAGTTCGGCCCAATGAGAGTTCTTTAGGTGGTTTGGACTACAAATGGTCCAAACCTCGCTCCGTTTCTGTTTTTGAGAGTTCGGATCCATAAGTTCATCCCAATGAGAGTTTTTCATCTTGTTTGGACGAACTTGGTCCAAACTTTTCTCCGTTTGTGTTTTGGAGAGTTTGAAACTCAAAGTTCGGCCCAATGAGAGTTCTTTAGGGGGTTTGGACGAGAGATGGTCCAAACCTTGCTCCGTTTCTGTTTTTGAGAGCTCGGAACCCAAAGTTCGTCCCAATGAGAGTTTTTCATCTTGTTTGGACGAACTTGGTCCAAACTTTTCTCGTTTGAGTTTTGGAGAGTTTGAAACTCAAAGTTCGGCATAATGAGAGTTCTTTAGGCGGTTTGGACGACAAATGGTCCAAACCTTGTTCCGTTTCTGTTTTTGAGAGCTCGGATCCCAAAGTTCGTCCCAATGAGAGTTTTTCATCCTGTTTGGACAAAACTTGGTCCAAACTTTGCTCCGTTTGAGTTTTGGAGAGTTTGAAACTCAAAGTTCGGCTCAATGAGAGTTCTTTAGGTGGTTTGGACGAGAAATGGTCCAAACTTGTCTCCATTTCTGTTTTTGAGATCTCGGATGCCAAAGTTCGTCCCAATGAGAGTTTTTCATCAATTTTTGACAAAACTTGGTCCAAACTTTGCTCCGTTTGAGTTTTGGAGAGTTTTAAACTCAAAGTTCGGCCCAATGAGACTTCTTTAGGTGGTTTGGACTACAAATGGTCCAAACCTCGCTCCGTTTCTCTTTTTGAGAGTTCGGATCCCAAAGTTCATCCCAATGAGAGTTTTTCATCTTGTTTGGACGAACTTGGTCCAAACTTTTCTCCGTTTGTGTTTTGGAGAGTTTGAAACTCAAAGTTCGGCATAATGAGAGTTCTTTAGGCGGTTTGGACGACAAATGGTCCAAACCTTGTTCCGTTT
Organism: Luffa aegyptiaca; assembly: GCA_017139565.1. NCBI lineage: Eukaryota > Viridiplantae > Streptophyta > Magnoliopsida > Cucurbitales > Cucurbitaceae > Luffa > Luffa aegyptiaca. The sequence continues at coordinate 21,634,641 of CM029395.1, forward strand.
CTGTTTTTGAGAGCTCGGATCCCAAAGTTCGTCCCAATGAGAGTTTTTCATCCTGTTTGGACAAAACTTGGTCCAAACTTTGCTCCGTTTGAGTTTTGGAGAGTTTGAAACTCAAAGTTCGGCTCAATGAGAGTTCTTTAGGTGGTTTGGTCGAGAAATGGTCCAAACTTGTCTCCATTTCTGTTTTTGAGATCTCAGATCCCAAAGTTCGTCCCAATGAGAGTTTTTCATCATTTTTGGAGAAAACTTGGTCCAAACTTTGCTCCGTTTGAGTTTTGGAGAGTTTGAAGCTCAAAGTTCGGCCCAATGAGAGTTCTTTAGGTGGTTTGGACGACAAATGGTCCAAACCTCGCTCCGTTTCTGTTTTTGAGAGCTCGGAACCCAAAGTTCGTCCCAATGAGAGTTTTTCATCTTATTTGGACAAAACTTGATCCAAACTTTGCTCCGTTTGAGTTTTGGAGAGTTTAAACTCAAAGTTCGGCCCAATGAGAGTTCTTTAGGTGGTTTGGACGACAAATGGTCCAAACCTCGCTCCGTTTCTGTTTTTGAGAGTTCGGATCCCAAAGTTCGTCCCAATGAGAGTTTTTCATCTTGTTTGGACGAACTTGGTCCAAACTTTTCTCCGTTTGAGTTTTTGAGAGTTTGAAACTCAAAGTTCAGCCCAATGAGAGTTCTTTAGGTGTTTTGGACGGCAAATGGTCCAAACCTTTCTCCGTTTCTGTTTTTGAGAGCTCGGAACCCAAAGTTCGTCCCAATGAGAGTTTTACATCTTATTTGGACAAAACTTGATCCAAACTTTGCTCCGTTAGGTGGTTTGGACGAGAGATGGTCCAAACCTTGCTCCGTTTCTGTTTTTGAGAGCTCGGAACCCAAAGTTCGTCCCAATGAGAGTTTTTCATCTTGTTTGGACGAACTTGGTCCAAACTTTTCTCGTTTGAGTTTTGGAGAGTTTGGAACTCAAAGTTCGGCATAATGAGAGTTCTTTAGGCGGTTTGGACGACAAATGGTCCAAACCTTGTTCCGTTTCTGTTTTTGAGAGCTCGGATCCCAAAGTTCGTCCCAATGAGAGTTTTTCATCCTGTTTGGACAAAACTTGGTCCAAACTTTGCTCCGTTTGAGTTTTGGAGAGTTTGAAACTCAAAGTTCGGCTCAATGAGAGTTCTTTAGGTGGTTTGGTCGAGAAATGGTCCAAACTTGTCTCCATTTCTGTTTTTGAGATCTCGGATCCCAAAGTTCGTCCCAATGAGAGTTTTTCATCATTTTTGGAGAAAACTTGGTCCAAACTTTGCTCCGTTTGAGTTTTGGAGAGTTTGAAACTCAAAGTTCGGCCCAATTAGAGTTCTTTAGGTGGTTTGGACGACAAATGGTCCAAACCTCGCTCCGTTTCTGTTTTTGAGAGCTCGGAACCCAAAGTTCGTCCCAATGAGAGTTTTTCATCTTATTTGGACAAAACTTGATCCAAACTTTGCTCCGTTTGAGTTTTGGAGAGTTTAAACTCAAAGTTCGGCCCAATGAGAGTTCTTTAGGTGGTTTGGACGACAAATGGTCCAAACCTCGCTCCGTTTCTGTTTTTGAGAGTTCGGATCCCAAAGTTCGTCCCAATGAGAGTTTTTCATCTTGTTTGGACGAACTTGGTCCAAACTTTTCTCCGTTTGAGTTTTTGAGAGTTTGAAACTCAAAGTTCAGCCCAATGAGAGTTCTTTAGGTGGTTTGGACGGCAAATGGTCCAAACCTTTCTCCGTTTCTGTTTTTGAGAGCTCGGAACCCAAAGTTCGTCCCAATGAGAGTTTTACATCTTATTTGGACAAAACTTGATCCAAACTTTGCTCCGTTAGGTGGTTTGGACGAGAGATGGTCCAAACCTTGCTCCGTTTCTGTTTTTGAGAGCTCGGAACCCAAAGTTCGTCCCAATGAGAGTTTTTCATCTTGTTTGGACGAACTTGGTCCAAACTTTTCTCGTTTGAGTTTTGGAGAGTTTGAAACTCAAAGTTCGGCATAATGAGAGTTCTTTAGGCGGTTTGGACGACAAAAGGTCCAAACCTTGTTCCGTTTCTGTTTTTGAGAGCTCGGATCCCAAAGTTCGTCCCAATGAGAGTTTTTCATCCTGTTTGGACAAAACTTGGTCCAAACTTTGCTCCGTTTGAGTTTTGGAGAGTTTGAAACTCAAAGTTCGGCTCAATGAGAGTTCTTTAGGTGGTTTGGTCGAGAAATGGTCCAAACTTGTCTCCATTTCTGTTTTTGAGATCTCGGATCCCAAAGTTCGTCCCAATGAGAGTTTTTCATCAATTTTTGACAAAACTTGGTCCAAACTTTGCTCCGTTTGAGTTTTGGAGAGTTTTAAACTCAAAGTTCGGCCCAATGAGACTTCTTTAGGTGGTTTGGACTACAAATGGTCCAAACCTCGCTCCGTTTCTCTTTTTGAGAGTTCGGATCCCAAAGTTCATCCCAATGAGAGTTTTTCATCTTGTTTGGACGAACTTGGTCCAAACTTTTCTCCGTTTGTGTTTTGGAGAGTTTGAAACTCAAAGTTCGGCATAATGAGAGTTCTTTAGGCGGTTTGGACGACAAATGGTCCAAACCTTGTTCCGTTTCTGTTTTTGAGAGCTCGGATCCCAAAGTTCGTCCCAATGAGAGTTTTTCATCCTGTTTGGACAAAACTTGGTCCAAACTTTGCTCCGTTTGAGTTTTGGAGAGTTTGAAACTCAAAGTTCGGCTCAATGAGAGTTCTTTAGGTGGTTTGGTCGAGAAATGGTCCAAACTTGTCTCCATTTCTGTTTTTGAGATCTCAGATCCCAAAGTTCGTCCCAATGAGAGTTTTTCATCATTTTTGGAGAAAACTTGGTCCAAACTTTGCTCCGTTTGAGTTTTGGAGAGTTTGAAACTCAAAGTTCGGCCCAATGAGAGTTCTTTAGGTGGTTTGGACGACAAATGGTCCAAACCTCGCTCCGTTTCTGTTTTTGAGAGTTCGGATCCCAAAGTTCGTCCCAATGAGAGTTTTTCATCTTGTTTGGACGAACTTGGTCCAAACTTTTCTCCGTTTGAGTTTTTGAGAGTTTGAAACTCAAAGTTCAGCCCAATGAGAGTTCTTTAGGTGGTTTGGACGGCAAATGGTCCAAACCTTTCTCCGTTTCTGTTTTTGAGAGCTCGGAACCCAAAGTTCGTCCCAATGAGAGTTTTACATCTTATTTGGACAAAACTTGATCCAAACTTTGCTCCGTTAGGTGGTTTGGACGAGAGATGGTCCAAACCTTGCTCCGTTTCTGTTTTTGAGAGCTCGGAACCCAAAGTTCGTCCCAATGAGAGTTTTTCATCTTGTTTGGACGAACTTGGTCCAAACTTTTCTCGTTTGAGTTTTGGAGAGTTTGAAACTCAAAGTTCGGCATAATGAGAGTTCTTTAGGCGGTTTGGACGACAAATGGTCCAAACCTTGTTCTGTTTCTGTTTTTGAGAGCTCGGATCCCAAAGTTCGTCCCAATGAGAGTTTTTCATCCTGTTTGGACAAAACTTGGTCCAAACTTTGCTCCGTTTGAGTTTTGGAGAGTTTGAAACTCAAAGTTCGGCTCAATGAGAGTTCTTTAGGTGGTTTGGTCGAGAAATGGTCCAAACTTGTCTCCATTTCTGTTTTTGAGATCTCGGATCCCAAAGTTCGTCCCAATGAGAGTTTTTCATCATTTTTGGAGAAAACTTGGTCCAAACTTTGCTCCGTTTGAGTTTTGGAGAGTTTGAAACTCAAAGTTCGGCCCAATTAGAGTTCTTTAGGTGGTTTGGACGACAAATGGTCCAAACCTCGCTCCGTTTCTGTTTTTGAGAGCTCGGAACCCAAAGTTCGTCCCAATGAGAGTTTTACATCTTATTTGGACAAAACTTGATCCAAACTTTGCTCCGTTAGGTGGTTTGGACGAGAGATGGTCCAAACCTTGCTCCGTTTCTGTTTTTGAGAGCTCGGAACCCAAAGTTCGTCCCAATGAGAGTTTTTCATCTTGTTTGGACGAACTTGGTCCAAACTTTTCTCGTTTGAGTTTTGGAGAGTTTGAAACTCAAAGTTCGGCATAATGAGAGTTCTTTAGGCGGTTTGGACGACAAATGGTCCAAACCTTGTTCCGTTTCTGTTTTTGAGAGCTCGGATCCCAAAGTTCGTCCCAATGAGAGTTTTTCATCCTGTTTGGACAAAACTTGGTCCAAACTTTGCTCCGTTTGAGTTTTGGAGAGTTTGAAACTCAAAGTTCGGCTCAATGAGAGTTCTTTAGGTGGTTTGGTCGAGAAATGGTCCAAACTTGTCTCCATTTCTGTTTTTGAGATCTCGGATCCCAAAGTTCGTCCCAATTAGAGTTTTTCATCATTTTTGGACAAAACTTTGTCCAAACTTTGCTCCGTTTGAGTTTTGGAGAGTTTGAAACTCAAAGTTCGGCCCAATGAGAGTTCTTTCGGTGGTTTGGACGACAAATGGTCCAAACCTTGCTCCGTTTCTGTTTTTGAGAGCTCGGAACCCAAAGTTCGTCCCAATGAGAGTTTTTCATCTTATTTTGACCAAACTTGATCCAAACTTTGCTCCGTTTGAGTTTTGGAGAGTTTAAAACTCAAAGTTCGGCCCAATGAGAGTTCTTTAGGTGGTTTGGACGACAAATGGTCCAAACCTCGCTCCGTTTCTGTTTTGGAGAGTTCGGATCCCAAAGTTCGTCCCAATGAGAGTTTTTCATCTTGTTTGGAGAAAACTTGGTCCAAACTTTTCTCCGTTTGAGTTTCGGAGAGTTTGAAACTCAAAGTTCGGCCCAATGAGAGTTCTTTAGGTGGTTTGGACGACAAATGGTCCAAACCTTGCTCCGTTTCTGTTTTTGAGAGCTCGGAACCCAAAGTTCGTCCCAATGAGAGTTTTTCATCTTATTTGGACAAAACTTGATCCAAACTTTTCTCCGTTTGAGTTTTGTAGAGTTTGAAACTCAAAGTTCGGCCCAATGAGAGTTCTTTAGGTGGTTTGGACGAGAAATGGTCCAAACCTTGCTCCCTTTTTGTATTTGAGATCTCGGAATCCAAAGTTCGTCCCAATGAGAGTTTTTCATCCTGTTTGGACGAACTTGGTTCAAACTTTGCTCCGTTTGAGTTTTGGAGAGTTTGAAACTCAAAGTTCGGCCCAATGAGAGTTCTTTAGGTGGTTTGGATGACAAATGGTCCAAATCTTGCTCCGTTTCTGTTTTTGAGAGCTCGAATCCCAAAGTTCGTCCCAATGATTGTTTTTCATCCTGTTGGACAAAACTGTGTCCAAACTTTGCTCCGTTTGAGTTTTGGAGAGTTTGAAACTCAAAGTTCGGCCCAATGAGAGTTCTTTAGGTGGTTTGGACGACAAATGGTCCAAACGTTGCTCCGTTTCTATTTTTGAGAGCTCGGATCCCAAAGTTCGTCCCAATGAGAGTTTTTCATCCTGTTTGGACAAAACTTGGTCCAAACTTTGCTCCGTTTGAGTTTTGGAGAGTTTGAAACTCAAAGTTCGGCCAAATGAGAGTTCTTTAGGTGGTTTGGACGAGAAATCGTCCAAACCTTGCTCCATTTCTGTTTTGAGAGCTCGGAACCCAAAGTTCGTCCCAATGGGAGTTTTTCAACTCGTTTGGACGAAACTTGGTCTAAACTTTGCTCCGTTTGAGTTTTGGAGAGGTCACTACTACAAAAATTGATATAGACCACGGTCATATGTCCGTGGTTTATTCTATTAGACTACGGGTTTGCGACCATGGTTTTCTCCAGTGTAGTCTATACTATAGACCATGGCTAACGTTAGCTGTGGTCTATACTATAGACTACCACTAACGTCAACTGTGACGTTAGCCATAGTTTATATTATAGACTATGGTTGACGTTAGTAAAGGTCTATACGATAGACTATAGTTAATGTCAGTCGTGGTCTATAGTAATAGACCACGACTGACGTTAGCCATTATAGACAATGTCTGACGTTAGCCATTGTCTATACTATAGACTACAGCTAACGTCAGCCGTGGTTTATATACTAACATTAGCCTGGTCTATAACTATATAAACCATGGTTGACGTTAGCCATGGTTGATATTATAGACTATGGGTGACGTTAACTATGGTCTATAGTATAGACAATAGCTCTTTATAATCGTCGTATAGACCATAGTCGGCATTTGTCGTGGTCTTTAAATATTGTAACAATTCTTTATGCTATATTGCAATGAATCGAACCAGAGAACAAAAAGTACCATTGGAAAGTCCAATACTAGCAATTTGAGAAACTGTTGGAAGTAAAAATATAATCCACTATAATGTAAGCAAATATTTCTAAATTAAATTAAAATACACCAAAGTTGACGATTTGAATGGAAAGTTTAACAATAATGAAACAAATTTTTTTTTTTATTAATGTTGTGAACAATCACAAATGAGAATAAAAGATAACTAAACTCAAATGTTTACAAAGAAAAAAAAATCTAACCACAACCTTGCCAAATTTTGAGAGAAGACATCTATCCCTTACAAACATTAAAAAAGAAAAAGAAAAAGAAAAGCCCTCTATCTATGAAAAACGAAAAGCCCTTTCAATACCAAAGAAAACCTTTTCGCTTGAGACGTGTCATTAAAGAAGTTAGTGCGAACTTGACCGTGATAGGTTATTCCTTGATGCATAAAAGCCTTGATCCTATTAACAAAATAAATAAATAAATAAAAAGTCATTATATATTTTATACTAATGTAAAGGAACACAAAAATAAGGAATGAAGTAAAGTTATCCTATAATAAAAAAATCAAAACAACTAACTAAGTAATGAAAAGATAACTCTAACCACTTGTTCCATGTGCAAGTCACATATGTCTATCTTTGACTGGTTAACTTTCCTGTCAAACAAAAGCAAAAGAATAGATTAATTATTCTTAGTCATGGAAGTGCAAACAAAGTTTAACTACACAAAAGATGATTGGGTTCGCTATATATATCATCACATCATAGATCAATATAACATATAATGTTAGCCAGCACACTATAATTTGAAATTAAATCTTAAAAATTGTAGAAAACATATTACACTCAATAAAACCAATCAATACCACTTTATTAGCAACAAATGTTCCACATATCATAAAAAAAAATAATATGGCATAGATGACATGAATAAACCAAGCAAAGCCCAAACAAGTCTAGAAAAACATTGGAATTACCATTAAAAAAAAAAAGGACTTTGTAAAGATTAGCATATCTACAATACAAGAGTAGTGGAGTAATACTTAAAACGTAACAATAACTCACGATACCTTCGGTTTTATAACCAAGCAAATTTCTTGTAAGTCATTTCCCAAGGGCACCTAAAAATAAGCACATGTTTGTTGTCAAGACACAAGACACATTCAAATGAAATAAAACTGAAAAGAACACTACAAAAAAGTCATCTATAGCAGCGGTTTGTTTGGCATTTTGCAGAGGTTTGAAAATACATGTGTACATCAACCCATCAACCAATTTATCAGTATTAAAAGATCTCTTAAGCACGTTAAAGAAAAAAATTATCCACTTGCTTAAGAAAACCTCATCTAAGATTGAAACAAAATCCAAAAAAGGAGACACTACTATGATATTTTCTACTTTACCTATGGCTCATAGTGAAGATTGAAATGCTCCAAACATGGACAATGTAAAGACATATGATTACATTATGAGCAAACAATATGACTTCGTAATTACAACTCAAAGAAGTAACTAATTGTTACGAAAACAAATAATAAAAACCAACCTCTTTTGTAGGCTCAAAACTCCTCAACTAGCGAATAATCAATTCCTGCTTCTCAAAAGCATCTGCAAACCCAAAGAGAATAAATCGGTAAATAATTAAACTTGAGGTGGGTGAGTTGGAGGATGGAAACCCCAAGCAAAAGAAAGTTGGCAAAAGATTGAAAGCTTGCAAAAAAAAGCTTGCATTTAAACATACATTGCTCTCAATTTAGCCCGATTTTCCAGCAAGAAGACTCATCCAATGTCAAAAACCTAAGTTACAAAAGTTTGAGAAGTAAGGATGATATTTGATGTGCGTGAGAGAAAAAGAGGTAAATAAATATAGTAGGAAATATAGGAAATGAAATAATTTAGTTTGTTTTAATTGATGAACTATGCAACTTTGCAGAGATTGTCCTTGCAAGGCCTCTTTCCAGCAGAGTAGCCTTATCATCTTTAATTAACAGGAAAAAATATCATACATACAATAATCTAAAACAAACTAAAGTAAAAAGAAATTGAGACGTGTCAAATTTAAGATAAAAGAAATAGAATAGGAGCCAATAGGAATAAAAAAAATGTCTATCCGTGCTTCTGTGTCAACATAATCTAACCACGAAATTTTTACCTTCGAGATAGCCAAAATAATCTCAAGCTCTCATAAACTGAAAAGTTGATGGCTATACTTGGTCCAACACCCTGTACCACACACTGTTTCATAACGTTGTTTAAGTCAAATTATTGGAGCAAATATGTGTATATGTATAACCAACAAAATGCATACCTACAAGGTTGCTCCAAGTCCTTTGCAAAAGCCAAAGAAACCTTCTTCTCTCCAAATAGTATGGAATGTGTGCCCAATGCCAGCGTAATAAATGGTATTTCTCTGTGGAGTTAAAATATGAAAAGGTTACTACAAAGAAGGAAAAAAAGGTAACACAAGGATTGGATGCTTTAACTACAACATGTCACACTAATAGCTTTTTATTTTTATTTTTTTGGTGGGGGAATACAAGCAAACTTTTCAATAGGAAATTGAAAACTTAATAGATATCGTCCCCTAAGGGATAAGCAAAAGCATAACTTACAAAAAAACCAAACCAACCACAAAACAAATCACACACCCAAAACAACTGAGCAATCGCTACTCCCTTCAAAAGGAGAAAGAGATTCTACATGTCTTGTTGATTAGAGTCTACCTTTGGTGCCTTTGGTTGAAAGGAGCAGTAAAACCTTAAAAAATAAACCTCTTGACTACCATAGTTTTTTAGAATTTTTTTTTTCTATAAAAATATTGGAATACTCCCTGCCACCAATTACCAACAAAGCCACTCAAGTAATATCATAGATCTCATTGCTCACCTTGTTGGATTGTTCATAAGCATAGAAATTTACTGAAGAATAAGGCAGGCGTTGAGCTATTGTGACCAGATTGCCTTTCCAAAATGATGAGAATCCTACTTCATGGACAATATGTGAAGCTTCATTTCATATGTTGGCTTTCTTCATTGCTGCAACATCAGAGTGCATACCTTGCACCTGGTAAAGTTGGGTCATGCAAGGAAATAAATCAACTAAATTAATTCGTACAGAGCAACGAAGCACCCTAATCTATCAGTTTGAGTTGGAGTGTGTGTCATTTAGTAAAATTGTTCACTTTGCAACATGAACTCCACCTATAAATGCATACTACAACACAGTGACAAGCTTCAAGGAATTACATTTAGTGCATTATATGGAATATTATTTGGTCCATTTGGATTGTTTATTTAATTTGGTCTTCCTTTTTACCACTAAAATACACGTCAATCACCTTCCCTTCTTTCTTTTTCTTAATGAATATGAAGAATTTATGCGTAATGGTATCTTGGGCACCAGACAAAGAGGAGTAAAAAAAATTTTCTACATAATATAAGCCATAATTTTCCTAACCACCTGAAGATATGAAGATTTGGGTTATAAACAAATTGAACAACATTTGTAAATCAATATCCAAGAAATCATTCCAAGAAACACACCTTCCTTTGAAACCTTGTCAAAGTTTCATGGCGTCCAAGACAGATCAAACGTACCTAGTTGGTGGTTGAAACACAAACGAGATTTGCAGCAAGTAGACGACCAAGACGCAAATGTACCTCGACTACGACAGCCACGACTCATGAAAAAAGTTGGGAATAGCAGCTCACAAATTCAATCAATGGCGTTTTTCAAAAAAAAAAAAAAAAATCAATGGCGACCACTAAAAGTGAAAACATCCTTCCCACAATGAAACAAAATTTCTCTCACGCAAAATGCTCTCCTCATGGCCGCAAAACAACACAAATCGTGAAAAATATGCTGATAAATAGGGTTATGGTTAGGTTTTTTTTTTTGAATCTTTTAAAAATGTAATTTTTGTTATAAAACTAGAGCAAAAGAAGAACAATAAGAACACAAAGCAACAACAATAAGAACAATTAGAGAACAAATAAGAGAGGAGAAGAAAGTAGAGATAAAAGTAATTCTCAATTGAGGTGTGTTTTCAAATGTTCTCTACAACCTCTATTTATAGGGTTGTGAAGGTAGTAGTTACAAGATCTAACATAAAGGGATTTGTAACTCTTGAAGGGGTTAAAGAGATGGATTTGTAACCTTTTGGGGGTTATGGGCATCTAAGAATATGTTATTATTCATAATACTCCCCTTTAGATGCCCATTATATATAGAATATATGCCTCGTTAAAACCTTATTAAAAAAAAAAACCCAATGGGAAAAAAAATCCTAATGAAGGAAAAAGAGTACATTATTCATATACTTTAATATTTCTGCCTCGTTAAAAACCTTGCTAGGAAAACCCAATGGGAAAAACCATAGTCAAGGGAAAAAGAGTGCAGTACGACTCCCCCTAATGGAAATATCACTTGAGATCTTTAAGTCGTCGCATCCCAATGTTGTGCACCAACTTTTCAAATGTTGTGGTTGGCAACGCCTTTGTAAATAAATCGGCCAAGTTGTCCTTTGAAGAAATTTGTCGAGCAGTGATGTCACCATTTTCTTCAAGGTCATGAGTGTAGAAGAGTTTTGGCGAGATGTGCTTTGTTCTATCTCCTTTAATGTATCCTCCTTTTATTTGGGCTATACATGCTGTATTGTCTTCATATAATATTGTTGGAAGATTTTTGTCGGAAGACAAGCCACATGTTTCCCGAACGTGTTGAGTCACTGATCTCAACCATACACATTCTCGACTGACCTCATGAATTGCGAGGATTTCTGCATGATTTGAGGATGTAGCCGTAATGGTTTGTTTTACGGACCGCCATGATATAGCAGTTCCTCCACATGTAAACAGGTAACCTGTTTGAGACCTAGCTTTGTGTGGGTCAGATAAATATCCTGCATCTGCATAACCAACTAGATCAAAATTCCATTTGTTTGAATAAAACAAACCCATATCAATCGTTCCTCGAAGGTAACGAAATATATGCTTAACTCCATTCCAATGTCTTTTTGTTGGAGAGGAATTGTATCTAGCTAATAAATTTACTGAAAAAGCTATATCTGGTCTTGTGTTATTAGCAAGATACATTAGTGCACCTATTGCACTAAGATATGGTACTTCAGGACCAAGTAGTTCTTCATTATCTTCTTGAGGTCGAAAGATATCCTTCTTCACATCTAGTGATCGAACTACCATTGGAATGTTCAATGGATGTGCTTTGTCCATGTAAAATCTTTTTAAAATCTTTTCTGTATACGTTGATTGATGAACAAAAATTCCATCTGCTAGATGTTCAATTTGCAAGCCAAGACAAAATTTTGTTTTACCAAGATCTTTCATTTCAAATTCCCTTCTAAGATATTCTATCGCTTTTGAAAGTTCTTCAGGAGTTCCAATTATGTTTAAATCATCAACCTATACAGCTATAATAGCAAATCCTGACTGTGATTTCTTAATGAAAACACATGGACAAATTGGATTATTTTGATATCCTTCTTTCAATAAATATTCACTTAGACGATTGTACCACATTCGTCCTGATTGTTTTAATCCATATAGTGATCTCTGTAATTTAATCGAATATAATTCTCGAGAATTGGATTTATATGATTCAGGTAACTTAAATCCTTCAGGGATTTTCATATAAATTTCATTAGCAAGAGATCCATATAGATATGCTGTGACTACATCCATGAGATGCATGTTGAGCTTTTCATATACAGTCAGGCTAATTAGATATCTTAGTGTAATTGCATCCACTACAGGGGAATATGTTTCCTCATAATCAATACCTGGTCTTTGTGAAAATCCTTGGGCAACAAGGCGTGCTTTATATCTTGTGACCTCATTATTTTTATTTCTTTTACGTACAAATACCCATTTGTATCCCACAGGTTTTACACCTTCAGGTGTATGGACTACAGGTCCAAAAACTTCACATTTTGAAAGCGAGTTTAATTCTGCTTGGATTGTTTCTTTCCACCTAAGCCAATCCTTTCTATGTCGACATTCTTCGACAGATTTAGGTTCAGAATCCTCATTTTCATAAATAATATCGTGAGCAACATTATAAGCAAAAATGTTGTCAATAACTGTATCAGTTCGGTTCCATCTTTTTCCTGTCATAACATAGTTTATCGAAATCTCATTATTATCCTCATTTATTTGAGCCTCTTCGATATTCCTATGGTTAGTCATATCCAGGGTTTCCTCTGGAATATCCACATTTTCAATTAAGTCATTTCGACTATTTATTACTTTCCTTTTTCGAGGATTTTTATCTTTGGAACCTATTGGTCTACCACGCTTCTGGCGTACTGTAGACTCATTAGTTGTGACAACTTGTTGTGTTGGGATTTCAATTTTGGATGGAGCATTTGCAGCTGGTATATATGACTAGGTCACTTTCTTAGCATCCGTAAATGCATCTGGCATTTGGTTTGCTATACTTTGTAAATGAATTATCTTTTGAACTTCCAGTTCACATTGATTTGTACGAGGATCCAAATGAGACAATGATGCACTCCATGTAATTTCTTTTTCCAACTTCTTAATTTCTCCCCCTAATGTTGGAAACTTTGTCTCATTAAAATTACAATCAGTGAATCTTGCTGTAAAAACATCACCCGTCAAGGGTTCAAGATATCTGATAATTGATGGGGAATCAAATCCAACATATATTCCCAACCTTCTTTGAGGTCCCATCTTAGTACGTTGTGGTGGAGCAATTGGAACATAGACCGCACATCCAAAAATTCGTAGATGAGATATATTTGGCTCCTGGCCATAAGCTAATCGTAATGGGGAGTACTTATGATAAGATGATGGTCTAATGCGTATAAGTGACGCTGCATGCAAAATAACATGACCCCATACAGGTATTGGAAGCTTTGCTCTCATAAGTAATGGTCTAGCAATTAACTGTAAACGTTTTATAAATGATTCTGCTAAACCATTTTGTGTATGAACATGAGCTACAGGATGTTCAATATTTATCCCAATTGACATACAATAATTATTAAATGCTTGGGATGTAAACTCACCAACATTATCAAGACGAATGCTTTTAATTGTATAATCAGGAAATTGTGCTCGCAATTTGATTATTTGAGCAAGTAATCTTGCAAATGCAAGGTTTCGACTTGATAATAAACATACATGTGACCATCTACTGGATGTGTCAATTAAAACCATAAAATATCTAAATGGTCCACTTGGTGGATTAATAGGTCCACATATATCACCATGAATTCGTTCTAGAAATGTAGGTAGCTCAACACCCACTTTTGCCGGTGATGGTCTAATTATTAATTTACCTTGAGAGCAAGCAACACATGATAATTCATTAGATTGAAGAATCTTCTGGTTCTTCAATGGATGTCCATGTGAATTCTCAATAATTCTTCTCATCATTATTGACCCAGGATGACCCAATTGATCATGCCAAATAGTGAATATATCTAGATTCATGAACTCCGGGTTCATTGTTGCATATGTTTCAATTACTCGTATATGAGTATAATATAATCCAGATGAAAAAGCAGGCAGTGTTTCTAATATACGTTTTTCATGTAAAGTAGTAGATGTAATATATAGATATTCTATATTATTTTTCCTACTAGTCTCAACATGATAACCATTATAACGTATATCTTTAAAACTTAACAGATTTCTTTTTGATTTGCTAGAGAACAAAGCATTATTAATTGTAAACTTTGTTCCTCTAGGCAAAATCAAATTTGCTTTTCCAAAGCCTTCAATCAAGTTTGCAGAACCTGATATTGTATTGACATTTGCTTCAAGCATTGTCAATTTATAAAAGTATTTTCTATCTGTAAGTATTGTATGTGTAGTTGCACTATCTGCCAAACATAAATCTCCATTGTTCATCTTTGAATCAGCCAAAATATGAGAAATGTCCATGATTCTTCATTAAAAAAAAATGAAAGATTACAATAAGTCTCACGAATGGAAACAAAACTTGAAATATAAAAATTCAAAACTCAACTAGTAAACATAAAAGTAAAACAACTAAAACATAAATCAATACTAATTTTGGACATTCTCATATTTAAAAGAAGTATTTGCTACTCCTTCAGTGCTTTCAATTCTCTCTTCAGGAGTTTCAAAGAAATCAGAAACATCCAAATGTGTCATGTTAGAAGGGTCAAATACATCATCTTCTTGATATGCAAAATTTGCTTCCACATTTGTCTCATTTTTCTTCAATGAGGCTTGATAGAGATCAACTAAGTGTTTAGACGTACGACAAGTACGAGACCAATGCCCCTTCATACCACATCGAAAGCATTGGTTTTCAACACTTTTAAAACTCTTATTTTGTGGAGCTTTTCCTTTATGATCATCATTATTTGTGGTCTTTTTGAAATTTGAATAATTATGGCGACCACCACGAAATGAATAGTTATTTCTTCCTCTACCACGGTCACGACCTCGGCCTCGACCATGATTATTAGAAGTTATAGCATTCACTTCAGGGAATGGTGTTGCTCCAGTTGGTCGAGATTCATGATTTTTCATTAACAGCTCATTATTTTGTTCAGCCACGAGAAGACATGATATAAGTTCAGAATATTTTTTAAAACCTTTCTCTCGATATTGCTGCTGCAGGAGCATATTCGAGACATGAAAAGTAGAAAATGTCTTCTCTAACATATCCTCATCAGTAATTTTTTCTCCGCATAACAATAGTTTTGAACTTATTTTGAATAATGCAGAATTATAATCACTTACTGATTTAAAATCTTGCAACCTTAAGTGCATCCAATCATAACGAGCTTTTGGAAGGATAACCGTTTTTTGATGATCATATCTTTCTTTCAAATTTTGCCATAAAATATAGGGATCTTTTATCGTAAGATACTCAATTTTTAATCCCTCATGAAGATGATGGCGAAGGAAAATCATGGCTTTTGCCTTTTCTTGATTTGAAGTGGTATTTCCTTCTTTGATTGTTTCTCCAAGATTCATGGCATCCAAGTGAATTTCAGCATCAAGCACCCATGACAAATAATTATTTCCATTGATATCAAGAGCTACGAACTCTAATTTTGTAAGATTTGTCATGGTAAACTATCACAAAGAAGTGTATTTATATTAGAAATTTAATATACCAAACATGCGTTCTAAAAATTGTAGGTAATTAAACATGTTGTATTGTGGTAGAGATTCGTGCTGATAACGTGTTATAAAACTAGAGCAAAAGAAGAACAATAAGAACACAAAGCAACAACAATAAGAACAATTAGAGAACAAATAAGAGAGGAGAAGAAAGTAGAGATAAAAGTAATTCTCAATTGAGGTGTGTTTTCAAATGTTCTCTACAACCTCTATTTATAGGGTTGTGAAGGTAGTAGTTACAAGATCTAACATAAAGGGATTTGTAACTCTTGAAGGGGTTAAAGAGATGGATTTGTAACCTTTTGGGGGTTATAATTTTCTCAAACTAATTTAAAATTTAAGTTTATTTGGATTAATTAATTTCTAATGTATTTGTATCCATTAGTTTTTAAAATGTTTTAAGTGATTTGATTAGATTTCTAATTATTTTAAATTAATTGTTGTTTAAATTTAAAAAGACATTCACATGAAAATATTTAAAACTAAATTTAAGATATCAAATTTTTAATTTTTTTTAACTATTAAAATTTTAAATTAAAATTATTAGACAGGAGATTGAAAGTTCAGAGACCTATTACGCACATCTACGATTTTAGATACTAAATTTGTAATTTAACCAAAATGTTAATACTGAAAATTGAAAACAGTTAGGCCCCGCCCTGTTTGATAACCATTTGTTTTTTTGGTTTTTGGATTTTGAAAATTAAGCTTACAAACACTACTTTTACGAGTCAGTTTATTATTATTATTTTTTGTTATCTACCATTTTCCCCATGTTTTCAAAAACCAAGTCAATGTTTGAAAACTAAAAAACAAGTCAAGGTTTGAAAATTAAAAAAAGTAGTTTTCAAAAACTTGTTCTTGTTTTTAAAATTGAACTAGGAATAATGCAAATATGTCTTTTCCAAACATTGAAAACCATTGCAAGGAAAATGAGAGAAAAAAATATTTTAAAAAGAATCAAAATCCTCATATTGACATAATATAAAATAGGAGTGTCAGAACTTAATATATATGTCTATGAAATTAAAAGTTAAAAAGTCTATTAAACATTTTTATAACTTTGGAGATCAACCTTATAAAATTAACATTTTATATATAACAAATCATTTAAATATACAACTTAAATAGAATATTTACACCTTATAATATGATAGTTAGAGATACAAGTATATCTTGACAATTTTTAGTTGACAAGTATAAACAATAGTCATTGACATTTAAAATTCGCCAATAAAACCATATATATTGATAATTGTTGCCTATCAATGAAAATATCGTTATTGACGGTTATTAGCCATCAATAAAAATGGGTATAGTTGACGGTAAAAAACCGTCAACTATATGAAAAAGGCGGAAATGCACAAAAGCAGACGAAGAATTACCTTTAATAATACTATCAAAGTTGACAGTTTATCGCGTCAACATAAATAGAAACATTTGTTGACATTTTATAGTTGTCAATATATTTATTTTTTTATTAATAATTTATTTCAAGATGAAAAATGAAACTTTTATTGACGTTTCAGGTCACAAGCGTCAACTAAACAAAAAAGTCAGACGTCAATAAAGGTCAAAATTGTAGTAGTGATTGTCTTTCTTTTTCTTAATCTTCCATTTTAAAAGTTGATTGATTTATCCTAACATTCATCTTTAGCTTTTCGTTTGATGCATCTTTGTCATTTTAATGAATGCTCTTGATAACAAGGGATTTATTTAGACAGAGCTTGAAGATGATATATTACTAATTAAAGTTGAACGTTTGTATAATTTAAGTTAATATTTGTTCTCTCTAATAAATATGTTGTTAACTTCATTTATAATAATAAGATTAAAGAGAACAATAATGATAATATTTTCTTACAAAAAAGAAAAAAATGATAATATTTACTATAAAATGTAAGCTTCTACATACTTAAAATTTTTAACATAAAATTTGTAGTATATGATTATTCATTGATTTTGAACTTTAAAAATACCACAATAACAAGAAATTTGATTATAATCATCATTATCGTCGTTCTCGTCATTATTATTATTGGTTTTAAATGAAATTTCTTTTTTTAAAAAATATTAATTAAAATAAATTAATTACAAATAAAATATTCGCTTTTTTTTTAAATAATAATTTAAAGCAAACTAAATTTATATTTAGTATGTCAACATGAACATGGCTTGATTGAGTTAAAGTTTGTATTATTAACTGTGATGTCTATGGTTCAAATCCTTCCATCCCCCTATGTTGTTTTTTATTTAAAAAAAAAAATTATGTTTAGTTTAATTGTCCCATAATTTTTTTTTTTTTTTAAATTACATCTCCTATTGAGTATATTGATTTAGATTCCTAGATAATCTTGTCATTTTTAAACATATATTTAATAGATAATAATATAATAATATAACTATATGTTAATCATACCAAATTCTAAAGGATTTGTTAAATTAAATTATATATATAAGAATATAATTATTAATCATACACCATCTCAATCAATTTGGTAAAAGGAAAAAACTATGTGCAAAACATGACAAATATGACCAATAGACAATGATTTATTTTAACTTTGGAGTATAAGTTTGTTTTCAATAATGATTTATTTAATTTAATTATATTATTATTATGTTTAATTCAACAACAATGATGTTTTTTTTTTTCTTGAGAAATTCTAACAACAATAATGTTTATTAGGCATGGTATAACGATACACTTATGACCATGGTGTTAAAAAACCATAGTTTAGTAAAACAAAAATATGACTATAGATCATGGTTAACGTTTGTCATGGTGTAATGTTGTTAACACTAGTTTATATTTGGCGTTTATACCACAATTTTAAATGATTGTGGTGTAAATTTAATTTTTAGATCATGATTTTCTTTACCTATAGTCTATAGTATGCGTTTGGACATGGTTTAAAAAACTTGTAGTCTAAAAGCTTGGTATAAAGATATGCTTTCAACCATGGTGTTAACAAACCATGGTCTAAAGTAAAACAATAATATCATAGACCACAATTAACGTTAACTATGGTGTAAAGCTAATTTTTAGACCACAGTTGTGGTCACTGTAGTCTATAAACTTTTACACCATGGTTTAAAAAACCTGTAGTATAAAAGTTTGACATAAAGATATGTTTTCAACCATGGTGTTAACAAACCATGGTCTAAAGTAAAACAATAATATCATAGACCACAATTAATGTTAACTATGGTGTAAAGTTAATTTTTAGACCACGGTTTTAATTCACTATAGTGTAAATTTTATTTTTCGACCATGGTTTTGTATACCTATAGTCTATAAATATGATTCTAAAACATGATTTTCATTGACCATGGTGTAAAATAAACTTTTATGCCACATTTGAAAACCTTGTAGACTACAATAATGATAGTGTTCATTAAGGTTGATATAAAGATACACTTTCAACCATGGTGTTAACAAACCAAGGTCTAATGTAAACAATAATTTAACTATAGATCACGGTTAAGCATTAGCCTTGTTTCAAGGTTAATTTTTAGACCATACTTGTTAACATGGTAGTCTATAGTTGGCTTTTAAACCATAGATTTAATTGACTGTGGTGTAAATTTAATTTTCAGACCGTGGTTTTATATACCTATAGTCTATAGTATGATTTTAGAATATGGTTTTTATTGACGGTGTTGTAAAGTAGGTATAAAGACAATTTCAACCATGTATTTAGAAACCCATGGCCTAAAGTAAAACAATAATTTGACTACACACCATGGTTAATATTAGCCATAGTGTCATTTTAATTTTTAGACTATGGTTGTTGAGACTGTAGTCTATAGTTGGCTTTTAAACCATGGTTTTTTATGCTTGTAGTTTATGATATGCTTTTAGACCATGGTTTTTATTGACCATGATGTAAAGATAATATTTACACCACGGTTTTAAAAACTCATAGTCTTTAGTATATTTTTAGAACATGGTTTTTACTAAATGTAGTCTATAGTTGGCTTTTAAACCATGGTTTTTATACTTGTAGTTTATGATAAGTTTTTAGACCATGGTTTTTATTGACCATGATGTAAAGATAGTATTTACACCACGGTTTTAAAAACTCATAGTCTATAACATACTTTTAAACTATGGTTTTTATTAAATGTGGTCTCTAAATCAGTGTATTTATTTTAGACCATGGTTGGCTCGATCTCTACAACATCATACCATGGTTTTTAAAAAAACTATGGTGTTATGTCTAAATTAAAGTGTAGTGTATACTCAATTTTGTAGTAGTGGTTTGAAACTCAAAGTTCGGCCCAATGAGAGTTCTTTAGGTGGTTTGGACGAGAAATAATCCAAACCTTGCACCCCTTTTGTTTTTGAGATCTCGGATCCCAAAGTTTGTCCCGATGAGAGTTTTTCATCTTGTTTGGACGAACTTGGTCCAAACTTTGCTCCGTTTGAGTTTCGGAGAGTTTGAAACTCAAAGTTCGGCCCAATGAGAGTTCTTTAGGTGGTTTGGACGAGAAATCGTCCAAACCTTGATCCGTTTCTGTTTTTGAGAGCTCGGAACCCAAAGTTCGTCCCAATATGAGTTTTTCATCTTGTTTGGACGAAATTTGATCCAAACTTTGCTCCGTTTGAGTTTTGGAGAGTTTGAAACTCAAAGTTCGGTCAAATGAGAGTTCTTTTGTTATGAAACCCTTGATGATTGGATCTAAAAACCTTGCTAGCAAACAAGACCCATAGAACTCAATATCAAAAACCCCAAAACCAAGATGATTTCATCCCAAGGAAGAAGATAGAAACGGATTTACCTTGATGATCAAGATCAAGAGTAGAGAAAACTCGTTTCTAAACTCGAGATTCGAATCACTCCACGAGTAGTTCGATCAAATCTACTTGAATGATCCTAGCATGCAAATCTAAACACAAGATATGCAAAGAAAATTGCTCATGGCCTTTAGGCTCAAAAGACTCAATTTCATTGAAACATCATCAAAACAAATCTTATTTGTGTTACATCAAAGATGACTTTTTATAGCCTCCAAAATATAACCTAAATTCAGCCACTAGGTCACCTTAAAGTGTGTAACCTTCCTAACATTAATGTATTAAAGAGCCACTAACAAAAGTAACCTATGTAACATTGAAAAGACTCAAAAAACTGAAAAATTACATGATGGACTCCATAAATCCGAGAATTGAAGTCTTGGTCAACCTTCATTTTGTGTGTAACATTCCATGAATTAGTTAAGCTTCCCTTTGAAGTAGCTTAAAGTATAGTTCCATCAATTGATGCTTAATTTGCATTAAATGCAGCTTTCACGAACCCGAAGTGCATTTAATATGTTCCATCTTGAAGCTCTTCTACACATAAAGTATTTGAAATCAATACCTTCAACTCTATTGGAATTCTTTATTGGTAGAATTCATATCATTCTCCCCTTCTTCAAGAGGATTTGTCCTCAAATCAAAAGGGTCTCCTACATCAAATGGACGAAAATCAGCCGCATTGAAAATGTAACTGACATCTCTCTCGCCTTGTAGAGCAATTTTGTAGTCATGGGATGTAATTGGTAAACCGCCTTTGGATCTCGACTTGGGTTTCTTATTAAAAGAATAAGGATCCTTCCAATAGTGTTTCCAAACCCAATCACCCGGTTTGAACACCTTATGCGTGCTGCCATGGATGAACTTAGAAGAAAATTTGGAGTTTTGCCTCTCAAGAAATGCATTGGAATTGATGTCCATGTGTCGGTTGCCATTGTTGACTTTAGAAGGGAACTTTGAATCAAGCTTCTCAATGATTGTTTTGGCTTCCTATAAGAACTCAAGAGAAACACTAGAAAAACACGGTTTGAGCTCACCGGTGAGAAAACAAGTTCCTTTGTATAAAAGATCAAAAATATTTTGTTTTGAAAACAAAACATATTTAACCTCACAAACTGTTTCACACAAACTCATATTCTTGGCTTTTCTCTCATTTTTCTCTTTAGGCCATAAACTAATCTCATGCTTTTCTCTTTCACTCATTGTCTCACAAGATTCTTTTTCAATCAATTCACATGCTTTTGTCTTGGCCTTTTGTGCCTTTTTCCCTAACTCACACACATCAAGATGTACTTCATCATGAGTAGGTATAACAATAGTAGAAGGGTTACAATCCATCAAGTCTTTGCAATCTAATTGCCTACTAGACAAGAAATCATTAACATGTGTTGGTTGCATTTCAAGTTTAATTTCACCACTTTCTACCTCAATATTAGGTTGTATTGTAATAGGTAAACTAACATTTTCCAAAGATGAATGAATAATGGAAATTGGTTTATGTTTAGTGTACCTTGTAGACTTCCTTTGGAGATGTTTTTCAATCTTTATGGCTAAATGTACCATCTCGTCTAAATCCCCATAAAATTGAAGATCAAGTAGGGTGGCAATCTCCTTATTAAGTCCTCTAAAGAAACGAGCCATGGTAGTCATCTCATCCTCATAAAGATCAAGTTCATCAAGCAATTTTTGCATCTCCATGTAGTAAGCCTCCACATTTTTGCTCCCTTGTCTCAAAGTCCGCAAGTTATAGAAAAGCTTTTTCTCCTCACTTAAAGTGCAACAATCAAAGACATGATCAACTTGCCTTTCCCATTGAATGTACTCCTTTGAGTTTGTACTTCCATAGAATTTAGGAAGTTTAGGCTTCATGCGCAA
Organism: Luffa aegyptiaca; assembly: GCA_017139565.1. Classification (NCBI taxonomy): domain Eukaryota; kingdom Viridiplantae; phylum Streptophyta; class Magnoliopsida; order Cucurbitales; family Cucurbitaceae; genus Luffa; species Luffa aegyptiaca. The sequence goes on from CM029395.1 coordinate 21,656,656, forward strand.
GTTGGGATCAACTTTATGAATGTCTCTTGAATTTCTCTGTTGGACAGTTTGGAAACCTCCACCATATTCTTTTCCTTTGACCTCCCAATGGTGCATTGGATTAGATCTCTCCTTTCGGATAAGAAAGGCTGGTTGTTTCTCCACGGATTTGATCCTTGCATCCAATTTCTCAAATTGCGTGGTCATTTTCTCCATGCTTCGATGAAGTCTTGCAAAATCCTCTTGAGACATTTCTGCAAAACTAAATAACGTAAAAAAAAAAAAATAATGGACCTCACAAGCACTCCCTCACGTGTTTACACTCGTAAAGGTATAGTCACTCGTGTATACACTCGAATCAAAACACACTCGAATCAAAACACACTCGAATCAAAACACACTCTCAGCAAATGCACGTTCTCTATCACATGAGCCAATGAGCAAGTTTGCAATCAAGTGTTAGACAACAAACTTAAAAATCTATTCAAATAGCTTAAATATGGAGCAAAACGAAAATCAAATAAGAAACAAGTCAAAAAAAAAAAATGATGGACAGATTTGAATATTAATTGCTAGAGGGAAAGAACAAACTCTGAATTGTAACTCTTCACAAATAAATATCTAAAGGCTAACATTAAGAATTATGGAGTTTTAATCAGCCTTTACAACAATAGGAGTTACACAAATGAGAAAGATCATGGGCATTGACACTAAGTGGCTGGAAATTTAAATGTGCAAAACTGTAACCGCTAAATTTATTGCAATTGACTGTTTAATTTAAAAAAAATTAAACATGCAACTGAAACCAATAAATAGAAAACGGTCAAATTTAACACAAATGAGAGTGTCATTATCAGCAAATTCAGATCCAACACACTTTGACACAAAAAAAAAAAACCAACAAGAATCTCAAGATCTCATTATTTGCAGAATCTCTGTTTTCTCGGTTTTTCCAGATATACTATAAAAAATGATGGATTTTCTATATGAAGCAACCAGAATCTCAAGATCTCATAGAAGACAAAGTTGAAGATCAGATTAAGATCTACAAGATTACAGAAGACAAAAATACGAAACGACGAACGAAAATGACACTTTTTTTCAGTTTTATATTTCTGGACAGAATGAAAACAAATGAACAGCAAGAACAAAAAACAATTCAGAATGAAGAATAAGAAAACAAATGCAACAACGGAAACATATATCCGATCTAGAACCTAAAGCTCTGATACCAAATGTTATGAATCAAAGCAGCTCTGATACCAAATGTTAAGAAACCCTTGATGATTGGATCTAAAAACCTTGCTAGCAAACAAGACCCATAGAACTCAATATCAAAAACCCCAAAACCAAGATGATTTCATCCCAAGGAAGAAGATAGAAACGGATTTACCTTGATGATCAAGATCAAGAGTAGAGAAAACTCGTTTCTAAACTCGAGATTCGAATCACTCCACAAGTAGTTCGATCAAATCTACCTGAATGATCCTAGCATGCAAATCTAAACACAAGATATGCAAAGAAAATTGCTCATGGCCTTTAGGCTCAAAAGACTCAATTTCATTGAAACATCATCAAAACAAATCTTATTTGTGTTACATCAAAGATGACTTTTTATAGCCTCCAAAATATAACCTAAATTCAGCCACTAGGTCACCTTAAAGTGTGTAACCTTCCTAACTTTAATGTATTAAAGAGCCACTAACAAAAGTAACCTATGTAACATTGAAAAGACTCAAAAAACTGAAAAATTACATGATGGACTCCATAAATCCGAGAATTGAAGTCTTGGTCAACCTTCATTTTGTGTGTAACATTCCATGAATTAATTAAGCTTCCCTTTGAACATTCCATGAATTAATTGTGTGTAACACTCCATAAATCCGAGAATTGAAGTCTTGGTCAACCTTAATTTGCATTAAATGCAGCTTTCATGAACCCGAAGTGCATTTAACATGTTCCATCTTGAAGCTCTTCTACACATAAAGTATTTGAAATCAACACCTTCAACTCTATTGGAATTCTTTATTGGTAGAATTCATATCATCTTTAGGTGGTTTGGACGACAAATGGTCCAAACCTTGCTCCGTTTCTGTTTTCGAGATCTCGGATCCCAAAGTTCGTCCCAATAAGAGTTTTTCATCTTGTTTGGACCAGTGGTTTGGACGACAAATGGTCCAAACCTTGCTCCGTTTCTGTTTTCGAGATCTCGGATCCCAAAGTTCGTCCCAATAAGAGTTTTTCATCTTGTTTGGACGAACTTGGTCCAAACTTTGCTCCGTTTGAGTTTTGGAGAGTTTGAAACTCAAAGTTCGGCCCAATGAGAGTTCTTTAGGGGGTTTGGACGACAAATGGTCCAAACCTTGCCCCGTTTCTGTTTTTGAGAGCTTGGAACCCAAAGTTCGTCCCAATGTGAGTTTTTCATCTTGTTTGGACGAACTTGGTCCAAACTTTTCTCCGTTTGAGTGTTGGAGAGTTTGAAACTCAAAGTTCTGCCCAATGAGAGTTCTTTAGGTGGTTTGGACGAGAAATGGTCCAAACCTTGCTCCGTTTCCTTTTTTGAGAGCTCGGAACCCAAAGTTCGTCCCAATAAGAGTTTTTCATCTTGTTTGGACGAACTTGGTACAAACTTTGCTCCGTTTGAGTTTTGGAGAGTTTGAAACTCAAAGTTCGGCCCAATGAGAGTTCTTTAGGTAGTTTGGACGAAAAAACCTTGCTCCGTTTCTGTTTTTGAGACCGCGGAACCCAAAGTTCGTCCGAATGAGAGTTTTCCATCTTGTTTGGACGAACTTGGTCCAAACTTTGCTCCGTTTGAGTTTTGGAGAGTTTGAAACTCAAAGTACGGCCCAATGAGAGTTCTTTAGGTGGTTTGGACGACAAATGGTCCAAACCTTGCTCCGTTTCTGTTTTTGAGACCTCGGAACCCAAAGTTCGTCCCAATGAGAGTTTTTCATCTTGTTTGGACGAAACTTGGTGCAAACGTTGCTCCATTTGAGTTTTGGAGAGTTTGAAACTCAAAGTTCGGCCCAATGAGAGTTCTTTAGGTGGTTTGGACGAGAAATCGTCCAAACCTTGATCCGTTTCTGTTTTTGAGAGCTCGGAACCCAAAGTTCGTCCCAATGTGAGTTTTTCATCTTGTTTGGACGAAACTCGATCCAAACTTTGCGTAGTTTGAGTTTTGGAGAGTTTGAAACTCAAAGTTCGGTCAAATGAGAGTTCTTTAGGTTCTTTGGACGACAAATGGTCCAAACCTTGCTCCGTTTCTGTTTTTGAGATCTCGGATCCCAAAGTTCGTCTCAATAAGAGTTTTTCATCTTGTTTGGACGAACTTGGTCCAAACTTTGCTCCGTTTGAGTTTTGGAGAGTTTTAAACTCCAAGTTCGGCCCAATGAGAGTTCTTTAGGTGGTTTGGACGACAAATGGTCCAAACCTTGCCCCGTTTCTGTTTTTGAGAGCTCGAAACCCAAAGTTCGTCCCAATGTGAGTTTTTCATCTTGTTTGGACGAACTTGGTCCAAACTTTTCTCCGTTTGAGTGTCGGAGAGTCTGAAACTCAAAGTTCGGCCCAATGAGAGTTCTTTAGGTGGTTTGGACGAGAAATGGTCCAAACCTTGCTCCGTTTCCTTTTTTGAGACCGCGGAACCGAAAGTTCGTCCGAATGAGAGTTTTCCATCTTTTTTGGACGAACTTGGTCCAAACTTTGCTCCGTTTGAGTTTTGGAGAGTTTGAAACTCAAAGTACGGCCCAATGAGAGTTCTTTAGGTGGTTTGGACCACAAATGGTCCAAACCTTGCTCCGTTTCTGTTTTTTAGACCTCGGAACCCAAAGTTCGTCCCAATGAGAGTTTTTCATCTTGTTTGGACGAAATTTGGTGCAAACGTTGCTCCATTTGAGTTTTGGAGAGTTTGAAACTCAAAGTTCGGCCCAATGAGAGTTCTTTACGTGGTTTGGACGACAAATGGTCCAAACCTTGCTCCGTTTCTGTTTTTGAGACCTCGGAACCCAAAGTTCGTCCGAATGAGAGTTTTTCATCTTGTTTGGACGAACTTGGTCCAAACTTTGCTCCGTTTGAGTGTTGGAGAGTTTGAAACTCAAAGTTCGACCCAATGAGGATTCTTTAGGTGGTTTGGATGACAAATGGTCAGAACCTTGTTCCGTTTTTTTTTTGAGAGCTCGGAGTCCAAAGTTTGTCCAGATGAGAGTTTTTTATCTTGTTTGGACGAACTTGGTCCAAACTTTGCTCCGTTTGAGTATTGGAGAGTTTGAAACTCAAAGTTCGGCCCAACGAGAGTTCTTTAGGTGGTTTGGACGACAAATGGTCCAAACCTTGCTCCGTTTCTGTTTTTGAGACCTCGGAACCCAAAGTTCGTCCCAATGAGAGTATTTCATCTTGTTTGGACAAAACTTGGTGCAAACTTTGCTCCATTTGAGTTTTGGAGAGTTTGCAACTCAAAGTTCGGCCAAATGAGAGTTCTTTAGGTGGTTTGGACGAAAAATGGTCCAAACCTTGCTCCGTTTCTGTTTTTGAGACCTCGGAACCCAAAGTTCGTCCGAATGAGAGTTTTTTATCTTGTTTGGACGAACTTGGTCCAAACTTTGCTCCGTTAGAGTTTTGGAGAGTTTTAAACTCAAAGTTTGGCCCAATGAGGATTCTTTAGGTGGTTTGGATGACAAATGGTCCAAACCTTGGTCCGTTTTTTTTTTTAGAGCTCGGAACCCAAAGTTTGTCCATATGAGAGTTTTTCATCTTTTTTGGACGAACTTGGTCCAAACTTTGCTCCGTTTGAGTTTTGGAGAGTTTGAAACTCAAAGTACGGCCCAATGAGAGTTCTTTAGGTGGTTTGGACGACAAATGGTCCAAACCTTGCTCCGTTTCTGTTTTTGAGACCTCGGAACCCAAAGTTCGTCCCAATGAGAGTTTTTCATCTTGTTTGGACGAAACTTGGTGCAAACGTTGCTCCATTTGAGTTTTGGAGAGTTTGAAACTCAAAGTTCGGCCCAATGAGAGTTCTTTAGGTGGTTTGGACGAGAAATCGTCCAAACCTTGATCCGTTTCTGTTTTTGAGAGCTCGGAACCCAAAGTTCGTCCCAATGTGAGTTTTTCATCTTGTTTGGACGAAACTCGATCCAAACTTTGCGTAGTTTGAGTTTTGGAGAGTTTGAAACTCAAAGTTCGGTCAAATGAGAGTTCTTTAGGTTGTTTGGACGACAAATGGTCCAAACCTTGCTCCGTTTCTGTTTTTGAGATCTCGGATCCCAAAGTTCGTCTCAATAAGAGTTTTTCATCTTGTTTGGACGAACTTGGTCCAAACTTTGCTCCGTTTGAGTTTTGGAGAGTTTTAAACTCCAAGTTCGGCCCAATGAGAGTTCTTTAGGTGGTTTGGACGACAAATGGTCCAAACCTTGCCCCGTTTCTGTTTTTGAGAGCTCGAAACCCAAAGTTCGTCCCAATGTGAGTTTTTCATCTTGTTTGGACGAACTTGGTCCAAACTTTTCTCCGTTTGAGTGTCGGAGAGTCTGAAACTCAAAGTTCGGCCCAATGAGAGTTCTTTAGGTGGTTTGGACGAGAAATGGTCCAAACCTTGCTCCGTTTCCTTTTTTGAGACCGCGGAACCGAAAGTTCGTCCGAATGAGAGTTTTCCATCTTTTTTGGACGAACTTGGTCCAAACTTTGCTCCGTTTGAGTTTTGGAGAGTTTGAAACTCAAAGTACGGCCCAATGAGAGTTCTTTAGGTGGTTTGGACCACAAATGGTCCAAACCTTGCTCCGTTTCTGTTTTTTAGACCTCGGAACCCAAAGTTCGTCCCAATGAGAGTTTTTCATCTTGTTTGGACGAAATTTGGTGCAAACGTTGCTCCATTTGAGTTTTGGAGAGTTTGAAACTCAAAGTTCGGCCCAATGAGAGTTCTTTACGTGGTTTGGACGACAAATGGTCCAAACCTTGCTCCGTTTCTGTTTTTGAGACCTCGGAACCCAAAGTTCGTCCGAATGAGAGTTTTTCATCTTGTTTGGACGAACTTGGTCCAAACTTTGCTCCGTTTGAGTGTTGGAGAGTTTGAAACTCAAAGTTCGACCCAATGAGGATTCTTTAGGTGGTTTGGATGACAAATGGTCAGAACCTTGTTCCGTTTTTTTTTTGAGAGCTCGGAGTCCAAAGTTTGTCCAGATGAGAGTTTTTTATCTTGTTTGGACGAACTTGGTCCAAACTTTGCTCCGTTTGAGTATTGGAGAGTTTGAAACTCAAAGTTCGGCCCAACGAGAGTTCTTTAGGTGGTTTGGACGACAAATGGTCCAAACCTTGCTCCGTTTCTGTTTTTGAGACCTCGGAACCCAAAGTTCGTCCCAATGAGAGTATTTCATCTTGTTTGGACAAAACTTGGTGCAAACTTTGCTCCATTTGAGTTTTGGAGAGTTTGCAACTCAAAGTTCGGCCAAATGAGAGTTCTTTAGGTGGTTTGGACGAAAAATGGTCCAAACCTTGCTCCGTTTCTGTTTTTGAGACCTCGGAACCCAAAGTTCGTCCGAATGAGAGTTTTTTATCTTGTTTGGACGAACTTGGTCCAAACTTTGCTCCGTTAGAGTTTTGGAGAGTTTTAAACTCAAAGTTTGGCCCAATGAGGATTCTTTAGGTGGTTTGGATGACAAATGGTCCAAACCTTGGTCCGTTTTTTTTTTTAGAGCTCGGAACCCAAAGTTTGTCCATATGAGAGTTTTTCATCTTTTTTGGACGAACTTGGTCCAAACTTTGCTCCGTTTGAGTTTTGGAGATTTTGAAATTGAAAGTTCGGCCGAATGAGAGTTTTTTAGGTGGTTTGGAAGACAAATTGTCCAAACCTTACTCCGTTTCTGTTGTTTAGACCTCAGAACCCAAAGTTCGTCGAATGAGAGTTTTTCATCTTGTTTGGACGAACTTGGTCCAAACTTTGCTTCGTTTGAGTTTTGGAGAGTTTGAAACTCAAAGTTTGGGCCAATGAGAGTTCTTTAGGTGGGTTGGACGACAAATGGTCCAAACCTTGCTCCGTTTTTTTTTTGACAGCTCGGAGTCCAAAGTTCGTCCATATGAGAGTTTTTCATCTTTTTTGGACGAACTTGGTCCAAACTTTGCTCCGTTGCTCCGTTTCTGTTTTTGAGACCTCGGAACCCAAAGTTCTTCCCAATGAGAGTTTTTCATCTTGTTTGGATGTACTTGGTCCAAACTTTGCTTCGTTTGAGTTTTGGAGAGTTTGAAACTCAAAGTTCGGCCCAATGAGAGTTCTTTAGGTGGTTTGGACGACAAATGGTCCAAACCTTGCTCCGTTTCTGTTTTTGAGCGCTCGAAACCGAAAGTTCGTCCCAATGAGAGTTTTTCATCTTGTTTGGACGAAACTTGGTGCAAACTTTGCTCCATTTGAGTTTTGGAGCGTTTGAAACTTAAAGTTCGGCCCAATGAGAGTTCTTTAGGAGGTTTGGACGACCAATGGTCCAAACCTTGCTCCGTTTCTGTTTTTGAGAGCTCGGAACCAAAAGTTCGTCCCAATGAGAGTTTTTCATCTTGTTTGGACGAAACTTGGTGCAAACTTTGCTCCATTTGAGTTTTGGAGAGTTTGAAACTTAAAGTTCGGCCCAATGAGAGTTCTTTAGGTGGTTTAGACGACCAATGGTCCAAACCTTGCTCCGTTTCTGTTTTTGAGACCTTGGAACCCAAAGATCGTCCCAATGAGAGTTTTTCATCTGGTTTGGACGAACTTGGTCCAAACTTTGCTCCGATTGAGTTTTTGAGAGTTTGAAACTCAAAGTTCGGCCCAATTAGAGTTATTTAGGTGGTTTGGACGACAAATGGTCCAAACCTTGCTCTGTTTCTGTTTTTGAGAGCTCGGAACCAAAAGTTCGTCCGAATGACAGTTTTTCATTTTCTTTCGACGAACTTGGTCCAAACTTTGCTTCGTTTGAGTTTTGGAGAGTTTGAAACTAAAAGTTCGGCCCAATGAGAGTTTTTTAGGTGGTTTGGACGAGAAATGGTCCAAACCATGCTCTGTTTCTGTTTTTCAGAGCTCGGAACCCAAAGTTCGTCCCAATGAGAGTTTTTCATCTTGTTTGGACGAACTTGGTCCAAACTTTGCTCCGTTTGAGTTTTCGAGAGTTTGAAACTCAAAGTTCGTCCCAATGAGAGTTCTTTATTAGGTTTGGACGAGAAATGGTCCAAACGTTGCTCCGTTTCTTGTTTTCATAGCTCGGAACCCAAAGTTCGTCCCAATGAGAGTTTTTCATCTTGTTTGGATTAAACTTGGTCCAAACTTTGCTCCTTTTGAGTTTTGGAGAGTTTGAAACTAAAAGTTCGGCCCAATGAGAGTTCTTTAGGTGGTTTGGACGAGAAATGGTCCAAACCTTGCTCCGTTTCAGTTTTTGAGAGCTCGGAAATCAAAGTTCGTCCCATCGAGAGTTTTTCATCTTGTCTGGACGAACTTGGTCCAAACTTTGCTCCATTTGAGTTTTGGAGAGTTTGAAACTCAAAGTTCGGCCCAATGAGAGTTCTTTAGGTGGTTTGGACGAGAAATGGTCCAAACCTTGCTCTGTTTCTGTTTTTTAGAGCTCGAACCCAAAGTTCGTCCCAATGAGAGTTTTTCATCTTTTTTGTACGAACTTGGTCCAAACTTTGCTCCGTTTGAGTTTTTGGGATTTTGAAAGTCAAAGTTCGGCCCAATGAGAGTTCTTTAGGTGGTTTGGACGAGAAATGGTCCAAACCTTGCTACGTTTCTGTGTTTGAGAGCTCGGAACCCCAATGTTTTTCCATATGAGAGTTTTTCATCTTCTTTGGACGAAGCTTGGTCAAAACTTTGCTTCAAATGAGTTTTGGAGAGTTTGAAACTCTAAGTTCGACGCAATGAGAGTTCTTTAGGTGGTGTGGACGACATAAGGTCCAAACTTTGCTCCCTTTCTGTTTTTGACAGCTCGGAACCCAAAGTTCGGCCCAAAGAGAGTTCTTTAGGTGGTTTGGACGAGCAATCGTCCAAACCTTGCTCCGTTTCTTATTTTGAAAGCTCGAAACCCAAAGTCGTCCTAATGAGAGTTTTTCATCTTGTTTGGACGAAACTTGGTCACAACTTTTCTCTGTTTGAGTTTTGGCGAGTTTGAAACTCAAAGTTCGGCCCAATAAGAGTTCTTTAGGTGGTTTGGACGAGAAATGGTCCAAACCTTGCTATGTTTCTGTTTTTTAAAGCTCGGAACCCAATGAGAGTTTTTCATCTTGTTTGGACTAACTTGGAACAAACTTTTTTCCGTTTGAGTTTTGGAGATGTTGAAACTCAAAGTTCGGCCCATTGAGAGTTCTTTAGGTGATTTGGACGAGAAATGGTCCAATCCTTGCTCCGTTTGAGTTTTGGAGAGTTTGAAACTCAAAGTTTGTCCCAATGAGAGTTGTTTAGTTGGTTTGGACGAGAAAAGGTCCAAACGTTGCTCCGTTTCTTGTTTTCACAGCTCGGAACCCAAAGTTCGTCCCAATGAGAGTTTTTCATCTTGTTTGGATTAAACTTGGTCCAAACTTTGCTCCTTTTGAGTTTTGGAGAGTTTGAAACTAAAAGTTCGGCCCAATAAGAGTTCTTTAGGTGGTTTGGACGAGAAATGGTCCAAACCTTGCTCCGTTTCAGTTTTTGAGAGCTCGGAACCAAAAGTTCCTCCCAATGAGAGTTTTTCATCTTGTTTGGACGAACTTGGTCCAAACTTTGCTCCGTTTGAGTTTTGGAGAATTTGAAACTAAAAGTTCGGCCCAATGAGAGTTCTATAGGTGGTTTGGACGAGAAATGGTCCAAACGTTGCTCCGTTTCTTGTTTTCACAGCTCGGAACCCAAAGTTCGTCCCAATGAGAGTTTTTCATCTTGTTTGGATTAAACTTGGTCCAAACTTTGCTCCTTTTGAGTTTTGGAGAGTTTGAAACTAAAAGTTGGGCCCAATGAGAGTTCTTTAGGTGGTTTGGACGACAAATGGTCCAAACCTTGCTCCGTTTCAGTTTTTGAGAGCTCGGAACCCAAAGTTCCTCCCAATGAGAGTTTTTCATCTTGTTTAGACGAACTTGGTCCAAACTTTGCTCCGTTTGAGTTTTGGAGAGTTTGAAACTAAAAGTTCGGCCCAATGAGAGTTCTATAGGTGGTTTGGACGAGAAATGGTCCAAACCTTGCTCCGTTTCTGTTTTTGAGAGCTCGGAACCCAAAGTTCGTCCCATCGAGAGTTTTTCATCTTGTCTGGACGAACTTGGTCCAAACTTTGCTCCGTTTGAGTTTTTGGGATTTTGAAAGTCAAAGTTCGGCCCAATGAGAGTTCTTTAGGTGGCTTCGACGGGAAATGGTCCAATCCTTGCTCCGTTTGAGTTTTGGAGAGTTTGAAACTCAAAGTTTTTCCCAATGAGAGTTCTTTAGTTGGTTTGGACGAGAAAAGGTCCAAACGTTGCTCCGTTTCTTGTTTTCACAGCTCGGAACCCAAAGTTCGTCCCAATGAGAGTTTTTTATCTTGTTTGGATTAAACTTGGTCCAAACTTTGCTCCTTTTAAGTTTTGGAGAGTTTGAAACTAAAAGTTCGGCCCAATGAGAGTTCTTTAGGTGGTTTGGGTGAGAAATGGTCCAAACCTTGCTCCGTTTCAGTTTTTGAGAGCTCGAAACCCAAAGTTCCTCCCAATGAGAGTTTTTCATCTTGTTTGGACGAACTTGGTCCAAACTTTGCTCCGTTTGAGTTTTGGAGAGTTTGAAACTCAAAGTTCGGCCCAATGAGAGTTCTTTATTAGGTTTGGACGAGAAATGGTCCAAACGTTGCTCCGTTTCTTGTTTTCACAGCTCGGAACCCAAAGTTCGTCCCAATGAGAGCTTTTCATCTTGTTTGGATTAAACTTGGTCCAAACTTTGCTCCTTTTGAGTTTTGGAGAGTTTGAAACTAAAAGTTCGGCCCAATGAGAGTTCTTTAGGTGGTTTGGACGACAAATGGTCCAAACCTTGCTCCGTTTCAGTTTTTGAGAGCTCGGAACCCAAAGTTCCTCCCAATGAGAGTTTTTCATCTTGTTTAGACGAACTTGGTCCAAACTTTGCTCCGTTTGAGTTTTGGAGAGTTTGAAACTAAAAGTTCGGCCTAATGAGAGTTCTATAGGTGGTTTGGACGAGAAATGGTCCAAACCTTGCTCCGTTTCTGTTTTTGAGAGCTCGGAACCCAAAGTTCGTCCCATCGAGAGTTTTTCATCTTGTCTGGACGAACTTGGTCCAAACTTTGCTCCGTTTGAGTTTTGGAGAGTTTGAAACTCAAAGTTCGGCCCAATGAGAGTTCTTTAGGTGGTTTGGACGAGAAATGGTCCAAACCTAGCTCTGTTTCTGTTTTTTAGAGCTCGGAACGAAAAGTTCGTCCGAATGAGAGTTTTTCATTTTGTTTCGACGAACTTGGTCCAAACTTTGCGTCGTTTGAGTTTTGGAGAGTTTGTAACTAGTTCGGCCCAATGAGAGTTCTTTAGGTGGTTTGGACGAGAAATTGTCCAAACTTTGCTCTGTTTTTGTTTTTGACAGCTCGGAACCCAAAGTTCGTCCCAATGAGAATTTTTCATCTTGTTTGGACGAACTTGGTCCAAACTTTGCTCCGTTTGAGTTTTTGGGATTTTGAAAGTCAAAGTTCGGCCTATGAGAGTTCTTTAGGTGGTTTCGACGAGAAATAGTCCAAACCATGCTACGTTTCTGTGTTGGAGAGCTCGGAACCCCAATGTTTTTCCATATGAGAGTTTTTCATCTTGTTTGGACGAAGCTTGGTCAAAACTTTGCTCCAAATGAGTTTTGGAGAGTTTGAAACCCAAAGTTCGACCCAATGAGAGTTCTTTAGGTGGTGTGGAGGACATAAGGTCCAAACTTTGCTCCCTTTCTGTTTTTGACAGCTCGGAACCGATAGTTCGGCCCAAAGAGAGTTCTTTAGGTGGTTTGGACGAGAAATCGTCCAAACCTTGCTCCGTTTCTGATTTTGAAAGCTCGAAACCCAAAGTCGTTCCAATGAGAGTTTTTCATCTTGTTTGGACGAAACTTGGTCACAACTTTTCTCTGTTTGAGTTTTGGAGAGTTTGAAACTCAAAGTTCGGCCCAATAAGAGTTCTTTAGGTGGTTTGGACGAGAAATGGTCCAAACCTTGCTCTATTTCTGTTTTTGAGAGCTCGGAACCCAATGAGAGTTTTTCATCTTGTTTGGACTAACTTGGAACAAACTTTTTTCCGTTTGAGTTTTGGAGATGTTGAAACTCAAAGTTCGGCCCATTGAGAGTTCTTTAGGTGATTTGGACGAGAAATGGTCCAAACCTTGCTCCGTTTGAGTTTTGGAGACTTTGAAACTCAAAGTTTGTCCCAGAGAGAGTTCTTTAGTTGGTTTGGACGAGAAAAGGTCCAAACGTTGCTCCGTTTCTTGTTTTTACAGCTCGGAACCCAAAGTTCGTCCGAATGAGTGTTTTTCATCTTGTTTGGATGAAACTTGGTCCAAACTTTGCTCCGTTTGAGTTTTGGAGAGTTTTAAACTCAAAGTTCGGCCCAATGAGAGTTCTTTAGGTGGTTTGGATGAAAAATGGTCCAAACCTTGCTCCGTTTCTGTTTTTGAGAGCTCGGAACCCAAAGTTCCTCCCAATGAGAGTTTTTCATCTTGTTTGGACGAACTCGGTCGAAACTTTGCTCTGTTTCAGTTTTGGAGAGTTTGAAACTAATAGTTCGGCCCAATGAGACTACTATAGGTGGTTTGGACGAGAAAATGTCCAAACTTGCTCCGTTTCTGTTTTTTAGAGCTCGGAACCCAAAGTTCGTCCCAATGAGAGTTTTTCATCTTGTTTGGACGAACTTGGTCCAAACTTTGCTCCGTTTGAGTTTTGGAGAGTTTGAAACTCAATGTTCGGCCCAATGAGAGTTCTTTAGGTGGTTTGGACAAGATGGTCCAAACCTTGCTCCGTTTCTGTTTTTCAGAGCTCGAAACCCAAAGTTCCTCCCAATGTGAGTTTTTCATCTTGTTTGGACTAAACTTGGTCCAAACATTGCTCCATTTGAGTTTTGGAGAGTGTGAAACTCAAAGTTTTGCCCAATGAGTGTTCTTTAGGTTGTGTGGACGACACAAGGTCCAAACTTTGCTCCCTTTCTGCTTTTGACAGCTCGGAACCTAAAATTCGTCCCAATGAGAGTTTTTCATCTTGTTTGGAAGAACTTGGACCAAACATTGCTCCGTTTGAGTTTTGGAGAGTTTGAAACTCAAAGTTCCGCCCAATGAGAGTTCTTTAGGTGGTTTCGACGAGAAATGGTGAAAACCTTGCTCCGTTTCTGTTCTTGAGAGCTCGGAACCCAAAGTTCGTCCCAATGAGAGTTTTCATCTTGTTTAGACGAACTTGGTCCAAACTTTGCTCCGTTTGAGTTTTGGGGAGTTTGAAACTCAAAGTTCAGCCCAATGAGAGTTCTTTAGGTGGTGTGGACGACACAAGGTCCAAACTTTGCTCCCTTTCTATTTTTGACAGCTCGGAACCCAACGTTCGTCCCAATTAGAGTTTTTCATCTTGTTTGGATGAACTTGGTCCAAACTTTGCTCCGTTTGAGTCTTGGAGAGTTTGAAACTCAAAGTTTGGCGCAATGAGAGTTCTTTCGGTGGTTTGGATGACAAATGGTCAAAACCTTACTCCGTTTCTGTTTTTGAGAGCTCGGAACCCAAAGTTCGTCCCAATGAGAGTTTTTCATCTTGTTTGGACGAACTTGGTCCAAACTTTTCTCCGTTTGAGTTTTGGAGAGTTTGAATCTCAATGTTCGGCCCAATGAGAGTTCTTTAGGTGGTGTGGACGACACATGGTCCAATCTGTGCTCCCTTTCTTGTTTTGAGAGCTCAGAACCCAAAGTTCGTCCCAATGAGAGTTTTTCATCTTGTTTGGACGAACTTGCCCAAAACCTTGCTCCGTTGGAGTTTTGGAGAGTTTGAAACTCAAAGTTCGGCCCAATGAGAGTTGTTTAGGTGGTGTGTACGACACATGGTCAAAACTTTGCTCCCTTTCTTGTTTTGAGAGCCCGGAACCCAAAGTTCATCCCAATGAGAGTTTTTCATCTTGTTTGGACGAACTTGGGCCAAACCTTGCTCCGTTGGAGTTTTGGAGAGTTTGAAACTAAAAGTTCGGCCCAATGAAATTTCAATAGGTGGTTTGGACGAGAAATGGTCCAAACCTTGCTCCGTTTTTGTTTTTGAGAGCTCGGAACCCAAAGTTCGTCCCAATGAGAGTTTTTCATCTTGTTTGGACGAACTTGGTCCAAACTTTGCTCCGTTTGAGTTTTGGAGGGTTTGAATCTCAAAGTTCGGCCCAATGAGTGTTCTTTAGGTGGTGTGGACGACACATGGTCCAAACTTTGCTCCCTTTCTGGTTTTGAGAGCTCGGAACCCAAAGTTCGTCCCAATGAGAGTTTTTCTTCTTGTTTGGACGAACTTGGCCCAAACCTTGCTCCGTTGGAGTTTTGGAGAGTTTGAAACTCAAACTTAGTCCCAATGAGAGTTCTTTAGGTGGTGTGGACGACACATGGTCCAAACGTTGCTTCGTTTCTGATTTTGAGAGCTCAGAACCCAAAGTTCGTCCCAATGAGTGTTTTTTATCTTGTTTGGACGAACTTGGCCCAAACCTTGCTCCGTTGGAGTTTTGGAGAGTTTGAAACTAAAAGTTCGGCCCAATGAGAGTTCAATAGGTGGTTTGGACAAGAAATGGTCCAAACCTTGCTCCGTTTCTGTTTTTGAGAGGTCGGAACCCAAAGTTCATCCCAATGAGAGTTTTTCAATTTGTTTGGACGAACGTGGTCCAAACTATGCTCCGTTTGAGTTTTGGAGAGTTTGAAACTCAAAGTTCGGCCCAATGAGAGTTCTTTCGGTGGTTTGGAAGACAAATGGTCAAAACCTTGCTCCGTTTCTGTTTTTGAGAGCTCGGAACCCGAAGTTCGTCCGAATGAGAGTTTTTCATCTATTTTGGACGAACTTGGTCCAAACTTTGCTCCGTTTGAGTTTTGGAGAGTTTGAATCTCAAAGTTCGGCCCAATGAGAGTTCTTTAGGTGGTGTGGACGAAACATGGTCCAAACTTTGCTCCCTTTCTGGTTTTGAGAGCTTAGAACCCAAAGTTCGTCCCAATGAGAGTTTTTCATCTTGTTTGGACTAACTTGGCCCAAACCTTGCTCCGTTGGAGTTTTGGAGAGTTTGAAACTCAAACTTAGTCCCAATGAGAGTTCTTTAGGTGGTGTGGACGACACATGGTCCAAACGTTGCTTCGTTTCTGATTTTGAGAGCTCAGAACCCAAAGTTCGTCCCAATGAGTGTTTTTTATCTTGTTTGGACGAACTTGGCCCAAACCTTGCTCCGTTGGAGTTTTGGAGAGTTTGAAACTAAAAGTTCGGCCCAATGAGAGTTCAATAGGTGGTTTGGACAAGAAATGGTCCAAACCTTGCTCCGTTTCTGTTTTTGAGAGGTCGGAACCCAAAGTTCATCCCAATGAGAGTTTTTCAATTTGTTTGGACGAACGTGGTCCAAACTATGCTCCGTTTGAGTTTTGGAGAGTTTGAAACTCAAAGTTCGGCCCAATGAGAGTTCTTTCGGTGGTTTGGAAGACAAATGGTCAAAACCTTGCTCCGTTTCTGTTTTTGAGAGCTCGGAACCCGAAGTTCGTCCGAATGAGAGTTTTTCATCTATTTTGGACGAACTTGGTCCAAACTTTGCTCCGTTTGAGTTTTGGAGAGTTTGAATCTCAAAGTTCGGCCCAATGAGAGTTCTTTAGGTGGTGTGGACGAAACATGGTCCAAACTTTGCTCCCTTTCTGGTTTTGAGAGCTTAGAACCCAAAGTTCGTCCCAATGAGAGTTTTTCATCTTGTTTGGACTAACTTGGAACAAACTTTTGTATGTTCGAGTTTTGGAGAGGTTGAAACTCAAAGTTCGGCCCATTGAGAGTTCTTTAGGTGGTTTGGAAGAGGAAAGGTCCAAACTTTTCTCCGTTTGAGTTTTGGAGAGTTTGAAACTAAAAGTTCAGCCCAATGAGAGTGCTTCAGGTGGTTTGGACGACAAATGGTCAAAACCTTACTCCGTTTCAATTTCTGAGAGCTCGGAACCCAAAGTTCGTCCCAATTAGTGTTTTTCATCTTCTTTGGACTAACTTGGAACAAACTTTTCTCCGTTCAAGTTTTGGAGAGGCTGAAACTCAAAATTCGGCCCATTGAGAGTTCTTTAGGTGGTTTGGATGAGAAATGGTCGAAACCTTGCTCCGGTTGAGTTTTGGAGAGTTTCAAACTCAAAGTTCGGCCCAATGAGAGTTCTTAGGTTGTTTGGACTAGAAATGGTCCAAACCATGCTCCGTTTCTATTTTTGAGAGCTCGGAACCAAAAGTTCGTCCCAATGAGAGTTTTTCATCTTGTTTGGACGAACTTGGTCCAAACTTTGCTCCGTTTGAGTTTTGGAGAGTTTGAAACTCAAAGTTCGGCCCAATGAGAGTTCTTTAGGTGGTTTGGACGAGAAATGGTCCAAACCTTTCTCCGTTTCTATTTTTGAGAGCTCGAAACCCAAAGTTCGTCCCAATGAGAGTTTTTCATCTTGGTTGGACTATCTTATTCCAAACGTTGCTCCGTTTGAGTTTTGGAGAGTTTGAAACTCAAAGTTCGGCCCAATGAGAGTTCTTAGGTTGTTTGGACGAGAAATGGTCCAAACCTTGCTCCATTTCTGTTTTTGAGAGCTCGGAACCAAAAGTTCGTCCCAATGAGAGTTTTTCATCTTGTTTGGACGAACTTGGTCCCAAAGTTGCTCCGTTTGAGTTTTGGAGAGTTTGAAACACAAAGTTCAGACCAATGAGAGTTCTTTAGGTGGTTTGTCTGAGAAATGGACCAAACCTTACTCCGTTTCTTTTTTTAAGAGCTCGTAACCAAAAGTTCGTCCCAATGAGAGTTTTTCATCTTGTTTGGACGAAACTTAGTCCAAACATTGCTCCGTTTGAGTTTTGGAGATTTTGAAACTCAAAGTTCGGCCCAATGAGAGTTCTTTAGGTGGTTTGGACGAGAAATGGTCCAAACCTTTCTCCGTTTCTATTTTTGAGAGCTCGGAACCCAAAGTGACACAATGAGAGTTTTTCATCTTGTTTGGACAAACTTGGTCCAAACATTGCTCCGTTTGAGTTTTGGAGAGTTTTCAACTCAAAGTTCAGCCCAATGAGAGTTCTTTAGTTGGTTTGGACGAGAAATGGTCCAAACCTTGCTCTGTTTCTGTTTTTGAGAGCTCAGAACCCAAAGTTCGTCCCAATGAGAGTTTTTCATCTTGGTTGGACGAACTTATTCCAAACGTTGCTCCGTTTGAGTTTTGGAGAGTTTGAAACTCAAAGTTCGGCCCAATGAGAGTTCTTAGGTTGTTTGGACGAGAAATGGTCCAAACCTTGCTCCATTTCTGTTTTTGAGAGCTCGGAACCAAAAGTTCGTCCCAATGAGAGTTTTTCATCTTGTTTGGACGAACTTGGTCCCAAAGTTGCTCCGTTTGAGTTTTGGAGAGTTTGAAACACAAAGTTCAGACCAATGAGTGTTCTTTAGGTGGTTTGGATGAGAAATGGACCAAACCTTACTCCGTTTCTTTTTTTCAGAGCTCGTAACCAAAAGTTCGTCCCAATGAGAGTTTTTGATCTTGTTTGGACGAAACTTAGTCCAAACGTTGCTCCGTTTGAGTTTTGGAGAGTTTGAAACTCAAAGTTCGGCCAAATGAGAGTTCTTTAGGTGGTTTGGACGAGAAATGCTCCAAGCCTTGCTCCGTTTCTTTTTTTGAGAGCTCGGAACCCAAAGTTCGTCCCAATGAGAGTTTTTCATCTGAGTTGGACGAACTTATTCCAAACTTTGCCGTTTGAGTTTGACTTCTCCAAGTAATTAGCAACTTGCGTTAATCATCATTAGGCAACTTGCTTTAGCTTTTTCTCCCCTTTTTCCGCCCACTTGTGTTGGTTGTGTCAGCGCTTGTCCTTTCATTATCTTATATGTTTCTTGATCATCTTGAGATGTGTGCCTGCGCTAAGAAGACACTTGAAAAACAACCGAATTAGTTGCATTAGCGCCCTATATTTTATAATTTCACACCCGCATACATGAATACATCTCGCCGCATAAAATTATCACATTTTTCCCTCTTTATGCGCTGAAGCAACGCATCTTTGTTTCCTTTGGCCTTGTTTTAGTCTAAGTTTAAAGGATAAATAACTTGCTTTTTGTAAGTTATCAGAGAGCTCGGAATCCAAAGTTCGTCCCAATGAGAGTTTTTCATCCTGTTTGGACGAACATGGTCAAAACTTTTCTCCGTTTGAGTTTTGGAGAGTTTGAAACTCAAAGTTCGGACCAATGAGAGTTCTTTAGGTTGTTTGGACGAGAAATGGTCCAAACCTTGTTCCGTTTCTGTTTTTTGAGATCTCGGAACCCAAAGTTCGTCCCAATGAGAGTTTTTCATCTTGTTTGGACGAACATGGTCCAAACTTTGCTCCGTTTGAGTTTTGGAGAGTTTGAAACTCAAAGTTCGGCCCAATGAGAGTTCTTTAGGTTGTCTGGACGACAAATGCTCAAAACCTTGCTCCGTTTCTGTTTTTGAGAGCTCGGAACCCAAAGTTTATACCAATGAGAGTTTTTCATCTTGTTGGGACAAACTTCGTCCAAACTTTGCTCAGTTTGAGTTTTGGAGAGTTTGAAACTCAAAGTTCGGTCCTAAGAGAGTTCTTTAATTGGGTTGGACGAAAAATGGTCCAAACCTTGCTCCGTTTCTGTTTTTGAGAGCTCGGAATTTAAAGTTCGTCCCAATGAGAGTTTTTCATCTTGTTTGGACGAACATGGTCTAAACTTTGCTCCGTTTGAGTTTTGGAGAGTTTGAAACTCAAAGTTCGGCCCAATGAGAGTTCTTTAGGTTGTTTGGACGAGAAATTGTCCAAACCTTGCTACGTTTCTGTTTTCGAGAGCTCGGAACCCAAAGTTCGTCCCAATGAGAGTTTTTCATCTTGTTTGGACGAACTTGGTCCAAACTTTGCTCCGTTTGAGTTTTGGAGAGTTTGAAACTCAAAGTTCGGCACAATGAGAGTTCTTAGGTTGTTTGGACGAGAAATGGTCGAAACATTGCTCCGTTTCTGTTTTTGAGAGCTCGGAATACAAAGTTCGTCCCAATGAGAGTTTTTCATCTTGTTTGGACGAACTTGGTCCCAAGTTTGCTCCGTTTGAGTTTTGGAGAGTTTGAAACTCAAAGTTCGGCCCAATGAGAGTTCTTTAGGTGGTTTGGATGACAAATCGTCCAAGCCTTGCTCCGTTTTCGTTTTTTAGAGCTCGTAACCCAAAGTTTGTCTCCAGGAGAGTTCTTCATCTTGTTTGGACGAACTTGGTCCAAACTTTGCTTCGTTTGAGTTTTGGAGAGTTTGAAACTCAAAGTTCGGCCCAATGAGAGTTCTTTAGGTGGTTTGGACGAGAAATGGTCTACACCTTGCTTTGTTTCTGTTTTTGAGAGCTCGGAACCGAAAGTTCGTCCCAATGAAAGTTTTTCATCTTGTTGGGACGAACTTGGTCCCAAGTTTGCTCCGTTTGAGTTTTGGAGAGTTTGAAACTGAAAGTTCGGCCCAATGAGAGTTCTTTAGGTGGTTTGGATGACAAATCGCCCAAGCCTTGCTCCTTTTTCGTTTTTTAGAGCTCGGAACCCAAAGTTCGTCTCAATGAGAGTTATTCATCTTGTTTGGACGAACTCGGTCCAACTTTGCTCCGTTCGAGTTTTGGAGAGTTTGAAACTCAAGGTTCGGCCCAATGAGAGTTCTTTAGGTGGTTTGGACGAGAAATGGTCCAAACCTTGCTCCGTTTCTGTTTTTGAGAGCTTGGAACCCAAACTTCGTCCCAATGAGAGTTTTTCATCTTGATTAGACGAAACCTGGTCCAAACTTTGCTCCGCTTGAGTTTTGGAGAGTTTGAAACTCAAAGTTCGGACCAATGAGAGTTCTTTAGGTTGTTTGGTCGAGAAATTGTCCAAACCTTGCTCGGTTTCTTTTTATGAGTGCTCGGGACCCAAAGTTCGTCCCAATGAGAGTTTTTCATCTTGTTTGGACAAACTGGTCCAAACTTTTCTCCGTTTGAGTTTTGTAGAGTTTGAAACTCGAAGTTCGGCCCAATGAGAGTTCGTTAGGTAGTTTGGACGACAAATCGTCCAAGCCTTGTTCCGTTAAAGTTTTTAGAGCTCGGAACCCAAAGTTCGTCCCAATGAGAGTTTTTCATCTTGTTTGGACGAACTTGGTCCAACTTTGCTCCGTTCGAGTTTTGGAGAGTTTGAAATTGAAGGTTCGACCGAATGAGAGTTCTTTAGGTGGTTTGGACGAGAAATGGTCCAAACCTTGCTCCGTTTCTGTTTTTGACAGCTCGGAACCTAAAGTTTGTTGCAATAAGAGTTTTTCATCTTGTTTGGACGAACTTGGTCCCAACTTTGCACCGTTTGAGTTTTGGAGAGTTTGAAACTCAATGTTCGGCCCAATGAGGGTTCTTTAGGTGGTTTGTACGAGAAATGGTCCAAACCTTGCTCCGTTTCTGTTTTTGAGATCTTGTGATAAGGCAACCCTAATTTTCAGCTCAAGGATCCAAGCTTTTGTGGAGCAAGAACCTTTGGAACATAGAGATTAACACCTTCTTACACAAATTAGAACCAACCAAGAGAAAAGGCTAGAAATTGATTACCTCTTATGATCAATGATCTAGAAGCAAGATTGGAAATCTTGTTCTAGATTGAGTCATTCCACAATCAAACTTGATCAAGGCCGGATTGAATGGCTCAACATGCAATCTATCACAACAATTGCAAGAATCCTAGAAAAGGTATTTCTATGAAAAAATCTCAAATATGAGAGATCATACTTCATTCATCTTAATCTGAATTTTACATGCTAGAATGAGGTATTTTATAGTCTTTGTGTGAATTAAACCACCAACTTTTCAAATCCCAAAAGTAAAACCTACAAAGCATTCATGACCATAATTGGCCTACAAAGTAACTCCCCACTAATGAATCTAACCTTGAAACCAAGTTTTTGGAAGCCCAAAAGTTCAAAAATTACAAACAAAAGTTGATAAATTGAAATAACAAAGGAAACTTCAAAAGGCCGGTGCAACGTCAATCTTGCAAACGTTGACTTTCACAGCGTCGTCCTCTCTTGGGTTAATTTGCAGCATGTGAAATGAATGTGGAGCTGAACCTAACCAATTTTGAATGTGAATGAAGAATGCTTGTTGAAGCTTCTTAGCCTTGGCGAGTGTAATAGGTCCAATTGGAACATGTGGAGCACCATGATTCTTATCATCTTCCCCCTCTTCGAAAGGATTTGTCCTCGAATCAGGATAGTCGTCACCTGCATCAAAAGGACTCAAGTCAGCAACATTGATTGTAGAACTTACTGAAAATTCTCCTGGCAAATCAATCTTGTAGGCATCGTTGTTAATTCTTTCAAGAACTTGATAAGGACCATCCCTTCTTGGATGTAACTTTGTCTTTCGTTTAGAGGGAAAACGCTCATTGCGAAAATGCACCCAAACCCAATCACCCGGTTGAAAAATGAGTTCTTTCCATCCTTTGTTAATTCGTGAGGCGACTTTCGAATTCTGTTTCTCAATCCTCTCCTTGACCTCTTTGTGCAAGTTTTTGATCAAATCGGCCTTACTTGTGGCTGCATCACTCACAAATTCATTAGAAGGAATAGGAAGCAAATCAAGAGGTGTAAGTGGATTGAATCCATAAACAACCTCAAAAGGAGAACAATGTGTTGTACTATGAATTGCTCTATTATATGCAAACTCAACAAATGGCAAACATTCTTCCCAAGACTTAATATTCTTAGAAGTAATAGCCCTAAGCTAAGCGCCCAATGTTCTATTAACTACCTCGGTTTGCCCATCAGTTTGAGGATGACATGTAGTTGAGAACAACAATTTAGTACCCAACTTTCCCCACAACACCTTCCAAGAGTGGCTTAAAAATTTAACATCCCTATCACTAACAATAGTTCTAGGAATTCCATGTAATCTTACTACTTCCCTAAAGAATAAGTCAGCCACATGCTTTGCATCATCCGTCTTTTTACATGCTATAAAATGAGCCATTTTACTAAATCTATCCATAACAACAAAAATACTATCTTTACCCTTTTTAGTCCGAGGCAAACCAAGAACAAAATCCATAGATATATTAGTCCTAGGTTCATTAGGTACATTCAAGGGAGTATACAATCTATTTGGTTGTGATCTAGACTTAGCCTTTTTGCATTTAAAACATTGGCTACAAATCTTATGCACATCATGTTTCATTTTAGGCCAAAAGAAGTGTTCATGCAACATATCATAAGTTTTATGAATCCCAAAATGCCCCATCAATCCACCTCCATGGGCTTCTTTCACAAGCAAATCTCTTGTAGAACATTTAGGAACACAAAGCTTACTTTTCTTAAACAAAAAGTCATGAAACACATAATAATCATCCATGGCTTTCCCAGCAAGACAAGATGCATAAATAGTTCCAAAGTCAGGGTCATCTTTGTATACTCCTTAACATGCTCAAATCCAAGAATTTTTGCACTAAGAGAAGTAAAAAGATTGTACCTTCTCGACAATGCATCGGCCACCACATTGTCCTTACCTTGCTTATATTTGATAACATAGGGAAATGTCCCAATAAATTCTACCCGCTTTGCATGCCTACGATTCAACTTGCTTTGCCCTTTAAGATGCTTCAAGCTTTCATGATCAGTGTGGATCACAAACTCTCTCGGCCATAGGTAGTGTTGCCATACCTGCAATGTACGAACTAAAGCAAACAATTCTTTATCATAGGTAGGATAGTTCAAAGCTGCCCCATTTAGTTTTTCACTAAAATACATTAAGGGTTTTCCATCTTGCATTAAAACAGCACCTATGCCCAAACCACTTGCATCACACTCAATTTCAAAAGTCATATCAAAGTTAGGCAAAACAAGTAATGGTGCATTGGTTAATTTTTCCTTCAGTTCATTGAAAGCTCTCTCTTGCATTTCCCCCCATTCAAATACAACATTCTTTTTCACTAAGTCATTCAATGGTGCAGCTATGGTACTAAAGTCCTTTATAAACCTTCTATAGAAGCTAGCTAGACCATGAAAACTCCTAACAACATTTGCATTTTTCGGTGTTGGCCAATCCCTAATTGCCTTAACTTTCTCTTCATCTACTTCTACTCCATTCTTACTAACTATGAAGCCAAGAAAGTTAACCTTCCATGCAAAAGCTACACTTATTAAAATTAGCATAAAGCCTCTCTTTTCTAAGTGTAATCAAAATTGACCTAACATGCTCCACATGCTCAACCAAATTCTTTGAATAAATCAAAATATCGTCAAAATACACAACAACATACTTCCCCAAGTATTCTCTCAAAACATGATTCATTAAGCGCATAAATGTAGTAGGAGCATTAGTTAACCCAAAAGACATAACAAGCCATTCATACAATCCAAACTTAGTTTTGAAAGCTGTTTTCCATTCATCTCCTACATGCATCCTAATTTGATGATATCTAGATTTCAAATCAATCTTTATAAATAAACAAGAACCATGCAATTAATCAAGCATATCATCTAGCCTAGGAATAGGGTGACGATACTTTATAGTGATTTTATTGATGGCTCTGCAGTCCACACACATGCGCGAAGTTCCATCCTTCTTTGGCACCAAAATGACCGGTACAGAACATGGACTCAAACTTTCTCGTACGTAGCCCTTCTCTATGAGCTCCTCCACTTGCCTTTGAATTTCCTTTGTCTCAATTGGATTTGCTCTATAAGCTGGCCTATTTGGAATTGTAGCCCCCGGGATAAAGTCTATTTTATGTTCAATACCTCTAAGTGGAGGTAATCCTTCAGGGATCTCATATTGGAACACGTCCTCAAATTCCTGCAAAAGAGGTTGAAAAAAACTAGGCAAAGGCAAATTGTTAGCGTTAGAGGCCAAATACCCTTCCTTGTACATAAGTACAAATATTGGTTTTTGGGAAAACATTGCTCTTCTCACCTCTCCCACTCTAGCCAAACAACTGACTTTATTTCCTTTTTTTTTCAATTTCATCTCTTTTTTCACTCTTTTCTCCACTTTTTTTCTCTTTCAGACTTTTCTCTATTTTTCACTCATTTCTTTCTTTTCTTTCAATTCTTTTTCTTCAAACTCTTTTATTTTTCTCTCCAACTTTAATTGATCCGCAAATACATCTTCGGAACGCAAAGGTACAAGTGTTGTTTTTCTACCATATTTGGTAAAAGAATACCTATTCAAATAACCATCATAGATGACCTTCCTATCAAATTGCCAAGGTCGGCCAAGCAAGATGTCACCAGCATGCATAGGTAATACATCACATAGAACCTCATCTTTATACTTTCCCAAGGTAAAACTGTCACACCCCCTCCCGGACCACCTGCTAGCTTAGCCCGAAAGATGGCGTGAAGCCAATGGACATCGTCCTCCTCTAACGATACCCGCTGACCCTCCTGAGCGTTGAACCTGATAAACATACTAATCATAGATATAAAACATTAAACATGAAACAGAACACAGCGGAATCCCTGAAAAAAAACTTCCAACAAACACGAGGTGCCGCCCTGACATAACTTGGTTCGGATAATAACCTGATATAGATGTCACAACAAAAAACATATACAACTAGGGTTTATACAACCACGACCTTTAGGACTATATTATCCAATCCTTACAAAACATTTACAATATGAACAGACTCAATATACAACTCCACCACGTACTGGAGCTTGTTCTGGAACTTTCAGCAGACGTTGGCAGTGTATCAGGCACCGGGAGCTCGATCTCTACCTGAAAGTGGAAAAACATTTTGAAAGAATGAGCTATGGAGCCCAGTGAGTGACTAACTTTAAAACTCTAAATCCGAAAGTCAAAACACGTGATAAACCTTTAAACGTATAAATATGCTCAATTCAAGCGTTTAACATAAACGTGTAATGAAAAAGGCTTTCTAAAATATCTCGCAAGTTCGTCATTAAAAATCTAGCAAGGCATATCAAGTACATCAAACGTTTTAACTAACATGACCGATCTATGTTGTGTAGGGCACGCTCAGTACAACCAACGTTTACTAGTCCTACGATGTAGTGGGGCCCGCCCAGCACTCCAATCGTCTTTGTCGTAGTGGGGCCCGCCCAGCACTCACGACAGCATCGTTGTCACGGAGTACACTCAACGTCAACAACGGAATATAACCTGTGTGCACGCGGTACCATATAGCCTCGGGTTCAATATCTCAGTCATGTAGTCAATAGAAATCTAAGAAAATCACATGAAAACATTAAAACATGTCTGCTTATCGTTATCTTTCGTAAAACTTAAACTTACTCAGCTTGCTCGTGAAAAACTGAAAATCGTTTAAAAGTACTTGCTAATCCATACTTTACTTTAAAAGATATCGTTTCAGCTATTTTTCATAAAGTCATTAGCCACATGCTCGTATATAAACCTCATTAGAAAATCTGAGCTCAGAACTCGTGCTTGAAACTGTTCATAAAAACCATGTATCATTCATAGAAAAGCATGTAAACATCTAAACATGAACAACCGTTGGAAACCATTTTCGAAATTCATTTTGTCACTCACTGTCTTATCTAGTTCCCCGGTTTGTAGACTCGACCTATTTCCTCTTGGATTGTCAAATAACCAAAACCGAGCATTAGAACCATAGATAGCTTTGTCTTTCCATGCTCATGAATTTTTAAACAATTGGATTAAGAATCACATTCACATTCTACTTTCCAGATTTTCCAGATTCTATACCCTAACTTCCAACACCCATAACTTCCTCAATACCTAACCACAATTAATGAAATACACATCAAACTCTTCATTTTCGAACACTCTACAACATACCTAAAGCAATGATAATGAGATTCCCAACCGATTTGCCCAGAATTGCCCCGAACACAGACAACACAGATTCGAGGTTCTCTGCTACCCTTTATTTAACTCCTGAAATTAACCTTACTTAAAGTCATTTTTGGCTCACGAAATCTTCATGAAAGTTGTAGGAAATTGAATAAGCTTTCCCACCATAACAAATAGAGCTTCTGATTCGACTTGTACACCCCAGACTGCTCAAAACACTAGAGAACACCAGAGATCCTCCTGGTTTGCTCGAAAATCCTGTGCTATGTTTTCCATTCAAAAATCCATTAACTTCTCATACGATTTAGCTCAAGCTTCCTTCATTAATTTTGTTAGAAAATGAACTAACTTTCAAGAAAATCAAATCTCACCTCTTATTCCCTTCTGTGTAGCTCAAACCGAATAAAAAACCAGAGATTGACAGTTTTGCACCTAGATTCTGCTATGGCTGGCTTTGCATGAGCTTTTCTTATCTTCTTCAACCTCAAAACCACGAAATTCTTCTTCTTCTTCCTCCTTCACTCTCTCCTTAAAGTGCTCTGAAAGTTTGGGTGGAAAAAGATGAGAAATGGGGCTGATAATGGGTGAAGCGGTGGTGGGTGTCTTGCTGTCGATTTCCATTTTCTTTCTTTTTTTGTTTTTTTTTTGTGTCTTTTCTTTTTCCTTTTCTTTTCTTTTCTTTTTTTCTTTTCAATTGGCAAGTCCCAACAACTTAGTCCAACTTCCACTATAGATGACAAGAGAAAATTATCTAAAGAAAGTCTCGGGTTTACAAAAACAAATTAAAGCTTGAGAAACGACCTTCATTGTTCCACTATCATTGAGCCACTAAAGCTTGTAAGGCTTAGGATGGTGTTGAGTTGGAATTTGCAGCCTTTTGATCAAGAATGTGCTTACTACATTGGTGCAACTTCCGCTGTCAATAACAAGACTACAAGGAGTCCCATTAACTAAACACCGTGTGTGGAATAGGTCGTCTCTTTGGTCATCAACATCATTCTCCTTAACTTGAGTGTTAAGAAGTCTCCTTGTAACAAGCGCCAAATGACTCCCATCTTCCAATTCCTCCTCATCCTCTTGGAATTCATCTTCAATTAGCTCATCTTGGTCACTTTCCTCATCATCCGTAACAACTTCTCCATTCTTAATGATCATGACTCTCTTGTTTGGACAGTCACGACTAATATGACCAATCCCTTGACATTTCCAACATTTGATGTCTCTATTTCTCTCTCGGACCTCTTTAGATCCCTCCACTTTTTCCTTGCCCTTGGAGCTCTCGGGCTTGTCCTTTTTATCATGCTCATACTTCCCTCGAGGTTTGAAATCTGCATACCTTTTCCAAGTATTAGTAGAAAAAGAAGTAGACTTAGAAGAATTATACCTCTTGGAGTTCTCCTTCTCCCAAGCTAATTGGCCTTCAATTTTGACAGCAAGGTGTAACAACTCTTTCATATCGAAATAAGTTTGTCTATCCACTTGATGAGCCAATGGTCGGTTCATCCCGCCAAGGAACCTAGCCATTGTATCCTCCTCATCTTCATCATTGCCAGCTCTATTCATAAGGGCCTCCATTTCTTTGTAATAATCTTCCACGCTTTTGGATCCTTGTTGCAAAGCATAGAGCTTTTGCTTGAGTTCTTGGGAATAATGCTTAGGAATGTATCTCTTCCTCATTAAGGCCTTTAATTCCTCCCATGTTTCAATTGGATCCCCATAGTTTCTCCTCCATTCTGATTTCAAAGATGTCCACCAAATATTTGCATAATCACAAAATTCAGCCACCTCAAGTTTCAACTTTCTTTCTTCACTAAAATTGTTGCAATCAAATACATGCTCAATTTTGCTCTCATATTGCAAATACTCCTCCGGATCAGACCTCCCATGAAATGGTGGGATTTTAAGCTTCACTCCCCCAACTCCTCTCTCTTCCCTCTCATATTGGTACTCCCTCTTAACCCTTCTTGGTGGTAAAATTTCTCTACCCACTCTTCTTCCCCTTCCTCTACCCTGGCCTACACCTCTCCCTCCCCTTGGATTGTGCCGGGCTATAAGGGTTACATTGTCATCTTCCTCTTCATTTTCAACTCCTTCATTAACTTCCCTTCCTTGAAGATTTCCTAAACCTACTTCCATTCGCCCCATCCGTTCTTCCAAGGTACTTACTACTTGGGTTAAACGAGTGATAGCCTCGATTTGTGCCTCTATCCACCTAGCTTCACCAATCTCCCCTCCATTTCCCCCATCTTGACTCATGATGATGTATAAACAGTAGATAAACATGTTTAGGACCTCACACACTCAACTCACTGATTTTCACTCGGAACACTCGTGTTTATCACACAAAGGTAGGCTATTTGGGAAAGTGACTAAATGATGATATTGGGTAGGCTAATAGGTTCAAGCGATTCTTGTAATAGTGAGCTTTACAACGCAGCCAAGACAAGATAAATTATGAAACAACAACAAACTAGAACAAAGAAAACAAAGAAATCACCAAACAAGGAATGATACAAAGACAAGATGCTTTCTACGAAATTCAGAATAAATGACACAAAAATAAAGAGAAAGCCTTAAGTATGATGGTATTAGTCTTTATGAAGCAAAGGGAACAAAGTTTATGGATAAATTCATTCAAATCTGAAAAGAACAAAGTATGGAAGCAAATCTGGAATTTTCGGCCAAAACTGCACACTGAGATGGAAATCCAAAAACGAATGTTTTACGTTAGGTTTGGAGTAAATGTCCTTCTTCACCTTGAAAGATAACATGCAGATCTAACTTTTCACTGAAGGCCAAAAGTTCAAATTCGAACTTTATGAACGACTTTGAATAGACATTAGATGCATCAAATTCTGCAGTTAGGAATTTGGACAGCCACACAACAAATTAATTGCAAATTGAATTGAAGCTCAACAAATTCGTGCAAATTTATGCTGATTGAATAAAAATGGGCATGAACAATAACTCAACATGAACAACTTCTGAATTTTTTTTTTTTTGCTTTCTTTTTTTTTCTTTTCTTCTTCTATTTTTTTTTTATTTTTTTTCCTTTTCAAGATATCAACGTGTTCTTTAAGATGGGAATGAGATTAGAATCAGAAGATGAAGAATAGTGGATGCAATGAAAGAAACGAACAGAATGGACAAAACATGAAAAGAAACAAACACAATGAACAATTGAAATGGAAGATAGAATCAATTCTAGAGTACGAAACAAAGATGCAACCTAGGCTCTGATACCAAAATGATAAAGCAACCCTAATTCTCAGCCCAAAGATCCAAGCTTTTGTGGAGCAAGAACCCTTGAAACAAAGAGATTAACACCTCCTTACACAAATTAGAACCAACCAAGAGAAAAGGCTAGAAATTGATTACCTCTTATGATCAATGATCTAGAAGCAAGATTGGAAATCTTGTTCTAGATTGAGTCATTCCACAATCAAACTTGATCAAGGCCAGATTGAGTGGCTCAACATGCAATCTATCACAAGAATTGCAAGAATCCTAGAAAAGGAATTTCTAAGAAAAAGTTTCAAATATGAGAGATCATACTTCTTTCATCTTAATCAGAATTTTACATGCTAGAATGAGGAATTTTATAGCCTTTGTGTGAATTAAACCACCAACTTTTCAAATCCCAAAAGTAAAACCTACAAAGCATTCATGACCATAACTGGCCTTGATATGGATTCAATCAATAATCCATTGCATGTACCTGAAGGACCAATCACAAGGAGCAAGACAAAGAAGATACAAGAGGCTTTCACATTGCATGTTCAAAAGCTAGCAAATGCACAGCAAGAGGCAAAGAATTTTGAATCCAAACTTTTGTATAATGTTAGTTCAGCAAGTCAAGAAGAGAATGGAGTCAAGATAGCACGGGAAAAGTTGTGTAGTTTGGAAGATGGCACGGGGGACGAAAACAGTGTGCAGAATTTGTGAAGAGGTGGTTGTCCAACTTGCATCTCTTGGGATTTCGTGATGTCAAAGGTTGTCAAACGTTGCCATTATGAGGAGCGGATTCCATAGCACATATTAAAGACAATTTAAAGCAATTCTATCTTTTTAGTTTTAAGATATGGCTGCTCGTTTGATGTGCAATCAAGTTTTAAGTTCCTAGGTCTTATTTTCTACAATTTGCAATTAAGTGTAACTGAATGAATTTTGAGTTATATGGTCTATCCACGACCATTTGGCCTTTAAAATGGCTTGTAATACTCTTGAAAGCTCAGATTATGCATATTAAAAAGCTTTTGCTTATTCAACCCCTTTGGTGTTATCTTTTCTTTCAAATCTTATTTTAGGTTTAATGTTCAACCGATTCATTGGATTAGTTTTGATCAATCTAATTCTGGAGTGAGTCGTCTTAGGATCTTTGAGTGACCATCATAGATTCTAAGTTTGATCTAAGAGTGATTCATCTTCTAACTAAACTCTTGGTTGGAATCATTCGGTAAGTTTGTCTTATTTGTGTCCATTTACAAGGATCCTAGAAGGACCTCTAGCTTTGTAAACTTAAGCATATTGGGAGCTTATCATTTGGTATCAGAGCCTTGGTCAACATCCTTTGGCCGACTCTAGAGGTGAAATATCTTTACTTTCTTTCATTTTTTTCCTTACGAAATTGTATTATTGTGTCTTGCTCTCGGATTATCAAAAAAAAAAAAAAAAAAAAAAAGAAATCAGTAGCAAAAGAAGAAAAAAAAATCAGTAGCAAATAGAAAAAAAAAAGAGAAAAAAAACAAAAAAAAAGGAAAAAGCTTTTATTCGAAGATCCGAGGCACACCAAAAGTTAGTGTCATTATATTGTATGTTTGTTCAAAGTTTGTAGTTGCTGATCTTAAGGTTGATTTGCTCTAGTTTAGTTTGTGAAAATTGATCATTTGAATTAGTTATATCAAACTTACAGCAAGATTGTACCAAAATTTAAGCCAACCCTTACATCCTTGACCTAGTACCAAAAGCCTACCCTTGAGTGATAAACACGAGTGTCCTTGAGTGGAATCTTTGTGAGAAGTGTGGAAAGGTCCTTGTTACTTAATACAGAATGTCGCATGATGGAGAGGAAGTTCCAGAAGTGATAGATCCAAATGTTGCTATTCTTCAAGCAATTCAAGGTATGTTGGAATTGATGAGGGAAGATAGGCAAGAAAGGAGGGCACAACAACAAAGGGAAGTACGACCATTCCAAGAAGATGAAGGAATGTTTGACTTAGATGCACATGAAAGGCAACTTGGAGGTAGAGGAAATGTGAGAGGGAGAGGAAGAAATAACCTCGCCAATGTGATGCAACCTAGAAGGATGGAGAGAGTGCATGAAGATAGAGATGGAGGAGTGAAACTCAAGATCCCACCTTTTACTGGAACGGCGGATTCGGAGACATATTTGCAATGGGAAAGGAAGATAGAACATGTGTTTGATTGCAACACATTTAGTGAGAATAAGAAGATGAAACTTGCCATTGCTGAATTCACCAATTATGCATCTGAATGGTATCATTATCTCAAGTCCGAGAGAAGGAGGAAAGAGGAGGATCCAATAGAAACTTGGGAAGAACTCAAAGAAGCCATGAGAAAAAGGTTTGTTCCAAAACATTATGAAAGAGATTTGAAAACTAAATTGCAAGCTTTGAGGCAAGGTACAAAAAGTGTTGCTGAATATTATCGAGAGATGGAAACTTTGATTGGAAGAGCAAAAATTCGAGAAGATGAGGAAGACACCATGTCTAGATTCATTGGAGGTTTGAATCAAGAAATTGCTCATCTTGTTGATAGAAATCCACCACCTTATATGGAAGATATGTATCATTATGCTATCAAAATTGAAGCTCAATTGAAGGAAGAAAAGGAGCGTTCAAAAAGGTATGTATCTAAAACTCACACCTTTTCAAGTTCTAATACGTGGAACAAGGATGGTTTTGTGAATAGGAATGAATCAATGCAATCAAAGGGGAAATTTGTGGCTGCCAAAAAAGTGGAGGCCGAAAGCTCTAATACTAAGAAGGTTGAAGCTTCAAAGGAGGTAAGGGAGAAAACTAGCTCTATTCAATGTTGGAAGTGCAAAGGGTATGGACACATGAGCAAAGAGTGTGTCAATAAAAGAGTCATGGTGGTAAGAAATGGCGTGATTGATTCAGAAGATGAATGTGAGGAAAATGATGCACAACTTGAGGAAGAATATGAAACACCCGATGATGACGAGTATATTGAAGAAGGTAATTCCATATCCTTGATTACAAGGCGGGTACTTAATGTGAAAATCAAGGAAGAGAAAGTTGAAGATCAAAGGGAAAACTTGTTTCACACAAGATGTTTGATTGAAGGAAGCCCATGCAGCTTGGTGATTGATAGTGGAAGTTGCACAAATGTGGTAAGTACTTTTCTTGTGAAAAGGCTCCAACTTACTACTCGTCCACATCCAAAACCATATAAACTTCAATGGTTGACAAACAAAGGAGAATTGAAGGAATTTAATGACATGTTTCCACATGAAGATGCACCTACGGGATTGCCTCCTTTAAGAGGGATTGAACATCAAATTGACTTCATTCCGGGTGCAACTCTTCCAAACATGGCTGCCTATAGGACCAATCCAACCGAGACTAAGGAGATCCAAAGGCAAGTGGAAGAACTCATGGATAAAGGATATATTAGAGAAAGCATGAATCCTTGGCTCGGTTCCGGTGATTTTGGTACCCAAGAAAGATGGTACATGGAGGATGTGTGTTGATTGTCGAGCTATCAACAAAATAACGGTAAAGTATCGACATCCTATTCCTTGATTAGATGACATGTTAGATGAATTACATGGTGCTAATATGTTTTCAAAAATAGATCTTAAGAGTGGTTATCATCAAATTCGTATGCATGTAGGAGATGAATGGAAAACGGCTTTCAAAACAAAGTTTGGGCTTTATGAGTGGCTTGTTATGCCATTTGGCCTCACTAATGCACCAAGTACTTTTATGAGGCTAATGAATCATGTTTTGAGGGAATACATAGGAAAATTTGTGGTTGTATACTTTGATGATATCCTTGTTTACTCAAAACACTTGAATGATCATATTTTGCATGTTAAGACAAATTTACTTAAACTTAGAGAAGAGAAGCTTTATGCCAACTTCAAAAAGTGTAGTTTTTGTCTAGAACAAGTCAAATTCCTAGGATTCATTGTTGGAAAGAATGGAGTGAAAGTTGATGAAGAAAAGGTAAAGGCTATCCGAGAATGGCCAACCCCTACCAATGCATCCGAGGTAAGATCCTTTCATGGTTTGGCTAGTTTCTATAGGAGATTTATTAAAGATTTTAGTAGCATAGCCTCACCATTAACTGAACTTGTGAAAAAGCATGTGAAATTTGAATGGAAAGAAAAGCAAGAGAATGCATTCAATGAGTTAAAAGAAAAATTGACCAATGCACCTTGTCTCGCTTTACCTAACTTTGATAAATCTTTTGAGATTGAATGTGATGCAAGTGGAATAGGTATAGGGGCTGTTTTGATGCAAGAAAAGCGACCAATCATGTTTTTTAGTGAAAAGCTAAATGGAGCTCAACTCAACTACCCGACTTATGACAAAGAGCTACATGCGCTTGTGAGGGCTTTGAAAGTTTGGAAACATTACCTATGGCCAAAAGAGTTTGTTATCCACACGGATCATGAAAGCTTGAAGCATCTCAAAGGCCAAACTAAGCTTAACAAGAGGCATGCAAAATGGGTGGAATTCATTGAGACATTTCCTTATGTCATCCATTACAAAAAAGGTAAGGACAATGTGGTGGCTGATGCATTATCAAGAAGGTACGCTTTATTCTCATCCCTTAGTGCAAAAGTTCTTGGTTTTAAACACATGATTGAGCTGTACAAAGTTGAGAAATCTGAATTTTATGATGTGTATGCACAATGTTTAGAAGGGAAAAATGTACAAGATTATAATGTGTTTGATGGGATGCTTTTTAGGAAGGGTAAGCTTTGTATTCCTAAGTGTTCCATTAGAGAGTTACTTGTGAAGGAGACTCATGGGGGAGGACTTATGGGACATTTTGGAGAATTTAAAACATACAACATGTTGTGTGAACATTTTTATTGGCTTAAAATGAGGAAAGATGTGAACAAAGTGTGCAAGCAATGTTTCAAGTGTAAGGAGGCTAAATCTAAGACAAAACCACATGGCCTTTACACACCTTTAGATGTTCCTAGTGAACTATGGGTAGACATTAGCATGGATTTTGTTCTAGGATTACCAAAGACTATAAGACATCATGATAGTATTTTTGTGGTGGTTGATAGGTTTAGTAAGATGGCGCATTTCATTCCATGTAACAAAACCGATGATGCTACCAACATAGCTAATCTTTTCTTTAGGGAAGTGGTTAGATTGCATGGCATTCCCAAAACTATTGTTAGTGATAGGGATGTTAAATTTTTAAGTCATTTTTGGAACGTTTTGTGGGGAAAATTGGGAACTAAGCTTCTATTTTCTACAACTTGTCACCCACAAACGGATGGGCAAACTGAGGTGGTTAATAGAACATTGGGGGCCTTGCTTAGGTCACTAATTTCTAAAAATCTTAAGTCTTGGGAAGAGACTCTACCTTTTGTGGAGTTTGCATACAATAGGGTGATTCATAGCACAACTCATTGTTCACATTTTGAGGTTGTGTACGGCTTTAATCCTTTGACTCCTCTAGATTTATCACCTTTGCCAGTTAATATGTTTACTAGTGATGCAGCTTCTTCTAGGGCCGAATACATCAAAACTTTGCACAAAGAAATCAAAGAAAGGTTTGAAAAGAAGAATCAAAAGCTAGTCACTTGCAAGAACCAAGGAAGAAAGGAATTGATTTTCAAACCGGGTGATTGGGTTTGGGTTCATCTAATAAAGGAAAGGTTTCCAGATCAAAGAAAGTCTAAACTTCAACCAAGGGGAGATGGTCCTTTTCAAGTGCTTGAACGGATCAATAAAAATGCATACAAATTAGATCTACGAGGTGAGTATAATGTAAGTTCTACTTTTAATGTGGCTGACTTGACTCCTTTTGATGTAGGTAATGAAGACCTTGATTTGAGGACAAATCCTTTTAAAGAAAGGGGGGATGATATGGATTCAATCAATAATCCATTGCATGTACCTGAAGGACCAATCACAAGGAGCAAGACATAGAAGATACAAGAGGCTTTCACATTGCATGTTCAAAAGCTAGCAAATGCACAGCAAGAGGCAAAGAATTTTGAATCCATTCTTTTGTATAATGTTAGTTCAGCAAGTCAAGAAGAGAATGGAGTCAAGATGGCACAGGAAAAGTTGTGTAGTTTGGAAGATGGCACAGGAAAAGTTGTGTAGTTTGGAAGATGGCACGAGGGACGAAAACAGTGTGCAGAATTTGTGAAGAGGTGGCTGTCCAACTTGCATCTCTTGGGATTTCGTGATGTCAAAGGTTGTCAAGCGTTGCCATTATGAGAAGCGGATTCCATAGCACATATTAAAGACAATTTAAAGCAATTCAATCTTTTTAGTTTTAAGATATGGCTGCTCGTTTGATGTGCAATCAAGTTTTAAGTTCCTAGGTCTTATTTTCTACAATTTGCAATTAAGTGTAAATGAATGACTATTGAGTTCTTTGGTCTATCCACGACCATTTGGCCTTTAAAATGGCTTGTAATACTCTTGAAAACTCAGATTATGCATATTAAAAAGCTTTTGCTTATTCAACCCCTTTGGTGTTATCTTTTCTTTCAAATCTTATTTTAGGTTTGATGTTCAACCGATTCATTGGATTAGTTTTGATCAATCTAATTTTGGAGTGAGTCGTCTTAGGATCTTTGAGTGACCATCATAGATTCTAAGTTTGATATAAGAGTGATTCATCTTCTAACTAAACTCTTGGTTGGAATCATTCGGTAAGTTTGTCTTATTTGTGTCCGTTTACAAGGATCCTAGAAGGACCTCTAGCTTTGTAAACTTAAGCATATTGGGCGCTTATCAGGCCTACAAAGTAACTCCCCACTAATGAATCTAACCTTGAATCCACGTTTTTGGAAGCCCAAAAGTTCAAAAATTACAGACAAAAGTTGATAAATTGATATAACAAAGGAAACTTCAAAAGGCCGGTGCAACGTCAATCTTGCAAACGTTGACTTTCACAGCGTCGTCCTCTCTTGGGTTAATTTGCAACATGTGAAATGAATGTGGAGCTGAACCTAACCAATTTTGAATGTGAATGAAGAATGCTTGTTGAAGCTTCTTAGCCTTGGCGAGTGTAATAGGTCCAATTGGAACGAGCGGAGCACCATGATTCTTCCCAATGAGAGTTTTTCATCTTGTTTGGACGAAACTTGGTCCAAACTTTGCTCCGTTTGAGTTTTGGAGAGTTTGAAACTCAAAGTTTGGACCAATGAGAATTGTTTAGGTGGTTTGGAGGAGAAATGGTCCAAACCTTGCTTTGTTTCTGTTTTTTAGAGCTTGGAACCCAAAGTTCGTCCCAATGAGAGTTTTTCATCTTGCTTGGACGAAATTGCTCCAAACTTTACTCCGTTTTAGTTTTGGAGAGTTTGAAACTCAAAGTTCGGCCAATTGAGAGTTCTTTAGGTGGTTTAGACTAGAAATGATCCAAACCTTGCTCCGTTTCTGTTTTTGAGAGCTCGAAACCCAAAGTTCGTCTCAATGAGAGTTTTTCATCTTGTTTGGACGAACTTGGTCCAAACTTTGCTCCGTTTGAGTTTTCGAGAGTTTGAAACTCAAAGTTCGTCCCAATGAGAGTTCTTTAGGTGGTTTGGAAGAGAAATGGTCCAAACCTTGCACCGTTTCTATTTTTTAGAGCTCGGAACCCAAAGTACTACCCAATGAGAGTTTTTCGTCTTGTTTGGACGAACTTGGTCCAAACTTTGCTCCGTTTGAGTTTTGGAGAGTTTGAAACTCAAAGTTCGGCCCAATGAGAGTTCTTTGGGTGGTTTGGACGAGAAATCGTCCAAACCTTGATCCGTTTCTGTTTTTGAGAGCTCGGAAACAAAAGTTCGTCCCAGTGAGAGTTTTTCAGGCCCAATGAGATTTCTTTAGGTGGTTTGGACGAGAAATGGTCCAAACCTTGATCCGTTTCTGTTTTGGAGAGCTCAGAAACCAAAGTTTGTCGCAATGAGAGTTTTTCAGGCCAAATGAGAGTTCTTTAGGTGGTTTGGACGAGAAATGCTCCAAACCTTGCCCCATTTCTGTCTTTGAGAGCTCGAAACCAAAAGTTTTTCCCAATGAGAGTTTTTCATCTTGTTTGGACGAATTTTGGTCCAAACTTTGCTACGTTTGAGTTTTGGAGTGTTTGAAACTCAAAGTGTCGCCCAATGAGAATGCTTTAGGTGGTTTTGACGAGAAATGGTCCAAACCTTGCTCCGTTTCTGTTTTTGAGAGCTCGAAACCCAAAGTTCGTCGGAATGAGAGTTTTTCATCTTGTTTGGATGAACTTCGTCCCAACTTTGCTCCGTTTGAGTTTTGGAGAATTTGAATCTCAAAGTTCGGCCCAATGAGAGTTCTTTGGGTGGTTTGGATGAGAAATGGTCCAAACCTTTATCCGTTTTTGTTTTTGAGAGCTCGGAACCCAAAGTTCGTCCCAATCAGAGTTTTTCATCTTGTTTGGACGAACTTGGTCCAAACTTTGGTCCGTTTGAGTTTTAGAGAGTTTGAAACTCAAAGTTCGGCCCAATGAGAGTTCTTTAGGTGGTATTGATGAGAAATGGTCCAAACCTCGCTCCGTTTCTGTGTTTGAGAGCTCGGAACGCAAAGTTCGTCCCAATGAGAGTTTTTCATCTTGTTTGGACGAATTTTGGTCCAAACTTTGCTCTGTTTGAGTTTTGGAGAGTTTGAAACTCAAAGTTTGGCCCAATGAGAATTCTTTAGGTGGTTTTGACGAGAAATGGTCCAAACCTTGCTCCGTTTCTGTTTTTGAGAGCTCGGAACCCAAAGTTCGTCGCAATGAGAGTTTTTCATCTTGTTTGGACGAACTTGGTCGCAACTTTGCTCCGTTTGAGTTTCGGAGAGTTTGAATCTAAAAGTTCAGCCCAATGAGAGTTCTTTTGGTGGTTTGGACGAGAAATGGTCCAAACCTTTATCCGTTTTTGTTTTTGAGAGCTCGGAACCCAAAGTTCGTCCCAATGAGAGTTTTTCATCTTGTTTGGACGAACTTGGTCCAAACTTTGCTCCGTTTGAGTTCTGGAGAGTTTGAAACTCAAAGTTCGGCCCAATGAGAGTTGTTTAGGTGGTTTGGACGAGAAATGGTCCAAACCTCGCTCCGTTTCTGTGTTTGAAGGTTTGCTGAACTTCTATTCTCCTTTTGTGACTGTTTTCTTGCTTTCCTCTTCAGTTGTGGACAATTCCACTTGATATGGCCATTCTTGTGACAGTAATTGCACTTGATGTCTCCTGTGTCGGAAGATTTACCGTGGTTCTGTGGCTTGTTTGACTGTCTGCCATCCTTTTGTGAGCTGACTTGCCCCTTTGACTGTAAATGTTGTCCTTTATTCTGAGTTTGTTTCCCTCGGTACTGTTGTTTCTGGTTGCCTTTAACAAACAGAGCTTCGGACACTCCCTTTTCTTGTTTAATCTCCAAATCTCTCAGCCTTAGGGAATTGATGACTTTATCAACGGTGACGTCATCTCTTCCATACTTCATTGCGGACTTCACTTCTTTGAAGATTTCTGGAAGTGAATTCAAAAGGATTACGGCTTGATCCTTGTCTTTAACCTTTTCCCCAGTATTCTGCAAATCAGTACAAATGGTACTAAAGTCATCCAAATTTTCTTCAAGACTTTTAGAAGAATCCATTTTAAAACCAAAGAAACGCTCTTTCAAATATAAAACATTTGTTAAGGTCTTTGGTAAGTATAGTTCCTCTAATTTTGTCCACAGGTCTTTAACATTTGTAATTTTACTAACTTTTCTCAAAACATTGTCAACAAGATGAAGAACAATAGAGCTATAGGCAATATCATGCATTTCTTCTTTTTCTATTTCAGACAATGTTGCAGGAAGTTTAGTAGGATCAAGCAAAACTTTTGACACCTTTTGTTGTACTAAAAGGGCCACCATTTTGTTTGAACGAAAAGTTCCTCCCAATGAGAGTTCTTTAGGTGGTTTGGACGAGAAATGGTCCAAACCTTGCTGCGTTTCTGTTTTTGAGAGCTCGGAACCCAAAGTTCGTCACAATGAGAGTTTTTCATCTTGTTCGGACAAACTTTGTCCCAACTTTGCTCCGTTTGAGTTTTGGAGAGTTTGAAACTCAAAGTTCGGCCCTGTTGGAAGAGGTGTCCTAAAACTCGTAGATAGTGAATGATAAACGAATTTTATACTTATTCGATAAAGGCGTTATCGAGACTAATTCAGTAAAGTTATTACTGAATAAAGTAAATTGCACATATAATTACCCAAATCCAATAAACTAAGATCCATGGCTATAGGATGAACTCTTGAGCTTTATGTAGAGACATAAAAGTGGATCAAGCTTGAGTAATAGCCAAAACAGTCTATAGTATAGGAATAGGGTTGGGTACCTTATTCTGGGGACACTATGAGACGCGGCCCACTTTATAGATGGTATAGACGATGTGATCCTAAATCGTCCATGTAGAGACATGCGAGTGGGGGCGTCCTATGCAATGAGTTTGCATAAGACCAGGACCAAGAAATAAGTCGCTCTCGCTTTATAACACCGTTTACTGACGAGACTGACTATTTCATGTGATGACCTAGGTAACTCGATCTTAATCCTGAGCTAACTATGAACTCCTGTTTATTCGGGCTTATCCTTAGATCTGCATAGGTGAGAGTGGCTCAGTATCGCCGACTCAATAAGCCTCCCATTTCAGGGATAGGAACGGGTAGATAGCTGGGGACATAGTCGTGCAAGAAGGAATTCACTCCTACCCGAATTAGGGATAGTAGAGAGGTTGTTCCCTTAAGTGCTGACTCCGGGGCTTGAACAAAGGGATCCCGCCCTCTCATTGGCCCGAGAGGGACTCGGTTTATTGGTTGGACCATAAACCAATTGTTCATTAGAGGATCAGTGGGACTTAAGGAACTAGAAGTACTATAGGGGTAAAACGGCTTATTGACCTAGCTATAGCTACGAACAACCTGTGAAGGATCGACTTACTAATCATGGTTAAATCAAGTGGACGGAAATATATCTATAGTGAGGGGAGTGCAACTATCGGGCTATAGTGGAGTGTCCCGATAGTTAACGAATGTTGGCTAGCTTGGCAATGGGATTAGTCGGTTAGCCTCGAATCGTTGGAGCCCATGATCTATAGGTCCATTAGGTCCCCCTACTAACTCATATCGGAATTAAGCCTAGAACAAAAGATAGGAAGCTTTGAATCGTTCAAAATCGGAAAAAAAAGGGTATTATCATAAATTGTGTTTGACACAATAATTTAATTATGAATTAAATTAGAAAATGAGAGATGAAGTATTTAAAAGTGTTTTGAATACTATATATATGTATTAGGAATCATATATATGGAATTGCACAAGATAACAAAGATTAATTAGATTAATCATATCAAAATTAATTTGAAAATTTTCAAATTAATTACCAAGCAATCAATTTCAATTTAGAATTGAAATTGGGGATAATTTGCAAGCTTGAAATTTGATTTCAATTTGAATTTAGTGGATTTAGTCGGAAATCCATTTAATGCATGATCATTCAAAGTGGAAAGACAACTCATTCATGCATTGTTGCATGTCTTGTGTAATGTACACCTAGAATCCACTTGAGCTTGCAAATACACCATGTGTCTTGTGTCTTGAGGCTTGGCTTTGCATGGAGAATGTCTTTAAAAGGAGTTTGAATCAGATTCAAACATATGAGAGCCATTTTCCTTAATGTCATGCTGCTGGAATTTGGACTCAAAGTTCTCTCATCTCTCATTCTTCTCCATTGCTTGATGCTTCAAGCATTCCCTTCCCATTCCCTATCTTATATAGA
The DNA here is from genome assembly GCA_017139565.1 of Luffa aegyptiaca. NCBI lineage: Eukaryota > Viridiplantae > Streptophyta > Magnoliopsida > Cucurbitales > Cucurbitaceae > Luffa > Luffa aegyptiaca. Next base: position 21,697,522 of record CM029395.1, read on the forward strand.
CTCCCACAAGTCGTTCTTGGCCCGGAGTATAGTAGGGAAGACTCTAGAGGTTGTCCAAGGAGCATAGGAGAGGCAAACACCACAAGGAGTTCAACATAAGTGAGCTACAAAGGTTGGTGTTTTCTAAACTCTCTATTCTGTCTTTTCTAGAACATGCATGCTTTAGGAGTAAAATTGAATGTCTTAAGTGCTTTCGATCTTCAATTGCTTCCGCATGTGTAATATGTACACCTTCAGGCCCAATGAGAGTTCTCTAGGTGGTTTGGATGAGAAATGGTCCAAACCTTGTTCCGTTTCTGTTTTTGAGAGCTCGGAACCCAAAGTTCGTCCCAATGAGAGTTTTTCATCTCATTTGGACGAACTTGGTCCCAACTTTGCTCCGTTTGAGTTTTGGAGAGTTTGAAGCTCAAAGTTCGGCCCAATGAGAGTTCCTTAGGTGGTTTGGACGAGAAATGGTCCAAACCTTGCTCCATTTCTGTTTTTGAGAGCTCGGAACCAAAGGTTCGTCCCGATGAGAGTTTTTCATCTTGTTTGGACGAACTTTGTCCAAACTTTGCACCGTTTGAGTTTTGGAGAGTTTGAAACTCAAAGTTCGGCCCAATGAGAGTTCTTTAGGTGGTTTGGACGAGAAATGGTCAAAACCTTGCTCCGTTTCTGTTTTTGTGAGTTCGGAACCCAAAGTACGTCCCAGTGAGAGTTTTTCATCTTGTTTGGACGAACTTTGTCCAAACTTTGCTCCGTTTGAGTCTTGGAAAGTTTGAAACTCAAACTTCGGCCCAATGAGAGTTCTTTCGGTGGTGTGGACGACACATGGTCCAAACTTTGCTCTGTTTCTTTTTTTGAGAGCTCGAAAACCAAAGTTCGTCCCAATGAGAGTTTTTCATCTTGTTTGGACGAACTTGGTCCAACCTTTGCTCCGTTTGAGTTTTGGAGAGTTTGAAACTCAAAGTTCGGCCCAATGAGAGTTCTTTAGGTGGTGTGGATGAGAAATGGTCCAAACCTTTCTCCGTTTCTGTGTTTGAGAGCTTGGAACCCAAAGTTCGTCCCAATGAGAGTTTTTCATCTTGTTTGGACGAACTTGGTCCAAACCCTGCTCCGTTTGAGTTTTGGAGAGTTTGAAACTCAAAGTTTGCCCCAATGAGAATTCCTTCGGTGGTTTGGACGACAAATGGTCCAAACCTTGCTCCGTTTTTGTTTTTGAGAGCTCGGAACCCAAAGTTTGTTGCAATGAGAGTTTTTTATCTTGTTTGGACGAACTTGGTCCCAACTTCGCTCCGTTTGACTTTTGGAGAGTTTGGAACTCAAAGTTCAGCCCAATGAGAGTTCATTAGGTGGTTTCGACGAAAAATGGTCCAAACCTTGCTCCGTTTCTGTTTTCGAGAGCTCGGAACCCAAAGTTCGTCCCAATGAGAGTTTTTCATCTTGTTTGGACGAACTTGGTCCCAACTTTGCTCCGTTTGAGTTTTGGAGAGTTTGAAACTCAAAGTTTGGCCCAATGAGAATTCTTTAGGTGGTTTTGACGAGAAATGGTCCAAACCTTGCTCCGTTTCTGTTTTTGAGAGCTCATAACCCAAAGTTCGTCGCAATGAGAGTTTTTCATCGTGTTTGTACGAACTTGGTCCCAACTTTGCTCTGTTTGAGTTTTGGAGAGTTTGAATCTCAAAGTTCGGCCCAATGAGAGTTCTTTAGGTGGTTTGGACGAGAAATGGTCCAAACCTTGCTCCGTTTCTGTTTTTGAGAGCTCGGAACCCAAAGTTCGTCCCAATGAGAGTTTTTCATCTTATTTGGACGGACTTGGTAACAACTTTGCAACGTTTGAGTTTTGGAGAGTTTGAAACTCAATGTTCGCCCCAAATGAGAGTTCCTTAGGTGGTTTGGACGAGAAATGGTCCAAACCTTGCTCCATTTCTGTTTTTGAGAGCTTGGAACCAAAGGTTCGTTCCAATGAGAGTTTTTCATCTTGTTTGGACGAACTTGGTCCAAACTTTGCACTGTTTGAGTTTTGGAGAGTTTTTAACTCAAAGTTCGGCCCAATGAGAGTTCTTTATGTAGTTTGGACGAGAATCGGTCAAAACCTTGCTCCGTTTTTTATATGAATCCTACCATGCTATCCAAAACTAAAGAAAAGCTTCAACATGGTGATGCATTAAATGCAGTCAAGCTTCATTGAAGACAACTCAAAGTGTCCTTTATGGAACATGGACTTCAAGATACTTCAAGTGATGCTTCATTTATACATGTTAGGTTATAAACATTAAGTTGGCTGATTGAAAGCTCCTATTCTCGGATTTATGGTGCCTTTTGAATGTATTTTTAGTTTTATGTCATTGTATTTACTTTTTAGGTTACATTTAGTTAATGGTTGATTATGGTCATAAAGTTGGAATGTTGCAACTCTTGAAATGCCTCATGGAAGGTCTAGGGTTCAATTTCAAGGCTATATAATGCCATGTAATTCCATTGTAAAAAAAAAAAAGACCTGGAAATGTAGTAAAAAGAGCCTTTGAGCTTTTCCTTTAGCCTAGAGCTAAGTTTCTATGCAATTCTATGAAATTTAGGTTGCATGTTGAGAATCATTAAAGCTTGACTTGATCAATCATGCTTGTGGAGTGATTCGAATCTCAAACAAGTTTTCTTGCCTTGAGATATTTGGTCGACAAGGTAATCCGGTTTTTACTTTCCTTGAGTTGATTTTCAAATCGGTTTTGGGGTTTTCAGATTTGCGATCTAAAGGTCTTGTTTTTCAACAAGGTTGTTAGATACATTTCCTATAGGTTTCATAACATTTGGTATCAGAGCTGCTTTGATTCATAACATTTGGTATCAGAGCTTTAGGCTCAAGATCGGATATATGTTTCCTTTGCGTTTCTCTTGAATTTGTTTTTATTTTTTTTCTGGTTGTTTTTTTAATCTGTCCAGTTTCATAGTCTGCCTAAACGCTCCGAAAACTCATATTTCAGTAGGGTAGTTCATCTTAATGTCTTCTGTGATATTGTAGACATTTGTGTAAGCTTCAAAATTGCCTTTCTCGTGAATTTCTAATTCAATCGTCTTGAGGGTGAAACGTCTGAACTTTTACAATATGTTCTGGAAAACTGCTATACCCGAGAATGTGTGTTCTTGTTTTGTTCATATCATTTTTGCCTCCAAAGCTTGATAGATCCAAATTTTACTGTTGTTAATTCATCAATTGTGTTTTAATATGGCTAATTATATTAGTTACATATTCAATCGGAGCAAAAGTTAATTGGCTGTTATGCATTAAATATGGACAGTTACATTTCTACTCACTGAATTTTCCAGCCCTTAGTTTCTGATTATAACTCCTTTGTTTAAAGTATAGCCAATGACCTTAAATTCGGTCTTCCACTTTCCAAAGTGTTATAATCACCTTCAGCACCATATACCAGCATTCAATATTATCAGAATTCCATCCTCCATATAATTCATTTTTCAATCTCACATTCTGTCCATTTATTTCTCTCGTTTCATAATTTTAATTTGGAATCATTCGTAGAGGTTCAGCTTGTTTGATATATGCTTTCAATTACAAGACTTGCAAATTATCTTGGCTTTTCCACTTCCAATATTAAGAGATGAGAATGCGAGTTCATACCGAGTGATTTGTGAAAATGTGTGCAAACACAAGTGGCCTAAATTTTCATGAGTGTGAGCACATAAAAGAGTGTTGTGAGGTCCTTTGTGTTTTCTTTTCTTAACATGTTTTTACAGCAATGTCTCACAGCAAGATTCGAGGACAAATCCTCTTGAAGAAGGGGAGGATGATATGAATCCTACCATACTATCCAAAACTAAAGAAAAGCTTCAAAATGGAGATTCATTAAATGCACTCAAGCTTCATTGAAGACAAGTCAAAGCGTCATTTATGGAACATGGACTTCAAGATACTTCAAAGTGAGGCTTTCATTTATTCATGGGAGGTTACAAACATTAAGTTGGCTGATTGAGAACTTCAAATCTCGGATTTATGGTGCCTTTTGAATGTATTTTCAGTTTTATGTCATTTTATTTACTTTTTAGGTTACATTTAGTTAATGTCTGATTATGGTCATAAAGTTGGAATGTTACAACTCTTGAAATGCCTCATGGAAGGTCCAGGGTTTCAATTTTAAGGCTATATAATGCCATGTAATTCCATTGTAAAAAAAAAAGACTTGGAAATGTAGTAAAATAAGCCTTTGAGCTTTTCCTTTAGCCTAGAGCTAAGTTTCTTTGCAATTCTATGTAGTTTAGGTTGCATGCTTAGAATCATTCAAGCTTGACTTGATCAATCATGCTTGTGGAGTGATTCGAATCTCAAACAAGTTTCCTTGCCTTGAGATATTTGATCGACAAGGTAATCCGGTTTTTACTTTCCTTGGGTTGATTTTCAAATCGGTTTTGGGGTTTTCAGATTTGAGATCTAAAGGTCTTGTTTTTCAGCAAGGTTGTTAGATACATTTCCTGGGAGTTTCACAACATTTGGTATCAGAGCCTAAAGCTCTGATATCCGATCTTGAGCCTAAAGCTCTGATATCCGATCTTGAGCCTAAAGCTCTGATACCAAATGTTATGAATCAAAGCAACTCTGATACCAAATGTTATGAATCAAAACTGTTTTACCCGAGAGCATGTGTTCTAAATTTGTTCTTGTTGTTTTTGCTTCCAGAATATGCCAAATCCGAAATTTTCCCTCTTTGATCTGATCTTGGTGTTTTAATCTGAACTTAGGCATCCAATCTCAGCTGTCACAGTTTGAAATTTGAAAAAGTTGGCTGTTACATAATTAATTTTGACAGTTATATTTCTACAGATTAAATTTTTAGTCAATGGATGTTACAATTTTTTATGTTTGACTTTTGTAACTCATGTGCGTTATAAAGGCTATTTTCAACTCCATAATATCTGACATAGTCGTTGGACTTCATTGTTTTCAGAGTTACATTCTTGACTCTTTAAACTCCATTTAACAAAAGCATTGAAATGCATCTTTGGTCGTTCATAACATCTTGTCTATCTTCTTACATGTTTGGATTCGGAATATTTTCATAGTTAAGTCAGTTTGAATATTCAAAGTGCTACTACTCATTCAATTGAAAACAATCTTGGCTTCCCTATTTCAAAATTTGAGAGGTGAGAGCCAAATGTTATGAAACTTCCAGGAAATGTATCTAACAACCTTGTTGAAAAACAAGACCTTTAGATCTCAAATCTGAAAACCCCAAAACCGATTTGAAAATCAACTCAAGGAAAGTAAAAACCGGATTACCTTGTCGATCAAATATCTCAAGGCAAGAAAACTTGTTTCAGATTCGAATTACTCCACAAGAATGATTGATCAAGTCAAGCTTGAATGATTCTCAACATGCAACCTAAATTACATAGAATTGCAAAGAAACTTAGCTCTAGGCTAAAGGAATAGCTCAGAGGCTCTTTTTACTACATTTCCAAGTTTTTTTTTTTTTTTTACAATGGAATTACATGGCATTATATAGCCTTAAAATTGAACCCTAGACCTTCCATGAGGAATTTCAAGAGTTGTAACATTCCAACTTTATGACCATAATCAACCATTAACTAAATGTAACCTAAAAAGTAAATAAAATGACATAAAACTGAAAATACATTCAAAAGGCACCATAAATCCGAGAATAGGAGCTTTCAATCAGCCAACTTAATGTTTGTAACCTCCCATGTATAAATGAAGCGTCACTTGAAGTATCTTGAAGTCCATGTTCCATAAAGGACACTTCGAGTTGTCTTCAATGAAGCTTGACTGCATTTAATACATAACCATTTTGAAGCTTTTCTTTAGTTTTGGATAGCATGGTAGGATTCATATCAGTTTTTGATTTTGTGAGCTCGGAACCCAAAGTAGGTCCCAATGACAGTTTTTCATCTTGTTTGGACGAACTTGGTCCAAACTTTGTCCGTTTGAGTTTTGGAAAGTTTGAAACTCAAACTTCGGCCCAATGAGAATTCTTTAGGTGTTGTGGACGACACATGGTCCAAACTTTGCTCTGTTTCTATTTTGTAGAGCTCGGAATCAAAAGTTTGTCCCAATGAGAGTTTTTCATCTTGTTTGGACGAAACTTGGTCCAAACTTTGCTCCGTTTGAGTTTTGGAGAGTTTGAAACTTGAAGTTCGGCCCAATGAGAGTTTTTTAGGTGGTTTCGACGAGAAATGGTCCAAACCTTGCTACGTTTCTGTTTTTGAGAGCTCGGAACCCAAAGTTCGTCCCAATGAGAGTTTTTCATCTTGTTTAGACGAACTTGGTCGAAACTTTGCACAGTTTGAGTTTTGGAGAGTTTGAATATAAAAGTTCGGCCCAATGAGAGTTCTTTAGGTGGTTTGGATGAGAAATGGTCCAAACCTTGCTCCGTTTCTGTGTTTGAGAACTTGGAACCCAAAGTTCGTCCCAATGAGAGTTTTCATCTTGTTTGGACGAATTTTTGTCCAAACTTTGCTCCGTTTGAGTTTTGGAGAGTTTGAAACTCAAAGTTTGCCCCAATGAGAATTGTTTAGGTGGTTTGGACGACAAATGGTCCAAACCTTGCTCCGTTTCTGTTTTTGAGAGCTCGGAACCCAAAGTTCGTTGCAATGAGAGTTTTTCATCTTGTTTGGACGAACTTGGTCCCAACTTCGCTCCGTTTGAGTTTTGGAGAGTTTGGAACTCAAAGTTCGGCCCAATGAGAGTTCATTAGGTGGTTTGGACGACAAATGGTCCAAACCTTGCTCCGTTTCTGTTTTCGAGAGCTCGGAACCAAAAGTTCGTCGCAATGACAGTTTTTCATCTTGTTTGGACGAACTTGGTCCAAACCCTGCTCCGTTTGAGTTTTGGAGAGTTTGAAACTCAAAGTTCGGCCCAATGAGAGTTCTTTAGGTGGTTTGGACGAGAAATGGTCCAAACCTTGCACCGTTTCTGTTTTTGAGAGCTCTGAACCCAAAGTTCGTTGCAATGAGAGTTTTTCATCTTGTTTGGACGATGGTCCCAACTTTGCTCCGTTTGACTTTTGGAGAGTTTGAAACTCAAAGTTCGGCCCAATGAGAGTTCTTTAGGTGGTTTGGACGACAAATGGTCCAAACCTTGCTCCGTTTCTGTTTTCGAGAGCTTGGAACCCAAAGTTCGTCCCAATGAGAGTTTTTCATCTATTTGGACGAACTTGGTCCAAACTTTGCTCCGTTTGAGTTTTGGAGAGTTTGAAACTCAAAGTTCAGCCCACTGTGAGTTCTTTAGGTGGTTTGGATGAGAAATTGTCCAAACCTTTCTCCGTTTCTGTTTTCGAGAGCTCGGAACCCAAAGTTCGTCGCAATGAGAGTTTTTCATCTTGTTTGGACGAACTTTGTCCAAACCCTGCTCCATTTGAGTTTTGAAGAGTTTGAAACTCAAAGTTCGGCCCAATGAGAGTTCTTTAGGTGGTTTGGACGAGAAATGGTCCAAACCTTGCTCCAATTCTGTTTTTGAGAGCTCGGAACCCAAAGTTCGTTGCAATGAGAATTTTTCATCTTGTTTGGACGATGGTCCCAACTTTGCTCCGTTTGAGTTTTGGAGAGTTTGAAACTCAAAGTTCGGCCCAATGAGAGTTCTTTAGGTGGTTTGGACGACAAATGGTCCAAACCTTGCTCCGTTTTTGTTTTCGAGAGCTCGGAACCCAAAGTTCGTCCCAATGAGAGTTTTTCATCTATTTGGACGAACTTGGTCCAAACTTTGCTCCGTTTGAGTTTTGGAGAGTTTGAAACTCAAAGTTCGGCCCAATGTGAGTTCTTTAGGTGGTTTGGACGAGAAATCGTCCAAACCTTTCTCCGTTTCTGTTTTTGAGAGCTCGGAACCCAAAGTTCCTCCCAATGATAGTTTTTTATCTTGCTTGGACGAATTTGGTCCAAACTTTGCTCCGTTTGAGTTTTGGAGAGTTTGAAACTCAAAGTTCGGCCCAATCTGAGTTCTTTAGGTGGTTTGGACGAGAAATCGTCCAAACCTTTCTCCGTTTCTGTTTTTGAGAGCTCGGAACCCAAAGTTCGTCCCAATGATAGTTTTTCATCTTGCTTGGACGAATTTGGTCCAAACTTTGCTCCGTTTGAGTTTTGGAGAGTTTGAATCTCAATGTTCGGCCCATTGAGAGTTCTTTAGGTGGTTTGGAAGAGAAATCGTCCATACCTTGCTCAGTTTCTGTTTTTGAGAGCTCAGAACCCAAAGTTCGTGGATGAGAGTTTTTCATCTTGTTTGGACGAATTTGGTCCAAACTTTGCTCCGTTTTAGTTTTGGAGAGTTTGAATCTCAAAGTTCGGCCCAATGGGAGTTCTTTAGGTTGTTTGGAAGAGAAATCGTCCAAACCTTGCTCCGTTTCTGTTTCTGAGAGCTCGGAACCCAAAGTTCGTCCCAATGAGAGTTTTTATGTCATTTTATTTACTTTTTAGGTTACATTTAGTTAATGGCTGATTATGGTCATAAAGTTAGAATGTTACAACTCTTCAAATGCCTCATGCAATTCCTTTGTAAAAAGAAGACTTGGAAATGTAGTAAAAAAGAGCCTTTGAGCTTTTCCTTTAGCCTAGTGCTAAGTTTCTTTGCAATTCTATGTAGTTTAGGTTGCATGCTTAGAATCATTCAAGCTTGACTTGATCAATCATGCTTGTGGAGTGATTTGAATCTCAAGCAAGTTTCTTGCCTTGAGATATTTGATCGACAAGGTAATCCGGTTTTTACTTTCCTTGGGTTTATTTTCAAATTTGTTTTGGGGTTTTCATATTTGAGATCTAAAGGTCATGTTTCTTAGCAAGGTTGTCAGATCCATTTCTTGGGAGTTTCATAACATTTGGTATCAGAGCTTCTTTGATCCTTATCATTTTGGTATCAGAGCTTTAATCTCAAGATCGGATATATGTTTCCTTTGCGTTTTTCTTTAATTTTTTGTTATATTTCTGCTTATTTTTTCAATCTGTTTGATTTCGTAGTCTGTCTAAAAGCTCCAAAAACTTGTATTTCCGTAGGTATTTTTATCCTTTTGTCTTCTATGATATTTTACATCAAGGTCTAAGCTAAAACTTTGTCTTCTATGATATTCTCAAATTCGTCTTTAGTGAGGGAGAAAATTGTGCGTTTTTGTAATCTGTTCTGGAAAAACTGTTTTACCCGAGAGCATGTGTTCTAAATTTTTTCTTGTTGTTTTTGCTTCCAGAATATGCCAAATCCGAAATTTTCCATCTTTGATCTGATCTTGGTGTTTTAATCTGACCTTAGGCATCCAATCTCAGCTGTTACAGTTTGAAATTTGCAAAAGTTGGCTGTTACATAATTAATTTTGACAGTTATATTTCAGCGGGTTAAATTTTTAACCATTGGAAGTTATAACTCTTTATGTTTGACTTTTGCAACTCATGTGTGCTATAAAGGCTATTTTCAACTCCATAATATCTGACATAGTCGTTCGACTTCATTGTTCTTAGAGTTACATTCTTGACTCTTTAAACTCCATTTTAACAAAAGCATTGAATGCATCTTTGGACGTTCATAACATCTTGTCTATCTTCTTACATGTTTGGATTCTGAATATTTCCATCATTAAGTAAGTTTGCATATTCAAAGTGTGCTACTACTCATTCAATTGCAAACAATCTTGGCTTCCCTATTTCAAAATTTGAGCGGTGAGAAAGAGAGCTTATAAAGAGTGATATGTGAAAATGAATGAAAACAAGAGTGGCCTAAATTTTCATGAGTGTGAGCACATAAAAAAGTGTTGTGAGGTCCTTTGTGTTTTCTAACATGTTCTTGCAGCAATGTCACACAAAAAGCTTCGAGGACGAATCCTCTTGAAGTAAGGGAGGATGATATGAATCCTACCATGCTATCCAAGACTAAAGAAAAGCTTCAAAATGGTGATGCATTAAATGCACTCAAGCTTCATTGACGAAGACAACTCAAAGCATCATTTATGGAACGTGGACTTCAAGATACTTCTAGTGAAGCTTCATTTATGCATGGGAGGTTACAAACATTAAGTTGGCTGATTGAGAACTCAAATTTCCGGATTTCTGGTGCCTTTTGAATGTATTTTCAGTTTTATGTCATTTTATTTACTTTTTAGGTTACATTTAGTTAATGGCTGATTATGGTCATAAAGTTGGAATGTTACAACTCTTCAAATGCCTCATGGAAGGTCTAGGGTTCAATTTTAAGGCTATATAATGCCATGCAATTCCTTTGTAAAAAGAAGACTTGGAAATGTAGTAAAAAAGAGCCTTTGAGCTTTTCCTTTAGCCTAGTGCTAAGTTTCTTTGCAATTCTATGTAGTTTAGGTTGCATGCTGAGAATCATTCAAGCTTGACTTGATCAATCATGCTTGTGGAGTGATTCGAATCTCAAGCAAGTTTCTTGCCTTGAGATATTTGATCGACAAGGTAATCCGGTTTTTACTTTCCTTGGGTTGATTTTCAAATTGGTTTTGGGGTTTTCATATTTGAGATCTAAAGGTCTTGTTTCTTAGCAAGGTTATTAGATCCATTTCTTGGGAGTTTCATAACATTTGGTATCAGAGCTGCTTTGATCCTTATCATTGGTCCAAGCTTTGCTCCATTTGAGTTTTGGGGAGTTTGTAACTCAAAGTTCGGCCCAATGAGAGTTCGTTAGGTGGTCTGGACGAGAAATGGTCCAAACCTTGCTTCGTTTCTATTTTTGAGAGCTCGGAACCCAAAGTTCGTCCCAATGAGAGTTTTTCATCTTGCTTCGACGAATTTGGTCCAAACTTTGCTCCGTTTGAGTTTTGGAGAGTTTGAATCTCAAAGTTCGCCCAATGAGAGTTCTTTAGGTAGTTTGGAAGACAAATCGTCCAAACCTTGCTCCGTTTCTGTTTCTGAGAGCTCGGAACCCAAAGTTCGTCCCAATGAGAGTTTTTCATCTTGTTTGGACGAACTTGGTCCAAACATTGCTCTGTTTGAGTTTTTGAGAGCTTGAAACTCAAAGTTCGGCCTAATAAGAGTTCTTTAGGTGGTTTCGACGAGAAATGGTCGAAACCTTGCTCCGTTTGTGTTTTTGAGAGCTCGAAACCCAAAGTTCGTCCCAATGAGAGTTTTTCATCTGGTTTGGACGAACTTGGTCCAAACTTTGCTCCGTTTGAGCTTTGGGGAGTTTGAAACTCAAAGTTCGGCCCAATGAGAGTTCTTTAGGTGGTTTGGACGAGAAATGGTCCAAACCTTTCTCCGTTTCTGTTTTTGAGAGCTCGGAACCCAAAGTTCGTCCCAATGAGAGTTTTTCATGTTGCTTCGACGAATTTGGTCCAAACTTTTCTCCGTTTGAGTTTTGGAGAGTTTGAAACTCAAAGTTTAGCCGAATGAGAGTTCTTTAGATGGTTTGGACGAGAAATCGTCCAAACCTTGCTCCGTTTCTATTTCTGAGAGCTCGGAACCCAAAGTTCGTCCCAATGAGAGTTTTTCATCTTGTTTGGACGAACTTGGTCCAAACAATTCTCTGTTTGAGTTTTTGAGAGCTTGAAACTCAAAGTTCGGCCCAATAAGAGTTCTTTAGGTGGTTTCGACGAGAAATGGTCGAAACCTTGCTCCGTTTGTGTTTTTGAGTGCTTGAAACCCAAAGTTCGTCCCAATGAGAGTTTTTCATCTTGTTTGGACGAATTTGGTCCAAGATTTGCTCCCTTTGAGTTTTGGAGAGTTTGAAATTCAAAGTTCGGCCCAATGAGAGTTCTTTAGGTGGTTTGGATGAGTAATCGTCCAAACCCTTCTCCGTTTCTGTTTTTGAGAGCTCGGAACCCAAAGTTCGTCCCAATGAGAGTTTTTCATCTGGTTTGGACGAACTTGGTCCAAGCTTTGCTCCGTTTGAGTTTTGCAGAGTTTGAAACTCAAAGTTCGGCCCAATGAGAGTTCTTTAGGTGGTTTGGACGACAAATGGTCCAAACCATGCTCCGTTTCTGTTTTTGAGAGCTCGAAACCCAATGTTCGACCGAATGAGAGTTTTTCATCTTGTTTGGACGAACTCGGTCCAAGAGTATCTCCGTTTGAGTTTTGGAGAGTTTGAAACTCAAAGTTCGGCCCAATGAGAGTTCTTTAGGTGGTTTGGTCCAAACTTTGCTCCGTTTGAGTTTTGGAGAGTTTGAAACTCAAAGTTCGGCCCAATGATAGTTCTTTAGGTGGTTTGGACGACAAATCGTCCAAGCCTTGCTCCGTTTTTGTTTTTGAGAGCTCGAAACCCAAAGTTCGCCCAATTAGAGTTTTTCATCTTGTTTGGACGAACTTGGTCCCATCTTTGATCCGTTTGAGTTTTGGAGAGTTTGAAACTCAAAGTTTGGCCCAATGACAGTTCTTTAGGTGGTTTGGACGAGAAATGGTCCAAACCTTGCTCCGTTTATGTTTTTGAGAGCTCGGAACCCAAAGTTAGTCCCAATGTGAGTTTTTCATCTTGTTTGGATGTAACTCGGTCCAAACTTTGTCCAAAGACAGTGGAGGTATGTAAACTTGCTGGTCTTCCTTTTACTAGTGTCCCTTTTACTAGTGATCCTTCTACAAGTGGTCGACGTGTTTTGATAAGCCCTATCCCCATTGTTCGCCGGTTGGCTCAGAAAGGGTGGGGCCGGTTTCACCTATTAAAGGGGTTGGATCCTCCTCCCCTTCGGGTCATCCGAGCTTAGGGAATTCGTTTGCTAAGTTGGAGGGTGATGATGAGTCTGCGCTTGCTGTGGTTCCGGCTGTTACAGACCTTCCTCCATTAGCTATGTTGACGCCCCAGTCGAATTTTATTACTTTTGAGCGTGCACCTCAGTTCAGTATGGACCCCGAGTGGGGGAAGGGTGCCTTGGACCTTCCTTCTGATCACTAGTATGTGTTCGTGGAATGTGCGGGGGTTGGGCGATCCCGCGAAGGGTCTTGCTATGCGATCCTTTTTGCAGTCGTCTAGTGTTGGTTTATGTTGTCTCCTGGAGACTAAGGTGAAGCGTTATCGGTTTGTGTCAGTGTTTGATGGCTTTGGGTCTGATTGGCAATGTGCTTATAGTTATGGGGATAATGGTCTGGGGAGGATCTGGGTGATGTGGAGAGCGAATCGGTTCTCTTTTGTTCATATTTCTGTTAGGCCACAAATGATTGATGGTACGGTTTGTGATCTTTCTTCTCAGGTTTCTGTTGAGGTGGTGTGTGTGTATGCCTCCAATTCTGAGGGGGAGAGACGTGTTTTATGGGATGAGATTCTTGCTGTTTGCTCGGCTTGAAGTTCTCCTGGTCTTGTGATGGGGGATTTCAGTGCTATTCGTTGTTCGTCTGAAGGGTTTGGAGGGAGTCCTGATCTCTCAGAGATGGAGGCTTTTAATGATATGTTGATTCAGGCTGATCTGGTTCAGTTGAGGGTTAGAGGGAGTTGGTTTACTTGGACCAATCGCCCACGAGGTCCAGTGGATATTATGCGCAGATTGGATCGTGTGTTAGTGAATGAGGAGTGGGTATCTGCTCTTCCGCTATGTGAGGTTCAAGCGGTTGGTTGGGGGATTTCTGATCATTGCCCCCTAGTTTTTGATCCTGGGTTGAGTGTGGCGCATAGGCCTCCTTCTTTTCGTTTTTTTAGTCATTTGGGCCAAAGAGGATGGGTTTTTGGATGCTGTGGCTGAGAGTTGGGTTCGATATCAGGATGTGTCCCCGTTGGTTGGGTTTACAAACTTCCCCAAGTATTCTCTCAAAACATGATTCAATAAGCGCATAAATGTACTAGGAGCATTAGTTAACCCAAAAGGCATAACAAGCCATTCATACAATCCAAACTTAGTTTTGAAAGTTGTTTTCCATTCATCTCCTACATGCATCCTAATTTGATGATATCCAGATTTCAAATCAATCTTTGTAAATAAACAAGAACCATGCAATTCATCAAGCATATCATCTAGCCTAGGAATAGGGTGACGATACTTTACAGTGATTTTATTGATGGCTCTGCAGTCCACACACATGCGCCAAGTTCCATCCTTCTTTGGCACCAATATGACCGGTACAGAACATGGACTCAAACTTTCTCGTACATAGCCTTTCTCCATGAGCTCCTCCACTTGCCCTTGAATTTCTTTTGTCTCAGTTGGATTCACTCTATAGGCTGGCCTATTTGGAATGGTAGCCCCCGGGATGAAGTCTATTTTATGTTCAATACCTCTAAGTGTAGGTAACCCTTTAGGGATCTCTTCTTGGAACACGTCCTCAAATTCCTACAAAAGAGGTTGAAACAAACTAGGCAAAGGCAAATTGTTATCGTTACAGACCAAATACCCTTCCTTGTACATAAGTACAAATATTGGTTTTTGGGAAAACATGGCTCTTCTCACCTCTCCCACTCTAGCCAAACAACTGATTTTCTTTCCTTTTTTTTCAATTTCATCTCTTTTTTCACTCTTTTCTCCACTTCTTTTCTCTTTCTGATTTTTCTCTATTTTTCACTCTTTTTATTTCTTTTCTTTCAATTCTTTTTCTTCAAACTCTTTTCTTTTTCTCTCTAACTTTAATTGATCAGCAAATACATCTTCGGAACGCAGAGGTACAAGTGTTGTTTTTCTACCATCTTTGGTAAAAGAATACCTATTCAAATAACCATCATAGATGACCTTCCTATCAAATTGCCAAGGTCGGCCAAGCAAGATGTCACCAGCATGCATAGGTAATACATCACATAGAACCTCATCTTTATACTTTCCCAAGGTAAAACAAATTAAAGCTTGAGAAACGACCTTCATTGTTCCACTATCATTGAGCCAATGAAGCTTGTAAGGCTTAGGATGGTGTTGAGTTGGAATTTGCAGCCTTTTGATCAAGAATGTGCTTACTACATTGGTGCAACTTCCGCTGTCAATAACAAGACTACAAGGAGTCCCATTAACTAAACACCGTGTGTGGAATAGGTTGTCTCTTTGGTCATGAACATCATTCTCCTTAACTTGAGTGTTAAGAAGTCTCCTTGTAACAAGTGCCAAATGACTCCCATCTTCCAATTCCTCCTCATCCTCTTGGGATTCATCTTGAATTAGATCATCTTGGTCACTTTCCTCATCATCCGTAACAACTTCTCCATTCTTAATGATCATGACTCTCTTGTTTGGACAGTCACGACTAATATGACCAATCCCTTGACATTTCCAACATTTGATGTCCCTATTTCTCTCTCGGACCTCTTTAGATCCCTCCACTTTTTCCTTGCCCTTGGAGCTTTTGGGCTTGTTCTTTTTATCATGCTCATACTTCCCTCGAGGTTTGAAATCTGCATTCTTTTTCCAAGTATTAGTAGAAAAAGTAGACTTAGAAGAATTATACCTCTTGGAGTTCTCCTTCTCCCAAGCTAATCGGCCTTCAATTTTGACAGCAAGGTGTAACAACTCTTTCATATCGAAATAAGTTTGTCTATCCACTTGATGAGCCAATGGTCGGTTCAACCCACCAAGGAACCTAGCCATTGTATCCTCCTCATCTTCATCAATGCCAGCTCTATTCATAAGGGCCTCAATTTCTTTGTAATAATCTTCCACACTTTTGGATCCTTGTTGTAAAGCATAGAGCTTTTGCTTGAGTTCTCGAGAATAATGCTTAGGAATGTATCTCTTTCTCATTAAGGCCTTTAATTCCTCCCATGTTTCAATTGGATCCTCATAGTTTCTCCTCCATTATGATTTCAAAGATGTCCACCAAATATTTGCATAATTACAAAATTCAGCCACCGCAAGTTTCAACTTTCTTTCTTCACTAAAATTGTTGCAATCAAATACATGCTCAGTTTTGCTCTCATATTGCAAATACTCCTCCAGATCAGACCTCCCATGAAATGGTGGGATTTTAAGCTTCACTCCCCCAACTCCTCTCTCTTCCCTCTCATATTGGTACTCCCTCTCAACCCTTCTTGGTAGTAAAATTTCTCTACCCACTCTTCTTCCCCTTCCTCTACCCCGACCTACACCTCTCCCTCCCCTTAGATTGTGCCCAGCTATAAGGGTTACATTGTCATCTTCCACTTCATTTTCAACTCCGTCATTAACTTCCCTTCCTTGAAGATTTCCTAAACCTACTTCCATTCGCCCCATCCGTTCTTCCAAGGTACTTACTACTTGGGTTAAACGAGTGATAGCCCCGATTTGTGCCTCTATCCACCTAGCTTCACCAATCTCCCCTCCATTTCCCCCATCAAGACTCATGATGATGTATAAATAGTAGATAAATATGTTTAGGACCTCACACACTCAACTCTCTGATTTTCACTCGGAACACTCGTGTTTATCACACAAAGGTAGGCTATTTGGGAAAGTGACTAAATGATGATATTGGGTAGGCTAATAGGTTCAAGCGATTCTTGTAATAGTGAGCTTAACATCACAACCAAGAAAAGATAAATTATGCAACAACAACAAACTAGAACAAAGAAAACAAAGAAATCACCAAACAAGGTATGACACAAAGACAAGATGCTTTCTACGGAATTCAGAGTTAAGTCACAAAAATAAAGAGAAAACCTTAAATATGATGGAATTAGTCTTTATGAAGCAAAGGGAACAAAGTTTATGGATAAATTTCTTCAAATCTGAAAAGAACAAAGTAAGGAAGCAAATCTGGAATTTTCGCCCAAAACTGTGCACTGAGATGGAATTCCAAAAACGAATGTTTTACGTTAGGATTTAGAGTAAATGCCCTTCTTCCCTTCGAAAGATAATATGCAAATCTAGCTTTTCACTGAAGGCCAAACGTTCAAATTCGGACTTTAAGAACGACTTTGAAAAGACATTAGATGCATTCAATTATGTAGTTAGGAACTTGGACAACCACAAAACAAATTAATTGCAAACTGAATGGAAGCTCAACAAATTCGTGCAAATTGATGCTGATTGAATACAAGTGGGCATGAACAAGAACTCACCATGAACAACTTCTAGATTTTTTTTTTTTGCTTTTTTTTTTTTTTGTTTTTTTTTGTTTTTTTTTTTTTTTTTGCTTTTCAAGATCTCAACGTGATCTTTAAGATGTGAATGAGATTAGAATCAAAAGATGAAGAAAAATGGATGAAATGAAAGAAATGAACAGAATGGACAGAACATGAAACAAAAAGGACAAAGCAATGAACAATTGGAATGGAAGATAGAATCAATTCTAGAGTAGGCCACAAAGATGCAACCTTTGCTCTGATACCAAAATGATAAGGCAACCCTAATTCTCAGCCCAAGGATCCAAGCTTTTGTGGAGCAAGAACCCTTGAAACAAAGAGATTAACACCTCCTTACACAAATTAGAACCAACCAAGAGAAAAGGCTATAAATTGATTACCTCTTATGATCAATGATCTAGAAGCAAGATTGGAAATCTTGTTCTAGATTGAGTCATTCCACAATCAAACTTGATCAAGGCCAGATTGAATGGCTCAACATGCAATCTATCACAAGAATTGCAAGAATCCTAGAAAAGGGTTTTCTAAGAAAAAGTCTCAAATATTTCATTCATCTCAAATCTGAATTTTACATGCTAGAATGAGGCTTTTTATAGCCTTTGTGTGAATGAAACCCCCAACCTTTCAAATCCCAAAAGTAAAACCTACAAAGCATTCATGACCATAATTGGCCTACAAAGTAACTCCCCACTAATGAATCTAACCTTGAATCCACGTTTTTGGAAGCCCAAAAGTTCAAAAATTACAAACGAAAGTTGATAAATTGAAATAACAAAGGAAACTTCAAAAGGTCGGTGCAACGTCAATCTTGCAAACGTTGACTTTCACATCGTCGTCCTCTCTTGGGTTAATTTGCAGCATGTGAAATGAATGTGGAGCTAAACCTAACCAATTTTGAATGTGAATGAAGAATGCTTGTTGAAGCTTCTTAGCCTTGGTGCGTGTAATAGGTCCAATTGGAACGTGTGGAGCACCATGATTCTTATCAAAGCATGTCTGATACCAAAATGAGAAGGAATCAAAGCATCTCTGATACCAAAATGATAAAGAATCAAAGCATCTCTGATACCAAAATGATAAGGCAACCCTAATTCTCAGCTAAAAAATCCAAGCTTTTGTGGAGCAAGAACCCTTGAAACAAAGAGATTAACACCTTTACACAAATTAGAACCAACCATGAGAAAAGGCTAGAAATTGATTACCTCTTATGATCAATGATCTAGAAGCAAGATTGGAAATCTTGTTCTAGATTGAGTCATTCCACAATCAAACTTGATCAAGGCCGGATTGAATGGCTCAACATGCAATCTATCACAAGAATTGCAAGAATCCTAGAAAATGGATTTCTAAGAAAAGTCTCTAATATGAGAGATCATATTTCATTCATCTTCAACTTGTTTTCAAATGACACATTACATCCCTATTTATACTAAATGAAAAGACACCATGAAAGGACACAACCCTTCATCTATGTGGTCTAAATTCAACCCCTAACTTATCAAATCCATGCATGAACCTTCATAAATACAAGTTCATGAATTCACAAGATACATAATACATTACATATGTGAATGAATATGAATTTCTAGATTCATTGTGTCTTTTGGTTAAATAGGTGCCTTTGTGAATCTTGAAAGGATGCAACTTTTCACCATAATAATTGGATTGAGCTGGTTCATCACTTATTTCATATTCTAATCAGCAACCTCTAAAGTTTGTAATTATCTTGGGTTCTTGTAGCTTGATTAAGACACCTCGGTTCATATCATCAAGATGATAAGAATCATGGTGGTCCAAGCGCCCGTATTTTGAAGACACATTTAATATCTTAAGTCATCAACTTTTGTTTGTAATTTTTGAACTTTTGGGCTTCCAAAACGTGGTTTCAATGTTAGATTCATTAGTGGGGAGTTACTTTGTAGGCCAATTATGGTCATGAATGCTTTGTAGGTTTTATTATGGGGATTTGAAAGGTTGGGGGTTTCATTCACACAAAGGCTATAAAAAGCCTCATTCTATCATGTAAAATTCAGATTAAGATGAATGAAGTATGAACTCTGATATTTGAGACTTTTTCTTAGAAATACCTTTTCTAGGATTCTTGCAATTCTTGTGATAGATTGCATGTTGAGCCATTCAATCTGGCCTTGATCAAGTTTGATTATGGAATGACTCAATCTAGAACAAGATTTTCAATCTTGCTTCTAGATCATTGATCATAACAGGTAATCAATTTCTACCTTTTCTCTTGGTTGGTTCTAATTTGTGTAAGGAGGTGTTAATCTCTTTGTTTCAAGGGTTCTTGCTCCACAAAAGCTTGGATCTTTCGGCTGAGAATTAGGGTTGCCTTATCAGTTTCTGTTTTTGAGAGCTCGGAACCCAAAGTTTGTCCCAATGAGAGTTTTTCATCTTGTTTGGACGAACTTGGTCCCAACTTTGCTCCGTTTCAGTTTTGAAGAGTTTGAAACTCAAAGTTCGGCCCAATGAGAGTTCTTTAGGTGGTTTCGAGGAGAAATGGTCCAAACCTTGCTCCGTTTCTGTTTTTTAGAAATCTCCAAATTCGTCCCAATCAAAGTTTTTCATCTTGTTCGGACAAAAGTTGGTCCAAACTTTGCTCCGTTTGCGTTTTGGAGAGTTTGAAAGTTAAACTTCGGCCCAATGAGAGTTGTTTAAGTGGTGTGGATGACAAATGGTCCAAACTTTGCTCAGTTTCTGTTTTTGAGAGCTCGGAACCTAAAGTTCGTCCCAATGAGAGTTTTTCATCTTGTTTGGACGAAACTTAGTCCAAACATTGCTCCGTTTGAGTTTTGGAGAGTTTGAAACTCAAACTTCGGCCCAATGAGAATTCTTTAGGTGGTGTGGACGACACATGGTCCAAACTTTGCTCTGTTTCCTTTTTTGAAAGCTCGGAACCCAAAGTTTGTCCCAATGAGAGTTTTTCATCTTGTTTGGACGAAACTTGGTCCAAACTTTGCTCCGTTTGAGTTTTGGAGAGTTTGAAACTCAAAGTTCGGCCCAATGAGAGTTCTTTAGGTGGTTTGGAAGAGAAATGGTCCAAACCTTGCTGCGTTTCTATTTTTGAGAGCTCGGAACCCAGAGTTCGTCCCAATGAGAGTTTTTCATCTTGTTTGGATGAACTTTGTCCCAACTTTGCTCCGTTTGAGTTTTGGAGAGTTTGAAACTCAAAGATCGGCCCAATGAGAATTCTTTAGGTGGTTTGGAGGAGAAATGGTCCAAACCTTGCTCCGTTTCTATTTTTTAGAGCTCGGAACCCAAATTCGTCCCAATGAAAGTTTTTCATCCTGTTCGGACAAAAGTAGGTCCAAACTTTGCTCCGTTTGCGTTTTGGAGAGTTTGAAAGTTAAACTTCGGCCCAATGAGAGTTGTTAAGGTGGTGTGGATGACACATGGTCTAAACTTTGCTCTGTTTCTGTTTTTTAGAGCTCGAAACCCAAAGTTTGTCCCAATGAGAGTTTTTCATCTTGTTTGGACGAAACTTGGTCCAAACTTTTCTCCGTTTGAGTTTTGGAGAGTTTGAAACTCAAAGTTTGGCTCAATGAGAGTTCTTTAGGTGGTTTGGACGAGAAATCGTCCAAACCTTGCTCCGTTTCTGTTATTGCGAGCTCGGAACCCAAAGTTCGTCCCAATGAGAGTTTTTCATCTTGTTTGGACAGAACTTGGTCCAAACATTGCTACGTTTGAGTTTTGGAGAGTTTGAAACTCAAAGTTCGGCCCAATGAGAGTTCTTTAGGTCGTTTGGAGGAGAAATGGTCCAAACCTTGCTCCGTTTCTGTTTTTGAGAGCTTGGAACCCAAACTTCGTCCCAATGAGAGTTTTTCATCTTGTTTGGACGAAACTTGGTCCAAACTTTTCTCCGTTTGAGTTTTGGAGAGTTTGAAACTCAAAGTTTGGCCCAATGAGAGTTCTTTAGGTGGTTTGGACGAGAAATCGTCCAAACCTTGCTCCGTTTCTGTTATTGCGAGCTCGGAACCCAAAGTTCGTCCCAATGAGAGTTTTTCATCTTGTTTGGACAGAACTTGGTCCAAACTTTGCTACGTTTGAGTTTTGGAGAGTTTGAAACTCAAAGTTCGGCACAATGAGAGTTCTTTAGGTGGTTTGGACGAGAAACGGTCCAAACCTTGCTCCGTTTCTGTTTTTGAGAGCTCGGAACACAAAGTTCGTCCCAGTGAGAGTTTTTCATCTTGTTTGGACGACACTTGGTCCAAACTTTGCTCAGTTTGAGTTTTGGACAGTTTGAAACTCAAACTTCGACCCAAATAGAGTTCTTTAGGTGGTTTGGACGAGCAATGGTCCAAACCTTTCTCCATTTCTGTTTTTGAGAGATCGGAACCCAAAGTTCGTCCCAATGAGAGTTTTTCATCTTCTTTGGACGAAACTTGGTCAAACGTTTGCTCTGTTTGAGTTTTGGAGAGTTTCAAACTCAAAGTTCGGCCCAATGAGAGTTCTTTAGGTGGTTTGGAGGAGAAATTGTCCAAACCTTGCTCCGTTTTTTTTTTTTTGAGAGCTCGGAACCCAAAGTTCGTCCCAACGAGAGTTTTTCATCTTGTTTGGACGAACTGTGTCCTAACTTTGCTCCGTTTGAGTTATGGAGAGTTTGAAACTCAAAGTTTGGCCCAATGAGAGTTCTTTAGTCACTAAAGAAATGGATTGACCATAGATGCTGATGTAGATTTCCTTAAATCCTTATCAGTCTTAAAATCCATGTCAGTGTATCCTGTAAGGATCAAATCCTTAGTCCCATACACGAGCATATAGTTCCTCGTTCTCCTAAGATGCTTGAGGATATTCTTAACGGTTTTCCAGTGATCAAATCTTGGATTAGATTGATACTTACTGACAATCCCTATTGCATAGGGCATTCGTCTCATGTGCTCAACCTCTTGAGGTGTCTTAGGAAACATTTTCTTAGACAAAAGAATTCCATGTCTAAAAGGTAGTGAACCCTTATTGGAATTCTGCATCTTATATCTAACTAACATTTTGTAGATATAAGATACTTGAGACAAGGCTAGCTTTTTGTTCTTACAGTTCCTAAACAATTTGAATCCCAAGAACAAACTCAGCTTCTCCCAAATTTTCATTTGGAATTGAGCTGCTAGCTCATTTTACTAGTCAGTAAGATAACCTACATCATTCCCAATGATTAGGATATCAATCATATACAACACTAAGTAAGCTACTGAACTATTGATGATTACTTGTAAACACAAGACTTATCAATGTTCTGATTTAAAGCCAAAAGATTTGGTCACTATATCAAATCTTATATTTCAAGATCGAAATGCTTAGGCCAATCCATGAATGGATCACTTTAAGCTTGCAAACCCTTTTGCTTTTGATCTTGTTGTATGAACCCTTCTGGTTAAGACATGAATGTCTCGTTTCCTCTTGTAAATCCACTTGTAACTAATAGGTGTTACCCATCAAGCAGATCTACAAGATCCCAGATGGAAGTGAAATACAAAAGACTTCATTTCTAGGTCCATGGCTTTAATTATCTGATCGTTGTCAACATCATTCATTTTCTTTCTAAAAGATAATGAATCCTCTATGCCATCATCAAGTATGATGACCTCGGCTTCCATCAAGCCCATGTAATGTTCAGGTTATAAAACAACCCTCCCACTACATCGAGGCACTCTCAACTATTGAGATGGATGTGTCTGACCAGATGCACTGGTCCATCAACAACTTTTGTTGAACAACCACCCTCATCAACAACTCTTGTGGATGTTACTGTAGCTTCATTAGTTAACTTACTTAAATCGACTTTACTCTGTGGTTTATGATTTTTGATGTGGACTTCTTCTGAGAATTTAGCATTTGTCGATACAAATTCTTTATTCTCTTGTTAATCGAAGAAGTATCAACTTCTCGTTTCCTTTGGGGTTGCCTACTGTAGTATGCTATGCAGTCAACACTACATGACCCCAAAACGAGCTAGACAATTGAGCATAGCTCAACATGGAATGATCCATATCCAATAGGGTTTTATTTCTCCTAAATGACATTTAGGGTGTGATCCCATGTACTATCAAATAGTCCTAGAATCTCAAATCCCTATACTCAACACTTTGATCAGATCGAAGTGTTTTTATCATCTCACCTAACAAGTTTTCAACTTAAGTCCTAAGCCCCTTCGAATATCTCAAGAGCTTCAGACTTAAGTTGCATTAGGTAAAGATACTCATACCTTTGAATAATCATCCAAAAGAGATGAATTATTCATGCCCTCCCACTGCTTTAACATATTGAACCACAAGGATCCAAATGTACAAGCTCCAAGGGCTCTTTGGCTCTTAGATCTTTTCCAGTAAAAGATCTATCAGTCATATTGCGCACAAGGCATGACTTACAAGGTAGTAGAGAGTCATCTTCTAACTCGCTTAGAAGTTCACTCTTGACCAATCTCCCAATCAAATTGAGATTAATATGGTCTACCTTAGAACCAAAGAAAGGTATTTTCCTTTAGGAGAAATCCTTTGCCTCTTTTCACATTGAGTAGCAGCAGTCTTGAACAACCCAGTGTTCATGACTGCTTTACTCTTTATTAGTCTTAAAACATTTAGGTTACTTTCCAGTAAAGCTAAACAAATGTCAACTCCCTTTCTTGAAACAAAACTGCGTTAGCAGAGATAGGTAAAGAGTAACATTGTTCCAGCAAACAAGACACAGAAATCAAATTTCTTTTGATCTTAGGAATTACATACACATTATCTAATAATATGTATTTCTCCCACTGAGAAAAATAACTTAATGTTCCCCACTGATATAGCTAAAATAACCTCTCTAATTCTAACTTTGAGAGTTATTACACAAGCAGCAAGCTCTTGCCAGGAACTTATTCCTTTAAAAGAAGAACACACGTGATTTGTGGCCCTTGAATCAAGTATTAAGGGAGAATCACTATTCTTCACTAATCACGTTTTCAAGACAGGTAAATGAAAATTACGGTCTTGAACAAGTTCTCTTTTTGCTAAGCAGAGTTCTATGTCATATTCACCAAGAACAATTCTTAATGAATTAAACATATGGGGCATGAGGACATTCCTCAGTTAAGAATAATCCTAGACTTATTTACCACAATTTGTCGTTTAAGCTTGTTGTATTACCGTTATTTATGAAATGACGTAAGACAACACACATAAAATTATTATATAATTGCTGAAGTAACAAATTACTTGTATTATTAATTGCACCAACCCATTACAAATAATCCAATCAAATTCTGCAAAAACAAATAAGCAATCAAAGAAACCCTATAAAACTATTGATTTAGTTTTTGCAACGATACTTCAAAGGTTTAGAACAACAGCCACCGAAGGGTGGTCAGCTACTCCTCCTCTGAATTGAGACAATCTCAGCCAAACTCTAACACCAGAATAACTCATATTCCGTTAGCGTTTAGTTACCGTTGTTCGGTCAAGAGTTAGTTAACACATTTAACTCATCCCCGTAAGTGTAACCCTCCCACTTTCAGATCTCAGAGGCACGCACCAATAGGCTACCGAAGGGAAAGACAACTGTTGGTGATTAGCCTAAGTGACCCTATCCTATTCAGGAGTTCACGGTGTTCCGAATCCTATGATCAGGCCCTCCGAAGGGATGGTTGCGCCAGGACAACCTGCAGGCGGATCATAGGACTCTCACGGTGCGAACTAGGGGCGGAGACCGAGGGATACGTTGACACGTGTCCCGCTCCCACTTACTCTGGACATTTTTCCCATTCACCTTGTTATTGATTCATGCAAACACTTTCTGAAGGGAGGCCGCTCCTAGGGCGACTCGAAGCCGAGCATGAACCTCACGTTGTGAATATAGGGACGTAGGAGCAAAACTTGATTTAAATCTCGTTTTGTAATTTTCCTCCCACTGAAAATGTCCTAAGGTTAATTTAGGGTTGTTTAACTTAGATAAAATTCGGCTAAATCAATCTATCTAAGTCTGATCCTATTATAACAATTATGGAAAGGATTCAACCACAATGTTTTAGGTGAATTAAACTTCTTTTAATAAACCAAACATTGCAAGTCAACATTACTATGGTTAATTCAACTCAAGGTTCGGGTCAGTTCCCAGGTAGGAGGTGTTCCGTAAACCGTCAACTTAAATACCCCCAACCTTAGACAGAACTTTACCGAGAGAGTTCCCTTATAACCACAGTAATGTGAGGTCTTTACTCTAAAGATCTAGGTGTATTAAACACTTTTAATAAACCTAGTGACATTGCATGCTAACATTTAACTATGATTAATTCAACTCCGGTAGTCCGGGTCAGTTCCCAGGTAGGAGGTGTTCCGTAAACCGTCAACTTAAATACCCCCAGCCTTAGACAGAACTTTACCGGTGGAGTTCCCTTATAATCATAGCAATGTTTTTCCTACTTAGTCAATTAAAACTAATTTTAATTCTAAGTAAGAATAATTCTAATCCTATTAGAAATGTGATCTTAGGTCTAATTAATTTTAAACAATTTAAAATTAATTCATTTTTCCTAAGATCCTATGTTTGCATGAAATTCTTTGTTATAGGTTAACGGTTTCTATTCATTAATTTTATAACTATTATAAATTTTAATGAATTAACCCTATAACATGCTACTATGGTGAATAAATTAACAATCAAATTCTAATTAATTTATAAAACCATACATTAGCATACATGACATACCAAAAATATAACAATTATATTAATCTAAGGTAATGTCATGCTCAATGCAATTTAATTTCCTTTTAATTAACCTAACTCTTAAATTAGTTACCCAAGAAAATTAAAATTAAGCATTACCATTTTCATACATTAACGTAACATTTATATTAATAGCTCATGAAAACTAATTAAGCATGTTAATTACTTATATAAATATAACTCTTATATTTTTAAACTAGAGTAATTTCATGCTCAATGCAAATTAATTTTCTTCAATTAATCTAACTCTTAAATTAATAACTCAAGAAAATTAAAAATTAAGCATTTACATTTTCATACATTAACATAACACTTTATATTAATTGCTCATGAAAATAAGTAAGCATATAAATTACTTTCATAAATATAACTCTTTATATTCTTACTAATGTAATTTCATGCTCAATGCTTCTCAATTTTCATCCATTTAATCATAACAATTTATATTAAATACCCATGAAAATTAAATTCATGCATAATACTTATATTATAACAATTATAATTAAAAACTGCATGAATATGCTTAACCTATGGTGGGAATTTTAAGCTATATGACATCCATAAAGCAAAATAAATAGCTAAGCAGAAAGGTTTTGGCATCCTAGGACAAAATAAATTAGAAAAATTACAATAATTAATCTAAAAATATCCTATCTAGCCGTGAACCAGGTCTAAAACGCACGAATCGGCCCAAAACAACTGAAAACGGTCAAAATCCACTCGAACCGGTCACAAACAAAGTCAAAACTCGTTGAACCGGTCTGAACCAAGCCACAAACTGAAGAACCGCGGAAACAAAAAATTAATCCGCTCAAACTGCACCAGTCCAAGCTCGAACCACTGCCCTCATCTCAAGCGGACGAAGCCAATAAAGTTAATAAACTGCTATTGAAATACAGAAAATTGTTGATGCCTTAGCTGGTTGGCTGTGCGCCCATGCATCCATCACGTCTTGAGTTCAATCCCCAGCGGTAGCAAAATCGCTGTTCTATTTTTTTTTTTTTTTTTATTAAACACTGTTTTTCGATTACAGCTGCTGTTTTTCCCAGATTTTCCTTCTTCCAGCCTCCGTTTTCTTCGTTTTTGGCCCCAAATTCTTCGGTTCTTCATGGAATTTCACCAAAAACAATTGACACGGACTTACAGACTCGATTGCAATTAAAATACCCAAAACAAAGGGCCCTTACATTGATCAAATCAACTTAAAATTGCAAATCTATATGCCAAAACCTTAAACGTCTACTAGCAAAATCTCATACATCAAATGCATAATTAAATCCCACCAAAAGCCAATGCAAATTTTGTTAAACAAAATTGAAATTACGATCGGCTCTGATACCAATTGAAGGATTGGAATTCCCAATTCCATTACAGCGGAAGCAATTGGACCGTTCGTAAATTAATTTTGTTCTACAAAATACCAATACATTGGCAAAAGGTTAAGCGGTGAAAAACATACCTCCGTTGACGACTCTGAATACTTCAACGGACATGATTCTTGATTGCTCTGCAACAACGAAGAACACCACCATTTCATCTTCCCCGCTATAATTCTGAGATTAGGAACGTAGTTGTGGGACTACCTAATCTTGAATGGGAAAAAGTCTAGAGAGAAAATTCTCCCTAGAGTTCTTGGGTTGAGAGAATATGAGAGGGCCTTATGGTGGCCATATGTTCTATCACATAAACCCTAGGGTTAGTGTTCTATTATAGGAGAAAGGCCATGAATAAAATATTCATTTAAAATCAATTATTTCCATAATTGATTTAATCGTTTCCATAATTAATCAATTCCATAACCAATCAATTCCATAATTGATTAATCTTTTCCATAAATGATTGATCACTTCCATAAGTGATTAAATCATTTTCATAAATTATTAATTACTTCCATAAGTAATTAATCATTTTCATAATTGATTAATTTCCAATTAATTAATTCTTTAAATTAATTAATCACCAATTAAATATCATATATTTAATTTCAGACCTTCTATTAGTTAATTAATTAATTACCCAATTAAATATCATATATTTAATTTCAGGCCTTCAATTAATTAATTCTATAATATGAATCAAATTCATATTAAAATTGGAACTCCTTCCAATTCTCTTATATCCTATAAATTTAATATGAATCAAATTCATATTGATATTTGAACTTCTTCAAATATTTATTTCTCTCATAATAATAAAGTTTAATTTCAAATTATACTTTATATTTTAATGTATCATTATACATTATATTAATTTGTATCTCATACAATTAACTTAATTCCCAATATGAATTTGAACTATTCAAATTCTCTCAAGATATAATTGTTCCTAATTACTCTTTACGAGCTAGCAGGGGGACCTAATGGACCTACAGATCAGAAGCTCCAATGATATGAGGTTAACCGATTAAACTCATTAATCAGGTTAACCAATATTCATTAACTGTGGGTCATTCCACTAAAGACCCACAGCTGAACTCTTCTCACTGTAGAACATTTCTGTGTCCACGGATATAGACCTATACCGGTAAGTCAATCCTTCACAAGTGTTCGTAACTACAGTTGGGTCAAATTATCGTTTTACCCCTGTGTTACATCTGTCTCCTTAAGTACCAGCGCTCCTCTAATGAACAACCTGTTTATGGTCCAACCATTAAACAGAAAGTTCCTCTCGGGCCAGTGAGAGGATGGGATCCCTTTGTTCAAGTCCCGGAGTCACCACTTAAGGGAACACTCATCTACTTCTCCTAGAAGTGGGAAGGAGTGAATTCCTTCTTGTGTTGTCATGTCCCCAGCCTCCCACTCGGTCTTGTCCCCAAAAAGGAAGGCATATTGAGTCGGCGTATTGGCCACTCTCACCCATGCTAATCAAAGGACAATCCCTCATGAGAAGGAGTTCATGACACACTCAGGATTAAGACTGAGTTACCTAGGTCATCGTATTGAAACAGTAACCTAACTAGTTAACGGTGTTACATCTAGTGGTTTACTATTTCGTGGTCCAGTCTTATGCAAACTCATTGCATAGGATACCCCGCTCGCATGTCTCCTACATGGACGCCTTGGATTAATACGTCTGTATCGAATACAAAGCGGGCCGTATCACATAGTGTTACCAGGATAAGGTACCCAACATTATCCTTGTACTATAGACCTTTTAGGTTGTTACTTGAACACCAATCCCCGTATGTCCCCACATACTAGTTCAAGTCACATGTAAACTGAAGGTGTACATATTACACATGCGGAAGCAATTGAAGATCGAAAGCACTTAAGACATTCAATTTTGCTCCTAAAGCATGCATGTTCTATAAAAGACAGAAAAGAGAGTTTAGAGAAAACCAACCTTTGTAGCTCACAAATGAGGTACTCCTTGTGGTGTTTTCCTTCTTCAACTTCTCTTGGACAACCTTTAGAGTCTTCCCTACTATTCTCCGGGCCGAGAACGACTTGTGGGAGTCTATAGTGATAGGGAATGGGAAGGGAATGCTTGAAGGTTCAAGCTCTATGGAGATATGAGATGAGAGAGTGATTGAGGAAGAAATTCAGCAGCATAACATTAAGGTAAATGCTATCTCTCTCTCCAATCTGATTCTTCTTCTACTTATAGAGAGAATCCATGCAAGAAGAAGCCTCAAGATGCAAGACACATGGTGGTCTTAAGGGTGAAAGTGGAAGCTAGGTGTTCAAACAACATTACATGCAAGTATGCATGTTTGTGGTGTAATTCCACTTTGAATCTTCATGCAAGAGTGGAATTACATCATTTTCCACTTACCATGATTCAAAATCAGATTTCAAATGTTCATTTATGATATTAATATCAATTCTAAATGTGACATTAATATATAAGATCATATTTGAACCTTGCCCAATTGATTATAAATGATTAAGCAAGTTAATCACCTTAATATTGTGCATCTTTTATATATGAATCTTAATTCATGTATATAGTATTTAAAACCCTTTTAAATACTTTATCTCTCATTTTCTAATTTAATTCATAATTAAATTATTGTGTCAAACACAATTTTACGATAATACCCTTTTTCCCGACTTTGAACAATTCAAAGAATCCTATCAATTTGTTCTAGGCTATATTCCGATATGAGCTAGTAGGGGGACCTAATGGACCTATAGATCATGGGCTCCAACGATTCGAGACTAACCGACTAATCTCATTATTCAAGCTAGCCAACATTCGTTAACTACCGGGACACTCCACTATAGCCCGATAGTTGCACTCCCCTCACTATAGATATATTTCCGTCCACTTGATTTAACCATGTTCAGTAAGTCGTTCCTTCACAGGTTGTTCGTAGCTATAGCTAGGTCAAATAAC
The DNA here is from genome assembly GCA_017139565.1 of Luffa aegyptiaca. Classification (NCBI taxonomy): domain Eukaryota; kingdom Viridiplantae; phylum Streptophyta; class Magnoliopsida; order Cucurbitales; family Cucurbitaceae; genus Luffa; species Luffa aegyptiaca. The sequence continues at coordinate 21,727,463 of CM029395.1, forward strand.
CGTTTTACCCCTATAGTACTTCTTGTTCCTTAAGTTCCACTAATCCTCTAATGAACAATCGGTTTGTGGTCCAACCATCAAACCTAAGTCCCTCTCGATCCAACGAGAGGGTGGGGCCCCTTGTTCAAGTCCTGGAGTTAGTACTTAAGAGAACAACCTCTCTGCTATCCCTGAAAAGGGTAGGAGTGAATTCCGTCTTGCGAAACTATGTCCCCAGCTATCTATTCGATCTTATCCCCAAAATGGTAGGCTTGTTGAGTCGGCGATGCTGGCCACTCTCACCCATGCAGATCAAAGGATAATCTCGTATAAACAGGAGTTCATAGCTCGCTCAGGATTAAGAACGAGTTACCTAGGTCATCTATGAGAAATAGTCAGTTTCTTCGGTAAACGGCGTTATAAAGAGAAAGTGACTTATTTCGTGGTCCTGTCTTATGCAAACTCATTGCATAGGACGCCCCCACTCGCATGTCTCCACATGAACGACTTAGGATCTCATCGTTTGTACTTAATACAAAGTGGGTCGCGTCCATAGTGTCACCAGGATAAGGCACCCAACCGTATCCTTATACTATAGACTATTTTGACTATAAACTTGAACTTGATCCTACGATATGTCCCTACATATAGTTCGAGTATTCATTTTATAGTCAAGGATCTTAGTTTATTGGATTTAGGTTAATCATTCGCAATGTATATATTCAATAACATCTTTTACTGAATAACCTCAATAACGTCTTTATTGAAAATAGAATATGTTTAATGATTTACAAACTACGAGTTTATAGGACATTAAACCCAACATAAACAACCTTGGATCTTAGTTTATTGGATTTGGGTCAAATTGTGCAATATTTAACAATGACACTTTATTGTAGAAACTCAATAACACTTTATTGAAACAAGTATACAATTTGTTTACATTCACTATCTACGAGTTTTAGGGCATAAAACCCAACACTTTGGCCCTATAACCTTTTCTAGTAAAAGGCCTCTTGGTCATTTTACCCTCGAGACACGATTCACAGGGGCAAAAGATGTATCTTCTAGGTCAGTTAGAAGTCCATTTTTAACCAAACGATTGATCCGATCGATGTTAATATGACCGAGACGAAGGTGCCAAAGATACGTGTTGTTACTTAGAGGAGAAAGTTTTTGCCTTTTGTTTTGAGTTTCGGCTGTTTTAAACATTTCATGGCTTAGAATAGCCTTAGCGTCGGTTGGTCTTAACACAAATAAATTATTTTCACGCCTAGCTGAACAAATATAAATTCCATTCCGAGAAATTAAAGCTTCATTAAGCATGAATGAAATTGAATAACATTGTTCAAGTAAAGCTGAAACAGAAATAAGATTCCTTTTAATTCTAGGAACCAAATACAAGTCCTTTGAAATTAAGTACTTATTTCTAAAAAGTAATTTTGACGCTCCCACTGTACGAGCTGAAACGACCTCTCCTGTTCCAACCGTTAGAGTCATTTCGCCATCAGCCAGTTGCTGGAAATCATTTCCCTGAAAAGAAGAGCAAACATGATTAGTGGCTCCCGAATTCAATATCCAGGCGAACTCATCATGTTCTAAAGTCTCTAAAACCAGTAAATCGAATTTACCTTCTTTTTCTCTCTTCTCCTCAGCGAGGTAACGGGGACAGTTGCGCTTCCAGTTACCATCCATTTTGCAGTGGAAGCATCTGCCTTTGTCGGCCACGACCTTGGCCTTGCCCTTACCTTGCACAGCTTAAGCAGGAGCCTTCCCCTTGTCTCCCTTCCTCTTCTGGATTTGCTTCGATGAAGATGAACCCTGAGGTACAGACTTAGTCCCTGAGGATGAACCCTTCAGGAACTTCTTTTTGGATTGGGCCACATTGGCTTCTCCTTTTACCACATTTTTGCCCTTGCTTTTCAGCATGGACTCATAAATCTGTAACTCCAAGAGGAGGGTAGTCAGGTTGAACTGAATTTTGTTCATACTCGCATTCGTCCTAAATGGCATATAGCTTGTAGGAAGCGAGTGAAGGATGAACGCAACCTGATTGCGCTCGCAGACTACCCCGCCATTTGCCTCAGCAATATTAAACTGGTTTATCATATCCAGGACATGCTCTCGGACAGACTGACCTTCTTGCATCTTGGCGTTGAAGACGTTCTTCAAGGCATCGTGGTGGAGCTGATAGGACGGGAGTCCAAACATCTCCTGCAGGGAATTCATAATCTCCCTGGCAGTTTCCACGTTCTCGTAACACTTGGCCAAGACTTCAGATAAGCCGACCAATATATAGACTTTGACCTTTTCATTGGCCTTCGTCCAGCGTTCGTGGGCATCCTTTACTGCCTGAGTGGCAGTGCGAGGGGGAACGGTAGGACACTCCTCCGTTAAGACGAACCTAAGATCCTCTACCACGACTATGGTATTTAGATTCGATTTCCATGTTGGAAAATTCTCGACCGTTAGTCTTTCGTTTTTAAGCAAGGAAATAATTGAGGAAGACATTGCTGAAAAACAAACAATTGACCGTATTAGTTATCTTTGCCTTAACCCATCACACAAGCAATACATACAATTGCATATATCCAATCAATTTTACAAACAAGCAATCAAAGAACCCTAATAAAACTATGATTGTGTTTCGCAACGATGCTTTAAAGGTTTAGAAGAACAGCCACCGAAGGGTGATCAGTTGTTCCTCCTCTAAAATGAGACTCTTCTCAGTTAATTTCTAATCCCAAAATAACTCATATTCCATTAGAAATTAACCACCGTTGTTCGGTCAAGGATTTGTTAACAATTAACTCCTCCCCGTAAGTGTAACCCTCCCACTTTCAGATCTCAGACGCACGGACCAACAGGCTACCGTTAGGAAAGACAACTGTTGGTAATTAGCCTAAGCGATCCTATCCTAATCAGGAGTTCACGGTGTTCCGAATCCTATGATCAGGCCCTCCAAAGGGATGGTTGCTCAAGGGAAACACGCAGGCGGATCATAGGACTCTCACGGTGTGACCTAGGGGTGGAGACCGAAGGATATGTTGACACGCGTCTCACTCCCACTTACTACAGTCACTTTCCCCATTCACCTTGGTATTGATCCATGCAAACACTTTCCGAAGGAAGGCTGTGCTATAACGACACGAAGCCGAGCATGAATCTCACGGTGTGAACTTCACTGGGACGTAGGAGCAAAACTCAATTTAAATTAAGTTTTGTAATTTTCCTCCCACTAAAGTAACCTATCGGGTATTTTAGGGTTTGATTAGACCTAGATAAATCAGGCTAAGTCATTTATCTAAGTCTAGTCCTATCATAACACAAGACCTAATGTCTAGGTGTATTAAACAAATTTAATTAACCTAGCGACATTTATCTAACATTAACCTGTGATTAATTCAATTCCGGTATTCCATATCAGTTCCCAGGTAGGAGGTGTTCCGTATACCGTCAACTTAAATACCTCCAATCCTTAGACAGAACCTCACTGGTAGAGTTCCGTTATAATCTCAAGAATGTTCGTCCTACTTAGTCCATTAAAACTATTTTAAAACTAAGTAAGAATTTCTAATCCTATTAGAAAATGATCTTAGTTCTAATTAATTTTAACTCATTTAAAATTAATCCATTTTAACCTAAGATCCTATGTTTGCATGCATATCTTGATTATAGATTGACGGTTTCTAATCATAAATTTTAAACTATTTCAAAATTTTAATGATTAGCCCTATAATCATGCATACTATAGTTTAAATCAATTAACAATCATATTCAAATTAATCAAATTTAAACTATACAACTTTGCATTGCATGAAAAATTAATATAACTTTTATATTAACCTATGGATGTTTCATGCTCAATGCAACTTGATTTCCATTTTTAATAAATTAACAATTAATTATTGCCAAAAATGGTAAATCATAGTAGCATGCTGCAAACAATTCATTTTTAAATATAACTCTTATATTAAAACTATGTAATTGCATGCAGCATGGTATTTCATTTTCATGATTATTATACAACTCAACTATATATAAATAAATCATGAAAATCCATGCATTATCCCATACATCATAATCATATTATAACATACATAATGCATGAGCATGCTTTATAACCTAAGGTGGGATTAATATTTAAATGACATCCACAAAGCATTTAAATAGCTAATGAACCGGTTTAATTGGCCCCTAGGATAAATTAAAGCTTAATTACACTAAGAAAGCCAGTTAGCCCTTCACGCGTGTTCGTACCCCAGCTAGGTCAAATTACCGTATTACCCCTGGGCTACCTCTTCATCCTTAAGTACCAGTGCTCTTCTAATGAACAACCTGTTTGAGGTCCAACCAACAAACAGAAGTTCCTCTCATGCCATAAAGAGGGCAGGGCCCATTGTTCAAGACCCGGAGACACCACTTAAGGGAACACATCTCTACTTACCCTAAAGATGGGAAGGAGTGAATTCCATCTTGTAAAACTACGTTCCCAGCTCTCCACTCGATCTTATCCCCAAAATGGTAGGCTTATTGAGTCGGCAAATAGGCCACTCTCACCCGTACAAATCAAAGGACAATGCCTCATGGACAGGAGTCCATAATCCACTAAGGATTAAGGCCAAGTTGCCTAGGTCATCCTAGTGAAATAGAAACCGAGCTAACTAACGGTGTTACAGTTAGTGGTTAACTATTTCGCGGTCCGGTCTTTGTGCAATCTCATTGCACAGGATACCCCCACTCGCATGTCAACTACATGAACGCGTTGGATCATTACGTTTGTATCATTATACAAAGCGGGCCGTATCCATAGTGTCACCAGGATAAGGTACCCAGCCTTATCCCTATACTACAAACCCTTTAGGCTAAAACTTGAACATTGATCCCCGTATGTCCCTACATACTAGTTCAAGCCTCATTCTATTAGCCTTGGATGTTTAGTTTATTGGATTAGGGTTGATGAGACAAGATATAATACAAACATTGAATAATACATCATTTTTATTAATGTTCGGTCTAATGTACATTTACTATCTACGAGTTTTAGGGCATAAAACCCAACAGAACTTGCCATCACTTTATATTGTGATAATAGTGGGGCAGTAGCCAATTCTAAAGAGTCTCGCAGTCACAAATGAGGAAAACACATCGAGAGAAGTATCACCTATTTCGGGAGATAGTGCAGCGTGGGGATGTGATAGTCACGAAGATCTCTTCAGAGCACAACATTGCTGATCTATTTACAAAGACTCTCTCGGCTAAAGTGTTTGAGGGTCATCTACAGAACTTAGGTCTACGAGATATGTGTATAACATAACCTAGGGCAAGTGGGAGATGTACATGGTATAGGAGTGCCCTAGTTTATTGTATTTGTAACATTTCCTTGCTTTGGTATTATTAAATGCGTATACATTTCCACTCATAGAGGTTTAGTGCAAGTGGGAGTTTGTTGGGTTTTATGCCCTAAAACTCGTAGATAGTAAATGTAACATTTGACTTGCTTCAATGAAGTATTATTTCTATATATTTGTTTTGCCCAAATATAACCACAAATCCAATAGCTAAGAACCCATGGATATATTATGTATACTTGAAGTTTATGTGTGACATAAGTATGGATCAAGTTCAAGTAAATAGTCTAAACGATCTATAGTATGTGGATAAGGTCGGGTACCTTAATCCTGGGGACACTATTGGCGCGACTTGCTTTGTTCTTTAGAGATAGACGATGTGATCATAATCGTTCACGTATAAGACATGTGAGTGAAGGCGTCCTATGCAAAGAGTTTGCATAGAGATCAGACCAGGAGATAAGTCACTTTCACTTTACAACACCGTTACTGTTGAAACTGAACATCTCATACATATAACCTAGGTAACTCGATCTTAATCCTGAGCTAACTATGAACTCCTGTTTATTTAGGATTATCCTTTGATTTGCATGGGTGAGAGTGGTTAAACATCGCCGACTCAATAAGCCTACCATTTTGGGGATAAGACTAAATGGATAGCTGGGGACATAGCTTTGCAAGTTGGAATTCACTACTACCTGTTTTAGGGTTAATAAAGGTTGTTCCCTTAAGTACTGACTCCGAGTCTTGAACAAGGGGCCCCGCCCTCTCATAACATTGAGAGGGACTTGGTTCAGTGATTGTATCACGAACTAATTGTTCATTATAGGATCAGTGGAACTTAAGGAACAAGATGTAACTATAGGGGTAAAACGGACATTTGACCTAGCTCTAGTTACGAAAAACCTGTGAAGGGGCGACTTACTGATCATGGTTATCTAAAGTGGACAAGAAATATATCTACAGTGAGGGGAGTTCAGCTACGAGCTATAGTGGAGTGTCCCGGAAGCTAACGAACGATGAATGACTAGATGAATGAGATTAAACGGTTATCATCATTTCGTTGGAGCCCATGATATGTAGGTCCATTAGGTCCCTCTACTAGCTCAAAAGGAATAAAAATTGGAACAATATGATAGGTTAATATTTGAAACTTTCAAATTCGGAAAAGGATACAATAGTCGCTTATATACGATACTTAACGACATATTAAGTTTAATTATGAATTAAACTTAAAATGAGAGTTATATATTTAAATATTATTTAAATATTAAACACGGGAATAGGGATTCATGTTCGAGAAAATTCGTTGGGAGAAAGAAACCAAGATTGCACAAATGGTATTAATTTAATATGAGATATTAAATTAAATAATTTTATTTTAATTAAATAAATGATATTTAAATTAAAATAAAGATAAAAACAAAAGGAAGTGGGATCATTCAGAATTTTATTTGCAAATTTTGAATTTAAAATAAATTTAAAAATTAGCAAACTTTGGAGGTTGTGCTTAATGACTAATCACTTGTAGTTAGCCTTATTGCACCACCTAACCTTGTGACTCAAAATGATCCCTATTTGTTGTCAATTTTTTGTGCAATTCTTGTGCATGATTTTCCTCTATATATAGAGGATAAGCTAATGAGAATGTTTTTTTTCTTCAACCTAAAATGCTGCCAAAATTCTCCCAAGAACTTCGATGTTCATACTCTCAAGCTTGCTTATACCCATAAGCTTTCCTTTCCAACTCCTATCAATTGAGGATCCCACAATCCGTTCCAAGGCCTGAGGATAGTAGAGAAGATCCAAGTGGTTGTCCAAAAGTTGTTCGTGTGAATTATAAAGCGACGGATTATTCGAATTGGGAGCTCCAAGAGGTAGGTACCTTATTACTCTATTTTTTGTTCTTATGGACAACATGTCTTCTAGGATTAAATTGATCAAATTGTGTGCCTAATATCCAAAATTGCTTCCGCATGTGTGATATTAACACCTACAGGCAGGGGCTATATTGGCTTGATTGTTCATAGTCATGCCCATCATCATGCTATGAATAGCCTTGATTTAGGCTTGCATCGTAGAATTAGCCTCTATTTCCACTGCTTTGACTGGATTCTTCAAGATTGTGGTTGGCTCAGTCTCTCCCCAATGTCTATTGTTGGTGGCTTTAGTGTCCAAAATAGCATGCGCCTCATTTGCAGACTTCTTCAAGAAAGATCCGTTTGCTGATGCGTTTACTAGTGCCTTTGAAGCTTGATCTAATCCACTATAAAAATGTTCCAAGATAATGCAAGCAGGCAATCCATGGTGTGGACACTTCCGAACCAGCCTTTGAAATCTTTCCCAAGCTGCATCCAGAGGTTCATTGTAAGATTGTCTGAAAGCAATAATTTCAGCTCTATACTTGGCATTTTTATTTGAAGGAAAAAACTTCTCTAGAAATTTCTCAGTCAAATCATTCCAAGAAGTGATGGAGTTTGGAGGGAATGAATCCAACCAAGCTTCAGCATCTCCCTGCAAACAAAATGGAAAAAGCTTTAGCTTCAAAGTATCTTTAGGCACTCCTGTAACTTTAAAAGAATTGCAAACTCTCAAAAATAGCTTAATGTGTTTGTGTGGATCTTCATTTGGAAGTCCAGAGAATTGGCCCATGGTATTCAACATTTGGAACATCACTGGTTTAAGTTCAAACTGTGGAGCATCTATCGGTGGCTCCAAAATTCTTGGATTTAAAGTTTGGAAAACTGGTAAAGTGTAGTCCCTTGTTGCTCTATTGCGGTCTTCAACAATATAGATTGGATTTTCTTGTTGTGGCACCGGTGGAACTGGAGGAGCAAGAGGGATTCTCTCGCCATTTTGCATTCCACGATTCTATGGATCAACTTGAGGCTCGACTCCAGGAGGTTCCATTGGAAACTCTTGTATGTAAGAAGCTTCTTCTAGAGGTTTTTGTGCGCTCAACTCTTGTTGTTCCCTTCTCTTTCGTCTTTGTTCCATCCTTTGACGATGAAAGGTTCTTTCTATCTCAAGATCAATGTCAAGGAGTGGACACCCCTTGTTCATGCACTAACTTCAACCTGCAAAAGCAAAACAAATGCAAATCAAAGTCAAATTCCCTTAGAGACAGAAATGCGGTCGCAATATGATCGCAATTTAAAAAAAAAACAAATCTGATTTCACTTTTGGTCCCCGGCAACGGTGCCAAAAACTTGATGCGTCGTCAGCTGAATGGATGGAATGTGAGATAAGATGAATAATAATAATAACGAATAATTCAGCTAACCCTGGTGCAAGTATACACTGTCGCACGTAGTAATAAAAAAAAACCTTAGTAGTATTCCAAAGGTATTGATCCCACGAGGACTAAATTGGAAATTCAGATTTGATGAAGAAACTGCTCAAATGGTTGCTTTTGAAAAGGTAACCAAAGAAATAAGTTTGATTGATTGGTTTTAGAAAAGAAAAACATGCAAATGGATAAAAGAATAACAATAAGAAATAATCGAGGTATTCAACATGGATTCATCCCAAAGGCAATAACCTTAATCATGAAGTATTTAACTTAAGCCTATTCAATGCATTGGGTCAGATTTAACTTCTATTTGGCCTTGCTCCCAAGAATCGTTAGAAGACTAAGCAAGTACTGTTATGCACATTTCTGTGACTCGACTCCGACATAGATAATTCACAAATGCAACCTATAACCCTATAGTCGATATAGGGTGCCTTAGGCAGCTTGCCCTATACCGCCGAACAATCTCTTTCCAGCTTTTTCTCCTATATCACCTTTATGAGAACCGATATCGTTTGTCCCTTTCGAGATCAAACTCACATAGCATGCAAAGTCTAAGTGATCAAGTTAAACTCAGCAAGATTAGAGTGATAATCAATAAAAAATGACATGCATTGAACATAACTTAAGCAAATAAAACACTTTCAAGTTATTGAACCATAAGGGAATTCACCATATTGAACCCCTCAACGGAATTTAGCTACTCATGGTGAGATAAAGTGCAAATGAATACATTTTCATTTAAATAAGAAGGTAAGAATACAGAATAATGAAAAGTAATCAAGAGCTGGAAATAATGGAGATGGCTAAATATTATGGGGTTTCTAGAGTTCGCTAGAACACTCCACTCTCTCGCTTTTACAAGTGAGAATGGGTGAAACTCCCTACAAACCCTAAGGTTTGATGTCTAACTCAGGTTAGAATTCAGTCATCTAAGAAGGACCTCGGGCATCCCTACTCATAGGCGTCAACTAGGGTTCTGTCACCACCCTCTTCTTCCAAATGAGTTCTGCTTGAATTTGACTTTGAATCTCGAGCTTATATAGTGTGGGAAATGGTTGAGGAGCTGCGAAATAGGTGCTGGTACGTAGCCCAGTCGGTTTTTCCAGAAATGCGGTCGCATTTCTAGGTAAATCCCAGCTTCTCCTCTGTTTTTCTACACAGCAACAAACTTAGTCAAATTCCTTTAAAATTGAGTCCTTTTAAGCACAAATGAGAATAATTTGACAAAAGTGAATCTCAACAACCTAACTTATCAACTTTAACACATTTTGAGCTCGGGAACACTAAAACTGATCTAAACATGCAATATTTGACAAGGAAATGAGCTAAATATAAGGGTAAAATAGGTATATTTTTTACCCTTATCAGTTGGACCTCAAACAGGTTGTTCATTAGGGGAACACTGGGGACTTAAGGACAAAGATGTAAACCAGGGGTAAAACGGTAATTTGACCCAGTTGGGGTACGAACACATGTGAAGGACTGACTTGTCGTTATTGGTCGATATTTGTGGACACAAAAATATTCTGCAGTGAGAAGAGTGCAGCTGTGGGTCTTTAGTGGAGTGACCCACAGTTAACGAATGGAGACTAACTTTGTTAATGAGTTTAGCCGATTAGTCTCGTATCGTTGGAGCTTCTGATCTGTAGGTCCATTAGGTCCCACTGGTAGCTCGTAAAGAGACTTGAAGCAATTAAGTATAAATTGTAAATTGAAAGTGTTCAATTTATTTAAGGGAATCTTATGATGTATGTTGATACATTATAATATAAAGTTTATGAAACTTTATAATATAATTTTTGAATTAATTTCAAAAATTAATTCTTGAGAGAAAATATTTGAAAGAGTTCAAATAAATTTAATATGAATGGGATTCATATTAATTTTAATTTTAGTAAAATCCCTAAGATTAAATATGTGATATTTAATTTGGTAATTAATTAATTATTAAAATTAGATATTGTTCAGATAATAGATTTGAACTTATTCATAGACCTTTTCCTATTAGAAAAAGGTCTTGGCCTTTACCTATATATAGGCCCCCAGGGGTGGGGTGAAAGGCATCCCATTGACTCTTCTTCTCTTAGAGATCTCTCCCAAAAGACTCCCACCAGTCTCCTGTTTCAAGAAGTCTTAGAGATATACCGGTGTAACCAACTGGTGGTGTTCGCACAAGAAGGTTGCTGCGTTTTCAATGTTATTAGCAAGAAAACGCGAATCAATCAAGGATTTCTACAAAAGTAAGTATTCTATGAAATCCTTGATCACTAGGATCATCTAGATTAGATCTAGTTAATTTTTAGCATGTTTGTAGCCGCTGTACAACCCTCTAAATATAGATTTCTCGTTGTATTCTTTTGCAAATTGTACTGGTATTTCAATTAGAATCTAAGACTTTGAGTAGGTTCGGTAATTCTTTCCGCTACGTAGGCCTTTTATCCCTTCAATTGGTATCAGAGGCAACTTAGTTGTCCTTGATTTTAAATTGAAATTTGCAATTTGTTCATGGTGGGATTTATGCATTATGAATTTTATGGTTTGCGAATAAATGGTTTTGATTAATTTGGCCATAGATTTACGTTTTCTTGAATGGTTCAATGTAAAGGCCCCTATGTTTTTGGGCATATTTTGTAAATCTATTATCCTCTGTAAGTCCGAATTTAGAATAGGGTGTTCGTTGATGAAGATCATTGAAAATCACGTCCAAAATCGAGGCCAAACGTGAAGAACAGCCGCTGGAATGCCCAGATTCTGCCTCCAGACGCAGAAGCGTCGCGACGCTATCGCGATTTCGCGAAGCGGAGATTTGCGATAGCATCAGCGTCGTGACACTATCATCACAGCGTCTCGACGCTAACGCGATTTCTTGCTGCGTGCGGCTAAGTTTTCGAGAGGCGTGGCTGAAGGATAATTATCGGTCTGGTTCGACCGTCTGGGCTGGTTTGGGGCCGATTTGGCCCGGTTCAGCCCAATTCAAGCTTGGTTTGGTATTTTGGGGTCCGGTTCGAGGAGGTTCCAGTCGGTTCGTACAGTCTAATCCGATTCTAAAGTTGCAGAAGGATGTTTTTAGGATAAAATAACTTAAATTATTGTAATTTATGTGCTTTATTTTATCCTAGGGGCCAATTAATCGGTTTATACGCTATTTGAATGCTTTATGGATGTCATTTAGATTTAAAATCCCACCATAGGTTATAAAGCATGCTCATGAATTTTATATACATTATAATTAGTTATAATGTATGGATTGAAATGCATGGTCTATTTTCATGAATTGTTTAATATATAGTTGAGCTATATTAAAATCATGAAAAATGGAATAGCATGATGCATGAAATTACTTAATTAAATATAAAGAGTTATATTTGATAAGTTGTTTGCAGCATGCTACTTTGATTTACCTTCATTGGCAATATTATAATTGTTATAATTATTTAATAAGGAAATCAAAGTTGTATTGAGCATGAAACATTCATACCTTAATATAATTGTTATATTAAAATTCTTGCAATGCAAGGCAATATATATAGTTTTATTATATTAACTTGAATATGATTGTTAATTATTTTAAAACTACAGTATGCATGATTATAGGGCTAATCATTAAATTTTGAATAGTTTAAAATTGATGATTAGAAATCGTCAACCTATAATAAAGATTGCATGCAAACATAGGATCATAGGTAAATGTATTAATTTTAAAATGTTTAAAATTAATTAGACCTAAGATCTCGTTAATTCTAATAGGATTAGAATTAAGTCTTGCTTAGTTTTATAATAGTTTTAATATGACTAAGTAGGACAAACATAACTATTGGTTATAAGGGAACTCTACCGGTGAAGTTCTGTCTAAGGCTGGAGGTACTTAAGTTGACGGTTTACAGAACACCTCGTACCTGGGAACTGACCCAGAACTTGAGTTGAATTAACCATAGTTACGTAAGCATGCAATGTCGCTAGGTTAATTAAAAGAGTTTAGTTCACCTAGATCTTTAGAGTAATGACTTTACATTACTATGGTTAAAAGGGAACTCTCCCGGTTAAGTTTTGTCTAAGGCTGGAGGTATTTAAGTTGACGGTTTACGGAACACCTACTATCTGGGAACGAAACCGGAACCTGAGTTGAAATAACCATAGTCATGTTAGCATACGTTGTTGCTAGGCATGTTAAAAGAGTTTAATTCACCTAGAACATTACAGTAAAATTCTCATTATAATAGTTATAATAGGATTAGACTTAGATAAATTGAATTAGTCGGATTTATCTAGGTTAATAAACTCTAAAATATACGGTACGTCACATTAGTGGGAGGTAAAATCGAAACTTGATTTAAATCGAGTTTTCACTCCTACGTCCCTATATTCACAACGTGAGATCCATGCTCGGCTTCATGTCGTTTTAGCGCAGCCTCCCTTCAGAAAGTATTTGCATGGGTCAATAACAAGGTGAATGGGGAAAGTGCCCATAGTAAGTGGGAGCGGGACACGTGTCAACGTACCCCTCGGTCTCCACCCATAGGTCACACCGTGAGAGTCTTATGATCCGCCTACGTGTTGTCCTGGAGCAACCATCCCTTCGGAAGGCCTGATCATAGGATTCGTACCATCGTGAACTCTTGAAAAGGATAATGTCACTTTGGCTAATTACCAACAGTTGTGTTTTCCTTCGGTAGCCTGTTGGTGCGTGCCTCTGAGATCTGAAAGTGGGAGGGTTACACTTACGGGGATAAGTTAATTCATTAACGAATCCTTGACCGAACAACAAAGGTAAACGTCTATGGGAATATGAGTTATTTTTGTAATATAGTTGACTGAGAAGTGTCTCATTTAAAAGGAGGAGTAGCTGATCACCCTTCAATGGCTGTTGCTCTAAACCTCTGAAGCATTGTTGCAAAACTAAATCATTTTTTTTAGGGTTATTTGATTACTTGTTTTGTTGAACTGATTAGAATGTATGCAATTGTTTGTATTGCTCTTGTAATGGGTTAGTGCGATAAATAATCAAGTAATTTGTTGTTTCAGTAATAATTTCTATGTGCATTGTCTTACACCAATTTATTAATAACGGTTTTAGATACAACTTGCTTAAACGATAAACTTGTGGTAAGTGATTTTAGATTAGTCTTTAGTGAGGAATGTCCTCAGGCCCAAATGTCTAGTTCATCTTGAATCGTGCATAGTGGAAAATGAGGATACAACCTGAATCTTTGATTCAGGTGCCACTTATCACGTTTACTTTTCCTTTCAAGAAATAAGCTCGTGGCAACAGTTGCAAATAGGTGAGATGACTCTCAGACTTTGATCTGGAGAGTATGTCTCGGCTACGGCAGAGGGGAACATTAAGTTATTTTATCCAGTGGGAGAAAATACACATTATTAGATAATGTGTATGAATTTCCTATAAGATAAAAAGAAATTTGATTTATGTATCTTATTGGCTGAAACAATGTTACTCTTTACCTTTCCCTGCTAAAGCAGTTCATTTCAAGAAAGGGAGTCAACTTTTGTTCAGCTGAACTGAAAAGTAACATAAATGTTTTAAGAGTAATCAAGAGTAAAGTAGTCATGACCGATGAGTTGTTTGAGGCTGCTACTACTCAAAGAAATGAAAGGCAAATGATTTCTCCTAAAGAAAAATACCTTTTCTTTGGCGCTTAAGGTTAGACCATATTTTCCTCAATATGATTGAGAGCTTGGTCGTAAGTGGACTTCTAAGCAAGTTAGAAGATGACTCTCTACTACCTTGTAGGTCATGCCTTAAGGGAAATATGACCAATAGGTTCTTTTGCTTGAAAGGAACTATAGAGCCAAAGAGCCCTTGAATCTTGTACATTTCGATCCTTATGATCCAATATGTTAAAGCAGTGGGAGGGCATGAATAATTCATCTATATTTTACATAACTATTAAAGGTATGGGTATCTCAACCTAATGTAACTTAAGTCTAAATCAAAACTTGATTTAAATCGAGTTTTCACTCCTACGTCCCTTTATTCACAACGTGAGATCCATGCTCGGCTTCGTGTCATTTTAGCGCGGCCTCCCTTCAGAAAGTATTTTCATGGGTCAATAACAAGGTGAATTGGGAAAGTGCCCATAGTAAGTGGGAGCGGGACACGTGTCAACGTATCCCTCGGTCTCCACCCATAGGTCACACCGTGAGTGTCTTATGATCCGCCTACGTGTTGTCCTGGAGCAACCATCCCTTCAGAGGGCCTGATCATAGGATTCGTAACACCATGAACTCCTGAAAAGGATAAGGTCACTTTGGCTAATTACCAATAGTTGTGTTTCCCTTCGGTAGTCTGGTCGTGCGTGCCTCTGAGATCTGAAAGTGGGAGGGTTACACTTACAGGGATAAGTTAATTCGTTAACGAATCCTTGACCGAACAACGATGGTAAACGTCTATAGGAATATAAGTTATTTTTATAATATAGTTGACTGAGAAGTGTCTCATTTCAAAGGAGGAGTAGCTGATCACCCTTCGGTGGTTGTTGCTCTAAACCTCTGAAGAATCGTTGCAAAACTAAATCATTTTTTTTAGGGTTCTTTGATTACTTGTTTTGTTGAACTAATTTGATTGTATGCAATTGTTTGTATTGCTCTTGTAATGGGTTAGTACGATAAATAATCAAGTAGTTTGTTGTTTCAGTAATAATTTCTATGTGCATTGTCTTACACGAATTTATTAATAACGGTTTTAGATACAACATGCTTAAACGATAAACTTGTGGTAAGTGATTTTAGATTAGTCTTTAGTGAGGAATGTCCTCAGGCCCAAATGTCTAGTTCATCTTGAATCGTGCATAGTGGAAAATGAGGATACAACCTGAATCTTTGATTCAGGTGCCACTTATCACGTTTACTTTTCCTTTCAAGAAATAAGCTCGTGGCAACAGTTGCAAATAGGTGAGATGACTCTCAGACTTTGATCTGGAGAGTATGTCTCGGCTACGGCAGAGGGGAACATTAAGTTATTTTATCCAGTGGGAGAAAATACACATTATTAGATAATGTGTATGAATTTCCTATAAGATAAAAAGAAATTTGATTTATGTATCTTCTTGGCTGAAACAATGTTACTCTTTACCTTTCCCTGCTAAAGCAGTTCATTTCAAGAAAGGGAGTCAACTTTTGTTCAGCTGAACTGAAAAGTAACATAAATGTTTTAAGAGTAATCAAGAGTAAAGTAGTCATGACCGATGAGTTGTTTGAGGCTGCTACTACTCAAAGAAATGAAAGGCAAATGATTTCTCCTAAAGAAAAATACCTTTTCTTTGGCGCTTAAGGTTAGACCATATTTTCCTCAATATGATTGAGAGCTTGGTCGTAAGTGGACTTCTAAGCAAGTTAGAAGATGACTCTCTACTACCTTGTAGGTCATGCCTTAAGGGAAATATGACCAATAGGTTCTTTTGCTTGAAAAGAACTATAGAGCCAAAGAGCCCTTGAATCTTGTACATTTCGATCCTTGTGATCCAATATGTTAAAGCAGTGGGAGGGCATGAATAATTCATCTATATTTTACATAACTATTAAAGGTATGGGTATCTCAACCTAATGTAACTTAAGTCTAAATCAAAACTTGATTTAAATCGAGTTTTCACTCGTACGTCCCTTTATTCACAACGTGAGATCCATGCTCGGCTTCGTGTCATTTTAGCGCGGCCTCCCTTCAGAAAGTATTTTCATGGGTCAATAACAAGGTGAATTGGGAAAGTGCCCATAGTAAGTGGGAGCGGGACACGTGTCAACGTATCCCTCGGTCTCCACCCATAGGTCACACCATGAGTGTCTTATGATCCGCCTACGTGTTGTCCTGGAGCAACCATCCCTTCAGAGGGCCTGATCATAGGATTCGTAACACCATGAACTCCTGAAAAGGATAAGGTCACTTTGGCTAATTACCAACAGTTGTGTTTCCCTTCGGTAGTCTGGTCGTGCGTGCCTCTGAGATCTGAAAGTGGGAGGGTTACACTTACGGGGATAAGTTAATTCGTTAACGAATCCTTGGCCGGACAACGATGGTAAACGTATATATATAGGAATATGAGTAATTTTTGTAATAGATTTGACTTAGAAGTGTCTCATTTCAAAGGAGGAGTAGCTGATCACCCTTCGATGGTTGTTGCTCTAAACCTCTGAAGCATCGTTGCAAAACAAAATCATTATTTTAGGGTTCTTTGATTACTTGTTTTGTTGAACTAATTGGATTGTATGCAATTGTTTGTATTGCTCTTGTAATGGGTTAGTGCGATAAATAATCAACTAATTTTTTGTTTCAGTAATAATTTCTATGTGCATTGTCTTACACCAATTTATTAATAACGGTTTTAGATACAACTTGCTTAAACGATAAACTTGCGGTAAGTGATTTTAGATTAGTCTTTAGTGAGGAATGTCCTCAGGCCCAAATGTCTAGTTCATCTTGAATCGTGCATAGTGGAAAATGAGGATACAACCTCTTTGCACAATCTCCTCTTTGCACAATTTCCCGTATCAGGTGATACTTCCTCTCGATGTGTTTACCCCGTTTGTGGCTTCGAGGTTCTTTTGAGTTGGCTACAGCCCCACTGTTGTCACAGTATAGTGTTATGGGCACGTTCATATTCGGAACCACTTCCAAATCAGTCAAGAATTTTCTAAGCCATACTGCCTCCTTAGCTGCTTCGCAAGCTGCTACATACTCAGCCTCCATGGTTGAGTCTGCTATGCATCCTTGTTTGATGCTTCTCCACACTACTGCTCCTCCATTGAGGGTGAATACTGACCCTGATGTGGATTTCCTTGAATCCTTATCAGCTTGAAAGTCAGAGTCAGTGTATCCAGTAAGAATCAAATCCCTAGCTCCATACACAAGCATGTAGTCCCTCGTTCTCCGAAGATACTTGAGGATATTCTTAACCGCTCCCCAGTGGTCCAACCCTGGATTAGACTGATACCTACTGACTACTCCCTCTGCATAACATATGTCAGGCCTAGTGCAGAGCATAACATACATTAAGCTGCCCACAGCTGAGGCGTAGGGAATGTGTCTCATGTTCTCAACTTCTTGAGGTGTCTTAGGAGATTGTTCCTTAGACAGGTGTACCCCATGTCTGAAGGGTAGTAGTCCCTTCTTGGAGTTTTGCATCGAATATCGAGACAACATCTTGTCAATATACGTTGCTTGAGACAAAGCTAGCGTTTTGTTCTTACGATCCCTAATGATTTGGATTCCCAGAACATATTGAGCCTCTCCCAGATCTTTCATTTGGAATTGGGCTGCTAGCCATTTCTTAATGTCAGTGAGGTATCCTACATCATTCCCAATGAGTAGGATATCATCTACATAAAGTATTAGAAAAGCTACTTTCCTTTTGTTGACTTTCTTGTATACGCAAGGCTCATCAACGTTTTGGTCAAAACCAAAAGATTTGATTGCAGTATCAAATCTAATGTTCCATGATCTGGACGCTTGTTTCAATCCATAAATGGATCGATTGAGCTTACAAACCTTTTGTTCCTGACCTTGGGCTATGAACCCTTCGGGTTGAGACATGAAGATATTCTCTTCAAGATTACAATTCAGAAAGGCAGTCTTGACGTCCATTTGCCATATTTCATAGTCATAATATGTGGCTATGGATAAGAGAATTCTTATGGACTTTAACATGGCTACAGGAGAAAAGGTTTCCTCATAGTCAACCCCTTCCTTTTGGGTATAACCCTTTGCCACTAGTCTAGCTTTGAGGGTCTGTACCTTTCCAGCTGCATCTCTTTTTCTCTTATAGATCCATTTGCACCCTATGGGTTTTACCCCATTTGGTAGATCTGTAAGTTCCCATACAGAATTGGAGTGCATTGACTTTATTTCCAGGTTCATGGCTTTGACCCATTCATCCTTATCTTCGTCATTCATTGCCTGTCGATAGGACAATGGATCATCAATGCCATCATTAGGTATGACAACCTGAGTTTCAGTTAAACCCAAGTAGCGGTCAGGTTGTAATACAACCCTCCCACTGCGTCGAGGCATTCCCAACGTTTGAGATGGACGGGATGGATCTGAAGAACTGGTTCCTTCATCAACCCTTGTTGAAGGTCCAACTTCATCAACAACTCTTGATGATTCTTCAGTAGCTTCTCCTAATATTATTTTGCTGCGTGGTTTATGATCTCTCATGTGGTCTTCCTCTAAGAAAGTGGCGTTTGTCGATACAATCACCTTATTTTCTTGTGGGTCGTAGAAATAACCACCTCTCGTTTCTTTAGGGTAACCAACAAATTGACACAGTTTTGAACGAGGTTCCAGTTTCTTAGGATTTGTCACAAGCACGTGTGCTGGACAACCCCAGATGCGAAAGTGATGCAAACTAGGTTTACGCCCCTTCCATAATTCGAAAGGTGTTTCAGAAACACTTTTCGAGGGAACATTGTTCAAGATGTATACTGCAGTCTCCACTGCATACCCCCAAAACGAGCTAGGCAATTGCGCATAGCTCATCATTGATCGAACCATGTCTAACAAGGTTCTATTTCTCCTTTCTGACACACCATTCTGCTGAGGTGTACCAGGGGCTGAGAGTTGAGATTGGATTCCATGTTCTATCATATAATCCTGGAATCTTTGATCCATATACTCCCCTCCTCGATCAGATCGAAGTACTTTAATAGATTTACCTAATAGGTTTTCAACTTCAGCCTTAAACTCCTTAAACTTTTCAAGGGCTTCAGACTTATGTCCCATTAGGTACAAGTAACCATATCTTGAATAATCATCTATAAATAAGATGAAATATTCGTACCCTCCTCGAGCTTTTACATTCATTGGACCACATAGATCCGAATGTATTAACTCTAAGGGTTCTTTGGCTCTGTAACCTTTTCCAGTAAAAGGTCTCTTTGTCATTTTTCCCTCGAGACAAGATTCACAAGGTGGTAGTGAATCATCTTCTAACTTACTTAGAAGTCCATTCTTTACCAAACGACCGATCCTATCGATGTTTATATGACCAAGTCTAAGATGCCAAAGATGAGTATTGTTACTTGTTGGAGAAATCTTTTGCCTTTTCCTTTGAGTTTCAGCAGTTTTAAATAATTCGTGATTTAAAAGTGCTTTGTTTTCGGTTGGTCTTAAAACATACAAGTTATTTTCCAATTTGGCTGAACAAATAAGTACACCATTTTTATAAATGAACGCTTCATTCATATCAAAAGTAACTGTATACGATTGTTCAATCAAACATGAAATAGAAATTAAGTTCCTCTTAATCTTGGGAACAATTAACAAACTTTCTAAAAGTAAGAATCTATTTCTAAAAAATAACTTCGCAGCTCCCACTGCTTTAGCTGAAATGACTTCTCCAGTTCCGACCCTGAGTGTCATTTCCCCATCGTTCAACTGCCGAAAGGAACTATTTTCCTGAAAAGAAGAGCAAACATGATTAGTTGCTCCTGAATCAAGTATCCAGGTAAACTCATCATGTTCTACCAGGCATGTTTCTAAAACAAGTAAATCAAATTTACCTTCCTTTTCCTTCTTTTTCTCAGCAAGGTACTTTGGGCAGTTTCTCTTCCAATGTCCATCTACATTGCAGTGGAAACACTTGCCCTTATCTACCATAGCTTTGGCTTTCCCTTGCTTTTAGCAGCAGTACTGGGAGCTTTCCCCTTGTTTCCTTTCTTCTTCTGAGTTTTCTTTGAAGAAGTGGCTACAGATTTAGTTCCAGAGGATGAACCCTTCTCGAACTTTCTTTTAGAGTGAACAACGTTTGCTTCTCCTTCTATCTGTCCCTTGTTCTTAAGAAGAGACTGATAGAGTTGTAGCTCATTCAGGAGGCTAGTAAGGTTGAATGTTATTTTATTCATCATTGCATTGCTTCGAAACTGCAGAAAACTCTTCGGAAGAGATTCTAAGATGAATGCAACCTGACTACGCTCATCTATGACCGCCCCGTTTGCTTCTGCCACGTTGAATTGGACCATCATATCCAGGACATGCTCCCAAACAGACGTGCCCTCTTTCATGCGACAGCTATAAACGTATTTGAGAGCGTCATGGTGGAGTTGGTAGGACGGTTGTCCAAACATCTCCTGGAGAGAGTTCATAATCTCCCTCGCTGTTACCATGCCCTCATGCCTTTTAGCCAAAACTTCAGATAAGCTGGCTAGGATATAGACGCGAGTCTTATCATTGGCCTTTGTCCAGCGGTCATAAGCATCCTTAACTGCTTGGGATGCATTACGAGCAGGGGCTGGAGGACAATCCTCCGTTAAGACGAACCGCAGATCATCGACAACAAGAATCGTATTCAGGTTCGACTTCCACGTAGCATAATTTTCGCCGGTTAATTTCTCATTTTTAAGCAGAGAGACAATTGAGGAAGACATTGCTGAAATTTAAACAAACAATGACCGTATTAGTTATCTTTGCCTTAACCCATCATACAAGCAAACAATTGCACACAATCCAATCAATTTAGCAAAACAGACAATGACAGAACCCTAAAACTATTGATTTAGTTTTGCAACGATGTTTTAGAGGTTTAGAATATCAGCCACCGAAGGGTGATCAGGCACTCCTCCTTTGAAATGAGACACCTCTCAGCTAATTCTAATTCCAGAATAACTCATATTCCTATAGACATTAGCCACCGTTGTTCGGTCAAGGATTTGTTAACACTTTTAACTCATCCTCGTAAGTGTAACCCTCCCACTTTCAGATCTCAGAGGCACGCACCAACAGGCTACCGAAGGGAAAGACAACTGTTGGTGATTAGCCTAAGAGCATCTATCCTATTCAGGAGTTCACGATGTTCCGAATCCTATGATCAGGCCCTTCGAAGGGATGGTTGCGCCAGGACAACCTGCAGGCGGATCATAGTACTCTCACGGTGTGAACTATGGGCGGAGACCGAGGGATACGTTGACACGTGTCCCGCTCCCACTTACTTTAGACATTTTTCCCATTCACCCTGATATTGATTCACGCAAACACTTTCCGAAGGGAGGCCGCTCCTAAGGCGACTCGAAGCCGAGCATGAACCTCACGTTGTGAATATAGGGACGTAGGAGCAAAACTTGATTTAAATCTCATTTTGTAATTTTTCTCCCACTGAAAATGTCATACGGTTAATATAGGGTTGTTTAACTTAGATAGTATTCGGCTAAGTCAATCTATCTAAGTCTGATCATATTTTAACAATTATGGAAAGGATTCAACTGCAATCTTTTGGGTGAATTAAACTTCTTTTAATAAACCCAATATTGCAAGTCAACATTACTATGGTTAATTCAACTCAATGTTCGGGTCAGTTCCCAGGTAGGAGGTGTTCCGTAAACCGTCAACTAAAATACCCCCAACCTTAGACAGAACTTTACCGAGAGAGTTCCCTTATAACCTCAGTAATGTAGGGTCTTTACTCTAAAGATCTAGGTGCATTAAACACTTTTAATAAACCTAGTGACATTGTATGCTAACATTTAACTATGATTAATTCAACTCCGGTATTCCAGGTCAGTTCCTAGGTAGGAGGTGTTCCGTAAACCGTCAACTTAAATACCCCCAGCCTTAGACAGAACATTACCGGTGGAGTTCCCTTATAATCACAGCAATGATTTTCCTACTTAGTCAATTAAAACTATTTTTAATTCTAAGTAAGAAAAGATTCTAATCCTATTAGAAACTCATCTAGGTCTAATTAATTTTAAACAATTTAAAATTAATCCAATTTATCCTATGATCTTATGTTTGCATGCAAATCTTGATTATAGATTGACGGTTTCTAATCATTAATATTAAAGAACTATTTCAAATTTTAATGATTAATCCTATAATCAAGAATCTAGGGTTTAATTCATTTAACAATCTCATTCAAATTAAATAATTAAACCACACTTATTGTATGAATAATATAACTATTATATTATTAACTATGGATGTTTCATGCTTCATGCAATATTGATTTTCAATTATAAGCCAATCAAGAAAATCAATCAAGCATGCTTCATTCATCACATTAAACATAACTATTTATAATATATAAAAAAATCAATGACATGCTTCATGCTTTCCAAATTTTTCATATAATCAATATACACTTATATTAAAAATATGAAAACAATTCCATGCATTTAAACATACATTATAACTATTTATAATATATAAAAAAATGCATGAGCATGTTTATAACCTAAGGTGGGATTAAATATTCTATATGACATCCATAAAGCATATAAATAGCAATTGAACCGGTTAATTTTGGCCCCTATGATAAAATAAAGCATTAAATTACAATAATTTTAGCTAAATTCTATCCTAAAATCCCTCTGCAGCTCCCAAAATTGGTCTAGACAGCACGAACCGCCCCGAACCACCTCGAACCGGCTTCCAAAATCACGAACCATGCCAAAAATTGGCTGAACCGAACCAAATAGGTCCCAGCCCAGCCGAACCGGTCCGAACCGGACCGCCCACAGCTTGAACCGCGCCTGTTGAAGCCCTAATGCGCGCCGCCATCGTGACAGCGTCTCGACGCTGTGTTGATAGCGTCTCGACGCTGTGCGCTTTCCATATCTGGCGCCTACGGTATCGAGACAGCGTCGAGACGCTGTTGAGGTAGCGTCCCGACGCTGTTGCGTCTGGAGAAAGAATCTGGGCAAAACAGCAGTGTTTTCTTCGGTTTTGGCCTCGATTTCAGCGGCGATTGCTTCGATTTTCATCTCATAAAAACCTATTCTAGACCCGGACTTACATAGGACTCGATTTTACATAAAATACCCGAAACACCGGGCCTTACATGATCAAAATCACATAAAAATAAAATCTATGGCCATAAAATTAACCTAAACAGTTCAACGCAAACCGAACATACATTATGCATAAATCCCACCTATTAGAGCCTATCGCAACTTTTAATATTAATTAATAGGGACAGCGATGACTCTGATGCCGATTGAAGGGAATAAAAGTCCCCACGCAGCGGAAGCGCATCGATTGGACCTTACGCCGTATATTAATTAACATTAAAATACCGTTACGAAAACTCAAACAAACTTTAAACACTCTTTAAAGTTGCTGGAAAATCAGTTTAAACATGCTTAAAAATAAATCTAAATTTATTTTCATGCTTTTCTAAAGAAAAGGGGAAGAACCGTTACAAACCTCCGTTGTAGACTTGACCGTTCGTCGCCAACGATTCTTCAACGAACAAAACGCAGCAGCCTCCTTTGTCTTGTGATCACTGGAAAATTCTTCTTGAATGACACAATAACCACAGAGGTTACACCGGTATGACTCTAGGTCTAGGAGGCAAAAGACTTGTGGGAGTCTATCTCTAAGAGGGAGGCTAGAGAGAATTCTAGGTCTTGTCTTGAGAGTCTAAGAGCAAGAGCAAAGTGTCAAGTCTCTTGGACCAATTAGGTCTAGTGTTCTATTTATAGAAGAGAGGCCATGAATAAAATATTCAATTAAATCAATCTTTTCCAAAATTGATTCAATCTTATTCCTTAATTAATCAATCATGATCAATCAATTCCATAATTGATTAATCTTTTCCACAAATGACTAATTACTTCCATAAGTGATTAGATCATTTCCATAAATGATTAATCACTTCCTTAAGTGATTAATTATTTCCATAATTGATTAATTCCCGGTTAATGAATTCTTTAATTAATTAACCACCAATTAAATATCACATATTTAATTTCCGGCCTAGAATTAATTAATTTGCCCAAACACATTTTAGGCCTTAAATTAATTAATTCATTATTTGAACTCTTTCAAACTCCCATAAATTTATATTTGAATTTCTTCAAATATTAATTTCTCTCATAATAATATATCAATATATATTATATTTGTTTCCCTTAGTAAATTGAACATTTTCAATTTACATTTATTACTTAGTTGCCTCAAATTACTTTATGAGCTACCAGTGGGACCTAATGGACCTGCAGATCAGAAGCTCCAACGATGTGAGATTAATTGGTCAAACTCATTAACCACATTAATCAATATTCGTTAACTGTGTGTTCATTCCACTATGGACTCACAGTTGCATTCTTCTCACTGCAGACATATTTTATGTGTCCACGTATATAGACCAATATCGACTAGTTAGTCCTTCACGAGTGTCCGTAACACCAGCTGGGTCAAATTACCGTTTTACCCCTGGGTTACCTCTATTTCCTTAAGTACCAATTCTCTTCTAATGAACAACCTGTTTGTGGTCCAACCATCAAACAGAAAACCCTCTCGTGCCATTGAGAGGGTAGGGCCCTTTGTTCAAGACTCGGAGTAACCACTTAAGGGAACACTCATCTGCTTCCCTAAAGTCGGGAAGGAGTGAATTCCATCTTGTACGATCATGTTCCCAGCTCCCCATTCGGTCTTGTCCCCAAAGTGGTAGGCTTATTGAGTCGGCGTATTGGCCACTCTCACCCATACAAATCAAAGGACAATCTCTCATGAGCAGGAGTCCATAATCAACTCAGGATTAAGACTAAGTTGTCTAGGTCGTCCTAGTGAAATAGAAAACCAACTAGTTAACGGTGTTATAACCAGTGGTTACTATTTCGCGGTCCGGTCTTATGCAAACTCATTGCATAGGATACCCCCACTCGCATGTCTCCTACACGAACGCGTTGGATCGCAGCGTTTGTATCAAATACAAAGTGGGCCGTATCCATAGTGTCACCAGGATAAGGCACCCAGTCTTATCCCTATACTATAGACCCTTTAGGCTCTTTCTTGAACAATGATCCCATATGTCGCTACATATAGTTCAAGACTCATATTACAGCCTTGGATGTCTAGTTTATTGGATTAGGGTTATTATTAGGCAAAGACAAATATAAAATAACTAATAACAATTAATGAAAAAATATATCAATATTATTTCATTAATATCCGGTCAACGGTTACATTCACTATCTACGAGTTTTAGGGCATAAAACCCAACAATTTTATCCAGTGGGAGAAAATACACATTATTAGATAATGTGTATGAATTTCCTATAAGATAAAAAGAAATTTGATTTATGTATCTTATTGGCTGAAACAATGTTACTCTTTACCTTTCCCTGCTAAAGCAGTTCATTTCAAGAAAGGGAGTCAACTTTTGTTCAGCTGAACTGAAAAGTAACATAAATGTTTTAAGAGTAATCAAGAGTAAAGTAGTCATGACCGATGAGTTGTTTGAGGCTGCTACTACTCAAAGAAATGAAAGGCAAATGATTTCTCCTAAAGAAAAATACCTTTTCTTTGGCGCTTAAGGTTAGACCATATTTTCCTCAATATGATTGAGAGCTTGGTCGTAAGTGGACTTCTAAGCAAGTTAGAAGATGACTCTCTACTACCTTGTAGGTCATGCCTTAAGGGAAATATGACCAATAGGTTCTTTTGCTTGAAAAGAACTATAGAGCCAAAGAGCCCTTGAATCTTGTACATTTCGATCCTTGTGATCCAATATGTTAAAGCAGTGGGAGGGCATGAATAATTCATCTATATTTTACATAACTATTAAAGGTATGGGTATCTCAACCTAATGTAACTTAAGTCTAAATCAAAACTTGATTTAAATCGAGTTTTCACTCCTACGTCCCTTTATTCACAACGTGAGATCCATGCTCGGCTTCGTGTCATTTTAGCGCGGCCTCCCTTCAGAAAGTATTTTCATGGGTCAATAACAAGGTGAATTGGGAAAGTGCCCATAGTAAGTGGGAGCGGGACACGTGTCAACGTATCCCTCGGTCTCCACCCATAGGTCACAACGTGAGTGTCTTATGATCCGCCTACGTGTTGTCCTGGAGCAACCATCCCTTCAGAGGGCCTGATCATAGGATTCGTAACACCATGAACTCCTGAAAAGGATAAGGTCACTTTGGCTAATTACCAACAGTTGTGTTTCCCTTCGGTAGTCTGGTCGTGCGTGCCTCTGAGATCTGAAAGTGGGAGGGTTACACTTACGGGGATAAGTTAATTCGTTAACGAATTCTTGGCCGGACAACGATGGTAAACGTATATATATAGGAATATGAGTTATTTTTGTAATAGATTTGACTTAGAAGTGTCTCATTTCAAAGGAGGAGTAGCTGATCACCCTTCGGTGGTTGTTGCTCTAAACCTCTGAAGCATCGTTGCAAAACTAAATCATTATTTTAGGGTTCTTTGATTACTTGTTTTGTTGAACTAATTGGATTGTATGCAATTGTTTGTATTGCTCTTGTAATGGGTTAGTGCGATAAATAATCAACTAATTTGTTGTTTCAGTAATAATTTCTATGTGCATTGTCTTACACCAATTTATTAATAACGGTTTTAGATACAACTTGCTTAAACGATAAACTTGCGGTAAGTGATTTTAGATTAGTCTTTAGTGAGGAATGTCCTCAGGCCCAAATGTCTAGTTCATCTTGAATCGTGCATAGTGGAAAATGAGGATACAACCTGAATCTTTGATTCGGGTGCCACTTATCACGTTTGCTTTTCCTTTCAAGAAATAAGCTCGTGGCAACAGTTGCAAATAGGTGAGATGACTCTCAGTCTTTGATCTGGAGAGTATGTCTCGGCTATGGCAGAGGGGAACATTAAGTTATTTTATCCAGTGGGAGAAAATACACATTATTAGATAATGTGTATGAATTTCCTATAAGATAAAAAGAAATTTGATTTCTGTATCTTATTGGCTGAAACAATGTTACTCTTTACCTTTCCCTGCTAACGCAGTTCATTTCAAGAAAGGGAGTCAACTTTTTTTCATCTAAACTGAAAAGTAACATAAATGTTTTAAGAGTAATCAAGAGTAAAGTAGTCATGACCGATGAGTTGTTTGAGGCTGCTACTACCCAAAGAAATGAAAGGCAAATGATTTCTCCTAAAGAAAAATACCTTTTCTTTGGCGCTTAAGGTTAGACCATATTTTCCTCAATATGATTGAGAGCTTGGTCATAAGTGGACTTCTAAGCAAGTTAGAAGATGACTCTCTACTACCTTGTAGGTCATGCCTTAAGGGAAATATGACCAATAGGTTCTTTTGCTTGAAAAGAACTAAAGAGCCAAAGAGCCCTTGAAGCTTGTACATTTGGATCCTTGTGATCCAATATGTTAAAGCAGTGGGAGGGCATGAATAATTCATCTATATTTTAGATAATTATTAAAGGTATGGGTATCTTAACCTAATGCAACTTAAGTCTAAAGCTTTTGAGAAATTCAAAGTAGTTTGAGACTGAAGTTGGAAACTTGTTAGGTGAGATGATAAAAAACACTTCGATCTAATCGAGGTGTAGAGTATATGGGAGTTGAGATTTGATAGCGAGCATAGCTAGCTACTTTTACTTATTTAATTTAGCTAGTCTTTTATGATTTTTGGGCCATTTTATTGTGCTTTATTGTTTATTTTGTAGGAAAGCGATGATTAGAGCTAAAACGTGGAATTGGAGTTAATCGGGTGTTCGGAACGTGAAAATATGCCAAAGAACCGGAAAGTTCAAGCGACAAGGAGCCAAGAGAGGGCATTCTGCCCATCAGCGTCGAGACGCCACTCTTGGAGGGTCTCGACGCTGGTTTTCCTTAATTAAAAGAGGCGGCAGCGTCACAGCGTCGAGACGCTGTGACAATAGCGTCTCGACGCTACCATTATTTCCATTCCAGACGGGCGTGTTTTAGAGGCAGCGTCGAGACGCTGTCGAGATAGCGTCTCGACGCTACGACGAAAAATCAGAATAAAAGCTTCCTTTCGGCTAGGTTTTTGGGGGATGGAATTTTTGGGACCTTTGGGAGCCGTAAAACAGAGGAGAAAACAGAGAATTGAGGCTGGACAAGAGGGAGAAAAGCGGAAATCAACCCATCGTTCGTGGGGATCGTGACGGGGACGTTCGGTCTCGGCCTACATTGAGTTTTCTTTGCCCTTTCCTTTTCTCTAGTTAGACATATGGCTTTATTATGTTTAGTTGAGCTTGTAATACAAATCATGAGTAGCTAAACTTGTAGCTTAGGGATTGATGTAGTTGATTGAGTTTATGGATTGATTTATAGTTTAAGTTGTGCAATGTTTATTATGTTTGTAATCTTGATTTAATGCTTTCAATTAATTGGCCATTAGTTGGATGATTTATGTTTTGAATCTAGCTCGGGAGAGGGGATTTGATACAGACATACTCAAGATTGCATGACTAAAGTTTAATTTCTAATTCGTGACGGTTTTAGATTAACTTTAGAATTGGTCAAAAGATCTCATTGCCTTGCATATTAATAAACTTAGATAGGGATATCAAGTTGGTTAGTTTGCATGAGAATCAATTATACTCGGGAGAGGTAGTTGTGATTAAAGGGTCTTTGGCTCATAATTTCATTGTGCATAATAACTTACTCCTTAAAATCAATCCTAGACTAAATCGGCGAAATCAATTCCCTAAGTATTTTTCCCAATTGAATTTCCACACTTTTTACTTGTTTTGATTTATTTTTGATACCATCCATTCATCACTTTTTGATCCCTAAATAAAATTGAGCAAGATAATTCACAATACTTGATTTGCTTAAAAATCCAATCCAGAGGACGACATTCGAATTACATTCACTATATTATTACTTGACCCGTGCGCTTGCGGTTAGCAATTTGCCTATCAAGTTTTTGGCGCCGTTGCCGAGGATTGGCACATTTAGGTAGATTGATATTGTGAGAAAATTGTTTGATCTTAATTTAGGGTGTATTTTTACTTTTCTAGGTTGATTGCATTTTTCCATATTTGTTTTTCTTTCCATATTTGTTTTTCGAGTTTAGTTCTTTCTTTTAGTTGAGTAATCTTTTCCTTATTTGTTTCTTGTTATTCCTTTTTAGATTAGTTTTTCCTTATTTGTTAGATTCCTTATTTGTGTTTTGCCATATTTATTTTGCATTCCATATTAGGCTATTTTGTTTCCTTTTCTAGATTATATTTTCCATATTTGGATTAGTTGTTTTCTTTTCTTTATTTTCTTTCCTTATTTGTTTTCTTTCCTTTTTAGGGTAGTTTTGATTTTATATGCGAAGTAATAAAGATTTGATTTTGGCACCTTTGGATCCCGAGATCGAGAAAACAATTCATAGGATTCGAAGAGAAAATAGAGAAATTGTTCAAATGGCTGACCAAAATATACCTGAGGAGCCTAGGCCTATTAGAGACTACTTTCAGCCCGTGTTTCAGGGGCAACAATCGGGGATTGTCTATGCTCCGATCAATGCCAACAACTTTGAGCTGAAGACCGGTCTCATTCAGATGGCTCGAGATTGTGCTTATAGAGGATCGCCCACCGACGATCCAAACTCTCATCTAAAATCATTTTTAGACATTTGTGGGACGGTAAAAATTAATGGAGTTTCTGAGGATGCTATTCCCTTACGTTTATTTCCCTTTTCTTTGCAGGATAAAGCACGAGATTGGTTGCAGTCCATTCCCCCTGGAAGCATCACCACCTGGGATGCTTTGGTCCAGGCCTTTTTAAAGAAATTTTTCCCTCCTGCAAAGACGGTCAAGTTGAGGACCGAGATTGGGACATTCCAACAACAATATGATGAGCAGTTGTTCGAGGCCTGGGAGCGATTTAAAGAGCTACTGAGGAAGTGCCCTCAACATGGATATCCCAATTGGCTTCAGGTTCAATTGTTTTATAATGGTTTAACTCCTAGTACGAAAACGATTGTTGATGCAGCTGCAGGTGGGACTCTGTTGTCCAAGACCGTGGAAAATGCTCGCATTCTTTTAGAGGATATGGCCACAAACAGCTATCAGTGGCCATCTGAGCGGTCTACACCTAAAAAGATTGCTGTTGGAGTGTTTGAGGTTGATAAAGTAAGTGCTCTCCAGGCCCAGATGACCTCCCTTGCTAATGCTTTTATGAAATTTTCAGGTACAGGGAGTGCACAATCAATTGAATCAGCTGCTGCTTTGGCATCTAGACCTCAGGAGGAGACCATTGAACAGGTTCAGTATGTATCAAATTCTAATTTTAGGGGATATAATAATAATGTTACACCTACACATTATCACCCTAACAATAGGAACCATGAAAATTTCTCTTATGCAAATACTAAGAATGTTCTTAATCCTCCTGGGTTTGCCCCTCAAACTCAAGAAAATAAAAAGTTAGAAGATCTTGTTGGAGCTTTCATTGCAGAGTCTAGTAACAGGACAACTAAATTGGAGGAGGCAGTCTTTGCCATCAACTCAACAGTGAATGGCCACGGTGCTGCCATCAAGAATATTGAGACTCAGCTGGGACAGTTGGTAAGTGTTGTAAGTACCATGAATAAAGGTAAGGCCCCAGCTGAATAGGAGAAAACTCAGATGGAGTACTGTAAGGCAATCGCTGTGCATCAGGAGGAAGCTGAAGAGGAGCCGGAGTCTGAGTATTATGAAACGCCCACAGGGGAAGCTGAGGAGGACACATCAGCAGATGAGGCTGAAAAGCCTAACCTTGAGCCTCCTATTACTTCTCCCACACTGATGGTTCCCAAGGAAAAGAAAAAGAAAAAGAAGAAAAAGAACAATCAGGTTCAATTTGATAAATTTATGAATGCTTTTATGAATCTGAACATTAATATTCCTTTTGCAGAGGCATTAGAGATGCCCCAATACAACAGGTTCATGAAGGAGTGGTTAGCAAAGAAGCGAAAGGAAAAGAAGGTTGACACCGTATATCTCGCTTCCACATGCAGCACCAGAGTACAACAGAAAGTACCTGAAAAAGTAGCAGATCCAGGGAGTTTTTCTGTTCCTTGTAGTTTTGGTACTTATTCTTTCAGAGCATTATGTGATTTAGGTGCTAGCATCAATATCATTCCTCTATCTCTGTGCAAAAAGTTAGACATAGGTGATATTAAATCTACTCTTGTAAAGCTCCAATTGGCTGATTAGTCTGTGGTTAGACCAGTTGGCATTGTAGAAAATGTCTTAATCAGAGTAGGTAGATTTTTCCTCCCTATTGATTTATATGTTATGGACATGATAGAAAATCCTTCGATGCCTGTCATATTAGGAAGACCATTCCTCGCTACTGGGCGAGTGATTATTGATATTGAGCGCAGGGAGCTCACTGTAAGAGTCAAGAATGACAAAGAAATATTTAAAGCAGTTGAAGACTCTAAGGGACACTCGGACGTGCTTTTCATGGGCTACAAGAAAGGTGCAAGAAAGAGCACCACTGTTGGATTCACAGAAAAGAAGCCTCCTTGAAGCACGGCCAACACGTCGAGCTAATGACGTTAAACAAGTGCTTATGCGAGGCAACCCAAGTAAGTGTAGTTGTGTTTTTCTGTTTGCTTTTGATTCATTGTTTGTTTTTGTGTTGTAGTTCTTGTTTTCTGTCTCTCCTTTGCTTTCAAGCTTTCAAGATTTCAAGCAAGAAGTCATCATCAATCCAGGCTAGTATTATTCACTCCTCTCATTCTTTTATTGTTCTCATGCTTGTTTATGCCTTACTTTCTTTATACATTGAGGACAATGCATGTTTTAAGTTTGGGGGTGGAGTAGCATGTTTGTGGAGCCCTTGAGCATCTGAGTTTGGGCTATAGTTTTGAGCTTTCTTTGAATTGAGCATATGGTTGTTGTCTGGATGTATTTTTGCATGATTATGATGTCCTAGGATAGGCTTTCTTGTCAATTTTCAAGCTTGTGATGAGTTGTAAGCATGAGTGCCCAAAAAGGGAGACTTTTTAAAATTTTTCTAGGAGATGGCTTGCATGAGTAGAGTATTTATCTTGGCTAGATTTGGATTTGAATGCTTAGGAGCGAATTATTGGGTTCATGTGCTTGTTGTCACCTCGATAGGTGTAGGGTAGAGCTAAAGAGTTAATTTTTTGCAAATTAGCATGTTTGATCTTGCTTAGGAGAAAAGAAAAGAATATCTGCTTATCATGTTCATAACGAAAAATCATTCTTGTTGTTATTGTTGAAAAAGAAAATAGTCATGACTTATGCGCGCAAGATGCAATGGTTAATAAAGATTAAGGCAAAAAGAGCTACCCCTGTTGTGATCAGTTAGGCCAACCAGAGGAAACTCAGGTTAAGGGTCCCTGCAATGGGTGTGTGAAAGCTAGTGCCACATATACATCCTTAATTTAATTGTTAATTAAAAGCACCTAAGTATGGAGAAAAACAAACTAATTTGTTTCATTAACTCATTAGTGAAACCTTAGTGCCAGTGTAGAGGGAAGATGAGCTGAGAGTTTAATAAATCAATCCCGGGCTAGTAGAGTCTGATCTTGTTGAGTTAGATCTCGCTTGTGCAAGTTAATTTTGGAAAAATTTTAATTTGTCTCCCTCATTGGTCCTTATGTGCATGTCTCTTGCTTGCTTGACTATTGACTTTTGAGCCTTGAGGATTGAGTTATGATTATTGCATCCATTCTTCTACTGTGTGTTTGATTTGTAGTTTGCTCGAGGACTAGCAAAAGCTTAAGTTTGGGGGTATTTGATAGCGAGCATAGCTAGCTACTTTTACTTATTTAATTTAGCTAGTCTTTTATCATTTTTGGGCCATTTTATTGTGCTTTATTGTTTATTTTGTAGGAAAGCGATGATTAGAGCTAAAACGTGGAATTGGAGTTAATTGGGTGTTCAGAACGTGAAAATATGCCAAAGAACCGGAAAGTTCAAGCAACAAGGAGCCAAGAGAGGGCATTCTGCCCATCAGCGTCGAGACGCCACTCTTGGAGGGTCTCGACGCTGGTTTTCCTTAATTAGAAGAGGCGGCAGCGTCACAGCGTTGAGACGCTGTGACAATAGCGTCTCGACGCTACCGTTATTTCCATTCCAGACACGCGTGTTTTAGAGGCAGCATCGAGACGCTGTCGAGATAGCGTCTCGACGCTACGACGAAAAATCAGAATAAAAGCTTCCTTTTGGCTAGGTTTTTGGGGGATGGAATTTTTGGGACCTTTGGGAGCCGTAAAACAGAGGAGAAAACAGAGAATTGAGGCTGGACAAGAGGGAGAAAAGCGGAAATCAACCCATCGTTCGTGGGAACCGTGACGGGGACGTTCGGTCTCGGCCTACATTGAGTTTTCTTTTCCCTTTCCTTTTCTCTAGTTAGACTTATGGCTTTATTATGTTTAGTTGAGCTTGTAATACAAATCATGAGTAGCTAAACTTGTAGCTTAGGGATTGATGTAGTTGATTGAGTTTATGGATTGATTTATAGTTTAAGTTGTGCAATGTTTATTATGTTTGTAATCTTGATTTAATGCTTTCAATTAATTGGCCATTAGTTGGATGATTTATGTTTTGAATCTAGCTCGGGAGAGGGGATTTGATACAGACATACTCAAGATTGCATGACTAAAGTTTATTTTCTAATTCGTGACGGTTTTAGATTAACTTTAGAATTGGTCAAAAGATCTCATTGCCTTGCATATTAATAAACTTAGATAGGGATATCAAGTTGGTTAGTTTGCATGAGAATCAATTATACTCGGGAGAGGTAGTTGTGATTAAAGGGTCTTTGGCTCATAATTTCATTGTGCATAATAACTTACTCCTTAAAATCAATCCTAGACTAAATCGGCGAAATCAATTCCCTAAGTATTTTTCCCAATTGAATTTCCACACTTTTTACTTGTTTTGATTTATTTTTTATACCATCCATTCATCACTTTTTGATCCCTAAATAAAATTGAGCAAGATAATTCACAATACTTGATTTGCTTAAAAATCCAATCCAGAGGACGACATTCGAATTACATTCACTATATTATTACTTGACCCGTGCGCTTGCGGTTAGCAATTTGCCTATCAAGATTCCAAGACTATTTGATAGAACATGGCATTACATCTCAACTCTCAAACCCCTGAAACACCTTAGGAAAACGGTGTATCTGATAGGAGAAATAGAACCCTATTGGATATGGTTCGATTCATTTTGAGCTATGTTCATTTGCCTAACTCGTTTTAGGGTCATGCAGTGTTGACTGCAGTATATAATTCGAACAATGTTCCATCAAAAGTGTTTCGGAAACATATTTTTTTGGATAAGGCGTAAAAGTAGTTTACGTTATTTTTTTTTTGGAGTCCGACACACGTGTTTGTGGCTAACCCAAAAGAAAATGGAACACTGTTCAACAATATACCTATTCATAGGCTACCCCATGAAAACGAGAGATGTGGATACTTCTTCAATCCGCAAGAGAATAAAGAATTTGTACCAACAAATGCTACATTCTCAGAAGAAGACCGCATAAGAAATAATAAGCCACAAAGTAAGGTTGTTTTAAGTAAATTAACTGATCAAGCTACAGAAATATGAACAAGAGTTGTTGTTAACTCAAACAAGGGTTGTTGATGATGCTGGACCTTTAACAAGAGTTGGTGATTGTTGGGACTGGTGCCCTAAAACTCGTAGATAGTGAATGTTAAACAAATATTATATACTTGTTCGATAAAGTTGTTATCGAGATTAATTCAGTAAAGTCATAACTGAATAAGTAAATTGCACATTAGATAACCCAAATCCAATAAACCAAGATCCATGGCTATAGGTTGAACACTTGAGCTTTATGTAGAGACATAAAAGTGAATCAAACTCGAGTTATTGCCTAAACGGTCTATAGTATAGGAATAGGGCTGGGTACCTTATTCTGGGGACACTATGAGACGCGACCCACTTTATAGATAGTATAGACGTGTGATCCTAAATCGTCCATGTAGAGACATGTGAGTGGGGGCGTCCTATGCAATGAGTTTGCATAAGACCAGGACCGAGAAATAAGTCACTCTCGCTTTATAACACCGTTTACTGACGAGACTGACTATTTCATGTGATGACCTAGGTAACTCGATCTTAATCCTGAGCTAACTATGAACTCCTGTTTATTCGGGCTTACAATTAGATCTACATAGGTGAGAGTGGCTCAGTATCGCCGACTCAATAAGCCTCCCATTTCAGGGATAAGAACGGGTAGATGGCTGGGGACATAGTCGTGCGAGAAGGAATTCACTCCTACCCAAATTAGGGATAGTAGAAAGGTTGTTCCCTTAAGTGCTGATTCCGGGGCTTGAACAAAGGGATCCTGC
The DNA here is from genome assembly GCA_017139565.1 of Luffa aegyptiaca. Lineage (NCBI taxonomy): Eukaryota > Viridiplantae > Streptophyta > Magnoliopsida > Cucurbitales > Cucurbitaceae > Luffa > Luffa aegyptiaca. The sequence goes on from CM029395.1 coordinate 21,763,121, forward strand.
CCTCTCATTGGCCCGAGAGGGACTCGGTTTATTGGTTGGACCATAAACCAATTGTTCATTAGAGGATCAGTGGGACTTAAGGAACTAGAAGTACTATAGGGGTAAAACGGCTTTTTGACCTAGCTATAGCTACGAACAACCTGTGAAGGATCAACTTACTAATCATTGTTAAATCAAGTGGACGGAAATATATCTATAGTGAGGGGAGTGCAACTATCGGGCTATAGTGGGGTGTCCCGGTAGTTAACGAATGTTGGTTAAGCATGGTTAATGAGATTAGTCGGTTAGCCTCGAATCGTTGGAGCCCATGATCTATAGGTCCATTAGGTCCCCCTACTAGCTCATATCGGAATAAAGCCTAGAACAAAAAGATAGGAAACTTTGAATCGTTCAAAATCGGGAAAAAGGGTATTATTGTAAATTGTGTTTGACACAATAATTTAATTATGAATTAAATTAGAAAATGAGAGATGGAGTATTTAAAAGTGTTTTGAATACTATATATATGTATTATGAATCATATATGATTAATTGCACAAGATTAGTATGATTAATTGGATTAATCATAAGAAATCATTTTGAAATGTCTCAAAATCAATTTCCTAATGTTAAATTCAATTTGGAATTGAAATCAACATTAAATTGCAAGCTTGAAATCAGATTTCAAAGATGTAATTAGTGGATTAAGTTGGATTCCCACTCTTGCATGAAGATACAAAGTGGAAAACAACTCACCTCATGCAATAGTTGCATGTCTTGTAAAATGGACACTTAGAATCCACTTTGGCTTGCAGGACTACCATGTGTCTTGTGTCTTGAGGCTACTCCTTGCATGGAGAATGTCTTTATAAGGGTTATGAATCAGATTAAAAAAAAAAGAGCCATTTTCCATATTGTTATGCTGTTGGATTTTGGTCTCAAACTCACTCATCTCCATATATCTCTCTAGTGCTTGAACCTTCAAGCATTCCCTTCCCATTCCCTATCTCTATAGACTCCCACAAGTCGTTCTTGGCCCGGAGAATAGTAGGGAAGACACTAGAGGTTGTCCACACACCGTTCGTGATCAAAGGAATCAAAGGGAGTTGTTGAATCGGTCTCCAAAAGGTTGGTAAAAATTCTGCTCTCTCCTTACGGTATTTGGACAACATGTTTTCATTTTCTAAAATTGATGTAGTTAAGTGCCTCCGATCCTAAAATTGCTTACGCATGTGTTATATGAACACCTTCAATTGGTATCAGAGCATGATTAAGGCACCTAACATGCATTAATTTTAGCTTGATGGGTAGCTTTTCATATGATGAAACTGTGTTAAAACTAAAGAAAATTGGTTTTGGGATTGATTTTAATTTTCAGTCAATTTGTTGGAATTAATTGTAATTGCCTACATGTTCATGGGCTTTAATGTGTTCATATGGAGTCTGTAAAATTTGAGAGTCAATAGAGTCCATTTAGGCCGTCAGTTTGAAGAAATTCGGAGACTGCTCGCTGCTGGCCGAAAATTCCAGCATGCTGTTTTTTAGTTCCAGCTCAAGTACGTTCTTCTCGTAACGGTAAAATGGTCCGGTTCAAGCAATCCAAAGGTGGTTCGGGTCGGTTCGAATGGTTCAGAAGCGGTCCAAGCCCTATTTGAAATTATTATTGTAATAATTTTAGTTTTTATTTTTGCTTGATTAAAAATCCCAAAACCAATTCACTTTAGTAAATTTAATTAATTATGCATTATTGAATGTATGTTTTAATTAAATAGTATTTTATGTGCATAATGTATGTCATTTATATTTAAAACCCCACCATAGGAAAGCATGTTCATGCATTTGTTTAATTTGAATAAGTGTTATTTATTAATTCAAATGCATGAGGGAAATTTCATGTTTTATTAATATAAGAGTTGTATTAATTTAGGGAGATTCATGCTTGAATGGTTAATTAAAATTGATTAATTCTTATAATTGTTATAATTATTAAATGATAAAATTAACCAAGCATGAACATGAAATTTAATTAGTTTGATTATAATTGTTATACTCAAATTAGGCTTGTTATGGATTTGTTTTATAATTGTTATAAAAGAGATAGAAATCTAAAATCTATAACAAGATAAAGAGCATGCTCACTTAGGTTAATGAACCTTCAACAATTCGATCAACTTGCATAGTTTAGGTCGATATCTTGTAAAACAACGGTTACGAGAGAACTCACCCAACAAAATGCTGTCTAAGGCTGGAGGTATTTAAGTTGACGGTTTACGGAACACCTCCTACCTGGGCATTGAGTCGGTTCTTGAGTTAAGTTAACTCGAGTTTTATGAGCATGTGTGAGCGGTGTGAGGTTTTAAAGTGTTATCACCTAGACATTGTAGTATAAAGAGTTATACAAACCTAGACATAGGTTGTTTCTAAAGGGTGCTTTTCTTATAACTTGAATGATTGATTGTTATATGCTTTAAAACACCATTAGAAAGCATGTTATAGGGTTTATTCATTAAAAGTTATAAAAGTTATAAAAGTTGATGAATAGAAACCGTAAAATCTATAACAAAGAGTTGCATGCTAACATAGGATCTTAGGATCTTATCATTCTTTAAATGGTTTAAAATGAAATAGACCTAAGATCGCCTTTTTCTAATAGGATTAGAAATATGTCTTACTTGGTTTTTTTTTAAAATAGTTTTGAAATTCGAGTAAGTAGGACATAAGACCTTGGTTATAAGGGAACTCTCCCGGCAAATGGTTCGGAACCTGAGTTGAATTAACCATAGTCTTACTAGCATGCAATGTCACTAGGTTATTAAAAGTGTTTAATCACCTAGACATTTAGTGTAAAGACCTTGTTTAATAAGGCATAGACTTAGATAGATTCATTTAGCCGGAATTTACCTAAGTAATAAGACCCTAAAACTTTACAACACTTTAGTGGGAGGAAAAGTATAGAAACAAAATATTCATATTAAGTTTCTACTCTCACGTCCCCCTGAGTTCACACCGTGAGATCCATGCTTGGCCTCGAGGCGCCCTGGGAGCGTCCCCTGATAGCGAGCAGAAATGTCGCTATTTTAGTCCCAATTTATTAGGCTTTTCGGTGCTTTAATCGTGTTTTTAATGAAAATATTTAATGAATTCCGTTATTTGGTCCTTAGGAGCAAAGTTGGTGATTTTGGGAGAAAAAGTGAAAAAAATGAAGCAAATGAAGCCCAAATCCAAGCATGGATCAAAAGGGGACCCAAAGAAGACACTCATGAAAAAATGCCCAAAAGAAATGAAGAAGAAGGCCCAAAAATCAGCCCAAAAAGAAGCTGAAAAATCTGGAATTTTAGGGCAGCGTCGAGACGCTATGTAAGCAGCGTCGCGACGCTACCCTTTTCGTGTTGCCCAAGCCGCGTGCGTTGCAGCGTCGCGACGCTGTGCAAGGTAGCGTCGCGACGCTACCCCCAATCCGGGCCTATAAAAAGGCACCCTTGGGTGCCTCATTTACCATCAATCAATTCATTCTTCAATCCATTCTTTCCTTCCTTTGGCTCCTTTGGAGCCTCTCTCAAGGCTTTCTAGCCTTTTTGAGAGAATTCTTTAGTGGGAAATATTTGGGGAATTTTGGGGAGCATCTTAGGAAGCTCAAAGGAGTGTTCGGCGGAGCTCTGAGCGCCAAGCGAAGGGGTTTTTCGACGGTCAATTCCTTTCCTTTTATGCTCTTAAATTATGCTTTCTATTGTAAATGTTGTGGATATTTTAGCTAGGTATAGCTAAACCCCAATTCGGGGTCTTGAAATGAAATTATAGTTGAAATGTTGTTATAATTACCTGTCTCTTGCCCTTTTTCCTAATTATTTGTATGGATGTGCTTAATGCTTTATTCAATCTGGCCAATTGTGTAATGATTCGATTCTTAATGGAAACTCGACGGAGAGAAGTTAGGATAGATCATAATCCATGCAACTAGTTTAATTGCCCGTCGTGACACCGGGATTAGTTGATTAAACTTAGATTCCTAAAATGAATCAGAGCGTAATAATTAATGATTTTTAATGGCGCTAAGGACACTTAGGTTGTTAAAATGAATTAATTACAATTAGGGGAAACCGACAGGAGAACCTATGTGATTAACGGAGATTCTAGGAGTATAATTAGTTGGGCAATGAGATAGGATAATTATAACAATTGTTTAGCTCATAATTGATTTTCAAGACCCCTCTTCCCATTAAAAGAAATCTCTTTCTCCATATTTTTTTTATTTGATTGATCAAATTATTTTCCTGCTTTGAATTTTAAATTTCTCTTATTTGCATGGGTTGTTCCCTAAATATTATTTTGCCTAAGTACTTTTAGTGCTCAAGAGATTTTTTTTGCTTAATTTTCGCTTCGCTTCCCTGTGGATTCGATACTCGGTATTACTACCGTTTTATATTACTTGCGGCCCGTGCACTTTGCGGACCATCATCCCCCTACGGATGGTGTTTGTATGGGATAATATCAAGGTGAATGGGGAAAGTGTTCATAGTAAGTGGGAGAAGGAAACGTGTCAAACGTATCCTGCGGTCTCCATCATTAGGTTGCACCGTGAGATTCCTATGCGCTGCCTGCGAGTCGCCCTGGGAGCGATCACCCTACGGAGGGCTTGCGCATGGGATTCGGAACAACGCAAACTATATAATTGATAGGGTTTCCTATTGCCATTCCCAACATTAGCTCTTCCCTACGGTGGCATTGTTGGGGTCGTCCTCTGCGATCTGAAAATGATGGGTAACACTTACAAGATGGTCTTGACCAAATTAACGTTAGCTAATAACTATTGGAGTAAGAGTTATTCTGGGAATAGTATTTGGCCGAGATTGTCTCGATTCAGAGGAGGAGTAGCTGACTGCCCTACGGTAGCGGTTATTCTAAACCCCTGAAGTATCGTTGCAAAATAAATCAATTGTATATATGGGTCGATGATTGCTTTTGCTAAAATCTGATTGGATTATATGATTAATGGGTTTAGTGCATGTTTCTAATAGAGATTAATTTGTTTGTTTCAGCAATATGTCGAAAAACGAATGTGCTTTGTCAAATGCCAGATTAAACGGTTTAATACATACGACTAAGAATACTTACTTAAACGCTAACCACGTGGCAAAGAATTTAGGTTTGGTCTTAACTGAGGAATATCCTCAAACTAACTGCATAGCCAAGAAAAACATAATCCACGACTCTAAATGCGATTTATTAGTCTTGGAAATGTGTTTAGTGGAAAACGACGATTCTTCCTGGATACTCGATTCAGGTGCCACTAATCACGTATGTTCTTCATTTCAAGGAATGAGTTCCTGGCAACAACTAAAAGCCGGAGAGATGACTCTTAAAGTTGGAACAGGAGAAGTCATCTCGGCTATTGCAGTGGGAGACATAAAATTATTCTTCACCAAGGAACGTTACATGATATTAGATAATGTGTACATAGTTCCGAAAATTAAAAGAAATTTGATTTCTTTATCTTGCTTATTGGAAAAAGGTTACTCAATTTCTTTTTCTGTTAATGAAGCGTTCATAACTAAAAGAGGTATTAATGTTTGCTCTGCAAACTTGAAGAATAAATTGTATGTTTTGAGACCAATTGAGTCTAAAGCTATTTTAAATCACAAGATGTTTAAAACCGCTGAGACTCAACCTAAAAAGCGAAGAGTTTCTCAAGATACCTATCTCTGGCACTTGAGGTTAGGCCATATCCACCTCAATAGGATTGGGAGATTGGTCAAGAGTGGACTTCTAAACAAGTTAAAAGACGACTCGTTGCCTCCTTGTGAGTCATGCCTTGAGGGCAAGATGACAAAACGACCTTTTACCAGAAAAGGTTATCGTGCCAAAGAGCCCCTAGAGCTCATTCATTCGGACCTCTGTGGACCAATGAACATTAGAGCTCGAGGAGGGTACGAATATTTCATCAGTTTCATTGATGATTATTCGAGGTATGGCTATCTCTACCTGTTGCATCATAAGTCCGAAGCTTTTGAAAAGTTCAAAGAGTACAAGGCCGAGGTTGAGAACCTATTAGGTAAGACGATAAAAACACTTCGATCCGATCGAGGTGGAGAGTACATGGACTCAAGTTTTCAAGACTATTTGATAGAGCATGGAATTACGTCCCAACTCTCAGCCCCTGGTACACCTCAGCAAAACGGTGTATCGGAAAGGAGAAACAGAACCTTGTTGGACATGGTTCGTTCGATGACGAGTTATGCTCAGTTGGCTAACTCGTTTTGGGGTTATGCAGTAGAGACTGCAGTTTATATTTTGAACGTAGTTCCCTCAAATAGTGTTTCTGAAACACCGTTTGAGCTCTGGAAAGGACGTAAAGCTAGTTTACGACATTTCAGAATTTGGGGATGCCCTGCATACGTGCTAGAAGCAAATCCAAAGAAATTAGAACCTCGTTCTAAATTTTGCCTATTTGTAGGCTATCCCAAAGAAACGAGAGGTGGATACTTCTTCGATCCAGAGGAAAATAAAGTACTTGTATCGACAAATGCTACATTCCTAGAAGAAGACCACCTCAGAGATCACAAGCCACGAAGTAAAGTCGTTTTAAGTGAACTATCAAACGAAGCTACAGAAACATCAACAAGAGTTGTTGATGATGCTGGCACCTCAAGTCAATCACGTCCTTCTCAAGAAATAAGAGAACCTCGACGTAGTGGGAGGGTTGTTAGACAACCTGATCGCTATTTGGGTTTAACTGAAACTCCAGTCGTCATACCTGATGACGGAATCGAGGATCCATTAACCTTTAAACAGGCAATGGATGATGTTGACAAGAACGAGTGGATTAAAGCCATGGACTTGGAAATCGAGTCCATGCATTTTAATTCAGTATGAGATCTTGTAGATCAACCTGAAGGGGTTAGACCCATAGGGTGTAAATGGATCTACAAGAGAAAACGAGACGCTGCTGGAAAGGTACAGACCTTTAAGGCACGACTTGTGGCAAAGGGTTTTACCCAGCGGGAGGGGATTGACTATGAAGAAACCTTCTCCCCTGTTGCCATGTTAAAGTCGATCCGGATACTTTTGTCCATTGCCACGTTTTACGATTATGAAATATGGCAAATGGATGTCAAGACTACCTTTCTGAACGGTAATCTTGAAGAAAGTATCTACATGTCTCAGCCAGAGGGGTTCATAGCTCAGGATCAAGAGCAAAAAGTTTGCAAGCTTAAACGATCCATTTATGGATTAAAACAAGCATCTAGATCCTGGAATATGAGATTTGATACTGCGATCAAATCTTATGGCTTTGAACAAAACGTTGATGAGCCTTGTGTTTACAAAAGGATCATCAACAACTCCGTAGCTTTCTTAGTACTGTATGTAGATGATATCCTACTCATCGGGAATGATGTAGGTTATCTAACTGACATTAAACTATGGCTAGCAACTCAATTCCAAATGAAAGATTTGGGTGAGGCACAATTTGTTCTAGGGATCCAAATTGTTCGAAACCGAAAGAACAAAACGCTAGCCCTGTCTCAAGCGTCTTATATCGACAAATTGTTGGTTAGATATAAAATGCAAAATTCCAAGAATTGACTATTACCTTTCAGGCACGGAATTATTTTGTCTAAGGAACAGTGTCCTCAGACACCTCAAGAAGTTGAGGACATGAGACGTTTTCCCTATTCCTCTGCAGTAGGTAGCCTAATGTATGCCATGTTGTGTACAAGGCCTGACATTTGTTATGCAGTAGGGATTGTCCGTAGATATCAATCAAATCCAGGATTCGATCACTGGACAGCCGTTAAAAGTATCCTCAAATATCTAAGGAGAACGAGGGACTATATGCTCGTGTATGGTTCGAAGGATTTGATCCTTACAGGATACACTGATTCTGACTTTCAAACCGATAAAGATTCGAGGAAATCTACATCGGGGTCAGTATTCACTCTAAATGGAGGAGCAATAGTATGGCGTAGCATCAAGCAAGGATGCATTGCAGACTCGACCATGGAGGCCGAATATGTAGCCGCTTGCGAAGCAGCAAAAGAGGCAGTATGGCTCAGGAAGTTCCTAACTGACTTAGAAGTCAGTCCGAATATGCATCTGCCTATCACCTTGTATTGTGATAATAGCGGCACAGTTGCAAACTCAAAGGAACCTCGCAGCCATAAGAGAGGCAAGCACATCGAAAGGAAATACCATCTCATCAGGGAGATTGTGCACCGAGGAGACGTGATCGTCACGAAGATAGCGTTGGAGCACAACATTGCTGATCCATTCACGAAGGCTCTCACGGCTAAAGTGTTCGAGAGTCATCTAGAAGGTCTAGGTCTGCGAGAAATGTACGAGAAATAATCTAGGTCAAGTGGGAGAATTGTAACCGGTATATCGATGCCTCAGTATACTGGGTATTTAGATGCCCTAGTTTATTGTATTTTTACTTTGTTATTAATACAAGTATTTATTCACCCACTGCTGTTATAGATTATAGTACATCCCACTAAACTAGAGTTTTAGTTTAAGTGGGAGATTGTTGGGATTGGTGTCCTAAAACTCGTAGATAGTGAATGTTAAAAGAATTATATACTTATTCGATAAAGGCGTTATCGAGATTAATTCAGTAAAGTTATTACTGAATAAAGTAAATTGCACATATAATAACCCAAATCCAATAAACTAAGATCCATGGCTATAGGATGAACACTTGAGCTTTATGTAGAGACATAAAAGTGGATCAAGCTTGAGTAATAGCCAAAACGGTCTATCGTATAGGGATAGGGTTGGGTACCTTATTCTGGAGACACTATGAGACGTGGCCCACTTTATAGATGGTATAGACGATGTGATCCTAAATCGTCCATGTAGAGACATGTGAGTGGGGGCGTCCTATGCAATGAGTTTGCATAAGACCAGGACCGAGAAATAAGTCACTCTCGCTTTATAACACCGTTTACTGACGAGACTGACTATTTCATGTGATGACCTACGTAACTCGATCTTAATCCTGAGCTAACTATGAACTCCTGTTTATTCGGGCTTATCCTTAGATCTACATAGGTGAGAGTGGCTCAGTATCGCCGACTCAATAAGCCTCCCATTTCAGGGATAGGAACGGGTAGATGGCTGTGGACATAGTCGTGCGAGAAGGAATTCACTCCTACCCAAATTAGGGATAGTAGAAAGGTTGTTCCCTTAAGTGCTGACTCCGGGGCTTGAACAAAGGGATCCCGCCCTCTCATTGGCCCGAGAGGGACTCGGTTTATTGGTTGGACCATAAACCAATTGTTCATTAGAGGATCAGTGGGACTTAAGGAACTAGAAGTACTATAGGGGTAAAACGGCTTTTTGACCTAGCTATAGCTACGAACAACCTGTGAAGGATCAACTTACTAATCATTGTTAAATCAAGTGGACGGAAATATATCTATAGTGAGGGGAGTGCAACTATCGGGCTATAGTGGGGTGTCCCGGTAGTTAACGAATGTTGGTTAAGCTTGGTTAATGAGATTAGTCGGTTAGCCTCGAATCGTTGGAGCCCATGATCTATAGGTCCATTAGGTCCCCCTACTAGCTCATATCGGAATAAAGCCTAGAACAAAAAGATAGGAAACTTTGAATCGTTCAAAATCGGGAAAAAGGGTATTATTGTAAATTGTGTTTGACACAATAATTTAATTATGAATTAAATTAGAAAATGAGAGATGGAGTATTTAAAAGTGTTTTGAATACTATATATATGTATTATGAATCATATATGATTAATTGCACAAGATTAGTATGATTAATTGGATTAATCATAAGAAATCATTTTGAAATGTCTCAAAATCAATTTCCTAATGTTAAATTCAATTTGGAATTGAAATCAACATTAAATTGCAAGCTTGAAATCAGATTTCAAAGATGTAATTAGTGGATTAAGTTGGATTCCCACTCTTGCATGAAGATACAAAGTGGAAAACAACTCACCTCATGCAATAGTTGCATGTCTTGTAAAATGGACACTTAGAATCCACTTTGGCTTGCAGGACTACCATGTGTCTTGTGTCTTGAGGCTACTCCTTGCATGGAGAATGTCTTTATAAGGGTTATGAATCAGATTCAAGAATAAGAGAGCCATTTTTCCATATTGTTATGCTGCTGGATTTTGGTCTCAAACTCACTCATCTCCATATATCTCTCTAGTGCTTGAACCTTCAAGAATTCCCTTCCCATTCCCTATCTCTATAGACTCCCACAAGTCGTTCTTGGCCCGGAGAATAGTAGGGAAGACACTAGAGGTGGTCCACACACCGTTCGTGATCAAAGGAATCAAAGGGAGTTGTTGAATCGGTCTCCAAAAGGTTGGTAAAAATTCTGCTCTCAGCTTACGGTATTTGGACAACATGTTTTCATTTTCTAAAATTGATGTAGTTAAGTGCCTCTGATCCTAAAATTGCTTCCGCATGTGTTATATGAACACCTTCACCGTCAACTTCTACTACTAGGACAATAGAAGTAGAAGAAGAAATAGAAGACGTAGTAGAAACACTGATCTATGCAATATCCTTCCATTTTACTACAGGAACCAGTACCCTATTCAAAGACAATCAAAGAAAAATTCTAAAGAATTTAAGGTGTACAAATCTAGCAACTTTTAAATGGTATAAAGATATGTTCTTGGCAAGAGTCTTTTATATGACAGAGATCAATACACGACACTGGAAAGAAAAGTTCATAGATGGACTTCCCAGTTTTGTGGCGGAAAGGGTATATACAGCCCTCAATAAACATTATGAGGATGGCATAGAATGGGACGAATTACTGTTTGGACAAATAACAACCTATATCATTAATTGTGGCTTAGAAATCTGTAATAAGATAAAGGTCCAAAAGAAAGTTCAAAAGAATGAAAAATTAAAAGTAAAAGAAATGAAAGCCTTTTGCTCTCAATATGGATGTGAAAGAGTAGAAGAACCAAATTCCTCTAGAAGAAAAATTGTTAGAAAAAACAATAATAGAAGATATTATAAAGACCATTACCGAAGACAATATATACAAAGACCTCCTCAAAGAGAATACATCCCAAAAAAATATTATAAAAGAAAATATTCAAGAAAAAACACCCGTCCAAATCAAAATAATAAATCAAAAGGTAAAAAGAAAATCTTCTGTTACAAATGTCAAAGAGAAGGACATTATGCAAATAATTGTCCAAACAATAGAGTAAATGAACTAGATCAAGATGAAGAATATTCATCAGATTATTCAGACAGCTCCGAATATGAACTTAGAATTCAAGAGCTAGATGAAACTGACTCAGAAATATCGAGTCAAAGTCAAAGTGAAGAATATGAAGGAGTCAAAGCATGTAGAAAAACATGTGAAGGACAATGTATAAATGTCCTAACCAATGAACAAGAAGTACTCTTCAAATCTATAGATCATATCAAAGATGAAGAAATGAAAAATACAATCTTAAACACTCTAAAGCAATCTTTAGAATCTTCAAGTAGTTCTAAAATTCAAATTAAAAGGAAAGAAATTAAATCTAGGAGTCTTAAAGAAATACTTCAAAGAAAAGAAGACTTCAAACCAACTTCAATTAAAGATTTACAATTTGAAATCAACAATCTCAAAAAAGAAATTCAAGAAAATAAAAATGAAATTGAACAAATAAAACAAGAGATAAATAATCTCAAAATAAGTACTAATAATTCGGATAATGAAGGAGAAGATTTCTTAGTAAATCAAGTAACAAAATCGCAATATCAAAAATGGTATTCGTTGGTAACCTTAAAAATAGCTCTTATAGATTCAGGAGCTGATCAAAATTGCATACAACAAGGATTAATACCAACTAAATACTTTGAAAAAACTACTGAAAAATTAAGTAGTGCAAATGGACAAAGCCTAAATATTCAATATAAACTTTCAAATGTACATATTTGTAATGAAGAATTCTGCTTTATAAATTCCCTACTACTAGTAAAAGATTTAAAGCAATAATTAATTCTAGGAACCCCATTCCTAACACAACTCTACCCAATAAAAATAACCGAAAAAGGTTTAGTTAGTCAAATTCATGACAAAGAAATAATCTTTGAATTTATAACTCCAATTCTTCCATATGATATTATGGAAATAAGTGAATTAAAAACAAAGGAAATCAAGAGAAAACAAAAGCAAATTCCATTTCTTAAAGGAGAAATAAGTTATAAAAGAATAGAATAAAATCTCAATGACCCCTCAATTAAATTAAAAATAAAAGAAATAGAGAACAAAATTGAAAAAGAGATATGTTCAAATTTGCCAAATGCTTTATGGGATAGGAAGAAACATATAGTAGATCTTCCATACATTAAAGATTATGAATCAAATATTCCCACAAAGGCAAGGCCAATTCAAATGAATACAGAACTACTAACATTCTGTAAAAAGGAAATACAGGAATTAATCAATAAAGGACTGATTAGGCCATCAAAAAGTCCATGGTCATGTGCAGCCTTCTACGTCAACAACGCAGCCGAACAGGAGCGTGGTGTGCCAAGGTTAGTAATCAATTATAAACCATTGAACAAAGTTTTAGAATTGATAAGATATCCAATTCCAAATAAACAAGATTTGCTCAAAAGAATTTCCAATGCAAAAATATTTTCAAATTTTGATATGAAATCCGGATTTTGGCAAATTCAAATTTCCGAAGAAGACAAATATAAAACTGCTTTTAATGTGCCATTCGGACAATACGAATGGAATGTAATGCCTTTTGGGCTTAAAAATGCCCCTTCTGAATTTCAAAAAATTATGAATGATATTTTCAATGATTTTTAAAATTTTACAATAGTCTATATTGACGATGTTTTAGTTTTCTCATGAAGCATCGATCAACATTTCAAACATCTCAGTATTTTTATCAACGTTATCAAACAAAATGGTTTGGTGGTGTCATTACCAAAAGTCAAATTATTTCAAACCAAAATTAGATTTTTGGGCTTTGATATACATATGGGCCTAATAAAACCCATTCAAAGGTCCATAAACTTTGCTACAAACTTTCCAAATCAAATAACAGATAAAACCCAACTACAAAGGTTTTTGGGCTGTTTAAATTATATGTCTGACTTTATCCAAAATCTCAGACCCATTTGCAAACCACTTTTTCAAAGGCTTAGAAAAAATCCAAAGCCATGGTCAGATAAGCATACTAAAGCTGTACAAAAAATAAAAGCTTTAGTCAAATCAATTCCCTGTTTGAGTCTAATCAATCCTACAGCTAGTTTGATAGTAGAAACAGATGCATCAGATTTAGGATATGGAGGAATCCTCAAACAGTGTATAGATAAGAACGAATCAATAATCCGATTCCACTTTGGAGTCTTGAACGATACTCAAAAAAATTATTCTAGAGTGAAAAAAGAATTACTTGCAATTATCCTTTGTGCTCAAAAGTTCCAAGGAGAATTAATTAATAAAAAATTTACTATCAAAACAGATTCTAGAGCGTCGAAATTCGTTTTAGGAAAAGATGTCAAAAATCTTGTTTCAAAACAAATTTTTGCCAGATGGCAAGCAATTCTCTCATGTTTTTATTTTGAAGTTTTTCCTATAAAAGGAGAACAAAATCATCTAGCAGATTATCTCTCAAGGGAGTTTCTAACTCCAAAACTCTCTCCTCTCTCTCTCTCTCTCTCTCTCTAAAAGAAAAAAGGGTGAATGAGCGGAAATAAGGCAAAAGCCTCCTCTTCAAAGGGCAAAAGCCCCGCTTCCTCTTCTTCAGCACCTCCACCTATGAGTGCTGATCAATACGGTATGGATTTAAGGTTTACTCAGGTAACCCGATCTAGAGCAAGAACGGGCAGCATACGTCCAATGTCTCCAATGGAGTCATCCACTCCACCAAGGCCTTCGACCAACCTAGTCCGTCCTTCTAGCGGAGTTGTTCAATTGAGACCTCCAGTCTCACCAGATTCAAGGATAGGGTCATCAACCCCGTCACCTTCTTCTTATTCTTAGGCTGTTACACCAGAAAATTGAAGGTGTTCATATAACACATGCGGAAGCAATTGAAGATCGGAAGCACTTAAGACATTCAATTTTGCTCCTAAAGCATGCATGTTCTATAAAAGACAGAATATAGAGTTGAGAGAACACCAACCTTTGTAGCTCACTTATGTGGAACTCCTTGTGGTGTTTGCCTCTCCTATGCTCCTTGGACAACCTCTAGAGTCTTCCCTACTATTCTCTTGGGCCTAGAAAGACTTGTGGGAGTCTATAGAAGAAAGATAGAAGGGAATGCTTGATGGTACAAGCTTTTGGAAGGAGATGAAATGAGAGAGAATTTGAGGGAGAAAATTTGCAGCATAACACTAAATGAAAGCTTGCTCTTCTTGAATCTAATTCAAGCCCCTTTTATAGACATCTCCCATGCAAAGACAAGCTTCATGACACTTAGCCACATGGCCAAGATGCAACTCAAAGTGGATTCTAGGTGTCTACTTCACAACACATGCATCTAGTGCATGGTTGTGTTGTTTTCCACTATGTATCATCATGCAAGAGTGGAAATGCCACTAAATCCATTATGAATTGTATCCTAATTGTAAATTTTCAGCTTGCAATTTATTTCAATTTCAATTCAAAATTGAAATTGATTTCTAGGCAATTAATTGGGACATTTCCAAGTAATTTTGATATGATTGATCCAATCAATCTTTATCACCTAATGTCATGAATTATATATGATTCCTAATACATATATGGTATTTAAAACACTTTCAAATACCTAATCTCTCAATTCCTAATTTAATTCATAATTAAATCATTGTGTCGAACATGTCTTACGATAAAAACCCTATTTCCCGTTTTTGAACGATTCAAAAATTCCTATCAATATGTTCTAGGCTTTAATCCGATATGAGCTAGTAGAGGGACCTAATGGACCTATAGATCATGGGCTCCAACGATTCAAGGCTAACCGACTAATCTCATTATCTAAGCTAGCCAACATTCGTTAACTATCGGGACACTCCACTATAGCCCGATAGTTGCACTCCCCTCACTATAGATATATTTCCGTCCACTTGATTTAACCATGTTCAGTAAGTCGTTCCTTCACAGGTTGTTCGTAGCTATAGCTAGGTCAAATAACCGTTACACCCCTATAGTACTTCTTGTTCCTTAAGTTCCACTAATCCTCTAATGAACAATCGGTTTGCGGTCCAACCATCAAACCTAAGTTCCTCTCGATCCAACGAGAGGGTGGGGCCCCTTGTTCAAGTCCTGGAGTTAGTACTTAAGAGAACAACCTCTCTGCTATCCCTAAAATGGGTAGGAGTGAATTCCGTCTTGCGAAACTATGTCCCCAGCTATCTATTCGATCTTATCCCCAAAATGGTAGGCTTGTCGAGTCGGCGATGCTGGCCACTCTCACCCATGCAGATCAAAGGATAATCTCTCATAAACAGGAGTTCATAGATAGCTCAGGATTAAGAACGAGTTACCTAGGTCATCTATGAGAAATAGTCAGTTTCTTCAGTAAACGGCGTTATAAAGAGAAAGTGACTTATTTCGTGGTCCAGTCTTATGCAAACTCATTGCATAGGACGCCCCCACTCGCATGTCACCACATGAACGATTTAGGATCTCATCGTTTGTACTTAATACAAAGTGGGCCGCGTCCATAGTGTCACCAGGATAAGGCACCCAACCGTATCCTTATACTATAGACTATTTTGACTATAAACTTGAACTTGATCCTACGATATGTCCCTACATATAGTTCGAGTATTCATTTTATAGTCAAGGATCTTAGTTTATTGGATTTAGGTTAATCATTCGCAATTTACATATTCAATAACATCTTTTACTGAATAACCTCAATAACGTCTTTATTGGAAATAGAATATGTTTAATGATTTACAAACTACGAGTTTATAGGACATTAAACCCAACAAACTCCCACTTGGACTAGAAACTCTAGTGGGGTACATAAAGTTAGGTGTGAGAGAAGTATAAAGACAATAAACTAGGGCATCAACCATACCCTTACATTTCTCCCACTTGCCCTAGTCTAATAAAGCTCGTAATCCTAGATTAACTAGGTGACCCTCAAAAACTTTAGCCGTGAGGGGTTTTGTAAACGGGTCAGCCATGTTGTGCTCCGAAGCAATCTGCGTGACGATCACATCTCCTCGTTGCACGATCTCCCTGATGAGATGGTATTTGCGCTCAATATGCTTTCCTCGCTTGTGACTTCGAGGTTCCTTAGAGTTTGCAACTGCACCACTGTTATCACAATAGAGGGTGACAGGCAGTTGCATATTTGGAACAATTTCCAACTCTGTTAGGAATTTTCTTAGCCATACTGCCTCTTTTGCTGCTTCACAGGCGGCTACGTACTCTGCTTCCATGGTAGAGTCAGCAATGCAACCTTGCTTAATACTCCTCCATACTATTGCTCCTCCATTTAGAGTAAACACAGATCCCGATGTTGATTTTCTTGAATCTATATCGGTCTGAAAATCTGAGTCAGTGTATCCTGTAAGGATCAGATCCTTAGCTCCATACACGAGCGTATAATCCCTAGTTCTCCTTAGATACTTAAGGATGTTTTTAACGGCAGTCCAATGCGCATGACCAGGATTGGACTGAAATCTGCTGACAATTCCTATGGCATAGCATATGTCGGGTCTGGTACTCAGCATGGCATACATCAAACTACCAACTGCTGATGCGTAGGGAATTCGTCTCATTTCCTCAACTTCTTGAGGTGTCTTAGGACTTTGTTCCTTTGATAAGTGAACCCCGTGTCTAAAAGGTAATAATCCTTTCTTGGAGTTCTGCATCGAATATCGTACCAACATTTTGTCGATATATGATGCTTGAGACAGTGCTAGCGTTTTGTTCTTTCTATTTCTAATGATTTGAATGCCCAGAACAAATTGAGCCTCACCCAAATCTTTCATTTGGAATTGAGTCGCTAGCCATTGTTTTACGTCAGTCAGGAATCCTACATTATTCCCAATAAGTAGGATATCATCTACGTATAGAACTAGAAAAGCTACAGTGGATTTGACGATTTTCTTGTAAACACAAGGTTCGTCAATATTCTGCTCAAAGCCATACGTTTTGATCGCAATGTCAAAACGTATATTCCAGGATCTTGATGCTTGTTTCAATCCATAAATGGATCGTTTAAGTTTGCAAACCTTTTGCTCATCACCCTGGACTATGAATCCCTCTGGTTGAGCCATATAGATAGTTTCTTCAAGATTGCCGTTCAAAAAGGCTGTCTTGACATCCATTTGCCATATTTCATAATCATAATATGTGGCAATGGATAAGAGTATTCTAATCGACTTAAGCATGGCAACAGGGGAAAAAGTTTCTTCAAAATCGACTCCTTCCCGCTGAGTAAAACCCTTTGCCACAAGTCGAGCCTTAAAGGTTTGAACCTTACCGGCTTGGTCTCGTTTTCTCTTGTAGATCCATTTGCAACCAATAGGTTTTACCCCATCCGGCTGCTCTACAAGATCCCAGACCGAATTGAAGTACATTGACTCCATTTCGAGATCCATGGCTTTGATCCACTGGTCCTTATCAACATCATTCATTGCCTGATTAAAGGACAATGGATCCTCTACACCATCATCAGACATGATGGTTTGAGTTTCTGTTAAACCCATGTAACGGTCAGGTTGAATTATAACCCTCCCACTACGTCGAGGCTCTCTCACTACCTGAGATGGATGTGTTTGATCAACAACCTTTGATGGACCAGCTTGATCTACAACTTTTGTAGATTCTTTTGTAGTTTTTCTTGAAATCTCATCTAATACTAGCTTACTGCGAGGTCGATGATCTTTTATGTGATCTTCCTCAAGGAACGTAGCGTTTGTCGATACAATCACTTTATTATCCTGAGGATCGTAAAATAGACCACCTTTCGTTTCTTTAGGATATCCTACAAATAAGCACAGTTTTGAACGTCGTTCCAACTTCTTTGGGTTTTGTACTAACACGTGTGCCGGGCATCCCCAAATCCTGAAGTGACGTAAACTACCTTTACGCCCTTTCCACAGCTCATAAGGTGTTTCAGAAACACTTTTAGAGGGAACCATGTTCAAAATGTATACGGCAGTCTCAACTGCATATCCCCAGAACGAATCAGGCAACTGAGCATAGCTCATCATTGATCGAACCATGTCTAACAAGGTTCGGTTTCTCCTCTCTGATACACCATTTTGTTGTGGTGTAGCAGGGGCTGAGAGTTGGGACGTAATTCCATGTTCTATCAAATAGTCTTGGAATTGTAGGTCCATATATTCTCCACCTCGATCTGATCGTAGTGTTTTAATCGTTTTACCTAAGTGGTTCTCAACCTCGGTCTTGTACTCTTTGAACTTTTCAAGGGCTTCAGACTTGTGATGCATTAGGTAAAGGTAGCCATACCTTGAATAATCATCAATGAAGCTGACGAAGTATTCATACCCTCCTCGTGCTTTGACATTCATAGGACCACAGAGATCCGAATGCACGAGTTCTAAAGGTTCTTTGGCCCTATAACCTTTTTCTGAAAAAGGTCGTTTGGTCATTTTTCCCTCGAGGCAGGACTCACATGGTGGTAACGAGTCATCTTCTAACTGGTTTAGTAGTCCACTCTTTACCAATCTTTCAATCCTATTGCGATTTATGTGGCCTAATCTCAAGTGCCAAAGATAGGTATTAGGAGAAACTTTCCGCCTTTTGTTTTGAGTTTCTGCTACTTTAAATATTTCCGTATTAAAAATAGCTTTAACTTGAATTGGCCTTAACACATATAAGTTGCTTTCAAGTTTTGCAGAACATATATGCATACCTCTTTTGTTAACAAACACTTTATTAATATCAAAAGATACTTGGTATTCATGTTCAATCAAACAAGAGATAGAAATTAAGTTCCTTTTTATATCGGGAACGTACAAGACATTTTCTAGTAACAAAAATCTATCTCCAAAAGACAACTTAAGAGTTCCTGAAGCTCTGGCTGTGACGACCTCTCCAGTTCCAACTTTGAGAGTTACTTCGCCGTCTTCCAGCATATGCCAGGAACTAATTTCCTGTAAAGAAGAGCATACATGGTTAGTCGCTCCTGAATCTAATATCCAGGCAGAGCTATCTTGCTCAACTAAACATGTTTCGATAACGAGCAAATCATATTTACCTTGTTTTTCCTTTTCAGCCTTCTTTTCTGCTAGGTACTTGGGACAATTGCGTTTCCAATGTCCGTCTACATTACAATGGAAACATTTTCCTTTATCTGCAGCTTTAGTTTTTGCCTTGCTTCCCACTGGAGCTTTTCCTTTCCCTTTATCCTTCTTTTTCTTCATTTGAATACTCTTATTCTTTGAAGTGGAAGGTCCAGACTTGGTTCCTGAGGATGATCCCTTTTGGAACCTTTTGGTTGTAGCAACATTTGCCTCCCCTTCATGTCCCCTCTTAGTGAGACTTTGGTAAGTCTGGAGCTCGTTTAGCAAAGTAGTCAGGTTAAAGTCTATTTTGTTCATGACAGCGTTTGTCCTGAACTGAATGAAGCTCTTCGGAAGAGACTCCATTATGAAACTTACTTGACTACCCTCGTCAATTGTAGCACCGTTTACTTCAGCAATGTTAAACTGAACCATCATGTTCAAAACATGTTCCCTAACTGAAGCACCTTCCTTCATTCGGGAATTGTAAACATTCTTGAGAGCTTCGTGCCTGATTTGTGAGGACGGTTGTCCAAACATACCTTGCAACGAAGTCATGATCTCCCTTGCGGTGACCATCCTCTCGTGTTTTTTCGACAAGACATCCGAAATGCTTGCTAAAATATAGACTCTTGCTTTATCATTAGCTCGAGTCCATTTCTCATATGCTTCCCGAACAATTCGGTTTGTTGACGAGCCAGGGTTAGGCGGACACTCTTCGGTAAGGACAAATCTAAGATCCTCGATTACTAGTATTGTGTTTAGATTAGACTTCCAAGTTCCATAGTTATCCCCGTTAAGCTTATCCGAAGCGAGTAATTGTACTAGTGAGCTAGACATGCTGAAAAATTAAACAAAGCTATTAGAAATTGCTTATTAACCATTTTTAGACAAAATCCAATCAAGTTTTAGCAAAAGTAATAATGTACCCAGGATTATTATTTTGCAACGACACTTTAGTGAGTTAGAGCAACCGCTACCGAGGGGCAGTCAATTACTCCTTCACCAAACCAAGACGTTCTTGACTAAATACTAATCCCAGAATAACTCTTATTCCTATAGTTGTTTAGTTATCGTTACGTTTGGTCAGGAATTTACTAACACTTAGTAACCCTTGTAAGTGTGACCCGCCGTTTTAAGATTACAGAGAACGGCCCCAACAATGCTACCGAATGGAAAAGCTAATGTTGGAAATGGTCCTAAGTAATCCTATCCATCTCTGGAGTTTGCGTTGTTCCGATCTCCATGTTACAACCCTCCGAATGGTTAGTAGCTCCAGGGCATACAAGCAGGCGCAACATGGAAATCTCACGGTGCAACCTAACGGAGGAGACCGCAGGATGTGTTGACACACTTCCTTCACTCACTTACTATAAATACTTTCTCCATTCACCTTGTTATTGATTTATGCAAACACCTTCCGAATGGAGCAGTTGAGGTATAATCAACACGAGGCCAAGCATAAATCTCACCTTGTGAACAAAAGGGAGAACGTAAAAGGGAAATGGATTTGATATATCTCTCCCCTCCCACTAAGTATTTTAAACGGTTTTGGGTATACTTATACTTAGGTGAATTCCGGCTAATTGAATAACCCTAAGTCTAAGTTCATATAATCTTACGATGTCTAGGTGATAACGATTAAAACCTCACATCACACACGTGCATGCTCATAAAACTGGGTTAACTTTAACTCAAGAACCGACTCGATGCCCAGGTAGGAGGTGTTCCGTAAACCGTCAACTTAAATACCTCCAGCCTTAGACAGCATCTCGTCGGGTGAGTTCTCTTGTAACCTATGTTTTACAAGCTTATCGACCTATTTGAATCTAATTGAAATCGATCGAGAGTTGGATCAAATTAACCCTAAGTGAGCATGCACCTTTTTCTTTGTTATAGATTTTAAATTTCTATGTGATTTATAACAATTATAAATCTAAACTATAACAAACTTGCCTTTTGAATATAACTCTTATAAACAAAATTCTAAGGAAATTTCATGCTTCATGCTAGGTTAATTTTATCTTTTGATTAATATAACTTTTATATCAATTAATCAATTTTAATTAACCATTCAAGCATGAATCTCCCTAAATCAATACAACATTTATATCAATTTAAACATAAAATTTCCCTCATGCATTTGAACTATTAATAACACTTATTAAAAAATGCATGAACATGCTTTCCTATGGTGGGATTTTAAACTATATGGCATGCTCATAATGCACATACATTTAATCCAATTAAACCATACATTCTCAATGCATAAAAGAAATTAAATCAAGCTAAAATGGAATGGTTTGGCAATTTAAAACAAACAATCAACTAATTATTACAATAATAATCAATAAAATTGCTTGTGATGATCCCGAGCTTTACGAACCGACCCGAACCAACCCTCCATGGAGTTAACCGGCCTTCAAATATGTGTAAAAAAACTGCAGCAGACCGAACCGGACCCGAAAAGAAGAAGAAAAAAAAAACTGCTGCTGCTGGAATTTTACTTTTCTGCTGCGTCTTCTCCGGTTTTTCTTCGATTTTACAGCCTATATGGACTCTAATGACTCTATAAAAATTACAGACTATAGTACACACATTAACGCTCTTACATATCCGAGCAATTACAATTTCATGAAGGTTTGAATGCTCAAAAAATTGCCAAACCAGAACACTTCCATTTTAGCACACAGAAAATTCAATTTCAAAATGGTACCCACCAAAGCAAAATTAAAACGAATTAAGTGCTCTAATCATGCTCTGATACCAATTGAAGGTGTTCATATAACACATGCGGAAGCAATTGAAGATCGGAAGCACTTAAGACATTCAATTTTGCTCCTAAAGCATGCATGTTCTATAAAAGACAGAATATAGAGTTGAGAGAACACCAACCTTTGTAGCTCACTTATGTGGAACTCCTTGTGGTGTTTGCCTCTCCTATGCTCCTTGGACAACCTCTAGAGTCTTCCCTACTATTCTCTTGGGCCTAGAAAGACTTGTGGGAGTCTATAGAAGAAAGATAGAAGGGAATGCTTGATGGTACAAGCTTTTGGAAGGAGATGAAATGAGAGAGAATTTGAGGGAGAAAATTTGCAGCATAACACTAAATGAAAGCTTGCTCTTCTTGAATCTAATTCAAGCCCCTTTTATAGACATCTCCCATGCAAAGACAAGCTTCATGACACTTAGCCACATGGCCAAGATGCAACTCAAAGTGGATTCTAGGTGTCTACTTCACAACACATGCATCTAGTGCATGGTTGTGTTGTTTTCCACTATGTATCATCATGCAAGAGTGGAAATGCCACTAAATCCATTATGAATTGTATCCTAATTGTAAATTTTCAGCTTGCAATTTATTTCAATTTCAATTCAAAATTGAAATTGATTTCTAGGCAATTAATTGGGACATTTCCAAGTAATTTTGATATGATTGATCCAATCAATCTTTATCACCTAATGTCATGAATTATATATGATTCCTAATACATATATATGGTATTTAAAACACTTTCAAATACCTCATCTCTCAATTCCTAATTTAATTCATAATTAAATCATTGTGTCGAACACGTCTTACGATAAAAACCCTATTTCCCGTTTTTGAACGATTCAAAAATTCCTATCAATATGTTCTAGGCTTTAATCCGATATGAGCTAGTAGAGGGACCTAATGGACCTATAGATCATGGGCTCCAACGATTCAAGGCTAACCGACTAATCTCATTATCTAAGCTAGCCAACATTCGTTAACTATCGGGACACTCCACTATAGCCCGATAGTTGCACTCCCCTCACTATAGATATATTTCCGTCCACTTGATTTAACCATGTTCAGTAAGTCGTTCCTTCACAGGTTGTTCGTAGCTATAGCTAGGTCAAATAACCGTTACACCCCTATAGTACTTCTTGTTCCTTAAGTTCCACTAATCCTCTAATGAACAATCGGTTTGCGGTCCAACCATCAAACCTAAGTTCCTCTCGATCCAACGAGAGGGTGGGGCCCCTTGTTCAAGTCCTGGAGTTAGTACTTAAGAGAACAACCTCTCTGCTATCCCTAAAATGGGTAGGAGTGAATTCCGTCTTGCGAAACTATGTCCCCAGCTATCTATTCGATCTTATCCCCAAAATGGTAGGCTTGTCGAGTCGGCGATGCTGGCCACTCTCACCCATGCAGATCAAAGGATAATCTCTCATAAACAGGAGTTCATAGATAGCTCAGGATTAAGAACGAGTTACCTAGGTCATCTATGAGAAATAGTCAGTTTCTTCAGTAAACGGCGTTATAAAGAGAAAGTGACTTATTTCGTGGTCCAGTCTTATGCAAACTCATTGCATAGGACGCCCCCACTCGCATGTCACCACATGAACGATTTAGGATCTCATCGTTTGTACTTAATACAAAGTGGGCCGCGTCCATAGTGTCACCAGGATAAGGCACCCAACCGTATCCTTATACTATAGACTATTTTGACTATAAACTTGAACTTGATCCTACGATATGTCCCTACATATAGTTCGAGTATTCATTTTATAGTCAAGGATCTTAGTTTATTGGATTTAGGTTAATCATTCGCAATTTACATATTCAATAACATCTTTTACTGAATAACCTCAATAACGTCTTTATTGGAAATAGAATATGTTTAATGATTTACAAACTACGAGTTTATAGGACATTAAACCCAACAAAAATAGGTTTGTTCCTCGCCCTGAGATCAAAACCTATTTTCAAAAATCTCTGGTTATCGCTGAACCCATCATCGAACCAGAATTTCAAGGTCTCAACCTTGAAGAGACCATTTCAAATATGTATCCATCAGGCTTTAACTTTATGCCTGAAGCCCTTAAAAAAACAAGAACCTTTTATGAGTTTATTCTTGTTGACAACAAGTCAGCAGAAATAACCCATATTCTAGATAAAAACGATCCATCTAAGATCGCTTATTCCAAATTCAAAATCTTCAAAGCCTTAAATCCAACCCATTGGAATCAAGGTCTTTATACCGATAAATCATTTTCAAAACCATTCTCGCCACAAACATACTCATATCGGGATTATGTAAAAGCCTGGTATAATGTTATGTGGTATTCAAACTACAATCATTATTGGTTTATATCCTTTTGTCAAAATGCCTACAAAATTACTTTTCCATTATGGTTTATTCAATGGTGGAATACATTATAGAATGACGGATGATATTTTACCAACATCCTTGCAATAATCTTACTACCATTTTGCAAGGAACATTCAAAAAACAGCGTTTCATAATTCAATGACATTTTGTTTATATTTTCAAATTCCTTGGATATTTTGCTGGAATTTTTCTACAAGCAACCATCCACAATACAAGACAATGACAAAGATCTTGAAGATCAAGTGGTGGGAAAAATATAATTCCCAACATGCCACCCTTAAAAAAAATTAAACAATGGTTTGCACAGAATGGTTATCTACAAGACATCGACATAAAAAGGAATGTAGAATTTCTTAATGACAAGTCTAAACTTCTGGCAGCCCTAGCACAGACAACCTCTGATGTAGACTTCCAGAGGATTCTACAAATGGCAGCCTCCACCACAAGTGAGTCACCTTCTTCTTCTGCACAAGGAGGAGAGAACGAACCAGACTACGATCTGGATGATCCATACCTCGACTCACAACCCATGTGAGCTCTGAATCAATTAAAATTTCCTGTTTCACAAAGAAAAAAATGGTGTACATAAGGGATGCCTCATAAAGAAGTACTTCCATCATAATTGTAAAAATTATTATATATAATAATTAAAAAAAAGTTGAAATTAAAAAAAAAAATTGTGTATATTCTCATCTTTAGAATTAATAGGTGTAAACTTTGTAAATATTCTAAGTTTACACTATAAATACATTTCTGCCAATCAACATTTTGAAGAAGTTATTGTGAAGCAGCAGAGCAATTAAAGTGAAGATTATGAGATCTTGAAGACGAAGATCGTTGGTAATTCTCCTAGTTTGTGAGGACCTAGTTTGGTGTTCTAGGCAGTAAGTCCTAATGATGAGGCAGTGAGTCCGTTGGTAAGCCAGTAATCTGCCTAGGGTGATTAAACGAAGAAAAGATTCAATAATTTAGCCGACAAGATATCAAATCAGATCAAAAGAAAAGCTGCATGATCTTCTCAATTGGCCGGCAAAAATCTACCAAGTTTATACTATTTGTATATTCCCTTTGTACTTGTTATCCTTATCACTTCTTTTACCATTACGTAAGGTAATGGTTTTACCTTCTTTATCTTTTCTATTTTTTCTTGCATGATTTTACCTTTTGTTTTTTTTTTTCACTTATGTCTTTACTTTTTATATTCCATTGTACATTTTGTTTTATATGTCTTATGATAAATTGTTGGGATTCTATCCCAATAGTATAATATGTATCTTATCTTTTTCCAACAAATCTATCAGGGGTCCTGTCTTGATTATTCGATCTTATCTTTTAATTTTCTGTATTCAATTAGTTTTGAAATTCGGGGTCTATAAAAGACTTCCAAGTTGTATTGCCAAGGCATCAGAGTGAGAAACATTCTCTCTTGCCCTCTTTTGTAAGCTAGTCGATCCTAAGACTTTCTTTGTAAGTTGTAAGCTTTCATCAAGTTTGGTATCAGAGCCAACTGAATTCAATTCAATTATTTTCAATTACAATTGTTGATTTCAAATTCTTTTCTAGTGAGGAAGAAATTGAGAGTTATAGAATATCATTCTTTTAGGTGATATTAAAATTATTATCAATTCAATTAAGCTTTCTTTCAAAGGAGTAGATCGTTAGAATATTGTTATTCTCAATCGCTGAGACGGACAAGTTGATATTCTATAACTCTCAATATCTTCCTACCCGAAAAATAATTTGAAATCAACAATTGTAATTGAAAATAATTGAATTGAATTCAATTGGCTCTGATACCAAACTTGATGAAAGCTTACAACATACAAAGAAAGTCTTAGGATCGACTAGCTTACAAAAGAGGGCAAGAGAGAATGTTTCTCACTCTGATGCCTTGGCAATACAACTTGGAAGTCTTTTATAGACCCCGAATTTCAAAACTAATTGAATACAGAAAATTAAAAGATAAGATCGAATAATCAGGAAAGGACCCCTGATAGATTCGTTGGAAAAAGATAAGATACATATTATACTATTGGGATAGAATCCCAACAATTTATCATAGGGAAAATTACAAGACATATAAAACAAAATGTACAATGGAATATAAAAATTAAAGACATAAGTGAAAAAAAAAAACAAAAGGTAAAATCATGAAAGAAAAAATAGAAAAGATAAAGAATGTAAAACCATTACCTTACGTAATGGTAAAAGAATTGATAAGGATAACAAGTACAAAGGGAATATACAAATAGTATAAACTTGGTAGATTTTTGCCGGCCAATTGAGAAGAT
This sequence comes from Luffa aegyptiaca, assembly GCA_017139565.1. NCBI lineage: Eukaryota > Viridiplantae > Streptophyta > Magnoliopsida > Cucurbitales > Cucurbitaceae > Luffa > Luffa aegyptiaca. Next base: position 21,789,725 of record CM029395.1, read on the forward strand.
CAGGCAGCTTTTCTTTTGATCTGATTTGATATCTTGTCGGCTAAATTATTGGTTCTTCTCCTCGTTTGATCACCCTAGGCTGATTACTGGCTTACCAACGGACTCACTGCCTCAACATTAGGACTTACTGCCTGGAACACCAAACTAGGTCCTCAAACTAGGAGAATTACCAACTATCTTCGTCTTCAAGATCTCATAATCTTCACCTTAATTGCTCTGATTTTATTGCATACTTCTAAAAAAAAAAACTAAACAATTACAGAATCACAATTACATTTCATTCAACCAATCAACAAAGAGAAAAACAAACAAATCAACACCAAAGCAGAGCCGCATGAATTAATCAATATACATCCTGTTCGGTTTTATGTCCTAAAACTCGTAGATAGTGAATTATTAACGAATTATACACTTGTAACAATAAAGTGTTATTGAGGTTTATGCAATAAAGTGTTATTGTCATATTAAGTCTAGAATTGCACAATATGACCCAAATCCAATAAACTAAGATCCTAGGTTGTTTACATGTAACTTGAACTAGTATGTGGGGACATACGGGGATCAGTGTTCAAGTGACAACCTAAAAGGTCTATAGTACAGGGATAAGGCTGGGTACCTTATCCTGGTAACACTATGTGATACGGCCCGCTTTGTATTCGATACAGACGTATTGATCCAAGGCGTCCATGTAGGAGACATGCGAGCGGGGGTATCCTATGCAATGAGTTTGCATAAGACCGGACCACGAAATAGTAAACCACTAGATGTAACACCGTTAACTAGTTAGGTTACTGTTTCAATAGGATGACCTAGGTAACTCGATCTTAATCCTGAGTGTGTCATGAACTCCTTCTCACGAGGGATTGTCCTTTGATTAGTACGGGTGAGAGTGCCCAGTACGCCGACTCAATAAGCCTACCTTCTTGGGGACAAGACCGAGTGGGGGGCTGGGGACATGACAATACAAGATGGAATTCACTCCTTCCCCTATTGGGGCAAGTAGATGTGTGTTCCCTTAAGGGCTGATTCCGGGGCTTGAACAAAGGCGCGCCGTCCTCTCCTGGCCCGTGAGGAACTCTTGTTTAGAGGTTGGACCCTAAACAAATTGTTCATTAGAGGGATCAGTGGTACTTAAGGAACCAGAGGTAACCCAGGGGTAAAACGGTAATTTGACCCAGCTGGTGTTACGAACACACGTGAAGGATTGACTTACTGCATTGGTCGATATCCGTGGACACAGAAATATTCTACAGTGAGAAGAGTGCAGCTGTGGGTCTTTAGTGGAGTGACCCACAGTTAACGAATGTTGATTGACTCGGTTAATGAGTTTAGCTGATCAATCTCGTATCGTTGGAGCTTCTGATCTGTAGGTCCATTAGGTCCACCTGCTAGCTCATAACGGGTTCTGAGATAATATAGTCTTGAATATTAAAAGGGAATTTCAGTTAATTGTATTTTGATGCAATTAATATAATGTATGGAGATACATTATAGTATAAGTTTAATTAATGAATTAAACTTTATAATAAAATTAATTTTGGATATGATTCAAAATTAATTAATGAGAGAATTATGAATTTAATTAAATATGTGATATTTGATTAATTCATGAATTAATTAATTGGGGAATTAATTAATTTAATTTTAATTTGGTTAAATGTGATTTAATCAAATTAATACTATAGTTTATATTAATGTACATTTTGATGCACATTAAAACTATAGGTTAAATGAGAGAGATTAAATTGAATATGATTCAATTATAATATTAATTAAATATTTGATATTTAATTAATGTGGGATCAATTAATTTAGAATTAATTGAATGGCCAATTTAATTTAATTGAATATGATTCAAATTGAATTAAAAACTATATATTATAATTCATTTAATTTGATTAAATTAATTATAATTAATTAATTAATTAAATATTTATTATTTAATTAGTTAATGGCCAAGATCGTTTGGATTAGATCCAACGATCAAGATCGAGTAGGGTAATAACTCCCTCCCCACTTATCGTACAGGGGAGAGGGAGTTCCCTAACGGATGCTCACTCCTCTCATTCTCACGAAAAACAGAGAGAATTTTCTCTCTATTTTTCTTCTCTCAAAAACACAGCAAGCTCCTTCCCTTCCAAGACCTAGTTTTGGGTTCCCAAAAGCCAATCTCAAGTAATCCAAGAGATATAGCGGGTGATCCATAATGGTGGTGTCGATTGGGAGATCAAGAACGATCAAGAACGAGAATCTTGGAGCATCGTGCTGTATTCTTCGAAAATCCAAGTAAGTGTTCTTGTTCTTGAATATATTTACAGCATGCTTAATCTTAGTAATTTAGAAATTGTTTCTAATTTTGTTGCCAACGTATTGGTTTTTTCTGAAATTGAAATTTAATTCGAGATTGGTCTTGTTTGCTTCCGCTGCCAAAGGGATTTCAACCCTTCACATCCAACAATCGGGGCAGCGTCGAGACTCTATGTTTACAGCGTCTCGACGCTGACGGAAGTTTTCGGATTTCCGGAGCGTTGAAAGCGTCGTGCAGAACGTGGGTTGGTTATTTGACAGTTACGAAATATTAATCTTGTGCGTTCAAATACATTCGAACTTGGGTGGCTGGCACAGGTGGCTGCGGGCGTGACTATCTCATTAAGTTCGTGGGTTCGAGCCTCAGGGTGTGCAGTTATTCACTGTTATTTTTTCGCGTGCGGTTTTCTTCGTGGGTGGTCCGGTTCACTGGAGTATTGGTCCGGTTCGAGTGTTATGGGCCTGGTTTGAAGCGGTTCAAGCTGGTTCGGTCCGGTTCGGGAGCGGTTCAAGACTCAGGAGGATAATTAAATTGAAATTATTGTAATTTTTGTTTATTTTAATTATCCTAGGGGCCAATATACCGGTTTTTCAGCTATTTATTGCTTTATGAATGTCATTTAGCTAGATCCCACCATAGGTTAAGCATGTTTTCATGCATTTTTATGTTATAAATGTTACAATATATGATAATTATGCATGAATTTAAATTTCATGAGTTATTTAGTATAATTGTTATATTAAATATATGAAATTGGAAAAGCATGATGCATGACATTAATTAGACAAATATAAAATGTTATATTTTATTAATGTAGCATGCATGCTTAGATTTATTTTCATGAGTATTAATATAATAATTATATTATGATTGGAAATAAATTTCAATGCTTGTTTTCATGTATGATTTAATATAAAATGTTATATTAATTAAATGAAAATGGAATAGCATTGAGCATGACATTAATTAATTAATATAAGAGTTATATTATATTAATGTCTAACTTCATGTGATTTAATTTCGTTGATGATTAATTAATATGATCGATATTAATTAAATGAAATTGAAAATTGCATGAAGCATGACACCACCTTAGATATATATAATCGTTATATTATCGATATTGGCGTCATAATTATATGGTGTTTAATAACTGGAATTTGATTGTTATTTTTCCAACACCATAGAAGCATGTTATAGGGCTAATTATTAAAATTTTATAATAGTTATAAAATTGATTAGAAACCGTCAACCTATAACAAAGAGTTGCATGCAAACATAGGACCTTAGGTTTAAATTGAATTAATTTTAAAATGTTTAAAATTAATTAGACCTAAGCTCATTTGAATTCTAATAGGATTAGAATTATTTTCTTACTTAGGATTAAAATAGTTTTAATGCACTAAGTAGGAAAAACATTGCTATGGTTGTAAGGGAACTCTCCCGGTGAAGTTCTGTCTAGGCTGGGGGTACTTAAGTTGACGGTTACGGAACACCTCCTACCTGGGAACTGACCCGGAACCTGAGTTGAATTAATCATAGTCTAATGTTAGCATGCAATGTCACTAGGTAATTAAAAGGGTTTAATTCACCTAGACATTAGAGTAAAGCCCTATTTATAAGAGTTATAATAGGCATAGACTTAGATAGATTGACTTAGCCGGGTTTATCTAAGTTTAATAACCCTAAAATACAGTAGGATATTTCAGTGGGAGGAAAAATATAAAAACAAGATTTTTCATATCGAGTTTTTACTCTCACGTCCCCCTGTGTTCACACCGTGAGATCCATGCTCGGCTTCGTGTCGTTTTAGCGCGGCCTCCCTTCGGAAAGTGTTTGCATGGGTCAATACCAAGGTGAATGGGGAGAATGTCTATAGTAAGTGGGAGCGGGACGCGTGTCGACGTATCCTTCGGTCTCCACCCCTAGGTCACAACGTGAGATTCCTATGATCCGCCTGCGTGTTGTCTCGGCGCAACCATCCCTTCGGAGGGCCTGATCATGGGATTCGGAACACCGTGAACTCCTAAATAGGATAGGATCGCTTAGGCTAATTACCAACAGTTGTCTTTCCTAACGGTAGCCTGTTGGTCCGTGCCTCTGAGATCTGAAAGTGGGAGGGTTACACTTACGGGGATGAGTTAAAAGTGTTAACTAATCCTTGACCGAAGAACGGTAACTAAATGCTAACGGAATATGAGTTATTCTGGTGTTAGGGTTTGGTTGAGATTGTCTCAATTCAGAGGAGGAGTAGCTGACCACCCTTCGGTGGCTGTTATTCTAAACCTCTGAAGTATCGTTGCAAAAACTAAATCAATAGTTTTATAGGGTTTCTTTGATTACTTGTTTGTTTTTGCAGAATTTTACCTTTCCCTGCTAACGCAGTTTTATTTTAAGAAAGGTAGTTGACAGTTGTTCAGCATTGCTGGAAAATAACTTATGTGTTTTAAGACTAATCGAGAGTAAAGCAAGTCATGAGCACTGAGTTGTTTAAGATTGCTTATGCTCAGAGAAATAAAGGCAAAGGATATCTCCTAAAGGAAATACCTTTCTTTGGTTCTTAAGGTTAGGCTATTTTTATCTCAATATGATTGGGAACTTAGTCTATGAGTATACTTCTAAGTTAGTTACAAGAAAACTCTTTAATACCAATTAAGTCATGCCTTATGGGCAATATGACTGATATATCTTTTAGTGGAAAAGAGCTAAAAGAGCCAAAGAGCCCTTGAAGCTTGTACATTTGGATCCTTGTGGTCCAGTATGTTAAAGCAGTGGGAGGGCATGAATAAATCATCTTATTTATGGATGATTATTCAAAGGTATAAGTATCTCTATCTAATGCAATTTCAGTCTGAAGCTCTTGAGATATTCGAAGGGGCTTAAGACTGAAGTTGAAAACTTGTTCGGTGAGATAATAAAAACATTTTGATCTGATCAATGTGTTGAGTATAGGGACTTGAGATTCTAGGACTATGTGATAGTTCATGGAATCACATCCTAAATCTCAGTTAGGAGTAATAGAACCCTATTGGATACGGTTCAATCCCGGTTGAGCTATTCTCAATTGCCTGACTCGTTTTGGGGCATACAGTGTGACTGCAGCGTGTATTTTGAACAACGTTCCATCAAAAGTGTTTATGAAACACCTTCTATGTTGTGGATTGGACGTAAAGATTGTTTACGTTCCTTTAAATTTTGGGGTGTCCAGCACTTGTGCTTGTGACTAACCCAAAATAAATTGGAATACCGTTCAAAATTATGCCTAATTGTAGGCAATCCCAAAGGAAACGAGGATAAGATACTTCTTCAATCCATAAGAGAATAAATAATTTGTATCGACAAATGTTTCATTCTCAGAAGAAGAACATATGAGAAATCATAAGCCATAAAGTAAGGTCGGTTTAAGAGAATCAACTAATAAAGCTACGGAAACATTAACAAGAGTTGTTGATGAATCAACAAAAGTTGTTGATAAGACTGGTTATTCAACAAGAGTTGTTGATAAGGCCAGTGCTTTTGGTCAGTCACATCCATCTCAAGAGTTGAGAATGCCTTGATGTAGTGGGAGGGTTGTTTTATAACCTGACCGTTACATGGGCTTATTTTAAGCTCAAGTCATCATTCTTGATGATGACTTAGAGGATTCATTATCTTTCAGAAAGAAAATGAATGATGTTGACAAGGACCAATGATTTAAAGCCATGGACTTGGAAGTGAAATCTTTGTATTTCAATTCCATCTGGGATCTTGTCCATCTATTTGATGGGTAACACCTATTGGTTACAAGTGGATATACAAGAGGAAATGAGACATTTAAGGTCTCAACCAGAAGGGTCCATTGAGCAAGATCAAAAGCAAAAGGGTTTGCAAGCTTAAGTGGTCCATTCATGGATTGACCTAAGCATTTCGATCTTAGAATGTAAAATTTGATACGGTGATCAAATCTTTTGGCTTTAGTCAGGATATTGATGAGTCTTGTGTCTACAAGTAATCATCAATAATTCAGTAGCTTACTTAGTGTTGTATATGATTGATATCCTAATCATTGGGAATGATGTAGGTTATCTTACTGACATTAAAAAAGGGCTAGCGGCTCATTTCCAAATGAAAATAAGGGAGAAGCTGAGCTAGCCTTGTCTCAAGTTTCTTATGTCTACAAGATGTTAGTTAGATATAAGATGCAGAATTCCATTAAGGGTTTACTACCTTTTCAGGAATGGAATCCTTTTGTCTAAGGAACTATGTCCTCAGACACCTCAAGAAGTTGAGGACATGAGACATATGCCCTATGCAGTAGGGATGTCAGTAAGTATCAATCAATTCCAGGATTTGATCTCTGGAGTGTCGTTACGTACATCCTCCAGTATCTTAGGAGAACGAGGTTTTATATGCTCGTGTATGGCGCTAAGGATTTGATCCTTACAGGATACACTGATACAGATATTTTAACTGATAAGGATTTGATGAAATCTACATCAGTGTCTGTCTTCACTCTTAATGGAGGAGCTATAGTACGACTTATCTGCAGTCTCGACCATAGAGGCCAATAAGTAGTTGCTTATGAAGCACAGATAGAGACTGTATGACTTAGGAAGTTCAAGCCTAATTTGGAAGGTGTTCCAAATATGGACTATCCTATTGCAAGACAAACAAGCACATTGAATCTAAATGATATATTGCTGATTCATTCACGAAGGCTCTCTCGGCTAAAGTGTATGAGGGTCATCTAGATGGTCTAGGTCTATGAGTTATGTACAAAGATGTAATCTAGGGCAAGTGGGAGAAGTGTAATGGGTGTAGTGATACCATTATGTAATGGGTATAGTGATGCCCTAGTTTATTGTATTTGTACATTGTAAATACGTTTTATGTATTATACATGTATTTATACACCCACTGCTGAGATAGATTATTGTACATTCCCACTAAACTAGATTTTTAGTCCAAGTGGGAGTTTGTTGGGTTTTATGTCCTAAAACTCGTAGATAGTGAATTATTAACGAATTATACACTTGTAACAATAAAGTGTTATTGAGGTTTATGCAATAAAGTGTTATTGTCATATTAAGTCTAGAATTGCACAATATGACCCAAATCCAATAAACTAAGATCCTAGGTTGTTTACATGTAACTTGAACTAGTATGTGGGGACATACGGGGATCAGTGTTCAACTGACAACCTAAAAGGTCTATAGTACAGGGATAAGGCTGGGTACCTTATCCTGGTAACACTATGTGATACGGCCCGCTTTGTATTCGATACAGACGTATTGATCCAAGGCGTCCATGTAGGAGACATGCGAGCGGGGGTATCCTATGCAATGAGTTTGCATAAGACCGGACCACGAAATAGTAAACCACTAGATGTAACACCGTTAACTAGTTAGGTTACTGTTTCAATAGGATGACCTAGGTAACTCGATCTTAATCCTGAGTGTGTCATGAACTCCTTCTCACGAGGGATTGTCCTTTGATTAGTACGGGTGAGAGTGCCCAGTACGCCGACTCAATAAGCCTACCTTCTTGGGGACAAGACCGAGTGGGGGACTGGGGACATGACAATACAAGATGGAATTCACTCCTTCCCCTATTGGGGCAAGTAGATGTGTGTTCCCTTAAGGGCTGATTCCGGGGCTTGAACAAAGGCGCGCCGTCCTCTCCTGGCCCGAGAGGAACTCTTGTTTAGAGGTTGGACCCTAAACAAATTGTTCATTAGAGGGATCAGTGGTACTTAAGGAACCAGAGGTAACCCAGGGGTAAAACGGTAATTTGACCCAGCTGGTGTTACGAACACACGTGAAGGATTGACTTACTGCATTGGTCGATATCCGTGGACAAAAAAATATTCTACAGTGAGAAGAGTGCAGTTGTGGGTCTTTAGTGGAGTGACCCACAGTTAACGAATGTTGATTGACTCGGTTAATGAGTTTAGCTGATCAATCTCGTATCGTTGGAGCTTCTGATCTGTAGGTCCATTAGGTCCACCTGCTAGCTCATAACGGGTTCTGAGATAATATAGTCTTGAATATTAAAAGGGAATTTCAGTTAATTGTATTTTGATGCAATTAATATAATGTATGGAGATACATTATAGTATAAGTTTAATTAATGAATTAAACTTTATAATAAAATTAATTTTGGATATGATTCAAAATTAATTAATGAGAGAATTATGAATTTAATTAAATATGTGATATTTGATTAATTCATGAATTAATTAATTGGGGAATTAATTAATTTAATTTTAATTTGGTTAAATGTGATTTAATCAAATTAATACTATAGTTTATATTAATGTACATTTTGATGCACATTAAAACTATAGGTTAAATGAGAGAGATTAAATTGAATATGATTCAATTATAATATTAATTAAATATTTGATATTTAATTAATGTGGGATCAATTAATTTAGAATTAATTGAATGGCCAATTTAATTTAATTGAATATGATTCAAATTGAATTAAAAACTATATATTATAATTCATTTAATTTGATTAAATTAATTATAATTAATTAATTAATTAAATATTTATTATTTAATTAGTTAATGGCCAAGATCGTTTGGATTAGATCCAACGATCAAGATCGAGTAGGGTAATAACTCCCTCCCCACTTATCGTACAGGGGAGAGGGAGTTCCCTAACGGATGCTCACTCCTCTCATTCTCACGAAAAACAGAGAGAATTTTCTCTCTATTTTTCTTCTCTCAAAAACACAGCAAGCTCCTTCCCTTCCAAGACCTAGTTTTGGGTTCCCACAAGCCAATCTCAAGTAATCCAAGAGATATAGCGGGTGATCCATAATGGTGGTGTCGATTGGGAGATCAAGAACGATCAAGAACGAGAATCTTGGAGCATCGTGCTGTATTCTTCGAAAATCCAAGTAAGTGTTCTTGTTCTTGAATATATTTACAGCATGCTTAATCTTAGTAATTTAGAAATTGTTTCTAATTTTGTTGCCAACGTATTGGTTTTTTCTGAAATTGAAATTTAATTCGAGATTGGTCTTGTTTGCTTCCGCTGCCAAAGGGATTTCAACCCTTCACATCCAACAATAGGTAACTTGCATATAAATAGTAAACATACTAGGACATCTTTTTTTAGTGACTTGGACAGGTGCCAAAGTGCAACAATGAAACAACTAAACTTATCAACCAAAACTACTAAACTTGCTAATACAACTGAACTAAGTGCATCAACGTTGCGATCCTCATAAACACAACTCAATGGAAAACAAATGAGACTAAACCTTCATCTCAACTCAATGAAACTAAACTTATAACTCAAACTTTTGAACTAATCTCAAATCTTCGAAACTTTTTGAATGAAAAAACTCAACTTACCAATCAAAACAACCAAGTACATCAATGTAGCGCCTAAACTTTCATCAACACAATGAAACTAAACTTATAGCAATTCAAACTTTTGAACTTATCTCAAATCATAGAAACTTTTTGAATGAAACAACTTAACTTACCAACCAAAACAACTAAACTTGTTAAAGCAACAAAGTGCAACAATGAGTGAACCTCATAAACACAACTCAGTGGAAAAGAATTGAGACTAATGAGAGTTTTTCATCTAGCTTGGATGAACATGGTCCAAACTTTGCACCGTTTGAGTTTTCGAGAGTTTGGAACATAAAGTTCGGCACAATGAGAGTTCTATACCTGGTTTGGACGACACGTGGTCCAAACTTTGCTCCGTTGCTGTGTTTCGAGAGTTTGGACCCAAAGTTCGTTCCGATGAGAGTTTTTCATCTGGCTTGGACGAACTTGGTCCACTCTTTTCTTCGTTTGAGTTTTGGAACGTTTGGAACACCAAGTTTGGCCTAAGAAGAGCTTTTGGGCTGGTTTGGACGACACTTGGTCCAAACTTTTCTCCATTTTTGAGTTTGAGGACTTAGGACCCAAAGTTCGTCCCAATGAGACTTTTTTATCTGGCTTTGACGAACTTGGTCCAAACTTTGCACCGTTTGAGTTTTGGAGAGTTTGGAACACAAAGTTCGACCCAATGAGAGTTCTAGAGGTGGTTTGGACGACACTTGGTCCAAACTTTGATCCGTTGTTGTGTTTGGAGAGTTTGGACCCAAAGTTCGTCCCGATGAGGGTTTCTCATCTGGCTTTGACGAACTTGGTCCAAACTTTTCTCTGTTTGAGTTTTGGAGAGTTTGGAACACAAAGTTCTGCCTAATAAGAGTTCTTGAGTTGGTTTGGACAACACTTGGCCAAACTTTTCTCCATTTCTGTGTTTGAAGACTTTGGACCCTATGTTTGTCCCAATGAGAGTTTTTCATCTGGCTTGGACGAACTTGGTCCAAACTTTTCTCCGTTTAAGTTTTGGAGAGTTTGGAATACAAAGTTCGGCCCAATTAGAGTTGTTGAGGTGGTTCGGACGACACTCGGTCCAAACTTTGCTCCGTTTGAGTTTTGGAGAGTTTGGAACACAAAGTTCGACCCAACAAGAGTTGTTGAGGTGGTTTGGACGACACTTGGTCCAAACTTCGCTCCGTTTGAGGTTTGGAGAGTTTGGAAAAGAATGTTCGGCCCAATAAGAGTTGTTGAGGTTGTTTGGACGACACTTGTTCCAAACTCTACTCCGTTTCTGTGTTTGGATAGTTTGGACCAAAAGTTCGTCCAGATGAGTCTTTTTCATCTTGCTTGGACGAACTTGGTCCAAACTTTTCGTCGTTTTAGTTTGGGAGCGTTTAGAACATAAAGTTCGGCCCAATTAGTGTTCTTGAGCTGGTTTGGATGACACTGGGTCCAAACTTTGCTCCGTTTCTGTGTTTGGAGAGTTTGGACACAAAGTTCGTCCCAATGAGAGTTTTTCATCAAGCTTGGACGAACTTGGTCCAAAATTTACACCGTTTGAGTTTTCGAGAGTTTGGAACATAAAGTTCGGCATAATGAGAGTTCTATACCTGGTTTGGACAACACGTGGTCCAAACTTTGCTCCGTTGCTGTGTTTCGAGAATTTGGACCCAAAGTTCGTTCCGATGAGAGTTTTTCATCTGGCTTGGACGAACATGGTCCAATCTTTTCTTCGTTTGAGTTTTGGAACGTTTGGAACACCAAGTTCAGCCTAAGAAGAGTTTTTTGTCTGGTTTGGATGACACTTGGTCCAAACTTTTCTCCGTTTTTCAGTTTGAGGACTTTGGACCCCATGTTCGTCCCAATGAGACTTTTTCATCTGGCTTTGACAAACTTGGTCCAAACTTCGCACCGTTTGAGTTTTGGACAGTTTGGAACACAAACTTCGACCCAATGGGAGTTCTAGAGGTGGTTTGGACGACACTTGGTCCAAACTTTGCTCCGTTGTTGTGTTTGGAGAGTTTGGACCCAAAGTTCGTCCCGATGAGAGTTTTTCATTTGGCTTGGACGAACTTGGTCCAAACTTTTCTCTGTTTGAGTTTTGGAGAGTTTGGAACACAAAGTTCCGCCAAATAAGAGTTCTTGAGCTGGTTTGGACGACACTTGGCCAAACTTTTCTCCGTTTCTTTGTTTGAGGACTTTGGACCCCATGTTCGTCACAATGAGAGTTTTTCATCTGGCTTGGACGAATTTGGTCCAAACTTTTCTCCGTTTGAGTTTCGGAGAGTTTAGTACACAACGTTCGGCCCAATTAGAGTTGTTGAGATGGTTTGGACGAAACTTGGTCCTAACTTCGCTCCATTTGAGTTTTGGAGAGTTTGGAACATAAAGTTTGGGCCAATAAGTGTTGTTGAGGTTGTTTGGACGACACTTGGTCAAAACTTCGCTCCGTTTGAGGTTTGGACAGTTTGGAACACAAAGTTCGGCCCAATAAGAGGTTTTGAGGTGGTTTGGTCGACACTTGTTCCAAACTTTGCTCCGTTTTTTAGTTTGGAGAGTTTGGACCCAAAGTTTGTCCAGATGAGTGTTTTTCATCTAGCTTGGACGAACTTGGTCCAAACATTTCTCCGTTTGAGTTTTGGAGAGTTTGGAACACAAAATTCGACCCACTTAGAGTTATTGAGCTGGTTTGGATGACACTGGGTCCAAACTTTGCTCCGTTACTGTGTTTGGAGAGTTTGGACCCAACGTTCGTCTCGATGAGAGTTTTTCATCTGGCTTGGACGAACTTGGTCCAAACATTGAATCGTTTGACTTTTCGAGTTTTTAGAACACAAAGTTCAGCCCAATTAGAGTTTTTGAGCTCGTTTGGACGACATTGGGTCCAAACTTTTATCCGTTTCTGTGTTTGGAGAGTTTGGACCCAAAGTTCGTCTCAATGAGAGTTTTTCATCTAGCTTGGACAAACTTGGTCCAAACTTATCTCCGTTTGAGTTTTGGAGAGTTTGGAACACAAAGTTCGGCCTAATAAGAGTTCTTGAGCTTGTTTCGTTGACACTTGGCCAAACTTTTCTCCGGTTCTGTGTTTGAGGACTTTGGACCCCATGTCCGTCCCAATGAGAGTTTTTCATCTGGCTTTGACGAACTTGGTGCAAACTTTGCACTGTTTGAGTTTTGGAGAGTTTGGAACACAAAGTTCGGCCCAATAAGATTTCTTAAGGTGGTTTGGATGACACATGGTCCAAACTTTGCTAAGATGCTGTGTTTGGAGAGTTTGGACCCAAAGTTCGTCCCGATGAGTGTTTTTCATCTGGCTTGGACGAACTTGGTCCAAACTTTTCTCTGTTTGAGTTTTGGAGAGTTTGGAACACAAAGTTCGACCCAATTAGAGTTATTGAGCTGGTTTGGACGACACTAGGTCCAAACTTTGCTCTGTTACTATGTTTGGAGAGTTTGGACCCAACGTTCGTTCCAATGAGAGTTTTTCATCTGGCTTGGACGAACTTGGTCCAAACATTGAACCGATTGACTTTTCGAGTGTTTAGAACGGAAAGTTTAGCCCAATTAGAGTTCTTGAGCTGGTTTGGATGACACTGGGTCCAAACTTTTCTCGGTTTCTGCATTTGGAGAGTTTGGACCAAAAGTTCATCCCAATGAGAATTTTTCATCTAGCTTGGACGAACTTGGTCTAAACTTTGCGCCGTTTGAGTTTTTGAGAGTTTGGAACACAAGGTTCGGTACAATGAGAGTTCTAGAGCTGGTTTGGACGACAGTTGGTCCAAACTTTGCTCAGTTGCTGTGTTTGGAGAGTTTGGACCCAAAGTTCGGCTCGATGAGAGTTTTTCATCAGGCTTGAACGAACTTGGTCCAAACTTTTCTCCGTTTGAGTTTTGGAGAGTTTGGAACACAAAGTTCGACCCAATTAGAGTTCTTGAGCTGGTTTGGACGACATTGGGTCCAAACTTTGCTCCGTTACTGTGTTTGGAGAGTTTGGACCCAACGTTCGTCCCAATTAGAGTTTTTCATCTGGCTTGGACGAACTTGGTCCAAACATTGATCCGATTGACTTTTCGAGTGTTTAGAACACAAAGTTCGACTCAATTAGAGTTCTTGAGCTGGTTTGGACGACACTGGGTCGAAACTTTTCTCCGTTTCTTTGTTTGGAGAGTTTGGACCCAAAGTTCATCGCAATAAGAGTTTTTCATCTAGCTTGGACGAACTTGGTCCAAACTTTGTGCCGTTTGAGTTTTCGAGAGTTTGGAACACAAATTTCAGCCCAATGAGAGTTCTAGAGCTGGTTTGGACGACACTTTGTCCAAACTTTGCTATATTTCTGCATTTGGAGAGTTTGGACACGATCAGAGTTTTTCATCTGGCTTGGTCGAACTGGGACCAAACTTCTCTCTGTTTGAGTTTTGGAGAGTTTGGAACACAAAGTTCGGCCTAATAAGAGTTCTTGAGCTGGTTTGGATGACACTTGGCTAAACTTTTCTCCGTTTCTGTGTTTGAGGACTTTGGACCCCATGTTCGTCCCAATGAGAGTTTTTCATCTGGCTTGTACGGACCTTGTCCAAACTTTGCACTATTTGAGTTTTGGAGAGTTTGGAACACAGAGTTCGGCCCAATAAGATTTCTTGAGGTGGTTTCGACGACACATGGTCCAAACTTTGCTCCGTTTCTGTGTTTAGAGAGTTTGGACCCAAAGTTCTTCCCAATGAAATTTTTTCATCTAGTTTTGACGAACTTGGTCCAAACTTTACACCGTTTGAGTTTTGGAGAGTTTGGAACACAAAGTTCGGCACAATGAGAGTTCTAGAGCTGGTTTGGACGACAGTTGGTCCAAACCTTGCTCAATTGCTGTGTTTGGACCCAAAGTTCGTCCCGATGAGAGTTTTTCATCTGGCTTGGACGAACTTAGTCCAAACTTTTCTCCGTTTGAGTTTTGGAGAATTTGGAACAAAAAGTTCTACCCAATTAGAGTTCTTGAGCATTTTTGGTCGACAATAGGTCCAAACTTTGTTCCGTTATTGTGTTTGGAGAGTTTGGACCCAACGTTCGTCCCAATGAGAGTTTTTCATCTGGCTTGGACGAACATTGTCCAAACTTTGAACCGTTTGACTTTTCGAGTGTTTAGAACACAAAGTTCGGCCCAATAAGAGTTCTTGAGCTTGTTTGGACGACACTGGGTACAAACATTTCTCCGTTTTTGTTTTCGAGAGTTTGGAACACAAATTTCAGCCCAATGAGAGTTCTATAGCTGGTTTGGACGACACTTTGTCCAAACTTTGCTATATTTCTGCATTTGGAGAGTTTGGACACGATCAGAGTTTTTCATCTGGCTTGGTCGAACTGGGACCAAACTTCTCTCTGTTTGAGTTTTGGAGAGTTTGGAACACAAAGTTCGGCCTAATAAGAGTTCTTGAGCTGGTTTGGATGACACTTGGCTAAACTTTTCTCCGTTTCTGTGTTTGAGGACTTTGGACCCCATGTTCGTCCCAATGAGAGTTTTTCATCTGGCTTGTACGGACCTTGTCCAAACTTTGCACTATTTGAGTTTTGGAGAGTTTGGAACACAGAGTTCGGCCCAATAAGATTTCTTGAGGTGGTTTCGACGACACATGGTCCAAACTTTGCTCCGTTTCTGTGTTTAGAGAGTTTGGACCCAAAGGTCGTCCCAATGAAATTTTTTCATCTAGTTTTGAAGAACTTGGTCCAAACTTTACACCGTTTGAGTTTTGGAGAGTTTGGAACACAAAGTTCGGCACAATGAGAGTTCTAGAGCTGGTTTTGACGACAGTTGGTCCAAACTTTGCTCAGTTGCTGTGTTTGGACCCAAAGTTCGTCCCGATGAGAGTTTTTCATCTGGCTTGGACGAACTTAGTCCAAACTTTTCTCCGTTTGAGTTTTGGAGAATTTGGAACAAAAAGTTCTACCCAATTAGAGTTCTTGAGCTTTTTTGGTCGACACTAGGTCCAAACTTTGTTCCGTTACTGTGTTTGGAGAGTTTGGACCCAACGTTCGTCCCAATGAGAGTTTTTCATCTGGCTTGGACGAACATGGTCCAAACATTGAACCGTTTGACTTTTCGAGTGTTTAGAACACAAAGTTCGGCCCAGTAAGAGTTCTTGAGCTTGATTGGACGACAATGGGTCCAAACATTTCTCCGTTTTTGTTTTTGGGGAGTTTGGACCCAAAGTTCATCCCAATGAGAGTTTTTCATCTAGCTTGGACGAACATGGTCCAAACTTTGCACCGTTTGAGTTTTCGAGAGTTTGGAAAACAATGTTCGGCACAATGAGAGTTCTAGAGCTGGTTTGGACGACACATGGTCCAAACTTTGCTCAGTTGCTGTGTTTGGAGAGTTTGGACCCAAAGTTCATTCCGATGAGAGTTTTTCATCTGGCTTGGACGAACTAGGTCCAAGCCTTTCTCCGTTTGAGTTTTGGAGAGTTTTGGAACACAAAGTTGGACCCAATTTGAGTTCTTGAGCTGGTTTGGACGACACAGGGTCCAAACTTTTCTCCGTTATTGTGTTTGGAACACAAAGTTTTGCCCAATTAGAGTTCTTGAGCTGGTTTGGACGATACTAGGTCCAAACTTTTCTTCGTTTCTGTGTTTGGAGAGTTTGGACACAATGTTGGTCTAGATGAGTGTTTTTCATCTAGCTTGGACGAACCTGGTCCAAACTTTTCCTGTTTGAGTTTTGGAGAGTTTGGACACGAAGTTCGACCCAATTAGAGTTCTTGAGCTGGTTCGAACGACTCTGGGTCCAAACTTTGCTTCGTTATTGTGTTTGGTGAGTTTGGACCCAACGTTCGTCCGAATGAGAGTTTTTCATCATGCTTGGACGAACTTGGTCCAAACATTGAACCGTTTGAGTTTTCGAGAGTTTGGAACAGAAAGTTCGGCCTAATGAGAGTTCTAGAGCTTGTTTGGACGACACATGGTCCAAACTTTGCTCAGTTGCTGTGTTTGGAGAGTTTGGACCCAAAGTTCGTTCCGATGAGAGTTTTTCATCTGGCTTGGACGAACTAGGTCCAAGCCTTTCTCCGTTTGAGTTTTGGAGAGTTTGGAACACAAAGTTCGACCCAATTTGAGTTATTGAGCTGCTTTGGACGACACTAGGTCCAAACTTTGGTACGTTTTAGTGTTTGAGAGCTTGTAACCTAAAGTTTGTCCCAATGAGAATTTCTCATCTTGGTTGGACGAACTTGGTCCAAACTTTGCTCCGTTTGAGTTTTGGAGCGTTTGGTACTCAAAGTTCGGCCCAATGAGAGTTCTTTAGGTGGTTTAGACGACACATAGTCTAAACTTTGCTCCGTAAGCTTTTGAGAGCTGAAAACCAAAAGTTCATCCCAATGAGAGTTTTTCATCTTGTTTGGACGAACTTTGTCCAAACTTTTCTCCGTTTGAGTTTTGGACAGTTTGGAACTCAAAGTTCGGCCCAATGACAGTTCGTTACGTGGTTTGGACGACACTTGGTCCAAACTTTGCCACGTTTCAGTTTTTGAGAGCTCGTAACCTAAAATTCGTCCCAATGAGAGTTTCTCATCTTAGTTCGACGAACTTGGTTAGAACTTTGCTCCGTTTGAGTTTTGGAGCTTTTGGACCTCAAAGTTCGGCCCAATGAGAGTTCTTTAGGTGGTTTAGACGATACATAGTCTAAACTTTGCTCTGTTTAAGCTTTTGAGAAATGGGAACAAAAACTTCGTCCCAATGAGAGTTTTTCATCTTGTTTGGACGAACTTTGTCCAAACTTTGCTCCGTTTGAGTTTTGGAGAGTTTGGAACTCAAAGTTCAGCCCAATGACAGTTCTTTAGGTGGTTTGGACGACAAATGGTCCAAACTTTTCTTCGTTTCTGTTTTTGTGAGCTCAGAACCCAAAGTTCAGCCAAGTGAGAGCTTTTCATCTGGTTTGGATGAACTTGGTCCAAACCTTAATCCGTTTGAGGTTTGGACAGTTTGGAACTCAAAGTTCGGCCCAATGAGACTCCTTAGCTGGTTTGGACGACACATGGTTCAAACTTTGCTCTGTTTCAGTTTTTGAGAGCTCGAAACCCAAAGTTCCTCCCAATGAGAGTTTTTTTCATCAGCTTGGACGAACTTGGTCCAAACTTTTCTCCTTTGAGTTTTGGAGAGTTTGGAACTCAAAGTTTGTCCCAATGAGAGTTCTTTAGGTGGTTTGGACGAAACATGGTCCAAACTTTCCTCCGTTTTAATTTTTGAGAGCTCGGAACCCAAAGTTCGTCCCAATGAGAGTTTTTCATCTTGTTTGGATGAACTTGGTCAAAACCTTGCTCCGTTTGAGTTTTGGAGAGTCTGAAACTCAAAGTTCGGCCCAATGAGAGTTCTTTAGGTGGTTTGTATGACACATGGTCCAAATTTGCTCCGTTTCAATTTGTGAGAGCTCGGAAACCAAACTTCGTCCCAATGAGAGTTTTTCATTTGGTTGGACGAACATGGTCCAAACTTTTGTCCGTTTGAGTTTTGGTGAGTTTGGAATTCAAAGTTCGGCCAAAGGAGAGTTCTTTACGTGGTTTGGACGAGTTTGGAACTCAAATTTCGGCCCAATGACAATTCTTTACGTGGTTTGGATGACACTTGGTCCAAACTTTGCTACGTTTCAGTTTTTGAGAGCTCGTAACCTAAAGTTCGTCCCAATGAGAGTTTCTCATCTTGGTTGGACGAACTTGGTCCAAACTTTGCTCCGTTTGAGTTTTGGAGCGTTTGGACCTCAAAGTTTGGCCCAATAAGAGTACTTTAGGTGGTTTAGACGACACATAGTCTAAACTTTGCTCTGTTTAAGCATTTGAGAAATGGGAACCAAAAGTTCGTCCCAATGAGAGTTTTTCATCTTGTTTGGACGAACTTTGTCCAAACTTTTCTCCGTTTGAGTTTTGGAGAGTTTGGAACTCAAAGTTCAGCCCAATGACAGTTCTTTAGGTGGTTTGGACGACACATGGTCCAAACTTTGCTCCGTTTCAGTTTTAGTGAGCTCCAAACCCAAAGTTCAGCCCAGTGAGAGCTTTTCATCTGGTTTGGACGAACTTGGTCCAAACCTTAATCCGTTTGAGTTTTGGAGAGTTTGGAACTCAAAGTTCGTTCCAATGATGTTCCTTAGCTGGTTTGGACGACACATGGTCCAAACTTTGCTCTGTTTCAATTTTTGAGAGCTCGGAACCCAAACTTCGTCACAATAAGAGTTTTTTCATCTAGCTTGGATGAACTTGGTCCAAACTTTTCTCCTTTGACTTTTGGAGAGTTTGGAACTCAAGGTTCGACCCAATGAGAGTTCTTTAGGTTGTTTGGACGAAACATGGTCCAATTTTTTCTCTGTTTAAGTTTTTTAGAGCTCGGAACCCAAAGTTCATCCCAATGAGAGTTTTTCATCTTGTTTGGAAGAACTTGGTCAAAACTTGGTCTGTTTGAGTTTTGGAGAGTTTGAAACTCAAAGTTCGGCCCAATGAGAGTTCTTTAGGTGGTTTGGATGACACATGGTCCAAACTTTGCTCCGTTTCATTTTTTGAGAGCTCGGAACCCAAAGTTCGTCCCAATGAGAGTTTTTCATTTGGTCCAAACTTTGCTCCATTTGAGTTTTGGAGAGTTTGGTGTTGGGATTGGTGTCCTAAAACTCGTAGGTAGTGAATGTTAAACGAATTATATACTTATTCGATAAAGGCGTTATCGAGACTAATTCAGTAAAGTTATTACTGAATAAAGTAAATTGCACATACAATTACCCAAATCCAATAAACTAAGATCCATGGCTATAGGATGAACACTTGAGCTTTATGTAGAGACATAAAAGTGGATCAAGCTCGAGTAATAGCCAAAACAGTCTATAGTATAGGGATAGGGCTGGATACCTTATTCTGGGGACACTATGAGACGCGGCCCGCTTTATAGATGGTATAGACGATGTGATCCTAAATCGTCCATGTAGAGACATGCGAGTGGGGGCGTCCTATGCAATGAGTTTTCATAAGACCAGGACCGAGAAATAAGTCGCTCTCGCAAATAACACCGTTTACTAATGAGACTGACTATTTCATATGATGACCTAGGTAACTCGATCTTAATCCTGAGCTATCTATGAACTCCTGTTTATTCGGGCTTATCCTTAGATCTGCATAGGTGAGAGTGGCTCAGTATCGCCGACTCAATAAGCCTCTCATTTCAGGGATAGGAACGGGTAGATAGCTGGGGACATAGTCGTGCAAGAAGGAATTCACTCCTACCCGAATTAGGGATAGTAGAGAGGTTGTTCCCTTAAGTGCTGACTCCGGGGCTTGAACAAAGGGATCCAGCCCTCTCATTGGCCCGAGAGGGACTCGGTTTATTGGTTGGACCATAAACCAATTGTTCATTAGAGGATCAGTGGGACTTGAGGAACTAGAAGTACTATAGGGGTGAAACGGTTTTTTGACCTAGCTATAGATACGAACAACCTGTGAAGGATCGACTTACTAATCATGGTTAAATCAAGTGGACGGAAATATATCTATAGTGAGGGGAGTGCAACTATCGGGCTATAGTGGAGTGTCCTGGTAGTTAACGAATGTTGGCTAGCTTGGATAACGAGATTAGTCGGTTAGCCTCGAATTGTTGGAGCCCATGATCTATAGGTCCATTAGGTCCCCCTACTAGCTCATATCGGAACAAAGCCTAGAACAAAAAGATAGGAAGCTTTGAATCGTTCAAAATCGGGAAAACGGGTATTATCGTAAATTGTGTTTGACACAATAATTTAATTATGAATTAAATTAGAAAATCAGAGATTGAGTATTTAAAAGTGTTTTGAATACCATATATATGTATTAGGAATCATATATAATTCATGGCACTAGGTGATAAAGATTAATTGGATTAATCATGTAAAAATTACTTGGAATTCTTCAAATTAATTGCCTAGAAATCAATTTCAATTTTGAATTGAAATAGTAATGAATTGCAAGCTGAAAATTGAGAATTTAGAATCAATTTTAAGTGGATTTAGTGGCATTCCCACTCTTGCATGTTGATGCATAGTGGAAAACAACACAACCATGCACTAGTTGCATGTGTTGTGAATTAAACACCTAGAATCCATTTTGAGTTGCAATTTCACCATGTGTCTAGTGTCATGAGGCTTCTCTTTGCATGGAAGATGTCTATATAAGGAGTATGAACCAGATTCAAAGTAAGGAGAGCCATTTTCCATATTGTTATGCTGCTGGATTTTGGTCTCAAACTCACTCATCTCCATAAATCTCTCTAGTGCTTGAACCTTCAAGCATTCCCTTCCCATTCCCTATCTCTATAGACTCCCACAACTCGTTCTTGGCCCGGAGAATAGTAGGGAAGACATTAGAGGTGGTCCACACACCGTTCGTGATCAAAGGAATCAAAGGGAGTTGTTGAATCGGTCTCCAAAAGGTTGGTAAAAATTCTGCTCTCACCTTACGGTATTTGGACAGCATGTTTTCATTTTCTAAAATTGATGTAGTTAAGTGCCTCCGATCCTAAAATTGCTTCCACATGTGTTATAAGAACACCTTCGTTTGGAACTCAAAGTTCGGCCCAATGAGAGTTCTTTAGCTCGTTTGGACGACACATGGTCCAAACTTTGCTCGTTTTCCGTTTTTGAGAGCTCGGAACCCAAAGTTCGTCCCAATGAGACTTTTTCATCTTGTTTGGACGAACTTGGTCCAAACTTTTCTCCGTTTGCGTTTTGGAGAATTTGGAACTCAAAGTTCGGTCCAATGAGAGTACTTTAGATGGTTTGGACGAAACATGGTCCAAACTTTGCTCCGTTTAAGTTTTTGAGAGCTTGGAACCCAAAATTCGTCCCAAAGAGAATTTTTCATCTTGTTTGGACGAACTATGTCCAAACTTTGCTCCCTTTGAGTTTTGGAGAGTTTGGAACTCAAATTTCGGCCCAATGAGAGATCTTTACGTGGCTTTGACGACACATGGTCCAAACTTTGTTCTGTTTCAGTTTTTGAGAGATCGTAACCTAAAGTTCGTCCCATTGAGAATTTCTCATCTATCTTGGACGAACTTCGTCCAAACTTTGCTCCATTTGAGTATTGGAGAGTTTAGAACTCAAAGTTCGGCCCAATGAGAGTTCTTTACGTGGTTTGGACGAACTTGGTCCAAACTTTGAAATGTTTGAGTTTTTGGAGAGTTTGGAACTCAAAGTTCGTCCCAATGAGAGTTCTCTTTACGTGGCTTGGACGACACATGGTCCAAACTTTGTTCCGTTTCAGTTTTTGAGAGATGGTAACCTAAAGTTCGTCCCATTGAGAATTTCTCATCTATCTTGGACGAACTTCGTCCAAACTTTGCTCCATTTGAGTATTGGAGAGTTTAGAACTCAAAGTTCGGCCCAATGAGAGTTCTTTACGTGGTTTGGACGAACTTGGTCCAAACTTTGAAATGTTTGAGTTTTTGGAGAGTTTGGAACTCAAAGTTCGTCCCAATGAGAGTTCTCTTTACGTGGCTTGGACGACACATGGTCCAAACTTTGTTCCGTTTCAGTTTTTGAGAAATCGTAACCTAAAGTTCGTCCCATTGAGAATTTCTCATCTATCTTGGACGAACTTCGTCCAAACTTTGCTCCATTTAAGTATTGGAGAGTTTAGAACTCAAAGTTCGGCCCAATGAGAGTTCTTTACGTGGTTTGGACGAACTTGGTCCAAACTTTGAAATGTTTGAGTTTTTGGAGAGTTTGGAACTCAAAGTTCGTCCCAATGAGAGTTCTCTTTACGTGGCTTGGACGACACATGGTCAAAACTTTGTTCCGTTTCAGTTTTTCAGAGCTCGTAACCTAAAGTATGTCCCAATGAGAATTTTTCATCTTGTTTGGACGAACTTGGTCCAAACTTTTCTCCGTTTGCGTTTTGGAGAACTTGGAACTCAAATGTTCGACACAATGAGAGTTCTTTAGGTGGTTTAGACGAAACATGGTCCAAACTTTCCTCCGTTTCAGTTTTTGAGAGCTCGAAACCCATAGTAAGTCCCAATAAGAGTTTTCATCTTGTTTGGATGAACTTGGTCCAAACTTTGCTCCGTTTGAGTTTTGGAGAGTTTCACACTCAAAGTTTGGCCCAATGAGAGTTCTTTAGGTGGTTTGGATGACACATGGTCCAAACTTTACTGCGTTTCAGTTTTTGAGAGCTCGGAACCCAAAGTTTGTCCCAATGATTGTTTTTCATTTGGTTTGGACGAACTTGGTCGAAACTTTGCTCAGTTTGAGTTTTGGAGAGTTTGGAACTCAAATTTTAGCCCAATGAGAGTTATTTAGGTGGTTTAGAAGAAACATGGTCCAAACTTTACTCCATTTACGTTTTGGTGAGCTCGGAACCCAAAGTTCGTCCCAATGAGAGTTTTCATCTTGTTTGGACGAACTTGGTCCAAACTTTTCCCCGTTTGCGTTTTGGAAAATTTCGAACTCAAAGTTCGGCCCAATGAGAGTTTTTTAGGTGGTTTGGACGAAACCTGGTCCAAACTTTGCTCTGTTTCAGTTTTTTAGAGCTCAGAACCCAAAGTTCCAACCAATGAGAGTTTTTCATCTTGTTTGGATGAACTTGGTCCAAACTTTGCTCCGTTTTAGGTTTGGAGAGTTTGAAACTCAAAGTTTTCCCAATGAGAGTTCTTTAGGTGGTTTGGATGACACATGGTCCAAACTTTGCTTCGTTTAAGTTTTTGAGAGCTTGGAACCCAAAATTCGTCCCAACGAGAATTTTTCATCTTGTTTGGACGAACTATGTCCAAACTTTGCTCCCTTTGAGTTTTGGAGAGTTTGGAACTCAAATTTCGGCCCAATGAGAGATCTTTACGTGGCTTTGACGACACATGGTCCAAACTTTGTTCCGTTTCAGTTTTTGAGAGATCGTAACCTAAAGTTCGTCCCATTGAGAATTTCTCATCTATCTTGGACGAACTTCGTCCAAACTTTGCTCCATTTGAGTATTGGAGAGTTTAGAACTCAAAGTTCGGCCCAATGAGAGTTCTTTACGTGGTTTGGACGAACTTGGTCCAAACTTTGAAATGTTTGAGTTTTTGGAGAGTTTGGAACTCAAAGTTCGTCCCAATGAGAGTTCTCTTTACGTGGCTTGGACGACACATGGTCCAAACTTTGTTCCGTTTCAGTTTTTCAGAGCTCGTAACCTAAAGTTTGTCCCAATGAGAATTTTTCATCTTGTTTGGACGAACTTGGTCCAAACTTTTCTCCGTTTGCGTTTTGGAGAACTTGGAACTCAAATGTTCGACCCAATGAGAGTTCTTTAGGTGGTTTAGACGAAACATGGTCCAAACTTTCCTCCGTTTCAGTTTTTGAGAGCTCGAAACCCATAGTAAGTCCCAATGAGAGTTTTCATCTTGTTTGGATGAACTTGGTCCAAACTTTGCTCCGTTTGAGTTTTGGAGAGTTTCAAACTCAAAGTTTAGCCCAATGAGAGTTCTTTAGGTGGTTTGGATGACACATGGTCCAAACTTTACTCCATTTCAGTTTTTGAGAGCTCGGAACCCAAAGTTTGTCCCAATGATTGTTTTTCATTTGGTTTGGACGAACTTGGTCGAAACTTTGCTCCGTTTGAGTTTTGGAGAGTTTGGAACTCAAATTTTAGCCCAATGAGAGTTATTTAGGTGGTTTAGAAGCAACATGGTCCAAACTTTACTACATTTACGTTTTGGTGAGCTCGGAACCCAAAGTTCGTCCCAATGAGAGTTTTTCCTCTTGTTTGGACGAACTTGGTCCAAACTTTTCCGCTTTTGCGTTTTGGAGAATTTGGAACTCAAAGTTCGGCCCAATGAGAGTTTTTTAGGTGGTTTGGACGAAACATGGTCCAAACTTTGCTCTGTTTCAGTTTTTGAGAGCTCAGAACCCAAAGTTCGTCCCAATGAGAGTTTTTCATCTTGTTTGGATGAACTTGGTCCAAACTTTGCTCCGTTTGAGGTTTGGAGAGTTTGAAACTCAAAGTTTTCCCAATGAGAGTTCTTTAGGTGGTTTCGATGACACATGGTCCAAACTTTGCTCCGTTTCAATTTTTGAGAGCTCGGAACCCAAAGTTCGTCTCAATGAGAGTTTTTCATTTGGTTTGGACGAAATTGGTCCAAACTTTGCTCCCTTCGAGTTTTTGAGAGTTTGGAACTCAAAGTTCGGCACAATGAGAGTTCTTTACGTGGTTTGGACGAAACAAGGTCATAACTTCATTCCGTTGCAGTTTTTGAGAGTTGGGAACCAAAAGTTCGTCCCATGAGAGTTTTTCAATCTGGTTTGGACGAACTTGGTCCAAAATTTGCTCCGTTTGAGTACTGGAGAGTTTGGAACTCAAAGTACGGTCCAATGAGAGTTCTTTACGTGGTTTGGACGACACACGGTCCGAAGTTCATTCCATTTCAGTTTTTGAGAGTTGGGAACAAAAAGTTCGTCCCAATGAGAGTTTTCTTCTGGTTTGGACGAACTTGGTCCAAACTTTACTCCGTTTTAATTTTGGAGAGTTTGGAACTCAAATTTCGGCCGAATGACAGTTCTTTAGGTGGTCTGGACGACACACGGTCGAAACTTCAATTCGTTTCAGTTTTTTAGAGATGGGAACCAAAAGTTCGACCTAGTGAGAGTTTTTCATTTGGTTTGGACGAATTTCGTCCAAACTTTGTACTGTTTGAGTTTTTGGAGAGTTTGGAACTCAAAGTTCTGTCCAATGAGACTCCTTAGCTGGTTTGGACGACACATGGTTCAAACTTTGCTCTGTTTCAGTTTTTGAGAGCTCGAAACCCAAAGTTTGTCCCAATGAGTTTTTTCATCAGCTTGGACGAACTTCATCCAAACTTTTCTCCTTTGAGTTTTGGAGAGTTTGGAACTCAAAGTTTGTCCCAATGAGAGTTCTTTAGGGGGTTTGGACGAAACATGGTCCAGACTTTGCTCCGTTTTAATTTATGAAAGCTCGAAACCCAAAGTTTGTCCCAATGAGAGTTTTTCATCTTGTTTGGATGAACTTAGTCAAAACTTTGCTCCGTTTGAGTTTTGGAGAGTTTGAAACTCAAAGTTCGGCCCAATGAGAGTTCTTTAGGTGGTTTGTATGACACATGGTTCAAACTTTGCTCCGTTTCATTTTTTGAGAGCTCGGAACCCAAAGTTCGTCCCAATGAGAGTTTTTCATTTGGTTAGACGAACATGGTCCTAGCTTTTCTCCGTTTGAGTTTTGGTGAGTTTGGAACTCAAAGTTCGGCAAAAGGAGAGTTCTTTACGTGGTTTGGACGAGTTTGGAACTCAAATTTCGGCCCAATGACAGTTCTGTACGTGGTTTGGATGACACTTGGTCCAAACTTTGCTACTTTTCAGTTTTTGAGAGCTCGTATGTAAACTCGAGACTTTATGTAGATAATTTTCTCTTGTCATCTATAGTGGAAGTTGGACTAAGTTGTTGGGACTTGCCAATTGAAAAGAAGAAAAGAAAATAATGGAAATAAAGAAGAAAAGAAAAGAAAAGAAAAGGAAAAAGAAAAGACAAAAAAAAAACAAAAAAAAAGAAAGAAAATGGAAATGGACAGCAAGACACCCACCACCGCTTCACCCATTATGAGCCCCATTTCTCATTTTTTTCCACCCAAACTTTCATAGCACTTTAAGGAGAGAGTGAAGGAGGAAGAAGAAGATGAATTTCGTGGTTTTGAGGTTGAAGAAGATAAGAAAAGCTCATGCAAAGCCAGTCATAGCAGAATCTGGGTGCAAAACTGTCAACCTCTGGTTTTTTATTCGATTTGAGATTTGATTTTCTTGAAAGTTAGTTCATTTTCTAACAAAATTCATGAAGGAAGCTTGAGCTAAATCGTATGAGAAGTTAATGGATTTTTTAATGGAAAACAGAGCACAGGATTTTCGAGCAAACCAGGAAGATCTCTGGTGTTCTCTGGTGTTTTGAGCATTATGGGGTGTACAAGTCGAATCAGAAGCTCTATTTGGTATGGTTGGAAAGCTTATTCAATTCCCTACAACTTTCATGAAGTTAGATAAAGGGTAGCAGAGAACCTCGAATCTGTGTTGTCTGTGTTCGGGGCAATTCTGGGCCAATCGGTTGGGAATCTCATTTTAATTTCTTAAGGTAAGTTGTAGAGTGTTCGAAAATGAAGAGTTTGATGTGTATTTCATTAATTTTGGTTAAGTATTGATGAAGTTATGGGTGTTGGAAGTTAGGGTATAGAGTCTGGAAAATCTGGAAAGTAGAATGTGAATGTGATTCTTAATCCAATTGTTTAAAAATTCATGAGCATGGAAAGACAAAGCTATCTATGGTTCTAATGCTCGGTTTTTGTTATTTGACAGGACAAGAGGAAATAGGTCGAGTCTACAAACCGGGGAACAAGATAAGACAGTGAGTGACAAAATGAATTTCGAAAATGGTTTCCAACGGTTGTTCATGTTTAGATGTTTACATGCTTTTCTATGAATGATACATGGTTTTTATGAACAGTTTCAAGCATGAGTTCTGAGCTCAGATTTTCTAATGAGGTTTATATACGAGCATGTGGCTAATGACTTTATGAAAAGTAGCTGAAACGATATCTTTTAAAGTAAAGTATGGATTAGCAAGTACCTTTAAACGATTTTCAGTTTTTCACGAGCAAGCTGAGTAAGTTTAAGTTTTACGAAAGATAACGATAAGCAGGCATGTTTTAATGTTTTCATGTGGTTTTCTTAGATTTCTATTGACTACATGACTGAGATATTGAGCCCGAGGCTATATGGTACCATGTGCACACAGGTTATATTCCGTTGTTGACGTTGAGTGTACTCCGTGACAACGATGCTGTCGTGAGCGCTGGGCGGGCCCCAGTACATAGTAGGACTAGTAAACGTTGGTTGTATTGGACGTGCCCTACACAACGTAGATCGGTCTGTTGGGTTTTATGCCCTAAAACTCGTAGATAGTAAATTAAACAAATTAATTAATCTCAATAAAGTGTTATTTGAGTAATTCAGTAATTTGGTTATTGAATAATCGAGTTTGCATTAATAAACCCTAAATCCAATAAACTAAGATCCAAGGTTGTTTAAATGAAACTTGGACTAGTATGTGGGGACATACGGGGATCAATGTCCAAGTAACAACCTAAATGGTCTATAGTATAGGGATAAGGCTTGGTACCCTATCCTGGTGACACTATGTGATACGGCCCACCTTGTATTCGATACAGATGCAATGATCCAAAGCATCCATGTAGTAGACATGCGGGTGGGGTATCCTATGCAATGAGTTTGCATAAGACCGGACCGCGAAATAGTAACCACTAGATGTAACGCCGTTAACTAGTTTAGGTTTCTATTTCAATAGGATGACCTAGGTAACTCAATCTCAATTCTGAGTCTGTTATGAACCCCTTTCAGGAGGGACTGTCCTTAGATTTGTATGGGTGAGAGTGGCCAGTTCGCCGACTCAATAAGCCTACCATTTCAGGGGCAAGACCGAATGGGGGCTGGGAACATAACAGTACAAGATGAAATTCACTTCTTCCCCTATTGGGGTAAGTAGATGTGTGTTCCCTTAAGGGCTGATTCTAGGGCTTGAACAAAGGTGCGCCGTCCTCTCCTAGCCTGAGAGGAACTCCTGTTTAGTGGTTGGACCCTAAACAACTTGTTCATTAGAGGAATCCGTGGTATTTAAGGAACCAGAGGTAACCCAGGGGTAAAACGGTAATTTGACCCAGCTGGTGTTACGAACACACGTGAAGGATTGACTTACTGCTTGGTCGATATCCGTGGACACAGAAATATTCTATAGTGAGAAGAGTGCAGTTGTGGGTCTTTAGTGGAGTGACCCACAGTTAACGAATGTTGACTAAACTTGGTCAATGAGTTTGGCCAATTAGTCTCGTATCGTTGGAGCTTCTGATCTGTAGGTCCATTAGGTCCCACTGGTAGCTCGTAAAGAGACTTGAGGCAATTATGTATAAATTGTAAATTGAAAGTGTTCAATTTATTTGGGGAATCGTATAATGTATATTGATGCATTATAATATAAAGTTTATGAAACTTTATAATATAATTTTTGAATTAATTTTTTAAAAAAATTAATTCTTGAGAGAAAGTATTTGAAAGAGTTCAAATAAATTTAATATGAATTGGATTCATATTAATTTTAATTTTAATAAAATCCCTAAGATTAAATATATGATATTTAATTGGGTAAATTAATTAATTATGGAATTAATTAATTATTTATTAAAATTAGAGACCTTTTCCTATTAGGAAAGAAAATATTTGAAAGAGTTCAAATAAATTTAATATGAATTTGATTCATATTAATTTTAATTTTAATAAAATCCCTAAGATTAAATATATGATATTTAATTGAGAAATTAATTAATTATGGAATTAATTAGTTATTTATTAAAATTAGAGACTTTTTCCTATTAGGAAAAGGTCTCCCTTTTCCTATTAGGAAAAAGGTCTTAGCCTTTACTATATATAGGACCCCTGGGGTGGGGTGAAAGGCATCCCATTCATTCTCCTACTCTCAGAGAATTCTCCCAAAGGCTCCCACAAGTCTCCTGCCTCTAGAAGTCTCAGAGTCATACCGGTGTAGCCATAGTGGTGGTGTTCACACTAGTTCGTGATTAATTCACAAGCAGTTGGTGAATTTAATCTGAGTCGTCAATGAGAGTAAGTAATTTGTTACTTTATAAATTAGATTTAGATCTAATATTTTTGTATGCTTAGCCTTAATATATATTTAGAAAAGTTCTAATATTATTGCCAATTTATTGGTATTTTAGATTAAACAAAATTAATTACGAATCGGTCCCAATTACGCTTCCGCTTTACGGAATTATGGAATTCCAATCCTTCACGGTCATGTTAGTTAAAACGTTTGATGTACTTGATATGCCTTGCTAGATTTTTAATGACGAACTTGCGAGATATTTTAGAAAGCCTTTTTCATTACACGTTTATGTTAAACGCTTGAATTGAGCATATTTATATGTTTAAAGGTTTATCACATGTTTTGACTTCCGGATTTAGAGTTTTAAAGTTAGTCACTCACTATGCTCCATATCTCATTCTTTCAAAATGTTTTTCCACTTTCAGGTAGAGATCGAGCTCCCGGTGCCTGATACACTGCCAACGTCTGCTCAAAGTTCCAGAACAAGCTCCAGTACGTGGGTGGAGTTGTATATTGAGTCTGTTCATATTGTAAATGTTTTGTAAGGATTGGATAATATAGTCCTAGAGGTCGTGGTTGTATAAACCCTAGTTGTATATGTTTTTGGTTGTGACATCTATATCAGGTTATTATCCGAACCAAGTTATGTCAGGGCGGCACCTCGTGTTTGTTGGAAGTTTTTTTTTAGGGATTCCGCTGTGTTCTGTTTCATGCAGAATGTTTTATATCGATGATTAGTATGTTTATCAGGTTCAACGTTCAGGAGGGTCAGCGAGTATCGTTAGAGGAGGACGATGTCCGTTGGCTTCACGCCATCTTTCGGGCTAAGCTAGCAGGTGGTCCGGGAGGGGGTGTGACATCGTAACCTAAAGTTCGTCCCAATGAGAGTTTATCATCTTGGTTGGATGAACTTGGTCCAAACTTTGCTCCGTTTGAGTTTTGGAGCGTTTGGACCTCAAAGTTTGGCCCAATAAGAGTTCTTTAGGTGGTTTGGACGAAACATGGTCCAAACTTTGCTCCGTTTCAGTTTTTGAGAGCTCAGAACCCAAAGTTCGTCCCAATGAGAGTTTTTCATCTTGTTTGGATGAACTTGGTCCAAACTTTGCTGTGTTTAAGGTTTGGAGAGTTTGAAACTCAAAGTTTTCCCAATGAGAGTTCTTTAGGTGGTTTGGATGACACATGGTCCAAACTTTGCTCCGTTTCAATTTTTGAGAGCTCGGAACCCAAAGTTCGTCTCAATGAGAGTTTTTCATTTGGTTTGGACGAAATTGGTACAAACTTTGCTCCCTTCGAGTTTTTGAGAGTTTGGAACTCAAAGTTCGGCACAATAAGAGTTCTTTACGTGGTTTGGACGACACACGGTCATAACTTCATTCCGTTGCAGTTTTTGAGAGTTGGGAACCAAAAGTTCATCCCATGAGAGTTTTTCAATCTGGTTTGGACGAACTTGGTCCAAAATTTGCTCCGTTTGAGTACTGGAGAGTTTGGAACTCAAAGTTCGGTACAATGAGAGTTCTTTACGTGGTTTGGACGACACACGGTCCGAAGTTCATTCCATTTCAGTTTTTGACAATTGGGAACAAAAAGTCCGTCCCTATGAGAGTTTTTTCATCTGGTTTGGACGAAATTGG
Organism: Luffa aegyptiaca; assembly: GCA_017139565.1. NCBI lineage: Eukaryota > Viridiplantae > Streptophyta > Magnoliopsida > Cucurbitales > Cucurbitaceae > Luffa > Luffa aegyptiaca. The sequence continues at coordinate 21,820,626 of CM029395.1, forward strand.
TCCAAACTTTACTCCGTTTTAATTTTTGAGAGTTTGGAACTCAAAGTTCGGCCGAATGACAGTTCTTTAGGTGCTTTGGACGACACACGGTCGAAACTTCATTACGTTTCAATTTTTGAGAGATGGAACCAAAAGTTCGACCCAGTGAGAGTTTTTCATTTGGTTTGGACGAACTTGGTCCAAACTTTGTACTGTTTTAGTTTTTGGAGAGTTTGGAACTCAAAGTTCGGCCCAATGAGACTCCTTAGCTGGTTTGGACGACACATGGTTCAAACTTTGCTCTGTTTCAGTTTTTGAGAGCTCGAAACCCAAAGTTCGTCTCAATGAGAGTTTTTTCATCAGCTTGGACGAACTTCGTCCAAACTTTTCTCCTTTGAGTTTTGGAGAGTTTGGAACTCAAAGTTTGTCCCAATGAGAGTTCTTCAGGTGGTTGTGACGAAACATGGTCCAAACTTTGCTCCGTTTTAATTTTTGAGAGCTCGGAACCCAAAGTTCGTCCCAATGAGAGTTTTTCATCTTGTTTGGATGAACTTGGTCAAAACTTTGCCGCGTTTGAGTTTTGGAGAGTTTGAAACTCAAAGTTCGGCCCAATGAGAGTTCTTTAGGTGGTTTGTATGACACATGGTCCAAACTTTGCTCCGTTTCAATTTTTGAGAGCTCGGAACCCAAAGTTCGTCCCAATGAGAGTTTTTCATTTGGTTGGACGAACATGGTCCAAACTTTTCTCCGTTTTAGTTTTGGTGAGTTTGGAACTCAAAGTTCGGCCAAAGGAGAGTTCTTTACGTGGTTTGGACGAGTTTGGAACTCAAAGTTCGGCCCAATGAGAGTTCTTTAGGTGGTTTGGACGAAAAATGGTCCAAACTTTGCTCTGTTTCAGTTTTTGAGAGCTTAGAACCCAAAGTTCGTCCCAATGAGAGTTTTTCATCTTGTTTGGATGAACTTGGTCCAAACTTCTCTCCGTTTGAGGTTTGGAGAGTTTGAAACTCAAAGTTTTCCCAATTAGAGTTCTTTATGTGGTTTGGATGACACATGCTCCAAACTTTGCGCCGTTTCAATTTTTTAGAGCTCGGAACCCAAAGTTCGTCTCAATGAGAGTTTTTCATTTGGTTTGGACGAAATTGGTCCAAACTTTGCTCCCTTCGAGTTTTTGAAAGTTTGGAACTCAAAGTTCGGCACAATGAGAGTTCTTTACGTGGTTTGGACGACACATGGTCATAACTTCATTCCGTTGCAGTTTTTGTGAGTTGGGAACAAAAAGTTCGACCCAGTGAGAGTTTTTCATTTGGTTTGGACGAACTTGGTCCAAACTCTGTACTGTTTGAGTTTTTGGAGAGTTTGGAACTCAAAGTTCGGCCCAATGAGAGTTCTTTACGTGCCTTGGACGACACATGGTCCAAACTTTGCTCAGTTTCAGTTTTTGAGAGCTCATAACCTAAAGTTCGTCCCAATGAGAGTTTCTCATCTTGGTTGGACGAACTTGGTCCAAACTTTGCTCCGTTTGAGTTTTGGAGAGTTTGGAACTCAAAGTTTAGCCCAATGAGAGTTCTTTAGGTGGTTTAGCCAACACATGGTCCAAACTTTACTCCATTTACGTTTTGGAGACGTCGGAACCCAAAGTTCGTCCCAATGAGAGTTTTTCATCTTGTTTGGACGAACTTGGTCAAAACTTTTCTGCGTTTGCGTTTGGGAGAATTTGGAACTCAAAGTTCGGCCCAATGTGAGTTCTTTAGGTGGTTTGGACGAAACATGGTCCAAACTTTGCTCCGTTTCAGTTTTTGAGAGCTCGGAACCCGAAGTTTGTCCCAATGAGAGTTTTTCATCTTGTTTGGATGAACTTGGTTCAAACTTTGCTCCGTTTGAGTTTTGGAGAGGTTGAAACTCAAAGTTTTGCCCAATGAGAGTTCTTTAGGTGGTTTGGACGACACATGGTCAAAACTTTGCTCTGTTTAAGTTTTTGAGAGCTCGGAACCCAAAATTCGTCCCAATGACAGTTTTTCATTTGGTTTGGACGAACTTGGTCAAAACTTTGCTCCGTTTGAGTTTCGGAGAGTTAGGAACTCAATGTTCGGCCCAATGAGAGATCTTTACGTGGCTTGGACGACACATGGTCCGAACTTTGTTCCGTTTCAGTTTTTGGGAGCTCGTAACCTAAAGTTCGTCCCAATGAGAGTTTATCATCTTGGTTGGACGAACTTCGTCCAAACTTTGCTCCGTTTGAGTGTTGGAGAGTTTGGAACTCAAAGTTCGGCCCAATGAGAGTTCTTTACATGGGTTGGACGACACACGGTCCGAACTTCATTCCGTTTCACTTTTGAAAGTTGGGAACCAAAAGTTCGTCCCAATGAGAGTTTTTCATCTCGTTTTGACGAACTTGGTCTAAACTTTTCTCCGTTTGAATTTTCGAGATTTTGGAACTCAAAGTTCGGCCCAATGACAGTTCTTTAGGTGGTTTGGACGACACACGGTCCAAACTTCATTCCGTTTCAGTTTTTGAGAGTTGGCAACCAAAAGATCGTCCCAATGAGAGTTTTTTACGTCGCTTGGACGACACTCGATCAAAACTTTGCTCCGTTTAAGTTTTTGAGAGCTCGGAACGAAAAGTTCGTCCGATTGAGAGTTTTTCATCTTGTTTGGACGAACTTGGTCCAAACTTTGCTCCGTTTGAGTTTTGGAGAGTCTGGAAGTCAAAGTTCGGCCCAATGAGAGTTCTTTAGTTGGTTTGGACGACACATGGTCAAAACTTTGCTCTGTTTCAGCTTTTGAAAGCTCGGAACCAAAAGTTCGTCCAAATGAGAGTTTTTCATCTTGTTTGGACAAACTTGGTCCAAACTTTGCTCCGTTTGAGTTTTGGAGAGTCTGGAAGTCAAAGTTCGGCCCAATGAGAGTTCTTTAGCTGCTTTTGACGACACATGGGCAAAACTTTGCTATGTTTCAGTTTTTTAGAGCTCGAAACCCAAAGTTTGTCCTCATGAGAGTTTTTCATTTGGTTTGGACGAATTTTGTCCAAACTTTGCTCCGTTTGAGTTTTGGAGAGTTCGGCCCAATGAGAGTTCTTTACATGGGTTGGACGACACACGGTCCGAACATCATTCCGTTTCAGTTTTGAAAGTTGGGAACCAAAAGTTCGTCCCAATGAGAGTTTTTCATCTCGTTTGGATGAACTTCGTCTAAACTTTACTCTGTTTGAATTTTGTTCAGTTTGGAACTCAAGGTTCGGCCCAATGACAGTTCTTTAGGTGGTTTGGACGACACACGGTTCGAACTTCATTCCGTTTCAGTTTTTGAGAGTTTGCAACCAAAAGTTCGTCCCAATGAGAGTTTTTTACGTCGCTTGGATGACACATGATCAAAACTTTGCTCCGTTTAAGTTTTTGAGAGCTCGTAACCTAAAGCTCGTCCCAATGAGAGTTTCTCATCTTGGTTGGACGAACTTGGTCCAAACTTTCCTCCGTTCGAGTTTTGGAGCGTTTGGACCACAAAGTTTGGCCAAAATGAGAGTTCTTTAGGTGGTTTGGACGACACATAGTCCAAACTTTGCTCCGGTTAAGCTTTTGAAAGCTCGGAACCAAAAGTTCGTCTAAATGAGAGTTTTTCATCTTGTTTGGACGAACTTGGTCCAAACTTTGGTCCGTTTGAGTTTTGGAGAGTCTGGAAATCAAAGTTCGGCCCAATGAGAGTTCTTTAGCTGGTTTGGACGACACATGGTCCAAACTTTGCTCTGTTTCAGTTTTTTAGAGCTCGGAACCCAAAGTATGTCCTCATGAGAGTTTTTCATTTGGTTTGGACGAATTTGGTCCAAACTTTGCTCCGTTTGAGTTTTGGAGAGTTCGGCCCAATGAGAGTTCTTTACATGGGTTGGACGACAAACGGTCCAAACTTCATTCTGTTTCAGTTTTGAAAGTTGGGAACCAAAAGTTCATCGCAATGAGAGTTTTTCATCTCATTTTGATGAGCTTCGTCTAAACTTTATTCCGTTTGAATTTTGGAGAGTTTGGAACTAAAAGCTTGGCCGAATGACAGTTCTTTAGGTGGATTGGACGACACACGGTCCAAACTTCATTCCGTTTCAGTTTTTGAGAGTTGGCAACCAAAAGTTCGTCCCAATGAGAGTTTTTTACGTCGCTTGGACGACACGTGATCATAACTTTTCTCCGTTTAAGTTTTTGAGAGCTCGTAACCTAAAGCTCGTCCCAATGAGAGTTTCTCATCTATGTTGGACGAACTTGGTCCAAACTTTGCTCCGTTTGAGTTTTGGAGCATTTGGACCACAAAGTTCGGCCCAATGAGAGTTCTTTAGGTGGTTTGGACGACACATAGTCCAAACTTTGCTCCGGTTAAGCTTTTGAAAGCTCGGAACAAAAGTTCGTCCGAATGAGAGTTTTTCATCTTATTTGGACGAACTTGGTCCAAACTTTGCTCCGTTTCAGTTTTGGAGAGTCTGGAAGTCAAAGTTCGGCCCAATGAGAGTTCTTTAGCTTGTTTGGACGACACATGGTGAAAACTTTGCTCTGTTTCAGCTTTTGAAAGCTCGGAACCAAAAGTTCGTCCGAATGAGAGTTTTTCATCTTGTTTGGACGAACATGGTCCAAACTTTGCTCCGTTTGAGTTTTGGAGAGTCTGGAAGTCAAAGTTCAGCCCAATGAGAGTTCTTTAGCTGGTTTGGACGACACATGGTCAAAACTTTCCTATGTTTCAGTTTTTAGAGCTCGGAACCGAAAGTTTGTCCTCATGAGAATATTTCATTTGGTTTGGACAAATTTGGTCCAAACTTTGCTCCGTTTGAGTTTTGGAGAGTTCGGCCCAATGAGAGTTCTTTACATGGGTTGGACGACACACGGTCCGAACATCATTCCATTTCAGTTTTGAAAGTTGGGAACCAAAAGTTCGTCCCAATTAGAGTTTTTCATCTCGTTTGGATGAACTTCGTCTAAACTTTACTCTATTTGAATTTTGGAGACTTTGGAACTCAAGGTTCGGCCCAATGACAGTTCTTTAGGTGGTTTGGACGACACACAGTCCAAACTTCATTCCGTTTCAGTTTTTGAGAGTTTTCAACCAAAAGTTCGTCCCAATGAGAGTTTTTTACGTCGCTTGGACGACACATGATCGAAACTTTGCTCCGTTTAAGTTTTTGAGAGCTTGTAACCTAAAGCTTGTCCCAATGAGAGTTTCTCATCTTGGTTGGACGAACTTGGTCCAAACTTTGCTCCGTTTGAGTTTTGGAGCATTTGGACCACAAAGTTCGGCACAATGAGAGTTCTTTAGGTGGTTTAGACGACACATAGTCCAAACTTATCTCCGGTTAAGCTTTTGAAAGCTCAGAACCAAAAGTTCGTCCGAATGAGAGTTTTTCATCTTGTTTGGACGAACTTGGTCCAAACTTTGGTCCGTTTGAGTTTTGGAGAGTCTGGAAGTCAAAGTTCAGCCCAATGAGAGTTCTTTAGCTGGTTTGGACGACACATGGTCCAAACTTTGCTCTGTTTCAGTTTTTTAGAGCTCGGAACCCAAAGTTTGTCCTCATGAGAGTTTTTCATTTGGTTTGGACGAATTTGGTCCAAAGTTTTCTCCGTTTGAGTATTGGAGAGTTTAGAACTCAAAGTTCGGCCCAATGAGAGTTCTTTACATGGGTTGGACGACACATGGTCCGAACTTCATTCCGTTTTAGTTTTGAAAGTTGGGAACCAAAAGTTCGTCCCAATGAGAGTTTTTCATCTCGTTTGGACGAACTTGGTCTAAACTTTACTTCGTTTGAATTTTGGAGAGTTTGGAACTCAAGGTTCGGCCCAATGACAGTTTTTTAGGTGGTTTGGACGACACACGGTCCAAACTTCATTCCGTTTCAGTTTTTGAGACTTTGCAACCAAAAGTTCGTCCCAATGAGAGTTTTTTACGTCGCTTGGACGACACATGATCGAAACTTTGCTCCGTTTAAGTTTTTGAGAGCTTGTAACCTAAAGCTCGTCCCAATGAGAGTTTCTCATCTTGGTTGGACGAACTGGTCCAAACTTTGCTCCGTTTGAGTTTTGGAGCGTTTGGACCACAAAGTTCGGCCCAATGAGAGTTCTTTAGCTGGTTTGGACGACACATGGTCCAAACTTTGCTCTGTTTCAGTTTTTTAGAGCTCGGAACCCAAAGTTTGTCCTCATGAGAGTTTTTCATTTGGTTTGGACGAATTTGGTCCAAAGTTTGCTCCGTTTGAGTATTGGAGAGTTTAGAACTCAAAGTTCGGCCCAATGAGAGTTCTTTACATGGGTTGGACGACACATGGTCCGAACTTCATTCCGTTTTAGTTTTGAAAGTTGGGAACCAAAAGTTCGTCCCAATGAGAGTTTTTCATCTCGTTTGGACGAACTTGGTCTAAACTTTACTTCGTTTGAATTTTGGAGAGTTTGGAACTCAAGGTTCGGCCCAATGACAGTTTTTTAGGTGGTTTGGACGACACACGGTCCAAACTTCATTCCGTTTCAGTTTTTGAGACTTTGCAACCAAAAGTTCGTCCCAATGAGAGTTTTTTACGTCGCTTGGACGACACATGATCGAAACTTTGCTCCGTTTAAGTTTTTGAGAGCTTGTAACCTAAAGCTCGTCCCAATGAGAGTTTCTCATCTTGGTTGGACGAACTGGTCCAAACTTTGCTCCGTTTGAGTTTTGGAGCGTTTGGACCACAAAGTTCGGCCCAATGAGAGTTCTTTAGGTGGTTTGGACGACAGATAGTCCAAACTTTGCTCCGGTTAAGCTTTTGAAATGTCAGAACCAAAAGTTCGTCTGAATGAGAGTTTTTCATCTTGTTTGGACGAACTTGGTCCAAACTTTGCTCCGTATTTAGTTTTGGAGAGTCTGGAAGTCAAAGTTCGGCCCAATGAGAGTTCTTTAGCTGGTTTGGACGACACATGGTCAAAACGTTGCTCTGTTTCAGCTTTTGAAAGCTCGGAACTAAAATTTCGTCCGAATGAGAGTTTTTATCTTGTTTGGACGAACTTGGTCCAAACTTTGCTCCGTTTGAGTTTTGGAGAGTCTGGAAGTCAAAGTTCAGCCCAATGAGAGTTCTTTAGCTGGTTTGGACGACACATGGTCAAAACTTTCCTATGTTTCAGTTTTTAGAGCTCGAAACCGAAAGTTTGTCCTCATGAGAGTTTTTCATTTGGTTTGGACAAATTTGGTCCAAACTTTGCTCCGTTTGAGTTTTGGAGAGTTCGGCCCAATGAGAGTTCTTTACATGGGTTGGACGACACACGGTCCGAACATCATTCCGTTTCAGTTTTGAAAGTTGGGAACCAAAAGTTCGTCCCAATGAGAGTTTTTCATCTCGTTTGGATGAACTTCGTCTAAACTTTACTCCGTTTGAATTTTGGAGAGTTTGGAACTCAAAGTTCGGCCCAATGACAGTTCTTTAGGTGTTTTGGACGACACACGGTCCAAACATCATTCCGTTTCAGTTTTTGAGAGTTGGGAACCAGAAGTTCGTCCCAATGAGAGTTTTTTACGTCGCTTGGATGACACATGATCAAAACTTTGCTCCGTTTAAGTTTTTTAGAGCTGGTAACCTAAAGCTCGTCCCAATGAGAGTTTCTCATCTTGGTTGGACGAACTTGGTCCAAATACTTAGCTCGTTTGACACATGAACGTGTTCATATAACACATGCAGAAGCAATTGAAGATCGAAAGCACTTAAGACATTCAATTTTGCTCCTAAAGCATGCATGTTCTATAAAAGACAGAATATAGAGTTGAGAGAACACCAACCTTTGTAGCTCACTTATGTGGAACTCCTTATGGTGTTTGCCTCTCCTATGCTCCTTGGACAACCTCTAGAGTCTTCCCTACTATTCTCTTGGGCCTAGAAAGACTTGTGGGAGGCTATAGAAGTAAGAAATAGGAAGGGAATGCTTGAAGGTACAAGCTTTAGGAAGAAATGAGATGAGAGAATGCTTGAGGGAGAAATTTTGCAGCATAACACTAAGATGAAAGCTTGATTCATCTTGAATCTGATTCAAGCACCTTTTATAGACCTCTCCCATGCAAAGACAAGCTTCATGACACTAGCCACATGGTCAAAATGCATCTCAAAGTGGATTCTAGGTGTTTAATTCACAACACATGCATCTAGTGCATGGTTGTGTTGTTTTCCACTATGCATCATCATGCAAGAGTGGAAATGCCACTAAATCCATTATGAATTGAATCCTAATTGTGAATTTTCAGCTTGCAATTCATTTCAATTTCAATTCAAAATTGAAATTGATTTCTAGGCAATTAATTGGGACATTTCCAAGTAATTTTGATATGATTAATCCAATTAATCTTTATAACCTAATGCCATGAATTATATATGATTCCTAATACATATATAGTATTTAAAACACTTTTAAATACCTTATCTCTCAATTCCTAATTTAATTCATAATTAAATCGTTGTGTCGAACACGTTTTACGATAAAACCCTATTTCCCGTTTTTGAACGATTCAAAGATTCATATCAATATGTTCTAGGCTTTAATCCGATATGAGCTAGTAGAGGGACCTAATGGACCTATAGATCATGGGCTCCAACGATTCAAGGCTAACCGACTAATCTCATTATCTAAGCTAGCCAACATTCGTTAACTACCGGGACACTCCACTATAGCCCGATAGTTGCAGTCCCCTCACTATAGATATATTTCCGTCCACTTGATTTAACCATGTTTAGTAAGTCGTTCCTTCACAGGTTATTCGTAGCTATAGCTAGGTCAAATAACTGTTTCACCCCTATAGTACTTCTTGTTCCTTAAGTTCCACTAATCTTCCAATGAACAATCGGTTTGCGGTCCAACCAACAAACTTAAGTCCCTCTCGATCTAACAAGAGGGTGGGCCCCCTTCTTCAAGTCCTGGAGTTAGTACTTAAGGGAACAACCTATCTACTAACCCTGAAAAGGGTAGGAGTGAATTCCGTCTTGCGAAACTATGTCCCCAACTATCTATTTGATCTTATCCCCAAAATGGTAGGCTTGTCGAGTCGGTGATGCTGGCCACTCTCACCCATGCAGATCAAGGGATAATCTCGCATAAACAGGAGTTCATAGATAGCTCAGGATTAAGAACGAGTTACCTAGGTCATCTATGAGAAATAGTCAGTTTCTTCAGTAAACGGCGTTATAAAGAGAAAGTGACTTATTTCGTGGTCCAGTCTTATGCAAACTCATTGCATAGGACGCCCCCACTCGCATGTCACCACATGAACGATTTAGGATCTCATCGTTTGTACTTAATACAAAGTGGGCCGCGTCCATAGTGTCTCCAGGATAAGGCACCCAACCGTATCCTTATACTATAGACTATTTTAACTATAAACTTGAACTTGATCCTACGATATGTCCCTACATATAGTTTGAGTATTCATTTTATAGTCAAGGATCTTAGTTTATTGGATTTAGGTTAATCATTCGCAATTTACATATTCAATAACATCTTTTACTGAATAACCTCAATAACGTCTTTATTGGAAATAGAATATGTTTAATGATTTACAAACTACGAGTTTATAGGACATTAAACCCAACAAACTCCCACTTGGACTAGAGACTCTAGTGGGGTACATGAAGTTTGGCGTGAGAAAAGTATAAAGACAATAAACTAGGGCATCATCCATACCCTTACATTTCTCCCACTTGCCCTAGTCAAACAAAGCTCGTAATCCTAGATTAACTAGGTGACCCTCAAAAACTTTAGCCGTGAGGGGTTTTGTAAACGGGTCAGCCATGTTGTGCTCCGAAGCAATCTGCGTGACGATCACATCTCCTCGTTGCACGATCTCCCTGATGAGATGGTATTTGCGCTCAATATGCTTTCCTCGCTTGTGACTTCGAGGTTCCTTAGAGTTTGCAACTGCACCACTGTTGTCACAATAGAGGGTGACAGGCAGTTGCATATTTGGAACAATTTCCAACTCTGTTAGGAATTTTCTTAGCCATACTGCCTCTTTTGCTGCTTCACAGGCGGCTACGTACTCTGCTTCCATGGTAGAGTCAGCAATGCAACCTTGCTTAATACTCCTCCATACTATTGCTCCTCCATTTAGAGTAAACACAGATCCCGATGTTGATTTTCTTGAATCTATATCGGTCTGAAAATCTGAGTCAGTGTATCCTGTAAGGATCAGATCCTTAGCTCCATACACGAGCGTATAATCCCTAGTTCTGCTTAGATACTTAAGGATGTTTTTAACGGCAGTCCAATGCGCATGACCAGGATTGGACTGAAATCTGCTGACAATTCCTACGACATAGCATATGTCGGGTCTGGTACACAGCATGGCATACATCAAACTACCAACTGCTGATGCGTAGGGAATTCGTCTCATTTCCTCAACTTCTTGAGGTGTCTTAGGACTTTGTTCCTTTGACAAGTGAACCCCGTGTCTAAAAGGTAATAATCCTTTCTTGGAGTTCTGCATCGAATATCGTACCAACATTTTGTCGATATATGATGCTTGAGACAGTGCTAGCGTTTTGTTCTTTCTATTTCTAATGATTTGAATGCCTAGAACAATTTGAGCCTCACCCAAATCTTTCATTTGGAATTGAGTCACTAGCCATTGTTTTACGTCAGTCAGGAATCCTACATTATTCCCAATAAGTAGGATATCATCTACGTATAGAACTAGAAAAGCTACAGTGGATTTGACGATTTTCTTCTAAACACAAGGTTCGTCAATACTCTGCTCAAAGCCATACGTTTTGATCGCAGTGTCAAAACGTATATTCCAGGATCTTGATGCTTGTTTCAATCCATAAATGGATCGTTTAAGTTTGCAAACCTTTTGCTCATCACCCTGGACTATGAATCCCTCTGGTTGAGCCATATAGATAGTCTCTTCAAGATTGCCGTTCAAAAAGGCTGTCTTGACATCCATTTGCCATAATTCATAATCATAATATGTGGCAATGGATAAGAGTATTCTAATCGACTTAAGCATGGCAACAGGGGAAAAATTTTCTTCAAAATCGACTCCTTCCCGCTGGGTAAAACCCTTTGCCACAAGTCGAGCTTAAAGGTTTGAACCTTACCGGCTTGGTCTCATTTTCTCTTGTAGATCCATTTACAACCAATAGATTTTACCCCATCCGGCTGCTCCACAAGATCCTAGACTGAATTGAAGTACATTGACTCCATTTCGAGATCCATGGCTTTGATCCACTGGTCCTTATCAACATCATTCATTGCCTGATTAAAGGACAATGGATCCTCTATTCCATCATCAGATATGATGGTTTGAGTTTCTGTTAAACCCATGTAGCGGTCTGGTTGTATTATAACCCTCCCACTACGTCGAGGCTCTCTCATTATTTGAGATGGATGTGTTTGATCAACAACTTTTGATGGACCAGCTTGATCTACAACCTTTGTCGATTCTTTTGTAGTTTTTCTTGAAATCTCATCTAATACTAGTTTACTGCGAGGTCGATGATCTTTTATGTGATCTTCCTCAAGGAAAGTAGCGTTTGTCGATACAATCACTTTATTATCCTGAGGGTGGTAAAATAGACCACCTTTGGTTTTTTAGGATATCCTACAAACAAGCACAGTTTTGAACGTCGTTCCAATTTCTTTGGGTTTTGTACCAACACATGTGCCGGGCATCCCCAAATTCTGAAGTGACGTAAACTACCTTTACGCCCTTTCCATAGCTCATAAGGTGTTTCAAAAACACTTTTAGAGGGAACCATGTTCAAAATGTATACTGCAGTCTCAACTGCATATCCCTAGAACGAATCAGTCAACTGAGCATAGCTCATCATTGATCGAACCATGTCTAACAAGGTTCGGTTTCTCCTCTCTGATACACCATTTTGTTGTGGTGTAGCAGGGGCTGAGAGTTGGGACGTAATTCCATGTTCTATCAAATAGTCTTGGAATTGTAGGTCCATATATTCTCCACCTCGATCTGATCGTAGTGTTTTAATCGTTTTACCTAAGTGGTTCTCAACCTCGGTCTTGTACTCTTTGAACTTTTCAAGGGCTTCAGGCTTGTGATGCATTAGGTAAAGGTAGCCATACCTTGAATAATCATCAATGAAGCTGACGAAGTATTCATACCCTCCTCGTGCTTTGACATTCATAGGATCACAGAGATCCGAATGCACGAGTTCTAAAGGTTCTTTGGCCCTATAACCTTTTTCTGAAAAAGGTCGTTCGGTCATTTTTCCCTCGAGGCAGGACTCACATGGTGGTAACGAGTCATCTTCTAACTGGTTTAGTAGTCCACTTTTTACCAATCTTTCAATCCTATTGCGATTTATGTGGCCTAATCTCAAGTGCCAAAGATAGGTATTAGGAGAAACTTTTCGCCTTTTGTTTTGAGTTTCCGCTACTTTAAACATCTCCGTATTAAAAATAGCTTTAACTTGAATTGGCCTTAACACGTATAAGTTGCTTTCAAGTTTTGCAGAACATATATGCATACCTCTTTTGTTAACAAACACTTTATTAATATCAAAAGATACTTGGTATTCATGTTCAATCAATCAAGAGATAGAGATTAAGTTCCTTTTTATATCGGGAACGTACAAGACATTTTCAAGTAATAAAAATCTATCTCCAAAAGACAACTTGAGAGTTCCTGAAGCTCTGGCTGTGACGACCTCTCCAGTTCCAACTTTGAGAGTTACTTCGTCGTCTTCCAGCATATGTCAGGAACTAATTTCCTGTAAAGAAGAGCATACATGGTTAGTCGCTCCTGAATCTAATATCCAGGCAGAGCTATCTTGCTCAACTAAACATGTTTCGATAACGAGCAAATCATATTTACTTTGTTTTTCCTTTTCAACCTTCTTTTCCGCAAGGTACTTGGGACAATTGCGTTTCCAATGTCCGTCTACATTACAATGGAAACATTTTCCTTTATCTGCAGCTTTAGTTTTTGCCTTGCTTCCCACTGGAGCTTTTCCTTTCCCTTTATCCTTCTTTTTCTTCATTTGAATACTCTTATTCTTTGAATTGGAAGGTCCAGACTTGGTTCCTGAGGACGATCCATTTTGGAACCTCTTGGTTGTAGCAACATTTGCCTCCCCTTCATGTCCCCTCTTAGTGAGACTTTGGTAAGTCTGGAGCTCGTTTAGCAAAGTAGTCAGGTTAAAGTCTATTTTGTTCATGACAGCGTTTGTCCTGAACTGAATGAAGCTCTTCAGAAGAGACTCCATTATGAAACTTACTTGACTACCCTCGTCAATTGTAGCACCGTTTGCTTCAGCAATGTTAAACTGAACCATCATGTTCAAAACATGTTCCCTTATTGAAGCACCTTCCTTCATTCGGGAATTGTAAACATTCTTGAGAGCTTCGTGCCTAATTTGTGAGGACGGTTGTCCAAACATACCTTGCAACGAAGTCATGATCTCCCTCGCGGTGACCATCCTCTCGTGCTTTTTTGACAAGACATCTGAGATGCTTGCTAAGATATAGACCCTTGCCTTTTCATTTGAGCGAGTCCATTTCTCATATGCTTCTCGAACAATTCGGTTTGTTGACGAGCCAGGGTTAGGTGGACACTCTTCGGTAAGGACAAATCTAAGATCCTCAATTACTAGTATTGTGTTCAGATTAGACTTCCAAGTTCCATAGTTATCCCCGTTAAGCTTATCCGTAGCGAGTAATTGTACTAGTAAGCTAGACATGCTGAAAAATTAAACAAAGCTATTAGAAATTGCTTATTAACCATTTTTAGACAAAATCCAATCAGGTTTTAGCAAAAGTAATAATGTACCCAGGATTATTATTTTGCAACGACACTTTAGTGAGTTAGAGAAACCGCTACCGAGGGGCAGTCAATTACTCCTTCACTAAATCAAGACGTTCTTGACTAAATACTAATCCCAGAATAACACTTATTTCTATAGTGGTTTAGTTATCGTTACGTTTGGTCAGGAATTTACTAAAACTTAGTAACCCTTGTAAGTGTGACCCGTCGTTTTAAGATTACAGAGAACGGCCCCAACAATGCTACCGAATGGAAAAGCTAATGTTGGAAATGGTCCTAAGTAATCCTATCCGTCTCAGGAGTTTGCGTTGTTCCGATCTCCATGTTACAACCCTCCGAATGGTTAGTAGCTCCAGGGCATACAAGCAGGCGCAACATGGAAATCTCACAGTGCAACCTAATGGAGGAGACCGCAGGATGTGTTGACACACTTCCTTCACTCACTTACTATAAATACTTTCTCCATTCACCTTGTTATTGATTTATGCAAACACCTTCCGAATGGAGTAGTTGAGGTATAATCAACACGAGGCCAAGCATAAATCTCACCTTATGAACAAAAGGGAGAGCGTGAAAGGGAAATAGATTTGATATATCTCTCCCCTCCCACTAAGTATTTTAAACGGTTTTGGGTATACTTATACTTAGGCGAATTCCGGCTAATTGAATAACCCTAAGTCTAAGTTCATTTAATCTTACGATGTATAGGTGATAACGATTAAAACCTCACATCACACACGTTCATGCTCATAAAACTGGGTTAACTTTAACTCAAGAACCGACTTGATGCCCAGGTAGGAGGTGTTCCGTAAACCGTCAACTTAAATACCTCCAGCCTTAGACAGCATCTCGTCGGGTGAGTTCTCTTGTAACCTATGTTTTAGAAGCTTATCGACCTATTTGAATCTAATTGAAATCGATCGAGAGTTGGATATAATTTAACCCTAAGTGAGCATGCACATTTTCTTTGTTATAGAATTTAGATTTCTAAGTGATTTATAACATTTATAAATCTAATCTATAACATGCTTCCCCATTTGAATATAACTCTTTATAAACAAACACTAATGAAATTTCATGCTTCATGCTAGGTTACTTTTATCTTTTAATTAATATAACTTTTATATCAATTAACCAATTTTAATTAACCATTCAAGCATGAATCTCCCTAAATCAATATAACACTTATATCCATTAAACATGAAATTTCCCTCATGCATTTGAACATTTAATAACACTTATTAAAAATGCATGAACATGCTTTCCTATGGTGGGATTTTAATCTATATAGCATACTCATAATGCACATACATTTAATCTAATTAAACCATACATTCTCCATGCATAAAAGAAATTAAATCAAGACTAAAATGGAATGGTTTGGCAATTTAAAACAAGCACTTTAACTAATTATTACAATAATAATTAATAAATAAAAGCTTGTAGCAATCCCGAGCTTCACGAACCGACCCGAACCAACCCTCCATGGAGTGAATCGGCCTTCAAAAGTGTGTAAATAAGCTGCAGCAGACCGAACCGGACCCCAACAAAAGCAGTTGAACCGAACCGGACTGGAAAAGAAAAAGGAAAAAAAAACTGCTGCTGGAATTTTCCTTTTCTGCTGCGTCTTCTCCAGTTTTTCTTCGATTTTACAGCCTATATGGACTCTAATGACTCTATAAAAATTACAGACTCTAGTACACACATAAACGCTCTTACCTATCCGAGCAATTACAATTTCATGAAGGTTTGAAAGCTCAAAAAATTGCCAAACCAGAACACTTCCATTTTAGCACACAGAAAATTCAATTTCAAAATGGTACCCACCACAACAAAATTAAAACGAATTAAGTGCTCTAATCATGCTCTGATACCAATTGAAGGTGTTCATATAACACATGAGGAAGCAATTGAAGATCGAAAGCACTTAAGACATTTAATTTTGCTCCTAAAGCATGCATGTTCTATAAAAGACAGAATATAGAGTTGAGAGAACACCAACCTTTGTAGCTCACTTATGTGGAACTCCTTGTGGTGTTTGCCTCTCCTATGCTCCTTGGACAACCTCTAGAGTCTTCCCTACTATTCTCTTGGGCCTAGAAAGACTTGTGGGACTCTATAGAAGTAAGAAATAGGAAGGGAATGCTTGAAGGTACAAGTTTTAGGAAGAAAGGAGATGAGAGAATGCTTGATGGAGAAATTTTGCAGCATAACACTAAGATGAAAACTTGATTCATCTTGAATCTGATTCAAGCAAATTTTATAGACCTCTCCCATGCAAAGACAAGCTTCATGACACTAGCCACATGGTTAAAATGCATCTGAAAGTGGATTCTAGGTGTTTAATTCACAACACATGCATCTAGTGCATGGTTGTGTTGTTTTCCACTATGCATCATCATGCAAGAGTGGAAATGCCACTAAATCCATTATGAATTGAATCCTAATTGTGAATTTTCAGCTTGCAATTCATTTCAATTTCAATTCAAAATTGAAATTGATTTCTAGGCAATTAATTGGGACATTTCCAAGTAATTTTGATATGATTAATCCAATTAATCTTTATCACCTAATGCCATGAATTATATATGATTCCTAATACATATATAGTATTGAAAACACTTTTAAATACCTTATCTCTCAATTCCTAATTTAATTCATAATTAAATCATTGTGTCGAACACGTTTTACTATAAAACCCTATTTCCCGTTTTTGAACGATTCAAAGATTCCTATCAATATGTTCTAGGCTTTAATCCGATATGAGCTAGTAGAGGGACCTAATGGACCTATAGATCATGGGCTCCAATGATTCAAGGCTAACCGACTAATCTCATTACCTAAGCTAGCCAACATTCGTTAACTACCGGGACACTCCACTATAGCCCGATACTTGCACTCCCCTCACTATAGATATATTTCCGTCCACTTGATTTAACCATGTTTAGTAAGTCGTTCCATCATAGGTTGTTCGTAGCTATAGCTAGGTCAAATAACCGTTTCACCCCTATAATACTTCTTGTTCCTTAAGTTCCACTAATCCTCTAATGAACAATCGGTTTGCGGTCCAACCATCAAACCTAAGTCCCTCTCGATCTAACAAGAGGGTGGGGCCCCTTGTTCAAGTCCTGGAGTTAGTACTTAAGGGAACAACCTATCTACTAACCCTGAAAAGGGTAGGAGTGAATTCTGTCTTGCGAAACTATGTCCACTCTCACCCATGCAGATCAAAGGATAATCTCGCATAAACAGGAGTTCATAGATAGCTCAGGATTAAGAACGAGTTACCTAGGTCATCTATGAGAAATAGTCAGTTTCTTCAGTAAACGACGTTATAAAGAGAAAGTGACTTATTTCGTGGTCCAGTCTTATGCAAACTCATTGCATAGGACGCCCCCACTCGCATGTCACCACACGAACGATTTAGGATCTCATCGTTTGTACTTAATACAAAGTGGGCCGCGTCCATAGTGTCTCCAGGATAAGGCACCCAACCGTATCCTTATACTATAGACTATTTTAACTATAAACTTTAACTTGATCCTACGATATGTCCCTACATATAGTTCGAGTATTCATTTTATAGTCAAGGATCTTAGTTTATTGGATTTAGGTTAATCATTCGCAATTTACATATTCAATAACATCTTTTACTGAATAACCTCAATAACGTCTTTATTGGAAATAGAATATGTCTAATGATTTACAAACTACGAGTTTATAAGACATTAAACCCAACATGGACGACACACGGTCCAAACTTCATTCCGTTTAAGTTTTGAAAGTTGGGATCCAAAAGTTCGTCCCAATGAGAGTTTTTCATCTCGTTTGGACGAACTTTGTCTAAACTTTACTCCGTTTGAATTTTGGAGAGTTTGGAACTCAAAGTTCGGCCCAATGACAGTTCTTTAGGTGGTTTGGGCGACACACGGTTCAAACTTCATTCCGTTTAAGTTTTTTAGAGTTGGAAACAAAAAGTTCGTCCCAATGAGAGTTTTTTACGTCGCTTGGACGACACATGATCAAAACTTTGCTCCGTTTAAGTTTTTGAGAGCTCGTAACCTAAAGCTCGTCCCAATGAGAGTTTCTCATCTTGGTTGGACGAACTTGGTCCAAACTTTGCTCCGTTTGAGTTTTGGATCGTTTGGACCACAAAGTTTGGCCCAATGAGAGTTCTTTAGGTGGTTTGGACGACACATAGTGCAAACTTTGCTTTGGTTAAGCTTTTGAAAGCTCGGAACCAAAAGTTCGTCCGAATGAGAGTTTTTCATCTTGTTTGGACGAACTTGGTCCAAACTTTGCTCCGTTTAAGTTTTGGAGAGTCTGGAAGTCAAAGTTCAGCCCAATGAGAGTTCTTTAGTTGGTTTGGACGACACATGGTCAAAACTTTGCTCTGTTTCAGCTTTTGAAAGCTCGGAACCAAAAGTTCGTCTGAATGAGAGTTTTTCATCTTGTTTGGATGAACTTGGTCTAGACTTTGCTCCGTTTGAGTTTTGGAGAGTCTGGAAGCCAAAGTTCGACCCAATGAGAGTTCTTTAGCTGATTTGGACGACACATGGTCAAAACTTTGCTATGTTTCAGTTTTTTAGAGCTCGAAACCCAAAGTTTGTCCTCATGAGAGTTTTTCATTTGGTTTGGACGAATTTGGTCCAAACTTTGGTCCGTTTGAGTTTTGGAGAGTTCGGCCCAATGAGAGTTCTTTACATGGGTTGGACGACACACGGTCTGAACTTCATTCCGTTTCAGTTTTTGAGAGTTGGGAACCAAAAGTTCGTCCCAATGAGAGTTTTTTACGTCGCTTGGACGACACATGATCAAAACTTTTCTCTATTTAAGTTTTTAAGAGCTCGTAACCTAAAGCTTGTCCAGATGAGAGTTCTCATCTTGGTTGGACGAACTTGGTCCAAACTTTGCTCCGTTTGAGTTTTGGAGCAGTTGGACCTCAAAGATCGGCCCAATGAGAGTTCTTTAGGTGGTTTGGACGTCACCTAGTCCAAACTTTGCTCCGGTTAAGCTTTTGAAAGCTCGGAACCAAAAGTTCGTCCGAATGAGAGTTTTTCATCTTGTTCGGACAAACTTGGTCCAAACTTTGCTCCGTTTGAGTTTTGGAGAGTCTGGAAGTCCAAGTTCAGCCCAATTAGAGTTCTTTAGCTGGTTTGGACGACAAATGGTCAAAACTTTGCTATGTTTCAGTTTTTTAGAGCTCGGAACCAAAGTTTGTCCTCATGAGAGTTTTTCATTTGGTTTAGACAAATTTGGTCCAAACTTTGCTCCGTTTGAGTTTTGGGGAGTTCGGCCCAATTAGAGTTCTTTACATGGGTTGGGCGACACACGGTCCGAACATCATTTCGTTTCAGTTTTGAAAGTTGGGAACCAAAAGTTCGTCCCAATGAGAGTTTTTCATCTCGTTTGGATGAACTTCGTCTAAACTTCACTCCGTTTGAATTTTGGAGAGTTTGGAACTCAAAGTTCGGCCCAATGACAGTTCTTTAGGTGGTTTGGACGACACACGGTCCAAACTTTATTCCGTTTCAGTTTTTGAGAGTTGGGAACAACAAGTTCGTCCCAATGACAGTTTTTTACGTTGCTTGGATGACACATGATCAAAACTTTGCTCTGTTTAAGTTTTTGATAGCTGGTAACCTAAAGCTCGTCCCAATGAGAGTTTCTCATCTTGGTTGGACGAACTTGGTCCAAACTTTGCTGCGTTTGAGTTTTGGAGCGTTTGGACCTCAAAGTTCGGCCCAATGAGAGTTCTTTAGTTGGTTTGGACAATACATAGTCCAAACTTTGCTCCGGTTAAGCTTTTGAGAGCTCGGAACAAAAAGTTCATCCCAATGAGAGTTTTTCATCTTGTTTGGACGAACTTGGTCCAAACTTTGGTCCGTTTGAGTTTTGGAGAGTCTAGAAGTCAAAGTTCGGCCCAATGAGAGTTCTTTAGCTGGTTTGGACGACACATGGTCAAAACTTGTCTCTGTTTTAGTTTTTTAGAGCTCGGAACCCAAACTTTGTCCTCATGAGAGTTTTTCATTTGGTTTGGACGAATTTGGTCCAAACTTTGCTCCGTTTGAGTATTGGAGAGTTTGGAACTCAAAGTTCGGCCCAATGAGAGTTCTTTAAATGGGTGGAAGACACACGGTCCGAACTTCATTGCGTTTCAGTTTTGAAAGTTGGGAACCAAAAGTTCGTCCCAATGAGAGTTTTTCATCTCGTTTGGACGAACTTGGTCTAAACTTTACTCCGTTTGAATTTTGGAGAGTTTGGAACTCAAAGTTCGGCCCAATGACAGTTCTTTAGGTGGTTTGGACGACACACGGTCCAAACTTCATTCCGTTTCAGTTTTTGAGAGTTGGCAACCAAAAGTTCGTCCCAATGAGAGTTTTTTACGTCGCTTGGATGACACATGATCAAAACTTTGCTCCGTTTAAGTTTTTGAGAGCTCGTAACGTAAAGCTCGTCCCAATGAGAGTTTCTCATCTTGGTTGGACGAACTTGGTCCAAACTTTGCTCCGTTTGTGTTTTGGATCGTTTGGACCACAAAGTTTGGCCGAATGAGAGTGCTTTAGGTGGTTTGGACGACACATAGTCCAAACTTTGCTCCGGTTAAGATTTGAAAGCTCGGAACACAAAGTTCGTCCGAATGAGAGTTTTTCATCTTGTTTGGACGAACTTGGTCCAAACTTTGCTCCATTTAAGTTTTGGACAGTCTGGAAGTCAAAGTTCGGCCCAATGAGAGTTCTTTAGCTGGTTTGGACGACACATGGTCAAAACTTTGCTCTGTTTCCGCTTTTGAAAGCTCGGAACCAAAAGTTCGTCCGAATGAGAGTTTTTCATCTTGTTTGGACGAACTTGGTCCAAACTTTTCTCCGTTTGAGTTTTGGAAAGTCTGGAAGTCAAAGTTCGACCCAATGAGAGTTCTTTAGCTGGTTTGGACGACACATGGTCAAAACTTTGCTATGTTTCAGTTTTTTAGAGCTCGAAACCCAAAGTTTTTCCTCATGAGAGTTTTTCATTTTGTTTGGACGAATTTGGTCCATACTTTGCTCCGTTTGAGTTTTGGAGAGTTCGGCCCAATGAGAGTTCTTTACATGGGTTGGACGACACACGGTCCGAACTTCATTTCGTTTCAGTTTTTTAGAGTTGGGAACCAAAAGTTAGTCCCAATGAGAGTTTTTTACGTCGCTTGGACGACACATGATCAAAACTTTGCTCTGTTTAAGTTTTTAAGAGCTCGTAACCTAAAGCTCGTCCAGACGAGAGTTCTCATCTTGGTTGGACGAACTTGGTCCAAACTTTGCTCCGTTTGAGTTTTGGAGCGTTTGGACCCCAAAGATCGGCCCAATGAGAGTTCTTTAGGTGGTTTGGACGACACATAGTCCAAACTTTGCTCCAGTTAAGCTTTTGAAAGCTCGGAACCGAAAGTTCGTCCGAATGAGAGTTTTTCATCTTGTTTGGACGAACTTGGTCCAAACTTTGCTCCGTTTGAGTTTTGGAGAGTCTGGAAGTCAAAGTTCCGCCGAATGAAAGTTCTTTAGCTGGTTTGGACGACACATGGTCAAAACTTTGCTCTCTTTCAGTTTTTTAGAGCTCGGAACCAAAAGTTTGTCCTCATGAGAGTTTTTCATTTGGTTTGGACGAATTTGGTCCAAACTTTGCTCCGTTTGAGTTTTGGAGAGTTTGGGACTCAAAGTTTGGTCCAATGAGAGTTCTTTAGCTGGTTTGGACGACACATAGTCCAAACTTTGCTCCAGTTAAGCCTTTGAAAGCTCGGAACCGAAAGTTCGTCCGAATGAGAGTTTTTCATCTTGTTTGGACGAACTTGGTCCAAACTTTGCTCCGTTTGAGTTTTGGAGAGTCTGGAAGTCAAAGTTCGGCCCAATGAGAGTTCTTTAGCTGGTTTGGACGACACATGGTCAAAACTTTGCTCTCTTTCAGTTTTTTAGAGCTCGGAACCAAAAGTTTGTCCTCATGAGAGTTTTTCATTTGGTTTGGACGAATTTGGTCCAAACTTTGCTCCGTTTGAGTTTTGGAGAGTTTGGAACTCAAAGTTTGGTCCAATGAGAGTTCTTTAGCTGGTTTGGACGACACATGGTCATAACTTTGCTCTGTTTCAGTTTTTGAGAGCTCGGATCCCAAAGTTCGTCCCAATGAGAGTTTTTCACCTTGTTTGGATGAACATGGTCCAACCTTTGCTCCGTTTGAGTTTTGGAGAGGTTGAAACTCAAAGTTTTGCCCAATGAGAGTTCTTTAGGTGGTTTGGATGACACATGGTCAAAACTTTGCTCCAATTATGTTTTTGAGAGCTCAGAACCCAAAGTTCGTCCCAATGACAGTTTTTCATTTGGTTTGGACGAACTTGGTCGAAACTTTGATCCGTTTGAGTTTCTGAGAGTTTGGAACTCAATGTTCGGCCCAATGAGAGATCTTTACGTGGCTTGGATGACAATGGTCCAAACTTTGCTCCGTTTCAGTATTTGAGAGCTCGTAACCTAAAGTTCGTCCCAATGAGAGTTTATCATCTTGGTTGGACGATCTTAACTTTTCTCCGTTTGAGTATTGGAGAGTTTGGAACTTAAAGTTCGGCCCAATGAGAGTTCTTTACATGGGTTGGACGACACACGGACCGAACTTCATTCCGTTTCAGTTTTAATAGTTGGGAACCAAAAGTTCGTCTCAATGAGAGTTTTTCATCTCGTTTGGACGAACTTGGTCTAAACTTTACTCCGTTTGAATTTTGGAGAGTTTGGAACTCAAAGTTCGGCCCAATGACAGTTCTTTAGGTGGTTTGGACGACACACGGTCCAAACTTCATTCCGTTTCAGTTTTTGAGAGTTGGGAACCAAAAGTTCGTCCCAATGAGAGTTTTTTACGTCGCTTG
Source organism: Luffa aegyptiaca (assembly GCA_017139565.1). NCBI lineage: Eukaryota > Viridiplantae > Streptophyta > Magnoliopsida > Cucurbitales > Cucurbitaceae > Luffa > Luffa aegyptiaca. The sequence continues at coordinate 21,843,241 of CM029395.1, forward strand.
GACGACACATGATCAAAACTTTGCTCCGTTTATGTTTTTGAGAGCTTGTAACCTAAAGCTCGTCCCAATGAGAGTTTCTCATCTTGGTTGGACGAACTTGGTCCAAACTTTGATCCGTTTGAGTTTTGGAGCGTTTGGACCTCAAAGTTCGGCCCAATGAGAGTTCTTTAAGTGGTTTGGACGACACGTAGTCCAAACTTTGCTCCGGTTAAGTTTTTGAAAGCTCGGAACCCAAAGTTCGTCCGGATTAGAGTTTTTCATCTTGTTTGGACGAACTTGGTCCAAACTTTGCTCCGTTTGAGTTTTGGAGAGTCTGGAAGTCAAAGTTCGGCCCAATGAGAGTTCTTTAGCTGGTTTGGACGACACATGGTCAAAACTTTGCTCTGTTTCAGTTTTTGAGAGCTCGGAACCCAAAGTTCGTCCCAATGAGTGTTTTTCATCTTGTTTGGACGAACTTGGTCCAAACTTTTCTCCGTTTGCGTTTTGGAGAATCCGGAACTCAAAGTTCGGCCCAATGAGAGTTCTTTAGTTGGTTTGGACGAAACATGGTCCAAACTTTGCTCCGCTGCAGTTTTTGAGAGCTCGGAAGCAAAAGTTCGTCCCAATGAGAGTTTTCATCTTTTTATGATGAACTTTGTCCAAACTTTGCTCTTCTTGAGTTTTAGAGAGGTTGAAACTCAAAGTTTTGCCCAATGAGAATTCTTTAGGTGGTTTGTATGACACATGGTCAAAACTTTGCTCCGTTCAAGTTTTTGAGAGCTCGGAACCCAAAGTTCGTCCCAATGACAGTTTTTCATTGGTTTGGACGAACTTGGTCCAAACTTTGCTCCGTTTGAGTTTCGAAGAGTTTGGAACTCAATGTTCGGCCCAATGAGAGATCTTTACGTGGCTTGGACGACACATGGTCCAAACTTTGTTCCGTTTCAGTTTTTGAGAGCTCATAACCTAAAGTTCGTCCCAATGAGAGTTTATCATCTAGGTTGGACGAACTTCGTCCAAACTTTGCTCCGTTTGAGAATTGGAGAGTTTGGAACTCAAAGTTCAGTCCAATGAGAGTTCTTTACATGGGTTGGACGACACACGGCCCGAACTTCATTCCGTTTTAGTTTTGAAAGTTGGGAACCAAAAGTTCGTCCCAATGAGAGTTTTTCATCTCGTTTGGACGAACTTGGTCTAAATTTTACTCCGTTTGAATTTTGGAGAGTTTGGAACTCAAAGTTCGACCCAATGACAGTTCTTTAGGTGGTTTGGACGACACACGGTCCAAACTTCATTACGTTTCAGTTTTTTGGAGTTGCGAACCAAAAGTTCGTCCCAATGAGAGTTTTTTACGTCGCTTGGACGACACATGATCAAAACTTTGTTCCGTTTAAGTTTTTGAGAGATCGTAACCTAAAGCTCGTCCCAATGAGAGTTTCTCATCTTGGTTGGACGAACTTGGTCCAAACTTTGTTCCGTTTGAGTTTTGGAGCTTTTGGACCTCAAAGTTCGGCCCAATGAGAGTTCTTTAGGTGGTTTGGACGACACATAGTCCAAACTTTGCTCCGGTTAAGCTTTTGAAACCTCAGAACCAAAGTTCGTCCGAATGAGAGTTTTTCATGTTGTTTGGACGAACTTGGTCCAAACTTTGCTCCGTTTGAGTTTTGGAGAGTCTAGAAGTCAAAGTTCGGCCCAATGAGAGTTCTTTAGCTGGTTTGAACGACACATGGTCAAAACTTTGATCTATTTCAGTTTTTTAGAGCTCGGAACCCAAAGTTTGTCCTCACGAGAGTTTTTCATTTGGTTTGGACGAATTTGGTCCAAACTCTGCTCCGTTTGAGTTTTGGAGAGTTTGGAACTCAAAATTCGGTCCAATGAGAGTTCTTTAGCTGGTTTGGACGACACATGGTCCAAACTTTGCTCTGTTTTAGTTTTTGACAGCTCGAAACCCAAAGTTCGTCCCAATGAGAGTTTTTGATCTTGTTTGGAAAAACTTGGTCCAAACTTTTCTCCGTTTGAGTTTTGGAGAGTTTGAAACCGCCCAATGAGAGTTCATTAGGTTGTTTGGATACACATGGTCCAAACTTTGCTCCGTTTCAGTTTTTGAGAGCTCAGAACCCAAAGTTTGTCCCAATGATTGTTTTTCATTTGGTTTGGATGAAGTTGGTCCAAACTTTGCTTTGTTTGAGTTTTGGAGAGTTTGGAACTCAAAGTTCAGCCTAATGAGAGTACTTTAGGTGGTTTGGACGAAACATGGTCCATACTTGACTACCCTCGTCAATGGTAGCACCGTTTACTTCAGCGATATTAAACTGAACCATCATGTTCAAAACATATTCCCTAACAGAAGCACCTTCTTTCATTCAGGAATTGTAAACATTCTTAAGAGCTTCATCTCTAGTTTGTGAGGACCGTTGTGCAAACATACCTTGCAACGAAGTCATGATCTCCCTTGCGGTGACCATCCTCTCGTGCTTTTTTGACAAGACATCTGAAATGCTTGCTAAAATATAGACTCTTGCAACCATTTTGACAAAATCCAATCAGGTTTTAGCAAAAGTAATAATGTACCCAGGATTATTATTTTGCAACGACACTTTAGTGAGTTTGAGCGACTGCTACCAAGGGGTAATCAATTACCCCTTCACTAAACCAAGACGTTCTTGACTAAATACTAACTCCAGAATAACTCTTATTCCTATAGTGGTTTAGTTATCGTTACATTTGGTCAGGAATATACTAACACTTAGTAACCCTTATAAGTGTGACCCGCCGTTTTAAGATTACAGAGAACGGCACCAACAATGCTACCGAATGAAAAAGCTAATGTTGGAATTGGTCCTAAGTAATCCTATCCATTTCTGGAGTTTGCGTTGTTCTGATCTCCATGTTACAACCCTCCGAATGGTTAGTAGCTCCAGCGCATACAAGCAGGCGCAACATGGATATCTCACGATGCAACCTAACGGAGGAGACTGCAGGATGTGTTGAAAAACTTCCCTCACTCACTTACTATAAATACTTTCTCCATTCACCTTGTTATTGATTTATGCAAACACCTTCCGAATGGAGCAGTTGATGTATAATCAACACGAGGCGAAGCATAAATCCCACGTTGTGAACAAAAGGGAGAACGTGAAAGGGAAATGGATTTGAAATATCTCTCCCCTCCCACTAAGTATTTTAAACGGTTTTGGGTATACTTATACTTAGGTGAATTCCGGCTAATTGAATAACCCTAAGTCTAAGTTCATTTAATCTTACGATGTCTAGGTGATAACGATTAAAACCTCACATCACACACGTGCATGCTCATAAAACTGGGTTAACTTTAACTCAAGAACCGACTCGATGCCCGGGTAGGAGGTGTTCCGTAAACCGTCAACTTAAATACCTCCAGCCTTAGACAGCATCTTGTCAGGTGAGTTCTCTTGTAACCTATGTTTTAAAAGCTTATCGACCTATTTGAATCTAATTGAAATCGATCGAGAATTTGGATTCAATTTAACCCTAAGTGAGCATGCACCTTTTCTTTGTTATAGCTTTTAAATTTCTAAGTGATTTATAACAATTATAAATCTAATCTATAACATGCTTTCCAATTTGATTATAACATTTATAAACAAAACTAAGGAAATTTCATGCTTCATGCTAGGTTAATTTTATCTTTTAATATATAACTTTTATAATCAATTAATCAATTTTAAAATAACCATTCAAGCATGAATCTCCCTAAATTAATACAACACTTATATTAATTAATCATGAAATTTCCCTCATGCATTTGATATAATTAATAACACTTATTGAAAATAAATAAATGCATGACCATGCTTTCCTATGGTGGGATTTTAAAACTATATGGCATGCTCATAATGCGCATACAATTAATCTAATTAAATTATACATTCACAATGCATAAAGAAATTAAATTCAAGCTAAAATGGATTGGTTTTGCAATTTAAAACAAACAATTAACTAATTATTACAATAATAATTAATAAAAATATGCTTGTAGCGATCCCGAGCTTCACGAACCATCCCGAACCGCCCCTCCATGGACTGAATCGAGCTTGTAATGTAAGAATTAAGGCTGAACCGGATGAAGGCAGACCGAACCGGACCCCAACTCAAGCTGCTGAACCAAACCGGACTGGAAAACTGCAGCTTCTGGAAAAAATTTTCTACAACGTCGGGACGCTACCTGAAGAGCGTCCCGACGCTCTCACGACAAGCAGCCTCTGCTGCTGTTTTCTGCTTGCGTCTTCTCCAGTTTTTCTTCGATTTTACAGCCTATATAGACTCTAATGACTATAAAAATTACAGACTCTTGTACACACATTAACGCTCATACAATTCCGAGCAATTACATTTTCATGAAGAATTGAAACCTCAAAAAATTTCCAAACCAGAACATATCCATTTTAGCACACAGAAAATTCATTTTCAAAATGGTACCCACCACAGCAAAATTAATGCAAGTTAAGTGCTCTAATCGTTCTCTGATACCAATTAAAGGTGTTCATATAACAATGTGAAAGCAATTGAAGATCGAAAGCACTTAATTCTATTAATTTTACTCCTAAAGCATGCTGGTTCTAGAGAAAACAGAATAGAGAGTTAGAGAGCACCAACCTTTTGTAGATCACTTGTGTGGAACTCCTTATGGTGTTTTCTTGTCCAATCCTCCTTGGACAACCTCTAGAGTCTTCCCTACTATTCTCCGGGCCAAGAACGACTTGTGGGAGTCTTATAGAGATAGGGAATGGGAAGGGAATGCTTGAAGGAACAAGCTCTTGAGAGATCTATGGAGGTGATTGAGATTGAGTAAATTCAAGCAGTATAACAGTAAGTAATTCACTCTTTTTTTTTTAATCTGATTCATGCTCCTTATATAGACATCTTCCATGCAAGGAGAAGCCTCATGACACAAGACACATGGTAGAATTGCAACCATAAGTGGATTCTAGGTGTTCAACTCACAACACATGCAATTAGTGCATGAATGTGTTGTTTTCCACTTTGTATCAACATGCATAAGTGGGAATCCAACTAAATCCACTAAATGGAATTCATAATCTGAATTTTCAGCTTGCAATTTACCCTAATTTCAATTCTAAATTGAAATTGATTTCTTGGTAATTAATTTAGGAAATTTCCAAATCATTTGATATGATTAATCCAATTAATCATTGTTACCTTGTGCAATCCATTATATATGATTCCTAATACATATATATTGTATTTAAAACACTTTTAAATACCTTATCTCTCAATTTCTAATTTTAATTCATAATTAAATCACTATGTCAAACACATTTTACGAAAATACCCTATTTCTCGTTTTTTAACGATTCAAAGATTCCTATCAATATGTTTTAGGTTTTAATCCGATATGAGCTAGTAGCGGGACCCAATGGACCTATAGATCATCGGCTCCAACAGTTCGAGGCTAACCGACTAATCTCATTATCTAAGCTAGCCAAGATTCGTTAACTACCGGGACACTCCACTATAGCCCGATAGTTGCACTCCCCTCAATATAGATATATTTCCGTCCACATGATTTAACCACGATCAGTAAGTCGATACTTCACAGGTTGTTCGTAGCTATAGCTAGGTCAAATGACGGTTTTACCCTTATAGTACTTTTTGTTCCTTAAGTTCCACTAATCCTCTAATCAACAATCGGTTTGTGGTCTAACCATCAAACCTAAGTCTCTCTACTATCCCTTGTTCAAGTCCTGGAGTTAGTACTTAAGGGAACAACCTCTCTGCTATCCCTGAAGTGGGTAGGAGCGAATTCCGTCTTGCAAGACTATGTCCCCAGCTATCTATTCGATCTTATCCCCAAAATGGCAGGCTTGTTGAGTCGGCGATGCTGGCCACTCTCACCCATGCAGATCAAAGGATAATCTCGTATAAACAGGAGTTCATAGTTAGCTCAGGATTAAGAACGAGTTACCTAGGTCATCTTTGAGAAATAGTTAGTTTCTACAGTAAACGACGTTATAAAGAGAAAGTGACTAATTTCGTGGTTCAGTCTTATGCAAACTCATTGCATAGGACGCCCCCACTCGCATGTCTCCACATGAACTATTTAGGATCTCATCGTTTGTACTTAATACAAAGTGGGTTGTGTCCATAAAGTCCACAGGATAAGGCAGCCAATCGTATCCTTATACTATAGACTATTTTGACTATAAACTTGAACTTGATCCTACGATATGCCCTACATATAGTTCGAGCATTCATTTTATAGCCAAGGATCTTAGTTCATTGGATTTAGGTTAATCATTCGCAATTTACTTATTCGGTAACATCTTTTACTGAATAACCTCAATAACAACTTTATTGGAAATATAAATATGTTTAATGATTTACAAACTACGAGTTTATAGGACATTAAACCCAACAAACTCCCACTTGGACTAGAAAGTCTAGTGGGGTACATTCAGTTAGGTGTGAGAGAAGTATAAAGACAATAAACTAGGACATCATCCATACCCTTACAAGGTCTTCGGGTGGTTTGGACGACACATGGTGTCACACCCCCTCCCAAAATACCTGCTAGCTTTGTCAGTTAGATGGCGTGAAGCCAACAAAACATCGTCCACCTCTAACGATACATGTTGACCCTGTTGAGTCGCTGAACCGGATAAACATACAAGTCTTAGAAATAAAATACTTTACATGTAACGCAACACAGCGGAATCCCCAAAAACTTTAGACATACATGGGGTGCAGCCCCAACATAACTCGGTTGGGAAAATAACCTAATATAGATATCACAACCAAAAACATATTCAACTCGGGTTTATACAACCACGACCTCTAGAACTTACACAAACCGTAAATTATCCAATCCTTACCAAGACATTTATAATAAAGACAGACTCAATGTACAACTCCACCCACGTACTGGAGCTTGATCTAGAACTTTCAGCAGACGTTGGCAGTGTATCAAGCACAGAGAGCTCAATCTCTACCTGAAAAGTGGGAAAACGCTTTGAAAGAGTGAGCTAAGAAGCCGAGTGAGTGACTAAATTTAAAAACTGTAATTCCCCGCAAATCAGAACACGTGATAAACCTTTAAACGAATAAATCTATTCAATCAAAACGTTTAACACAAACATGTAACAATAAAAGCTTTCTCAAATAACCCGCAAGTACGACATTAAAATCTAGCAAGGCATATCAATTATATACAACATCTTAACTAACATGACCAATCAACGTTGTAATGGGTGTGTAGGGCACGCCCATTACAACCAACGTTTACTAGCTCTACGATGTAGTGGGGCCCGCCCAGCACTCCCATCGTCTTTGTCGTAGTGGGGCCCGCCCAGCACTCACGACAGCATCGTTGTCACGGAGTACACTCAACGTCAACAACGAAATATAACTTGTGTGCACACGGTACCACATAGCCTCGGGCTCAATATCTCAGTCATGTAGTCGATAAAAGTCTCAAAAAACCACATGAAAACCTTAAAACATGCCTACTTATCTTTATTTCTCATAAAACTCAAGCTTACTCAGCTTGCTCGGGAAAAACTGAAAATCTTTAAACAATACTCGCTAATACATACTTTACTTTTAATGATATCATTTCAACTACTTTTCCTAAAGTCAATAATCACGTGCTCGTATATAAACCTCGTTAGAAAATCTAAGCTCAAAACTTATGCTTGAAATCATTCGGAGAAATCATGTATCATTCATAGAAAAGCATGTAAAACATCTAATCATGAACAACCGTTTGGAAATAATTTTTGAAATTTGTTTTGTCACTCACAGTCTTGACTAGTTCCCTGGCCTATAGACTCGACTTATTTCCTTTTGGCCTGTCAAACAAATCAAAACCAAAGGTAGTCTTGTCTTTCCATGCTCATGAATTCTAAACACTTGAATTAAAATTGCATTTCAAATTGTTTTCCAGATTTTCCAGATTCAATACCATAACTTCCAACACTCATGACTTCCTCAATACTTAACCAAAATTAATGTACGATATATCCAACTCTTCATTTTGGAAAACTCTTAAACGTACCTAAAGGAATGAAAACGCGATTCCCAACAGATATGTCCAGAAATACCCTGAACACAACAAGTACAAATTCGAGCTTCTCTGCTACCCTCTATCTTTCTCCTGAAATTAAACCTACTGCAAGTCATTTTTGGCTCATGAATTCTCCATGAACGTTATAGGAAATTGAATAAGCTTTCCAACCATACCAAATGGAGCTTCTGATTCAACTTGTACACCCCATAATGCTCGAAAAATGGGAGAAAACTAGAGATCCTCCTGGTTTGCACGAAACTTCTGTGCCTTGTTTTCCATTTCAAAACCCATTAACTTATCACCAGATTTAGCTCAAGCTTCCTTCATGAAATTTTTAGAAAATGGATTAACTTTAACGAAAACCAGGCCTCACCTCTTAGTTCTTCCTGTGTAGCTCAAACCGAATAAAAAACTAGAGATAGACAGGTTGAACACAGATTCTGCCATGGTTGCCTTTGCTTGAGTTATTTCCTCTCTTCTTCAACCTCAAAACCCTATCAATCTCCTTCTTCTTCTTCCTTCACTCTCTCCCTCGAAATGCTCTGTAAATTGGATGGGGAAGGAAGGGAAAAATGGACTGAAAATGAGTGAAGCGGTGGTCGGTTTCCTATTTAAGTCCACTAAGCACCGAAAGTGGGTTTTTCATTTCATTTATTTCTTTTTTTTTTTTTTTTACTTTTGTTCCTTTTTCTTGATTTCTTTTCCTTTTTTTTTCATTTCCTTTCATTTCCTTTAATTCCTTTCTTCTTTTAAATTAACAAATTCCAACAACTTCAACCCAACAATGATACCTCAATGAAACCACAAAGCTTTGTCATTTTCTTCAACAATGAACAACAACGACTTCAATTCAACTTCCACAATAGATGAAAAGAGAAAATAATCCAAGGGAAGTCTCGGTTTACACATGGTCCAAAGTTTGCTCCGTTTGAGTTTTGGAGAGTTTGTAACACAAAGTTCAATCCAATGAGAGATCTTTAGGTGGTTTCGACGAAGATGGTCCAAACTTTGCTCCGTTGGAGTTTTTGAGAGTTTGGAACACAAAGTTCGGTCCAATGAGAGGTTTTCAAGTGGTTTGGACGACACGTGGTCCAAAGTTTGCTCCGTTTCAATTTTGGACAGTTTGTAACACAAAGTTCGGTCCAATGAGAGATCTTTAGGTGGTTTGGACGAAGATGGTCCAAACTTTGCTCCGTTTGAGTTTTTGAGAGTTTGGAACACAAAGTTCGGTCCAATGAGAGGTCTTCAGGTGGTTTGGACTACACATGGTCCAAAGTTTGCTCCGTTTCAGTTTTGGAGATTTTGTACCACAAAGTTCAGTCCAATAATAGATCTTTAGGCGGTTTGCACGAAGATGGTCCAAACTTTTCCCTGTTTCAGTTTTGGAGATTTTAGAACACAAAGTTTGGCCCAACGAGAGGTCTTCGGGTGGTTTGGAAAACACATTGTCAAAAATTCGCTCCGTTTGAGTTTTGGAGAGTTTGGAACACAAAGTTCGGCCCAATGAGAGGTCTTCAGGTGGTTTGGACGATACATGGTCCAAAGTTTGCTCCGTTCTGAGTTTTGGAGAGTTTGTAATACAAAGTTCGGTCCAATGAAAGATCTTTAGGTGGTTTGGATGAAGATGGTCCAAAATTTGCTCCTTTTAAATTTTTGAGAGTTTGGAACACAAAGTTCGGTCCAATGAGAGGCGTTAGGTGGTTTGGATGACACATGGTCCAAAGTTTGCTCCGTTTGAGTTTTGGAGAGTTTGTCACACAAACTTCAGCCCAATGAGAGATCTTTAGGTGGTTTGGACGAAGATGGTCCAAACTTTGCCATGTTTCACTTTTGGAGAGTTTGGAACACAAAGTTCTGCCCAATGAGAGGTCTTTAGGTGGTTTGGACGACACATGGTCCAAACTTTGCTCTGTTTTGAGTTTTGGAGATTTTGTAACACAAAGTTCGGTCCAATGAGAGATCTTTAGATGGTTTGGACGAATATGGTCCAAACTTTGCTCCGTTTCAGTTTTCGAGAGTTTGGAACACAAAGTTCTGCACAATGAGAGGTCTTCGGGTGGTTTGGACAACACATGGTCCAAACTGTGCTCCGTTTTTAGTTTCAGAGAGTTTGTAACACAAATTTCGGTCCAATGAGAGATCTTTAGGTTGTTTGGACGAAGATGGTACGAAATTTGCCCCGTTTGAACACAAAGTTCGGTTCAATGAGAGGTCTTCAAGTGGTTTGGATGACACATGGTCCAAACTTTGCTCCGTTTGAGTTTAGGAGAGTTTGGAACACAAAGTTCGGTCCAATGAGACATCTTTAGGTGGTTTGGAAGAAGATGGTCCAAACTTTGCTCCGTTTTAGTTTGGGAGATTTTGGAACACAAAGTTCGGCCCAATGAGAGGTCTTCAGGTGGTTTGGACGACACATGGTCCAAACTTTGCTCCGTTTTGAGTTTTGGAGAGTTTGTAACACAAAGTTCGGTCCAATGAAAGATTTTGAGGTGGTTTGGATGAATATGGTACAAACTTTGCTCCGTTTCAGTTTTGGGGAGTTTGGAACACAAAGTTCTGTAGAACGAGAGGTCTTTAGGTGGTTTGGACAACACATGGTCCAAACGTTGTTCCGTTTTGAGTTTTTGAGAGTTTGTAACACGAAGTTCGGTCCAATGAGAGATCTTTAGGTGGTTTGGACGAAGATGGTGCTAACATTGATCGGTTTGAGTTTCGGAGAGTTTGGAACACAAAGTTTTATCCAATGAGAGGTCTTTATGTGGTTTGGACGATGATGATCCAAACTTTACTCCGTTTGAGTTTTGGATAGTTTAGAACACAAAGTTCGGTCCAATGCGAGGTCTTCTGGTGGTTTGGACGATACATGGTCCAAACTGTGCTCTGTTTGAGTTTTGGAGACTTTGTAACACAAAGTTCGGTCCAATGAGAGATCTTTAGGTGGTTTGGATGAACATGGTCCAAACTTTGCTCCGTTTGAGTTTTGGAGAGTTTGGAACACAAAGTTCGGCCCAATGACAGGTCTTCAGGTAGTTTGGACGACACATTGTCAAAACTGTGCTCCGTTTGAGTTTTGGAGAGTTTGTAACACAAAGTTCGGTCCAATGAGAGGTCTTTATTTGGTTTGCACAACACATGGTCCAAACGTTGCTCCGTTTTGAGTTTTGGAGAGTTTGTAACACAAAGTTGGGTCCAATGAGAGATCTTTAGGTGGTTTGGACGAAGATGGTGCTAACATTGCTCGGTTTGAGTTTTGGAGAGTTTGGAACACAAAGTTTTATCCAATGAGAGGTCTTTATGTGGTTTGGACGATGATGGTCCAAACTTCACTCCGTTTGAGTTTTGGAGAGTTTAGAAAACAAAGTTCGGTCCAATGAGAGGTCTTCTGGTGGTTTGGACGATACATGGTCCAAACTGTGCTCTGTTTGAGTTTTGGAGAGTTTGGAACACAAAGTTCAGCCCAATGATAGGTCTTAAGGTGGTTTGGACGAGACACGGTCCAAACTATGCTCCGTTTTGAGTTTAGGAGAGTTTGTAACACAAAGTTCGGTCCAATGACAGATTTTTTGGTGGTTTGGACGACGATGGTCCAAACTTTGCTCCGTTTGAGCTTTTGAGAGTTTGGAACACAAAGTTCGGTCCAATGAGAGGTCTTCAAGTGGTTTGGACGACACATAGTCCAAACTTTGCTCCGTTTGAGTTTTGGAGAGTTTGGAACACAAAGTTCGGTCAAATGAGAGGTCTTTAGGTGGTTTGGACGAACCTAGTTCAAACTTTTCTCCATCTGAGTTTTCAAGAGTTGGAACATAAAGTTTGGCCCAATGAGAGGTCTTAAGGTGGTTTGGACGACACATGGTCAAAACTTTGACAGGTCTTCAGGTAGTTTGGACGACACATTATCCAAACTGTGCTCTGTTTGAGTTTTGGAGAGTTTGTAACACAAAGTTCGGTCCAATGAGAGGTCTTTATGTGGTTTGGACGAAGATGGTCGAAACTTTGGCCCGTTTGAATTTTTGAGGGTTTGGAACATAGAGTTCGACCCAATGAGACCTCTTCAAGTAGTTTGGACGACACATGGTCCAAACTGTGCTCCGTTTAAGTTTTGGAGAGTTTGTAACACAAAGTTTGGTCCAATGAGAGATCTTGAGGTGGTTTGGACGAATATGGTCCAAATTTGCTTCGTTTATGTTTTGGGGAGTTTGGAACACAAAATTCTGCACAATGAGAGGTCTTTAGGTGGTTTGGACAACACATGGTCCAAACGTTGCTCCGTTTTGAGTTTTGGAGAGTTTGTAACACAAAGTTCGGTCCAATGACAGATCTTTAGGTGGTTTGGACGAAGATGGTGCTAACTTTTCTCCATTCGAGTTTTGGAGAGTTTGGAACACAAAGTTTTATCCAATGAGAGGTCTTTATGTGGTTTGGACGAAGATGGTGCTAACTTTTCTCCATTTGAGTTTTGGAGAGTTTGGAACACAAAGTTTTATCCAACGAGAGGTCTTTATGTGGTTTGGCCGAACATGGTCCAAACTTTACTTCGTTTTAGTTTTGGAGAATTTGGAACACAAAGTTCGGTCCAATGAAAGGTCTTCTGGTGGTTTGGACGATACATGGTCCAAACTGTGCTCTGTTTGAGTTTTGGAGACTTTGTAACACAAAGTTCGGCCCATCGAGGGATCTTTAGGTTGGTTGGACGAAGATGGTCCGAACTTTGCTCTGTTTGAGTTTTGGAGAGTTTGGAATACAAAGTTCGGCCCAATGAGAGGTCTTCAGGTAGTTTGGACGACACATTGTCCAAACTGTGCTCCGTTTGAGTTTCGGAGAGTTTGTAACACAAACTTCAGTCCAATGAGAGGTCTTTATTTGGTTTGCACAACACATGGTCCAAACGTTGCTCCGTTTTGAGTTTTGGAGAGTTTTAACACAAAGTTCGGTCCAATGAGAGATCTTTAGGTGGTTTGGACGAGGATGGTCCTAACATTGCTCGGTTTGAATTTGGGAGAGTTTGGAACAACAAGTTTTATCCAATGAGAGGTCTTTATGTGGTTTGGACGATGATGGTCCAAACTTCACTCCGTTTGAGTTTTGGATAGTTTAGAAAACAAAGTTCGGTCCACTGAGAGGTCTTCTGGTGGTTTGGACGATACATGGTCCAAACTGTGCGCTGTTTGAGTTTTGGAGACTTTGTAACACAAAGTTCGGTCCAATGAGAGATCTTTAGGTGGTTTGGATGAAGATGGTCCAAACTTTGCTCCGTTTGAGTTTTGGAGAGTTTGGAACACAAAGTTCGGTCCAATGAGAGGTCTTCGAGTGGTTTGGACGACACATAGTCCAAACTTTTCTCCGTTTGAGTTTTTGAGAGTTTTGAACACAAAGTTCGGTCAAATGAGAGGTCTTTAGGTGGTTTGGACGAACATGGTTCAAACTTTTCTCCATCTGAGTTTTCAAGAGTTGGAACACAAAGTTTGGCCCAATGAGAGGTCTTAATGTTGTTTGAACGACACATGGTCAAAACTTTGCTCCGTTTTAACTTTTGGAGAGTTTATAACACAAAGTTTGGCCATATGAGAGATCTTTAGGTGGTTTGGAAGAAGATGGTCCAAACTTTGCTCCGTTTCAGTTTGGGAGATTTTGGAACACAAAGTTCGGCCCAATGGGAGGTCTTCAGGTGGTTTGGACAACACATGGTCCAAACTTTGCTCCGTTTTGGGTTTTGGAGAGTTTGTAATTGAAAGTTCGGTCCAATGAGAGATCCTGAGGTGGTTTGGACGAATATGGTTCAAACTTTGTTCCGTTACTGTTTTGGGGAGTTTGGAACACAAAGTTCTGCACAACTAGAGGTCTTTAGGTGGTTTGGAAAACACATGGTCCAAACGTTGCTCCGTTTTGAGTTTTGGAGAGTTTGTAACACAAAGTTCAGTCCAATGAGAGATCTTTAGGTGGTTTGGACGAAGATGGTGCTAACTTTCCTCGGTTTGAGTTTTGGAGAATTTGGAACACAAAGTTTTATCCAATGAGAGGTCTTTATTTGGTTTGGACGATGATGGTCCAAGCTTTACTCCATTTGAGTTTTGGAGAGTTTAGAACACAAAGTTCGGTCCAATGAGAGGTCTTCTGGTGGTTTGGACGATACATGGTCCAAACTGTGCTCTGTTTGAGTTTTGGAGACTTTGTAGCACAAAGTTCGAACCAATGAGAGATATTTAGGTGGTTTGGATGAAGATGGTCCAAACTTTGCTCCGTTTGAGTTTTGGAGAGTTTGGAACACAAAGTTCGGCCCAATGACAGGTTATCAGGTAGTTTGGACGACACATTGCCCGAACTGTGCTCTGTTTGACTTTTGGAGAGTTTGTAACACAAAGTTCAATCCAAAGAGAGGTCTTTATGTGGTTTGGACGAAGATGGTCGAAACTTTGCCCCGTTTGAATTTTTTAGGGTTTGGAACACAGAGTTCGACCCAATGAGACCTCTTCAGGTAGTTTGGACGACACATGGTCCAAACTGTGCTCCGTTTCAGTTTTGGAGAGTTTGTAACACAAAGTTCGGTCAAATGAGAGGTCTTTATTTGGTTTGCACAACACATGGTCCAAACGTTGCTCCGTTTTGAGTTTTCGAGAGTTTTAACACAAAGTTCGGTCCAATGAGAGATCTTTAGGTGGTTTGGATGAATATGGTCCAAACTTTGCTCCGTTTCAGTTTTGGGGAGTTATGAAAACAAAGTTCTGCAAAATGAGAGGTCTTTAAGTGGTTTGGACAACACATGGTCCAAACGTTGCTCTGTTTGGAGTTTTGGAGAGTTTGTAACACGAAGTTCGGTCCAATGAGAGATCTTTAGGTGGTTTGGACGAGGATGGTGCTAACTTTTCTCCATTTCTGTTTTGGAGAGTTTGGAACACAAAGTTTTATCCAATGAGAGGACTTTATGTGGTTTGGACGAACATGGTCCAAACTTTACTCCGTTTGAGTTTTGGAGAATTAAGAACACAAAGTTCGGTCCAATGAGAGGTCTTCTGGTGGTTTGGACGATACAGGTCCAAACTGTTCTCTGTTTGAGTTTTGGAGACTTTGTAACACTAAGTTCGGTCCAATGATAGATCTTTAGGTGGTTTGGACGAAGTTGGTCCAAACTTTTCTCTGTTTGAGTTTTGGATAGTTTGGAATACAAATTTCGGCCCAATGACAGGTCTTCAGGTAGTTTGGACGACACATTGTCCAAACTTTGCTCCGTTTGAGTTTTGGACATTTTGTAACACAAAGTTCGTCCAATGAGAGGTCTTTATGTGGTTTGGACGAAAATGGTCGAAACTTTGCCCTGTTTGAATTTTTGAGGGTTTGGAACATAGAGTTCGACCCAATGAGACCTCTTCAGGTAGTTTCGACGACACATGGTCAAAACTGTGCTCCGTTTCAGTTTTGGAGAGTTTGTAACACAAAGTTCGGTCTAATGAGAGATGTTTAGGTGGTTTGGAAGAAGATGATCCAAACTTTGCTCCGTTTGTGTTTTTGAGAGTTGGGAACACAAAGTTCGGCCCAATGATAGGTCTTCAGGTAGTTTGGACGACACATGGTCCAAACTTTGCTTCGTTTGAGTTTTGGAGAGTTTGTAACACAAAGTTTTGTCCAATGAGAGGTCTTCAGGTGGTTTGGACGACACATAGTCCAAACTTTGCTCCGTTTGAGTTTTGGAGAGTTTGGAACAAAAATTTCGGTTAAATGAGAGGTCTTTAGGTGGTTTCGACGAACATGGTTCAAACTTTTCTCCATCTGAGTTTTCGAGAGTTGGAACACAAAGTTCGGCCCAATGAGAGGTCTTAAGGTGGTTTGGACGACACATGGTCCAAACTGTGCTCCGTTTTGAGTTTAGCTGAGTTTGTAACACAAAGTTCGGTCCAATGAGAGATCTTTTGGTGGTTTGGACGAAGATGGTCCAAAGTTTGCTCCGTTTGAGCTTTTGAGTGTTTGGAACACAAAGTTCATTCCAATGAGAGGTCTTTAGGTGGTTTGGACGACACATAGTCCAAACTTTGCTCCGTTTGAGTTTTGGAGAGTTTGGAACACAAAGTTTTATCCAATGAGAGGTCTTTATGTGGTTTTGACGAACATGGTCCAAACTTTACTCCGTTTGAGTTTTGGAGTATTTGGAAGACAAAGTTCGGTCCAATGAGAGTTCTTCTTGTGGTTTGGACGATACATGGTCCAAACTGTGCTCTGTTTGAGTTTTGGAGACTTTGTAACACAAAGTTCGGCCCAATGAGAGATCTTTAGGTTGTTTGGACGAAGATGGTCCAAACTTTGCTCTGTTTGAGTTTTGGAGAGTTTGGAATACAAAGTTCGGCAGAATGACAAGTCTTCAGGTAGTTTGGACGACACATTGTCCAAATTGTGCTCCGTTTGAGTTTTGGAGAGTTTGTAACACATAGTTCGGTCCAATGAGAGGTCTTTATGTGGTTTGGACTAAGATGGTCGAAACTTTGCCCTGTTTGAATTTTTGAGTGTTTGGAACACATAGTTCGACCCAATGAGACCTCTTTAGGTAGTTTGGACGACACATGGTCCAAACTGTGCTCCGTTTCAGTTTTGGAGAGTTTGTAACACAAAGTTCGGTCCAATGAGAGATCTTTAGGTGGTTTGGACGAAGATGGTCCAAACTTTGCTCCGTTTGAGTTTTGGAGAGTTTCGAACACAAAGTTCGGCCCAATGACAGGTCTTCAGGTAGTTTGGATGACACATGGTCCAAACTTTGCTTCGTTTGAGTTTTTGAGAGTTTGTAACACAAAGTTCTGTCCAATGAGAGATCTTTAGGTTGTTTGGATGAAGTTGGTGCAAACTTTGCTCCGTTTGAGTTATGGAGATTTTGCAACACAAAGTTCGGCCCAATGAGAGGTTTTCGGGTGGTTTGGACAACTCATGGTCCAAAATTCGCTATGTTGGAGTTTTGGAAAGTTCGGAGCACAAAGTTCGACCCGTTGAGAGGTCTTCAGGTGGTTTCGACGACACATGGTCCAAACTTTGCTCTGTTTTGGGGTTTGGAGAGTTTGTAACACTAAGTTTTGTCTAATGAGAGGTCTTCAGGTGGTTTGGACGACACATAGTCCAAACTTTGCTCCGTTTGAGTTTTGGAGAGTTTGGAACACAAAGTTTGGTCAAATGATAGGTCTTTAGGCGGTTTGGACGAACATGGTTCAAACTTTTCTCCATCTGAGTTTCCGAGAGTTGGAACACAATGTTCGGCCCAATGAGAGGTCTTAAGGTGGTTTGGATGACACATGGTCCAAACTATGCTCCGTTTTGAGTTTAGGAGAGTTTGTAACACAAAGTTCGGTCCAATGACAGATCTATTGGTGGTTTGGACGAAGATGGTCCAAACTTTGCTCCGTTTGAGCTTCTGAGAGTTTGGAACACAAAGTTCGGTCCAATGAGAGGTCTTCAGGTGGTTTGGATGACACATAGTCCAAACTTTGCTCCGTTTGAGTTTGGGAGAGTTTGGAACACAAAGTTCGGTCAAATGATAGGTCTTTAGGTGGTTTGGACGAACATGGTTCAAACTTTTCTCCATCTGAGTTTCCGAGAGTTGGAACACAATGTTCGGCCCGATGAGAGGTCTTAAGGTGGTTTGGACGACACATGGTCAAAACTTTGCTCCGTTTTGACTTTTGGAGAGTTTATAACACAAAGTTCGGTCGAATGAGAGATCTGAAGGTGTTCATATAACAGATGCGGAAGCAATTTTAGGATCGGAGGCACTTAACTACATCAATTTTAGAAAATGAAAACATGTTGTCCAAATACCGTAAGGAGAGAGCAGAATTTTTACCAACCTTTTGGAGACCGATTCAACAACTCCCTTTGATTCCTTTGATCACGAACGGTGTGTGGACCACCTCTAGTGTCTTCCCTACTATTCTCCGGGCCAAGAACGACTTGTGGGAGTCTATGGAGATAGGGAATGGGAAGGGAATGCTTGAAGGTTCAAGCACTAGAGAGATATATGGAGATGAGTGAGTTTGAGACCAAAATCCAGCAGCATAACAATATGGAAAATGGCTCTCCTTCCTTTGAATCTGATTCATACTCCTTATATAGATATCTTCTATGAAAAGAGAAGCCTCATGACACTAGACACATGGTGAAATTGCAACTCAGAGTGGATTCTAGGTGTTTAATTCACAACACATGCAACTAGTGCATGGTTGTGTTGTTTTCCACTATGCATCAACATGCAAGAGTGGGAATGCCACTAAATCCACTTAAAATTGAATCTAAATTCTCAATTTTCAGCTTGCAATTCATTCCTATTTCAATTCAAAATTGAAATTGATTTCTAGGCAATTAATTTGTACAATTCCAAGTAATTTTTACATGATTAATCCAATTAATCTTTATCACCTAGTGCCATGAATTATATATGATTCATAATACATATATATGGTATTCAAAACACTTTTAAAGACTCCATCTCTCATTTTCTAATTTAATTCATAATTAAATTATTGTGTCAAACACAATTTACGATAATACCCGTTTTCCCGATTTTGAACGATTCAAAGCTTCCTATCTTTTTGTTCTAGGCTTTGTTCCGATACGAGCTAGTAGGGGGACCTAATGGACCTATAGATCATGGGCTCCAACGATTCGAGGCTAACCGACTAATCTCATTATCCAAGCTAGCCAACATTCGTTAACTACCGGGACACTCCACTATAACCCGATAGTTGCACTCCCCTCACTATAGACATATTTTTTTTGTCCACTTGATTTAACCATGATTAGTAAGTCGATCCTTCACAGGTTGTTTGTAGCTGTAGCTAGGTCAAAAGCCCGTTTTACCCCTATAGTACTTCTAGTTCCGTAAGTCCCACTGATCCTCTAATGAACAATTGGTTTATGGTCCAACCAATAAACCGAGTCCCTCTCGGGCCAATGAGAGGGCGGGATCCCTTTGTTCAAGCCCCGGAGTCAGCACTTAAGGGAACAACCTCTCTACTATCCCTAATTCGGGTAGGAGTGAATTCCTTCTTGCACGACTATGTCCCCAGCTATCTACTCGTTCCCATCCCTGAAATGGGAGGCTTATTGAGTCGGCGATACTGAGCCACTCTCACCTATGCAGATCTAAGGATAAGTCTGAATAAACAGGAGTTCATAGTTAGCTCAGGATTAAGATCGAGTTACCTAGGTCATCACATGAAATAGTCAGTCTCGTCAGTAAACGGTGTTATAAAGCGAGAGCGACTTATTTCTTGGTCCTGGTCTTATGCAAACTCATTGCATAGGACGCCCCCACTTGCATGTCTCTACATGGACGATTTAGGATCACATCGTCTATACCATCTATAAAGTGGGTCGCGTCTCATAGTGTCTCCAGAATAAGGTACCCAACCCTATCCCTATACTATAGACCGTTTTGGCTATTACTCAAGCTTGATCCACTTTTATGTCTCTACATAAAGCTCAAGTGTTCATCCTATAGCCATGGATCTTAGTTTATTGGATTTGGGTTATTATATGTGCAATTTACTTTATTCAGTAATAACTTTACTGAATTAATCTCGATAACGCCTTTATCGAATAAGTATATAATTCGTTTAACATTCACTATCTACGAGTTTTAGGACACCAATCCCAACAAGATCTTTTGGTGGTTTGGACGAAGATGGTCCAAACTTTGCTTCGTTTGAGCTTTTGAGTGTTTGGAACAGAAAGTTTGGTCCAATGAGAGGTCTTTAGGTGGTTTGGACGACACATAGTCCAAACTTTGCTCCGTTTGAGTTTTGGAGAGTTTGGAACACAAAGTTCCGTCAAAATTTTAAATTCTTTACATTCTAGTAGTCAAATAAATGTTTCCAATTGGATTAAGTCTCCTATGATTTGTGCTTCTTGTCAATTAGGAAAGAGTTTTCGTTTGCCCTTTAAGGCTTCTACATCTCGAACTCTATCTCCATTACAAAAAATACATTGTGACTTATGGGGTCCTGCTCCTTTTCCTTCTATGCAAAACTTTATGTATTACGTGTTATTCATTGATGATTTTTCTAGATTCTCTTGGCTTTATCCTCTTAAACACAAGTCTGATTTTATTCTACCTTTTTAAGATTTCAGAAACAAGTTGAGAGACAGTTTGATTGTCCAATTAAAATCTTCCAATGTGACGGTGGTGGTGAGTTCTCTTCTAAAGTGTTTCAAAGTCATTTAGCCAACTGTGGAATTATTCAACAGGTTTCTTGCCCTCACACTCCTGAACAAAATGGGGTGGTTGAGCGCAAACATAGACAGTTAGTCGAAACTGCCCTCACCATGTTGTTTCATGCGTCTGTTTCAATTCGTTTTTGGGTCGATGCTTTTCTTACTGGCATCTACCTTATCAATCGCATGCCCTCTCCTACTCTCAATAACCAAAGCCCCTATGAAATACTTTACCATAAACCACCCGACTACAACTCTCTCAAGATATTTGGTTGTCAATGTTTTCCCTACCTTCGAAACTATGCTAAACACAAGTTAGATATGAAAACAGTCCCTTGTGTCCTACTCGGTTATAGTCCTTGTCACAAAGGGTATCGATGTCTTCACCCATCCACCAATCGAGTATATATCTCTTGCCATGTTGTCTTTGATGAATCTATCCTCCCTTATGATACCAAATCTCCATCTCCTCATTCTTCAACACCAAACTTTGCTTCTTACCCTTCTACTGATGAGTTGATATGTCCTTCTGCATTGTCACAAGACTCCACCCCTCCCCTGGTTTGTTCCCTTCCATCCTGTCAATCTCATTCGGATATAGAACCCACTGACAATCTTAGTTCGCTGCCCTCCAATTCTCACTCGTCCTTGCCCGAAACTTTAACTACCTCTACAAACATTTCTCCAACTGCAACACCTGATTGTTCCTCCACTTCTCCCACAACCACAACCTCTACATCTACCATTAATCCCTCCTTTACCCTTCCTGATATATCTTCAAATCTATTCATTGACTTACACATTGAACCGTCTGCCCCTATCCCTTCTAATACTCATTCCATGATTACTAGGTCTAAGCTCAAAGCCACACCCAACTTAGCATTGTCCACCATCTCTCATGCCTCTCCAATTAAGCCAAAAACGCTCAAAACAGCCCTTAAAAATCCACTTTGGCTTGCTGCTATGCATGATGAACTACAAGCTCTCAAAGCTAACCACACTTGGACACTTGTTCCTCCACCCACTTCTACCAATATCATTGGCTCCAAATGGGTATATCGAATTAAGTATAAAGATGATGATAGCATTGATCGCTATAAGGCTCGACTAGTTGCCAAAGGATACTCTCAACTTCCTAGCTTAGACTTTCAAGAAACCTTTAGTTCGGTCATCAAGCCCACTACCATTCGCTTTGTTATCTCTCTCGCTGTCACCTCTCATTGGCCTCTTAAGCAACTTGACGTTAAAAATGCCTCCCTTCACGATGATCTCAAAGAAACAATTTATCTCCAACAACCTCCTGGTTTTGTTGATCCCACCCATCCCACCCATGTTTGCAAATTACACAAATCCTTATATGGTCTTCGCCAAGCTCCTCGCGCGTGGTTTGATAGTCTCTCCACAACTCTCTTTCAACTTGGCTTCTATTGCAGTCGTGCTGACTCTTCTCTTTTCATTTACTCCTCCAATACTACTCACATTTTTTTGTTGGTTTATGTAGATGATATAATTGTGACAGGCAATGACAACACTATGGTTCAACGCATTGTAACAACTCTTGGCTCCAAATTTGCTCTCAAGGATCTTGGTAGCCTACATTCCTTTCTTGGCATTGAAGCATGTTCATTCACAAGTGGCCTATTTCTTTCTCAGTCCAAGTATCTTAATGATCTCCTCATTAAGACCAACATGATCAATAGCACTCAAGTTGCTACACCAATAGCCGTGAAAGATAACATCACACCAATAGATGACAATGCTGTTGATGCAACCCATTATCGCACCATTGTGGGCAGCCTTCAATACCTCACTTTCACACGACCGGACATCCAACATGTTGTCAACAAGGTTTGTCAACACTTTCATGCTCCTACTGTCGCTAACCTTCGTAGTGTTAAACGTATTCTTAGGTACCTCAAAGGCATTTGACACTTTGGTCTTCGCTACCTTGCTCAAAGCTCACTCAACCTTTATGCATACTATGATTCTAACTGGGCGGGCTGTCCTGAAACCCGACGATGTACCTCAGGTCACTGCATCTTTCTTAGCGCCAATTGTATTTCTTGTAGCTCCAAAAAGCAGCCCACAGTTGCACGTTCAAGTGCTGAAGCCGAATATCGGTCCATGGCATCTGCTACTACTGAGCTTACTTGGCTTACCTTCTTTGCTCGGGATCTTGGTCTCCCATTATCTTCCACACCTAAACTCCTATGTGACAATATTAATGCCATTCACATGGCCAAAAATCCTGTTTTTCACGCTCGTACTAAACACATTGAGCTTGACTATCATTTTGTGCGTGAAAAAGTCGTTGCCAAACAACTTGTTCCATGTCATGTATCATCCCATAATCAGATTGCCGATCTCCTAACTAAACCACTGCCTCGAACCACCTTCCGCACCTTACGCAACAAACTTGGTGTCCATCAAGTCTCCCACCTCAGTTTGCGGGGGACTGATAAAGCACCACTCACTCTGACAGCTCAACAACAACCAACCTCTACTGTCAATCAAAATCAATTAACCATGAAATCAGCTGTAGCAATTTCTCCCCAAATCTCTCAACAATAACTTGATTCTGGGGTTAGTCACAATTGATTTAGTTTTGTTATTTACCAACATCCCTCTGTATATATATTCAGTGTATTATTCTTTCAAACATAAACAATTACATCCAATTGTAATTACTTTCTGAAATTTCTCTTCTCTCTAGACTTCTTTAAACACATGGTCCAAAATTCGCTCCATGGGAGTTTTGGCGAGTTTGGAAAACAAACTTCGATGCAATGAGAGATCTTCAGATGGTTTGGATGAAACATGGTCCAAACTTTGCTCCGTTTGAGTTTTGGAGAGTTATGAACACAAAGTTCGGTCCAATGAGATATCTTTTGGTGGTTTGGGCAAAGATGGTCCAAACTTTGCTCCGTTTGAGTTTTTGAGAGTTTGGAACACAAAGTTCGATCAAATGAGAGGTCTTCAGGTGGTTTGGCCAACACATGGTCCAAAATTTGCTCCATTGGAGTTTTGGCGAGTTTGGAACACAAAGTTCGGCCCAATGAGAGGTCTTTAGGTGGTTTGGACGACACATGTGTTGGGTTTTATGCCCTAAAACTCGTAGATAGTGAATGTAAACAAATTGTATACTTATTTCAATAAAGTGTTATTGAGTTTCTACAATAAAGTGTTATTGTTAAATATTGCACAATTTGACTCAAATCCAATAAACTAAGATCCAAGGTTGTTTGTATGTAACTTGAACTAGTATGTGGGGACATATGGGGATCGATGTTCAAGTAACAACCTAAAAGGTCTATAGTACAAGGATAAGGTTGGGTACCTTATCCTGGTAACACTATGAGATACGGTCCGCTTTGTATTTGATACAGACGTATTGATCCAAAGTAGGGGTATCTTATGCAATGAGTTTGCATAAGACCAGACCACAAAATAGTCAACCATTAGTTGTAACATCGTTAACTAGTTAGGTTACTGTTTCAATAGGATGACCTAGGTAACTCAGTCTTAATCCTGAGTGTGTCATGAACTCATTCTCATTAAGGATTGTCCTTTGATTAGCATGGGCAAGAGTGGTCAATACGCCGACTCAATATGCCTTCCTTTTTGGGGACAAGACCGAGTGGGACGTTGGGGACATGACAACACAAGAAGGAATTTACTCCTTCACACTTCTAGGAGAAGTAGATGAGTGTTCCCTTAAGTGGTGACTCCGGGACTTGAACAAAGGGATCCCACCCTCTCACTGGCCCGAGAGGGACTTTCTGTTTAATGGTTGGACCATAAACAGGTTGTTCATTAGAGGAGCGTTGGTACTTAAGCAGATAGATGTAACACAGGGGAAAATGGTAATTTGACCCAACTGTGATTACGAACACTCGTGAAGGATTGACTTACCGATATAGGTTTATATCCGTGGACACAGAAATGTTCTACAGTGAGAAGAGTTCGGCTGTGGGTCTTTAGTGGAATGACACACAGTTAATGAATATTGGTTAACCTGATTAATGAGTTTAATCAGTTAACCTCTTATCATTGGAGCTTCTGATCTGTAGGTCCATTAGGTCCCCCTGCTAGCTCGTAAAGAGTAATTAGGAACAATTATATCTTGAGAGAATTTGTATAGTTCAAATTCATATTGGGAATTAAGTTAATTGTATGAGATACAAATTAATACAATGTATATTGATGCATTAAAATATCAAGTCTAATTTGAGTTAAACTTTATTAAAATTGGAGAGTTTGGAACACAAAGTTCAGGCCAATGAGTGATCTTTTGGTGGTTTGGACGAACATGGACCAAACATTGCTGCGTTTGCATTTTGGAGAGTTTGGAACAAAAAGTTCGGTACAATGAGATATCTTTAGGTGGTATGGACGAAGATGGTCCAAACTTTGCTCCGTTTCAGTTTTCGAGAGTTTGGAACACAAAGTTTGACCCAATGAGAGGTCTTCGGGTGGTTTGGACAACACATGGTCCGAAATTCGCTCCGTTGGAGTAATGGCGAGTTTGGAAAACAAACTTCGGCCCAATGAGAGATCTTCAAATGGTTTGGACGAAACATGGTCCAAACTTTGCTCCGTTTTATTTTTGGAGACTTTGGAACACAAAGTTCGGTCCAAAGAGATATCTTTTGGTGGTTTGGACGAAGACGGACAAAACATTGTTCCGTTTGCGTTTTGGAGAGTTCGGAACAAAAAGTTTGATCCAATGACAGATCTTTGGGTGGTTTGCACGAAGATGGTCCAAACTTTGCTCCGTCTCAGTTTTCGAGAGTTTAGAACACAACGTTCGGCCCAATGAGAGGTCTTCGGGTGGTTTGGACAACACATGGTCCAAAATTTACTCCGTTGGAGTTTTTGCGAGTTTGGAAAACAAACTTCGGCCCAATGAGAGATCTTCAGATGGTTTGGACGAAACACAGTCCAAACTTTGCTCCGTTTGAGTTTTTGAGAGTGTGGAACACAATGTTCGGTCCAATTAGAGGTCTTTTGGTGATTTGGACGAAGATGGACCAAACATTGCTCCATTTGCATTTTGGAGAGTTTGGAACAAAAAGTTTGGTCCAATGATAGATCTTTAGGTGGTCTGGACGAAGATGGTCCAAACTTTGTTCGTTTCAGTTTTCGAGAGTTTGGAACACAATGTTCGGCCCAATGAGCGGTCTTCAGGTGGTTTGGACAACACATGGTCCAAAATTCGCGCCGTTGGAGTTTTGGCAAGTTTGGAAAACAAACTTCAGCCCAATGAGAGGTCTTCAGATAGTTTGGACGAAACTTGGTTCAAATTTTGCTCCGTTTTGTTTTTTTAGACATTGCAACACAAAGTTCGGTCCAAAGAGAGATATTTTGGTGGTTTAGACGAAGATGGATCAAACATTGCTCCGTTCGAGTTTTGGAGAGTTTGAAACAAAAAGTTCGGTCCAATGAGAGATCTTTAGGTGGTCTGGACGAAGATGGTTCAAACTTTGATCCGTTTCAGTTTTCGAGAGTTTGGAACACAAAGTTCGGCCCAATGAGAGGTCTTTGGGTGGTTTGGACAACACATGGTCCAAAATTTTCTCCGTTGGAGTTTTGGCGATTTTGGAAAACAAACTTCGGCCCAATGAGAGGTCTTCAGATTGTATGGTCGAAACATGGTCCAAACATTGCTCCGTTTGAGTTTTGGAGAGTTTGGAACACAAAGTTTGGGCCAATGAGAAATCTTTTGGTGGTTTTGACGAAGATGGACCAAACATTGCTCCATTTGCGTTTTGTAAAGTTTGGAACAAAAAGTTCGGTCCAATGAGAGATCTTTCAGTGGTTTCGATGAAGATGGTCCAAAATTTGCTCCGTTTCAGTTTTCGAGCGTTTGGAACACAAAGTTCGACCGAATGAGAGGTTTTCGGGTGGTTTGGACAAAACATGGTCCAAAATTCGCTCCGTTGGAGATTTGGCGAGTTTGGAAAACAAACTTCGGCCCAATGAGAGTTCTTCAAATAGTTTGGACGATACATGGTCCAAACTTTGCTCCATTTTATTTTTGGATACTTCGGAACACAAAGTTCGGTCCAAACAGAACTTTTGGTGGTTTGGACGAAGATGGACCAAACATTGCTCCGTTTGCATTTTGGAGAGTTTTGAACAAAAAGTTCGATCCAATGAGAGATCTTTAGGTGGTTTTGCACGAAGATGGTCCAAACTTCGCTCCGTTTCAGTTTTCGAGATTTTGGAACACAACGTTAAGCCCAATGAGAGGTCTTCGGGTGGTTTGGACAACACATGGTCCAAAATTCTATCCGTTGGAGTTTTTTCGAGTTTCGAAATTTAACTTCGGCCCAATGAGAGATCTTCAAATGGTTTGGACGAAACACGGTCCAAACTTTGCTCCGTTCGAGGTTTTGAGAGTTTGGAACACAATGTTCGGTCCAATTAGAGGTATTTTGGTGGTTCGGACGAAGATGGACCAAACTTTGCTACTTTGCGTTTTGGAGAGTTTGGAACAAAAAGTTTGGTCAATGATAGATTTTTAGGTGGCATGGACGAAGATGGTCCAAACTTTGCTCCCTTTCAGGTTCGAGAGTTTGGAACACAAAGTTCGGGCCAATGAGTGTTCTTCGGGTGGTTTGGACAACACATGGTCCAAAATTCACTCCGTTGGAGATTTGGCGAGTTTGGAAAACAAACTTCGGCCCAATGAGAGGTCTTCAGATGGTTTGGACGAAACATGGTCCAAACCTTGCTCCGTTTTATTTTTTGAGACTTTGGAACACAAAGTTCGGTCCAAAGAGAGATATTTTGGTGGTTTAGACGAAGATGGATCAAACATTGCTCCGTTCGAGTTTTGGAGAGTTTGAAACAAAAAGTTCGGTCCAATGAGAGATCTTTAGGTGGTCTGGACGAAGATGGTTCAAACTTTGCTCCGTTTCAGTTTTCGAGAGTTTGGAACACAAAGTTCGGCCCAATGAGAGGTCTTTGGGTGGTTTGGACAACACATGATCCAAAATTTTCTCCGTTGGAGTTTTGGCGATTTTGGAAAACAAACTTCGGCCCAATGAGAGGTCTTCAGATTGTTTGGTCGAAATATGGTCCAAACTTTGCTCCGTTTGAGTTTTGGAGAGTTTGGAACACAAAGTTCGGGCCAATGAGAAATCTTGTGGTGGTTTTGACGAAGATGGACCAAACAATTGCTCCATTTGCGTTTTGTAAAGTTTGGAAAAAAAAGTTCGGTCCAATGAGAGATATTTCGGTGGTTTCGATGAACATGGTCCAAACTTTGCTCCGTTTGAGTTTTGGAGAGTTTGGAACACAAAGTTCGGGCCAATGAGAAATCTTTTGGTGGTTTGGACGAAGATGGACAAAACATTGCTCCGTTTGCGTTTTGGAAAGTTTGGAACAAAAAGTTCGGTCCAATGAGAGATCTTTCGGTGGTCTCGACGAAGATGGTCCAAACTTTGCTCCGTTTCAGTTTTTGAGAGTTTGGAACACAAAGTTGGACCCAATGAGAGGTTGTCGGGTGGTTTGGATAAAACATGGTCCTAAATTCGCTCCGTTGGAGTTTGGGCGAGTTTGGAAAACAAACTTCGGCCCAATGAGAGGTCTTCAGATGGTCTGGACGAAACATGGTCTAAACTTTGCTCTGTTTTATTTTTTGAGACTTTGGAACACAAAGTTCGGTCCAAAGAGAGATATTTTTGTGGTTTCGACGAAGATGGACCAAACATTGCTCCGTTTTCGTTTTGGAGAGTTTGGAACCAAAAGTTCGGTCCAATGAGAGATCTTTAGGTGGTCTGGACAAAGATGGTTCAAACTTTGCTCCGTTTTAGTTTTCGAGAGTTTGGAACACAAAGTTCGACCCAATGAGAGGTCTTCGGGTGGTTTTGACAACACATGGTCCAAAATTATCTCCGTTGGAGTTTTGTCGAGTTTGGAAAACAAACTTCGGCCCAATGAGAGGTCTTCAGATGGTTTGGTCGAAACATGGTCCAAACTTTGCTCCGTTTGAGTTTTGGAGAGTTTGGAACACAAAGTTCGGGCCAATGAGAAATCTTTTGGTGGTTTGGACGAAGATGGACAAAACATTGCTCCGTTTGCGTTTTGGAAAGTTTGGAACAAAAAGTACGGTCCAATGAGAGATCTTTCGGTGGTCTCGACGAAGATGGTCCAAACTTTGCTCCGTTTCAGTTTTCGAGAGTTTGGAACACAAAGTTGGACCCAATGAGAGGTTGTCGGGTGGTTTGGATAAAACATGGTCCAAAATTCGCTCCGTTGGAGTTTGGGCGAGTTTGGAAAACAAACTTCGGCCCAATGAGAGGTCTTCAGATAGTTTGGACGATACATGGTCCAAACGTTGCTCCGTTTAATTTTTGGAGACTTTGGAACACAAAGTTCGGTCCAAAGAGAGATCTTTTGGTGGTTTGGACGAAGATGGACAAAACGTTGCTTCGTTTGCGTTTTGGAGAGTTTGGAACAAAAAGTTCGATCCAATGAGAGATCTTTAGGTGGTTTGCACAAAGATGGTCCAAACTTTTCTCCGTTTCAGTTTTCGAGGGTTTGGAACACAATGTTCGGTCCAATGAGAGGTCTTCGGGTGGTTTGGACAACACATGGTCCAAAATTCTCTCCGTTGGAGTTTTTGCGAGTTTGGAAAACAAACTTCGGCCCATTGAGAGATCTTCAGATGGTTTGGACGAAACACGATCCAAACTTTGTTCCGTTTGAGTTTTTGAGAGTTTGGAAGACAATGTTCGGTCCAATTAGAGGTTTTTTGGTGGTTTGGACGAAGATGGACCAAACATTGCTCCGTTTGCGTTTTGGAGAGTTTGGAACAAAAAGTTTGGTCCAATGATAGATCTTTAGGTGGTCTGGACAAAGATGGTCCAAACTTTGGTCCGTTTCAGTTTTCGAGAGTTTGGAACACAACGTTCGGCCCAATGAGAGGTGTTCGGGTGGTTTGGACAACACATGGTCCAAAATTTGCTCCGTTGGAGTTTTGGCGAATTTGGAAAACAAACTTCGGCCCAATGAGAGGTCTTTAGATTGTTTGGACAAAACATGGTCCAAACTTTGCCCGTTTTAGTTTTTGAGAGTTTGGTACACAATGTTCGGTCCAATGAGAGGTCTTTTGGTGGTTTGGACAAAGATGGACCAAACATTGCTTCGTTTGCGTTTTGGGGAGTTTGGAACAAAAAGTTCGGTCCAATGATAGATCTATAGGTGGTCTGGATGAAGATTGTCCAAACGTTGTGTAAACCCGAGACTTTCTTTAGATAATTTTCTCTTGTCAACTATAGTGGAAGTTGGAATAAGTTGTTGGGACTTGCCAATTTAAAAGAAGAAAAGAAAAGAATGGAAATAAAGAAGAAAAGAAAAGAAAAGAAATGGAAAAAGAAAAAGAAAAGACACAAAAAAGAAAACAAAAAAAGAAAGAAAAGTGAAATGGACAGCAAGACACCCACCACCGCTTCACTCATTATCAGCCCCATTTCTCATCTTTTTCCACCCAAATTTTCAGAGCACTTTGAGGAGAGAGTGAAGGAGGAAGAAGAAGAAGAATTTCGTGGTTTTGAGGTTGAAGAAGATAAGAAAAGCTCATGCAAAGCCAGCCATAGCAGAATCTGGGTGCAAAACTGTCAACCTCTGGTTTTTTATTCGGTTTGAGCTACACAGAAGGGAATAAGAGGTGAGATTTGATTTTCTTGAAAGTTAGTTCATTTTCTAACAAAATTCATGAAGGACGCTTGAGCTAAATCTTATGAGAAGTTAATGGAGTTTTGAATGGAAAACAGAGCACAGGATTTTCGAGTAAACCAGGAGGATCTCTGGTGTTCTCTGGTTGTTTGAGCATTCTGGGGTGTACAAGTCGAATCAGAAGCTATATTTGATATGGCTGGAAAGCTTATTCAATTTCCTACAACTTTCATGAAGATTTCGTTAGCCAAAAATGACTTTAAGTAGGGTTAAATTCAGGAGTTAGATAAAGGGTAGCAGAGAACCTCGAATCTGTGTTGTCTGTGTTCGGGGCAATTCTGGGCAAATCGGTTGGGAATCGCATTTTCATTTCTTCAGGTAAGTTGTAGAGTGTTCGAAAATGAAGAGTTTTATTTGTATTTCATTAATTTTGGTTAAGTATTGAGGAAGTTATGGGTGTTGGAAGTTAGGGTATAGAATCTGGAAAATCTGGAAAGTAGAATGTGAATGTGATTCTTAATCCAATTGTTTAAAAATTCATGAGCATGGAAAGACAAAGCTATCTATGGTTCTAATGCTCGGTTTTGGTTATTTGACAGGCCAAGAGGAAATAGGTCGAGTCTACAAACCGGGGAACTAGATAAGACAGTGAGTGACAAAATGAATTTCGAAAATGGTTTCCAACGGTTGTTCATGTTTAGATGTTTACATGCTTTTCTATGAATGATACATGGTTTTTATGAACAGTTTCAAGCATGAGTTCTGAGCTCAGAATTTCTAATGAGGTTTATATACGAGCACGTGGCTAATGACTTTATGAAAAGTAGCTGAAACGATATCTTTTAAAGTAAAGTATGGATTAGCAAGTACTTTTAAATGATTTTCAGTTTTTCACGAGCAAGCTGAGTAAGCTTAAGTTTTACGAAAGATAACGATAAGCAGGCATGTTTTAATGTTTTCATGTGACTTTCTGAGATTTCTATTGACTACATGACTGAGATATTGAGCCCGAGGCTATATGGTACCGTGTGCACACAGGTTATATTCCGTTGTCGACGTTGAGTGTACTCCGTGACAACGATGCTGTCGTGAGTGCTGGGCGGGCCCCACTACGACAAAGACGGTGGGAGTGCTGGGCGGGCCCCACTACAACGTAGGACTAGTAAACGTTGGTTGTACCGGGCGTGCCCTACACAACGTAGATCGGTCATGTTAGTTAAACGTTTGATGTACTTAATATGCCTTGCTAGATTTTTTAATGACGAACTTGCGAGATGTTTTAGAAAGCCTTTATCCTTACACGTTTATGTTAAACGCTTGAATTGATCATATTTATACGTTTAAAGGTTTATCACGTGTTTTGACTTCCGGATTTAGAGTTTTAAAGTTAGTCACTCACTGGGCTTCGTAGCTCATTCTTTCAAAATGTTTTTCCACTTTCAGATAGAGATCGAGCTCCCGGTGCCTGATACACTGCCAACGTCTGCTGAAAGTTCCAGAACAAGCTCCAGTACGTGGGTGGAGTTGTATATTGAGTCTGTTCATATTGTAAATGTTTTGTAAGGATTGGATAACATCGTCCTAGAGGTCGTGGTTGTTGAAAGTTTTTCAGGGATTTTGCTGTGTTCTGTTTCATGTAGAATGGTTTATATCTATGATTAGTATATTTATCATGTTCAACGTTCAGGAGGGTCAGTGGGTATCGTTAGAGGAGGACGATGTCCGTTGGCTTCACGCCATCTTTCGGGCTAAGCTAGCAGGTGGTCCGGGAGGGGGTGTGACACGTTGCTCCGTTTCAGTTTTTAAGAATTTGGAACACAAAGTTCGTCCCAATGAGCGGTCTTCGGGTGGTTTGGACAACACATGGTCCATAATTCGCTCCGTTGGAGTTTTGGCGAGTTTGGAAAACAAACTTCGGCCCAATGAGAGGTCTGAAAGGATTGGAATTCCCAATTCCGTTACCGCGGAAGCAATTGGACCGTTCGTAAATTAATTTTGGTTCTACAAAATACTAATACATTGGCAAAAAGTTAAGCGGTGAAAAACATACCTCCGTTGACGACTCTGAATACTTCAACGGACACCACCATGAGGCTACCCTACTATTCTCTGAGATTAGGTGAAGGATTGGAATTCCGTAATTCCGTAAAGCGAAAGCGTGATTGGGACCGATTCGTAATTCATTTTGTTTAATCTAAAATACCAATACATTGGCAATAATATTAGAACTATTCTAAATATATATTAAGGCTAAGCATACAAAAATATTAGATCTAAATCTAATTTATAAAGTAACAAATTACTTACTCTCGTTGACGACTCAGATTAAATTCACCAACTGCTTGTGAATTAATCACGAACTAGTGCGAACACCACCACTATGGCTACACCGGTATGACTCTGAGACTTCTAGAGGCAGGAGACTTGTGGGAGCCTTTGGGAGAATTCTCTGAGAGTAGGAGAATGAATGGGATACCTTTCACACCACCCCAGGGGTCCTATATATAGTAAAGGCCAAGACCTTTTTCCTAATAGGAAAAAGTCTCTAATTTTAATAAATAATTAATTAATTCCATAATTAATTAATTTCCCAATTAAATATCATATATTTAATCGTAGGGATTTTATTAAAATTAAAATTAATATGAATCCAATTCATATTAAATTTATTTGAACTCTTTCAAATATTTTCTTTCCTAATAGGAAAAGGTCTAATTTTAATAAATAAATAATTAATTCCATAATTAATTAATTTCCCAATTAAATATCATATATTTAATCTTAGGGATTTTATTAAAATTAAAATTAATATGAATCGAATTCATATTAAATTTATTTGAACTCTTTCAAATATTTTCTTTCCTAATAGGAAAAGGTCTAATTTTAATAAATAATTAATTAATTCCATAATTAATTAATTTACTCAATTAAATATCATATATTTAATCTTAGGGATTTTATTAAAATTAAAATTAATATGAATCCAATTCATATTAAATTTATTTGAACTCTTTCAAATACTTTCTCTCAAGAATTAATTTTTTTTAAATTAATTCAAAAATTATATTATAAAGTTTCATAAACTTTAGATTATAATGCATCAATATACATTATACGATTCCCCAAATAAATTGAACACTTTCAATTTACAATTTATACTTAATTGTCTCAAGTCTCTTTACGAGCTACCAGTGGGACCTAATGGACCTACAGATCAGAAGCTCCAACGATACGAGACTAATTGGCCAAACTCATTGACCAAGTTTAGTCAACATTCATTAACTGTGGGTCACTCCACTAAAGACCCACACCTGCACTCTTCTCACTATAGAATATTTCTGTGTCCACGGATATCGACCAAGCAGTAAGTCAATCCTTCACGTGTGTTCGTAACACCAGCTGGGTCAAATTACCGTTTTACCCCTGGGTTACCTCTGGTTCCTTAAGTACCACTGATTCCTCTAATGAACAAGTTGTTTAGGGTCCAACCACTAAACAGGAGTTCCTCTTAGGCTAGGAGAGGACGGCGCGCCTTTGTTCAAGCCCTAGAATAAGCCCTTAAGGGAACACACATCTACTTACCCCAATAGGGGAAGGAGTGAATTCCATCTTGTACTGTTATGTTCCCAGCCCCCATTCGGTCTTGCCCCTGAAATGGTAGGCTTATTGAGTCGGCGAACTGGCCACTCTCACCCATACAAATCTAAGGACAGTCCCTCCTGAAAGGGGTTCATAACAGACTCAGGGTTGAGATTGAGTTACCTAGGTCATCTTATTGAAATAGAAACCTAAACTAGTTAACGGTGTTACATCTAGTGGTTACTATTTCGCGGTCCGGTCTTATGCAAACTCATTGCATAGGATACCCCCACTCGCATGTCTCCTACATGGATGCTTTGGATCATTGCATCTGTATCGAATACAAGGTGGGCCATATCACATAGTGTCACCAGGATAAGGTACCCAGCCTTATCCCTATACTATAGACCATTTAGGTTGTTACTTGGACACTGATCCCCGTATGTCCCCACATACTAGTCCAAGTTTCATTTAAACAACTTTGGATCTTAGTTTATTGGATTTAGGGTTTATTAATGCAAACTCGATTATTCAATAACCAAATTACTGAATTACTCAAATAACACTTTATTGAGATCGATTAATTTGTTTCATTTACTATCTACGAGTTTTAGGGCATAAAACTCAACATTAGGAACGTAGTTGTGGGACTACTAATCTTGATTGGGAAAGACTCTTGGAGAGAAAAATTCTCTCTAGAGTTCTTGAGAGAATATGTGAGGGAGGCTAGAATGAGACCTTAGGGTTAGGGTTCTCATAACCTTTCCTTTTATAAGAGAGGAAACCATAATGTGAGGTTAGGAATCAATATTGACCGTTAGATCAAGATCAATTAGTTAATTGATTAAATCAATTAATTAAATGTTAATTAATTAATCATATTGATTGGTGTGTCAGTATGTTCAGAAATATAGTCGTTGATAGTAATCAATCCAAGTATAAATTTACAAAATCAAGTAGTACCTGGTAAGTCCTAGGTCGAATCCACAGGGAAGGGATATTCACAAAGTCTTTAACAATATTTACTGATATAAACTCAAAAACGTATGATATTATTTTAAAAGAATAAACAAGAGATTTGGTATATTTGAAAAGTAAATACTTGCATAAAACAACACATGCGACGAGAGTGAAAGAAAATTTTATAAGGAGAATAAAATCAAGGCTGTTGCGGTCGCAACCTCATGCGTTTACAAGAACTTTGTAGCGCATACTTTGAGTAATTGATCCATTAATGCCTAAGTGAGAAAAATTCATAACTATCAATTGGTTATTTGGCTAGTTCATGCTTTAAGTGTAGTTCTCTAAAACTTACAAGGGATTGCGTTAGTCACAACACAGTCTAAGCTCATGCATGCACTATCTTTTAGCGGTAGTGTTTTAATTCTACCAAGACTACATGACATGCGCTAACTTGCTCTACTTAGAGATGTCCGCATGCGTTACCTGTCAGGGATTTAGCATGCTGCTACCGCATCCGGCTGGCCAAGCGGGAGTTAGTAATGAAAATAGTATCGCAACTAAATAGAAAGCAATTAATGTTTCATTTAACTCAAAATATGTGTTTACAAGCCTTGAAGGAGAAATTAGCTCATGAAATAAAACATTACAAACGCAAGCTTGCTCTTGATCACAACTTTCTGTGATTTCTCTTTCTCCTACGTCTTCTTTCTTTTCTCTCCGATCCAATTTGCCCCCCTGGTTTTGAGAATGTGGCTTCTATTTATAGGCGAGAGAAAGTTGACTTCTCTAAGTAATTAGCAACTTGTGCTATTCGTCATTAGGCAACTTGCTCAACTTTTCAGCCCTTTTTCCGCCCACTTGCGTTAGCTGTATCAGTTGTGTCAGCGCTTGTCTTTTCATCATCTTATCTGTCTCTTGATCATCTTGGGATGCGTACCTGCGCTGAGAAGAAACTTTGAAAACAACTGAATTAGTTGCGTTAGCGTCCTATATTTTATAATTTCTTCACCTCATACATGAATATAGCTCGCCGCATGAAATTATCACATTTTTCATTCTTTTATGCGCTGAATCAACACATCTTTGTTTCTTTTGGCCTTGTTTTAGTCTAAGTTTAAAGGAAAAATAACTTGCTTTTTGCAAGTTATCACATATTAATTAATTAATCTCTGGCACATTTAAATCTTATTTAAATGTAATTTCCTCACATAATATATAGTTTAATC
Source organism: Luffa aegyptiaca (assembly GCA_017139565.1). Lineage (NCBI taxonomy): Eukaryota > Viridiplantae > Streptophyta > Magnoliopsida > Cucurbitales > Cucurbitaceae > Luffa > Luffa aegyptiaca. The sequence continues at coordinate 21,878,917 of CM029395.1, forward strand.
AACTTAATTAAATCACATTTAATTAATTCAATTAAACTAATCAATTAATTAATTCCAATTATTAATTAATTTCATATTTAAATATCACCCAACTAGAGAGATTCATGGCTAAAAGCAATTCATCAGACGTCATCATCATCAGCATGCAATTATTTCATCATAAGCATTACTACCGCAAAACCTAAACAGAGCAAATCTCCCCCCCGAACTTAAAATATACATTGTCCCCAATGTATGAACATTTCATCAGATAAAGAGAGATCGATACTGCCCTGAAAAAGCGAGAGATTCTTAAACGTCTTGAATTATCGTCCAAGGAGAGAATGAGAAGCTAGGCACGAATTCACGAGCTTCTGCACAAGGATCGATCACACGGGAGCATAAGGATCAATATACAAAAACTAAATTGAAATCTTCAAAATCTTACAACACTTGGGTTGCCTCCCAAGAAGCGCTTGTTTAACGTCCTGAGCTAGACGGGGGTTGGTCACCCTAGATCCGTCAAAATCATTTTTTCGACCTTTCGCTCTTCGAATCCACAATAGTGCTTCACTCTTTGAGCATTAACTTTAAAAGTTAACCCGCTGCTATCCATCAACTCAATTGATCCAAACGGAGATACTTCTTTGACCAAGAATGGACCGGACCATCTTGACTTCAATTTTCCAGGGAACAACCGTATCGAGAATTGAACAGAAGAACCTGCTGCCCTATCTCAAAAGAACGTTTCTGAACTATATGATCATGCCATCTTGTCGTTCTTTCTTTGTAGAGCTTAGCATTTTCGTATGCCTGGTTCCTAAATTCTTCTAGTTCGTTGAGCTGCAGTAATCGTTGTACCCCAGCCTTTTTTGCGTCATAGTTCAATTTCTTGATAGCCCAGTATGCTTTGTGTTCGAGCTCCACAAACAGGTGACATTCTTTACCATACACCAGTCGATACGGAGGTGTATCGATTGGAGTTTTGTAAGTCATCCGATAGGCCCACAAAGCATCGTCCAACTTGTATGCCCGGTCCTTTCTGTTGAGGCGCACTGTCTTCTCCAGAATTTGCTTAATCTCCCTGTTAGAAATCTCAGCTTGACCGTTAGTTTGGGGATCATAAGCAAGAGAGGTTTTATGCTTGACGCCATATTTTCTAAGTAATGATTCAAACAATTTATTACAAAAATGGGACCCCTCATCACTAATTATTGCCCGTGGTGTGCCAAATCTAGTGAAAATATTTTTATGCAAGAAACGCAACACAACACGTGCATCATTAGTCTTAGAGGCTGGTGCGTGTGTGAACTGAATAGATGGATGTGAGATAAGATGGTAAATGAAATAATAAAGAATAATTCAGCCTTAGAAAGTATTCCAAGGGTATCGATCCCACGAGGACTAAATTGGAAATTCATATTTGATGAAGAAACTGCTCAAATGACTGCTTTTGAAAAAGGTAACCAAATAAAATAAGTTGATTGATTGGGTTTTTGAAAAGATAAACAAAACAAGCAATGAAATAATAAAGAATAACAATAAGATAAAACGAGGTATTCAACATGGATTCATCACTACGGTAACAACCATAGTCATGCAATATCTAACTTAAGTGTATTTAATGCATTGGGTCAGATTTAACTTCCATTTGGCCTTTGTTTCCAAAAACCGTTAGAAGGCTAAGCGAGTATCGTTGTGCCCATTTCTGGGACTTGACTCCCACATAGATAATTCACAAATGCAACCTATAACCCTATCGTCGATATAGGGTGCCTTAGGCAGCTTGCCCTATACCGCCGAACAATCTCTTTCGAGCTTTTTCTCCTATATCACATTTATGAGAACCGATATCGCTTGTCCCTTTCGAGATCAAACTCACATAGCATGCAAAGTCTAAGTGATCAAATTAAACTCAACAAGATTAGAGTGATAATCAATAAAGAATGACATGCATTAAACACTACTTAAGCAAATAAAACACTTTCAAGCCATTAAACCCTAAGCGAATTCACCACATTGAACCCCTCAACGGGATTTAGCTACTCATGATGGGATAAAAAGCAAATGAACACATTTTTATTGAAATAATAATGTATAGAATACAGAATAATGAAAAGTAATCACAAGCTGGAAATAAAGGAGATAGCTAAATATTATGGGTTTTTTGTTTACACAATCCTTCTAGAGTTCGCTAAGACACTCCACTCTCTCACTTTTACAAGATGGGAATGGGTGAAACTCTCTACAAACCACAAGGTTTGATGTCTAACTCTCTATCGGGTTAGAATTTGGTCATCTAAGAAGGACCTTGGGCATCCCTACTCATTGCCGTCGAGCCAGGGTTCTGTCACCACCCTTTTCTTCCAAGTGAGTTATGCTTGGATTTGACTTCGAATCTCGAGCTTATATAGTGTAGAATTTGGTCGAGGAGCTGCGAAATAGGTGCTAGAATGTTGCCCAGTCAGTTTCGGGGTCAAAACAACCGGTTAGGTGCGAAGAAGACTCGTCAACAACGACCCGCGTGCGACTCGAAACGACCTCTGTTTTTCCAGAAATGCGGTCGCATTTCATTTTTGCCTTCGCAGAAATGCGGTCGCATTTCTGGGAAATCCCAGCTTTTCCTCTGTTTTTCTGCACCTCAGCAAACTAAGTCAAATTCTCTTAAAATCAAGTATTTTTAAGCACGGATGAGTTAAATTTGACAAAAGCAATTCTCAACTCCCTAACTTATCAAATGAAGCATAATTTGAGCTCAGGAACAATAAATTGATCTAAAACACTCAATATTTGACCAAGAAATTAGCTAAATATAAGGGTAAAATAGGTATATTGTTTACTCTTATCAGTGGCTATTGCTTCTACCCATTTAGATATCTAATCGACAGCAACTAAGATGTACGAGTATCCATTAGAAGATGGAAAAGGGCCCATAAAATCCATGCCCCACACATAAAAAAGTTCTACTTCAAGAATAGGGGTTAGGGGCATTTCATGGCTTCTAGAAATATTACCTGTCCTTTGGCATCTATCACATGTTTTCACAAAGGTATAACAATCTTTAAATAAAGTAGGCCAATAAAAACCAGATTGAAGTACCATTGCCACAGTACGAGTTGGTCCAAAATGACCCCCATAAGGAGAAGCATGACAATCATGTATAATCTTACCTACTTCTTCTACTGGAATGCACCTTCGAATGACTTGATCAGAACATACCTTAAAAAGATACGGGTCATTCCACAGGTAGGATTTCACATCATGGAAAAACTTTTTTCTTTTCTGACCATTTAGCTCGGGAGGTATTTCTTTTCCTGCAAGAAAGTTTACAAAATTTGCGTACCAAGGGAAAGAAGTTTTAATAGCATATAATCTTTCATCCGGGAAAACTTCTTTAATGGGAAAGGTTGCGACATTCTTCTCATGTTCCATCCTAGACAAATGGTCTGCGACTACATTCTCACAACCTTTTCTATCCTTGATCTCATAGTCAAACTCTTGCAATAAGAGAATCCATCTTATAAGTCTGGGTTTGGAATCCTTTTTACTACTCAAATATCGAATAGCATCGTGGTCAGTGTGTACTACAACCTTCATACCAAGTAAATAAGGCCTAAACTTTTCAAATGCAAACACAACAGCAAGCATCTCTTTTTATGTAGTGGTGTAATTCTGCTGAGCACTATCTAGAGTTCTTCTTGCATAATATATAGTTGATGGTTCGTCAGTATGCTTAATAAATTAATAACAATTTGCCATAGATATTTATCAACCCAAGTATAAATTGACAAAATCAAGTAGTACCTGGTGAGTCCAGGGTCGAATCCACAGGGAAATGTTATTTGCAAAGTTTTTAACAATATTTACTGATCTAAACTAGAAAACGTGTGATATTATATAAAGAAATAAATAAGAGATTTGGTATTCTGGAAAAATAAAACTTGCAGAAAACGAAACATGCGACCCGAGTGAAAGGAAAAGTATTAAGGAGAATAGTATCAAGGCTGTTGCGGTTGCAACCTCATGCGTTTATAAGAACCTTGTAGCACATACTTTGGTTAATTGATCCATTAATGCCTAAGTGAGAAAAAATTATAAGTTTCCCTTCGGTACTCCTTCTGCGTTTGGCATACAACTATCAATTGGTTATTTGGCTAGTCCATGCGTAGGGCTTAGTTCTCTAAAACTTACAAGGGACTACGTTAGTCTTAATGTAGTCAAAGCTCATGTGAGCATTATCTTTTAGCGGTAGTGTTTCAAAGCTACCAAGACTACATGTCATGCGATAACTTGTTCTACTTAGAGATGTCCACAAGCATTACCTGTCAGGGATTTAGCATACTGCTACCGCATCCGGCTGGCCAAGCGGGAATTAGCAATGAAAATAGTATCGCAACTAAGTAGAAGGCAATTGATGTTTCATTTAAATCAAATATGCGCTTACAAAATATACTTATCACTGCATGAGGTGCTTGCGCTAAGCCTCGAAGAAGAAATTAGTTCATGCAAGCAAAACAATACATCATGCAATAATACATTGTCAACGCAAGTCCACTCTTAATCACAGCTCTCTGTGATTTCTCTTTTCTCCTTGATCTTCATTCTTTCCTCTCGTCCCTCAATTCTTGTGGATTCTCTCTTATGAGTTCTTGAGCTGGAGGCCTCTATTTATAGGCGAGGGAAGCTAACTTCTCCAAGTAACTTGCATCAGTTATCAACGGCCAACTTGCAACTTTTCAGCTTCTTTTTAGCCCACTTGCGTTAGTTGTGTCAGTTGTGTCAGCGCTGTCCTTTCATCCATCTTGTCTGTCTCGTGATCATCTTCGGATGTGTACCTGCGTTGGGAAGATACTTGGAAAACAACTAAATTAGCTGCGTTAGCACCCTATATTTTATAATTTATCACCGCATACATGAATATAGCCTATCGCATAAAATCATCACATTTTTCTTTTCTTTTTGTGCTGAAGTAACGCATCATTGTATCTTTTGGCCTTGTTTTAGCTTAAGTTTAAAGGACAAATAACTTGCTTTTTGCAAGTTATCAATAGCCCTAAAGAACTTATCACGACGTTGCCCTAAGACAGCTCCTAAAGCATAATCACTAGCATCACACATGATTTCAAATGGTTGACTCCTATCAGGTACAACAATGATAGGCGCGGAAATAACCTTTTCTTTTAAAAGATTAAAAGCTAGCAAACAATCTTTTGAAAACACAAATGGGGCATCCTTTTCAAGCAAATTGCACAGGGGTTTAGCAATTTTTGAAAAATCTTTTATAAAACGCCTATAAAACCCTACATGGCCTAAGAAACTAACTCCCTTAACATTAATGGGTGGAGGAAGTTGTTCAATAGCAGAAATTTTGGCTTTATCAACCTCCAAACCTTTTTCAGACACTTTGTGACCTAAAACTATCCCCTCTTTTAGCATAAAATGGCATTTTTCACAGTTTAAAAAAAGGTTAGTCTCCTGGCATCTTTGTAAAACATGAGAGAGATTATGCAAACAGTTATCAAATGATGAACCGAAAACAAAAAAATCATCCATAAAAACTTCCATAATCTCTTCTACAAAGTCTGAAAACACTACCATCATACAAAGCTGAAAGGTAGCCAGAGCATTACACAGTCCAAATGGCATACGTCGAAAAGCATAAGTACCATAGGGACACGTGAATGTTGTTTTCTCTTGGTCTTCAGGCACAATCGCAATTTGATTATAGCCCGAAAAACCATCCAGAAAACAATTATACGGATACCCAGCTAACTTGTCAAGCATTTGGTCGATAAAAGGGAGAGGGAAGTGATCATTTTTGGTGGCTTTGTTTAACTTCCTATAATCAATAAACACACGCCAAGCAGTGACTGTCCTAGTGGAAATTGACTCATCTTTCTCATTTTTAACCACAGTCATCCCCCCCTTTCTTAGGCACTACTTGAACAGGACTCACCCAAGGGCTGTCAGATATAGCATAATTAATTCCTGCATTTTATAATTTCAACACCTCGATTTTTACATCTTCATTCATTGCTGGATCTAATCTTCTTGGTGCTCTACTGTGGGATTAAATGTATCTTCCATTAAAATTTTATGCATGACAATAGAAGGACTAATACCTTTATTATCACTAATAGACCATCCTATGGCAGATTTATGCTTTTTCAGAACATCCAACAATTTTTCCTCTTCTACTTTATTTAACTCAACAGAAATGATAACAGGAAAAGTAGAAGATTCTCCTAAGAAAGCATAACGTAGGTTAGCAAGCAATTGTTTTAGTTCACGAGAAGGGGTACCAACTTGAGCACAAATATCTAATGATAATTTTTCTTCCCATCCTAATGACCTATCAATTAAAGCATTTTCCTGATTAACATCTATTAATTCATCTCCAAACACATCAGGCATGCTTATTTCATAATGATCCACAAGGGACTCTGACTCTACACATGCATTGATAATAGTGTCAACTGAATCAATCGAAAAGTAGGAACTAACCTCTTCTGGATGTTTTAATGCATTAAAGAGGTTGAATACTACCTCGTCGTCTTCTACTCTGAGAGTCAGGGTTCCTTTCTGAACAATTAGCACACGAGTGGTGCGTGGCTAGCTGAATGGATGGAATGTGAGATAAGATGGATAATAATAAGAAAGAAATATCTAGCCAACACTTAAGTGCAAGTATACACTATCGCACGTAGTAATAAAAAAAAACCTTAGAAAGTATTCCAAGGGTATCAATCCCACGAGGACTAAATTGGAAATTCAGATTTGATGAAGAAACTGCTCAAATGATTGCTTTTGAAAAAGGTAACCAAAGAAAATAATAAGTTCATTGATTGGGTTTTTCGAAAAGATAAATAAAACTAGCAATAGAATAATAAAGAATAACAATAAGATAAAACGAGGTATTCAACATGGATTCATCCCTAGGGTAACAACCATACTTATGCAATATCTAACTTAAGAGTGTTTAATGCATTGGGTCAGATTTAACTTCCTTTTGGCCCTTATTTCCAAAAACCGTAAGAAGGCTAAGCGAGTACCGTTATGCCCATTTATGGGACTCGACTCCAATATAGATAATTCACGAATGCAACCTATAACCCTACAGTCGATATAGGGTGCCTTAGGCACCTTGCCTTATACCGCCAAACAATCTCTTCCGAGCTTTTTCTCCTATATCACCTTTACGAGAACCGATATCATTTGTCCCTTTCGAGATCAAACTCACATAGCATGCAAAGTCTAAGTGATCAAATTAAACTTAGCAAGATCAGAATGATATTCAATAAAGAATGACATGCATTAAACCTTACTTAAACAAATAAAACACTTCCAAGCCATTAAACCCTAAGGGAATTCACCACATTGAACCCCTCAGCGGGATTTAGCTACTCATGATGGGATAAAAAGCAAATGAACACATTTTCATTGAAACAATGATGAAAAAGATTCAAGAGCTGGAATTAAAAGAGATAGCTAAATATTATGGGTTTTTTGTTTACACAATCCTTCTGGAGTTCGCTAAGACACTCCACTCTCTCACTTTTACAAGATGGGAATTGGTGAAACTCTCTACAAACCGCAAGGTTTGATGTCTAACTCTCTCTCTCGGGTTAGAATTTGTTATCTAAGAAGGACCTCGGGCATCCCTACTCATTGGCGTCGAGCCAGGGTTCTATCACCACCCTTTTCTTCCAAGTGAGTTCTGCTTGAATTTGACTTCGAATCCCAAGCTTATATAGTGTAGAAATTGGTTGAGGAGCTGCGAAATAGGTGTTGGAAGGTTGCCCAGTCAGTTTCGGGGTCAAAACAACCGGTTAGGTGCAAAGAAGACTCGTCAACAACGACCCGCGTGCGACTCGGAACGACCTCTATTTTTCCAAAAATGAGTCGCATTTCCATTTTGCCTTTCACATTTCTGGGGAATTCCAGCTTCAACTATGTGGTTCTGCACAACAGCAAACTAAGTCAAATTTGCTTCAAATCAAGTCTTTTTAGGCATAATTAAGCATAATTCAACAAAAGTGACTCTCAACACCCTAACTTATCAAATTAACATATTTTGAGCCCGGAAATAGTAAAATTGACCTAAACACTCAATATTTGACCAAGAAATGAGCTAAGAATAAGGGTAAAATAGACATATTTTTTACCCTTATCATACCCCCAAACTTAACTCATTGCTTGTCCTCAAGCAATTGCTAATCAAAATGTTAGAGTTCATGCATAGTAATGAATCATGGTACTAGTATCAACTTTTTATTTCAAATCAAGTGATATGGAATCAAGTAAAACATGTATTTCAAGATCGTTTTCTAAAAAGTTTGCCTTTCAGGAGAGGGTTCTGAAGGTGTACATATTACACATGCGGAAGCAATTGAAGATCGAAAGCACTTAAGACATTCAATTTTACTCCTAAAGCATGCATGTTCTAGAAAAGATAGAATAGAGAGTTTAGAAAACACCAACCTTTGTAGCTCACTTATGTTGAACTCCTTGTGGTGTTTGCCTCTCCTATGCTCCTTGGACAACCTCTAGAGTCTTCCCTACTATACTCCGGGCCAAGAACGACTTGTGGGAGTCTATATAAGATAGGGAATGGGAAGGGAATGCTTGAAGCATCAAGCAATGGAGAAGAATGAGAGATGAGAGAACTTTGAGTCCAAATTCCAGCAGCATAACGTTAAGGAAATGGCTCTCATAGCTTTGAATCTGATTCAAGCTCCTTTTAAAGACATTCTTCATGCAAAGCCAAGCCTCAAGACACAAGACACATGGTGTATTTGCAAGTTCAAGTGGATTATAGGTGTACATCTCACAAGACATGCAACAATGCATGAGTGAGTTGTCTTTCCACTTTGAATGTTCATCCATAAGTGGATTTCCAACTAAATCCACCAAATACAAATTGAAATCTAATTTCAAGCTTGCAATTTAATGTTCATTTCAATTCCAAATTGAATTTAACATTAGGTAATTGATTTTGAGGCATTACAAAATGATTTCTTATGATTAATCCAATTAATCATTCTAATCTTGTGCAATAAATCATATATGATTCCTAATACATATATATGGTATTCAAAACACTTTTAAATACTCCATCTCTCATTTTCTAATTTAATTCATAATTAAATTATTGTGTCAAACACAATTTACGATAATATCCTTTTTCCCGATTTTTGAACGATTCAAAGCTTCCTATCTTTTGTTCTAGGCTTAATTTCGATATGAGCTAGTAGGGGGACCTAATGGACCTATAGATCATGGGCTCCAACGATTTGAGGCTAACAGACTAATCTCATTATCCAAGCTAGCCAACATTCGTTAACTACCGGGGCACTCCACTATAGCCCGATAGTTGCACTCCCCTCACTATAGATATATTTCTGTCCACTTGATTTAACCATGATTAGTAAGTCGATCCTTCACAGGTTGTTCGTAGCTATAGCTAGGTCAAAAAGCCGTTTTACCCCTATAGTACTTCTAGTTCCTTAAGTCCCACTGATCCTCTAATGAACAATTGGTTTATGGTCCAACCAATAAACCGAGTCCCTCTCGGGCCAATGAGAGGGCGGGATCCCTTTGTTCAAGCCCCGGAGTCAGCACTTAAGGGAACAACCTTTCTACTATCCCTAATTTGGGTAGGAGTGAATTCCTTTTTCGCACGACATGTCCCCAGCTATCTACCCGTTCCTATCCCTGAAATGGGAGGCTTATTGAGTCGGCGATACTGAGCCACTCTCACCCATGCAGATCTAAGGATAAGCCCGAATAAACAGGAGTTCATAGTTAGCTCAGGATTAAGATCGAGTTACCTAGGTCATCACATGAAATAGTCAGTCTCGTCAGTAAACGGTGTTATAAAGCGAGAGTGACTTATTTCTTGGTCCTGGTCTTATGCAAACTCATTGCATAGGACGCCCCCACTCGCATGTCTCTACATGGACGATTTAGGATCACATCGTCTATACCATCTATAAAGTGGGCCGCGTCTCATAGTGTCCCCAGAATAAGGTACCCAACCCTATTCCTATACTATAGACCGTTTTGGCTATTACTCAAGCTTGATCCACTTTTATGTCTCTACATAAAGCTCAAGAGTTCATCCTATAGCCATGGATCTTAGTTTATTGGATTTGGGTAATTATAAGTGCAATTTACTTTATTCAGTAATAACTTTACTGAATTAGTCTCGATAACGCTTTTATCGAATAAGTATATAATTCGTTTATCATTCACTATCTACGAGTTTTAGGACACCTATCCCAACAATCTCCCACTTGAACTAAAACTCTTAGTTTAGTGGGATGTACTATAATCTATAACAACAGTGGGTGAATAAATACTTGTATTAATAACAGAGTAAAAATACAATAAACTAGGGCATCTAAATACCCAGTATGCAAAGGTATCAAAATACCGGTTACAAAATCTCCCACTTGACCTAGATTATTTCTCATACATATCTCGCAGACCTAGACCTTCTAGATGACTCTCGAACACTTTAGCCGTGAGAGCCTTTGTGAATGGATCAACAATGTTGTGCTCCGATGCTATCTTCGTGACGATCACGTCTCCTCGGTGCACAATCTCCCTAATGAGATGGTATTTCCTTTCGATGTGCTTGCCTCTCTTATGGTTGCGAGGTTCCTTTGAGTTTGCAACTGCGCCGCTATTATCACAATACAAGGTGATAGGCAGATGCATATTCGGAATGACTTCCAAGTCAGTTAGGAACTTCCTGAGCCATACTGCCTCTTTTGCTGCTTCGCAAGCGGCTACATATTCGGCCTCCATGGTCGAGTCTGCAATGCATCCTTGTTTGATGCTACGCCATACTATTGCTCCTCCATTCAGAGTGAATACTGACCCCGATGTAGATTTCCTCGAATCTTTATCGGTTTGAAAGTCAGAATCAGTGTATCCTGTAAGTATCAAATCCTTGGAACCATACACGAGCACATAGTCCCTCGTTCTCCTTAGATACTTGAGGATATTCTTAACGACTGTCTAGTGATCGAATCCTGGATTGGATTGATGTCTACTAACAATCCCTACTGCATAACAAATATCAGGCCTTGTACACAACATGGCATACATGAGGCTGCCTACTGCAGAGGCATAGGGAAAACGTCTCATGTCCTTAACTTCTTGAGGTGTCTGAGGACACTGTTCCTTAGACAAATTAATTTCGTGCCTGAAAGGTAAAAGTCCTTTCTTGGAATTTTGAATTTTATATCTAACCAACAATTTGTCGATATAAGATGCTTGGGACAGGGCTAGCGTTTTGTTCTTTCGGTTTCGAACAATTTGGATCCCTAGAACATATTGTGCCTCACCCAAAACTTTCATTTGGAATTGAGTTGCTAGCCATAGTTTAATGTCAGTTAGATAACCTACATCATTCCCGATGAGTAGGATATCATCCACATACAGTACTAAGAAAGCTACGGAGTTGTTGATGATCCTTTTGTAAACACAAGGCTCATCAATGTTTTGTTCAAAGCCATAAGATTTGATCGCAGTATCAAATCTCATATTCCAGGATCTAGACGCTTGTTTTAATCCATAAATGGATCGTTTAAGCTTGCAAACTTTTTGCTCTTGATCCTGTGCAATGAACCCCTCTGGCTGAGACATGTAGATACTTTCTTCAAGATTGCCATTCAGAAAGGCAGTCTTGACATCAATTTGTCATATTTCATAATCGTAAAACGTGGCAATGGACAAAAGTATCCGGATCGATTTCAACATGGCAACAGGGGAGAAGGTTTCTTCATAGTCAATCCCCTCCCGCTGGGTAAAACCCTTTGCCACAAGTCGTGCCTTAAAGGTCTGTACCTTTCCAGCAGCGTCTCGTTTTCTCTTGTAGATCCATTTGCACCCTATGGGTCTAACCCCTTCAGGTTGATCTACAAGATCCCAAACTGAATTAAAATGCATGGACTCGATTTCCAAGTTCATGGCTTTAATCCACTCGTTCTTGTCAACGTCATCCATTGCCTGTTTAAAGGTTAATGGATCCTCGATTCCGTCATCCGGTATGACGACTGGAGTTTCAGTCAAACCCAAATAGCGATCAGGCTGTCTAACAACCCTCCCACTACATCGAGGTTCTCTTATTTCTTGAGAAGCACGCGATTGACTCGAGGTGCCAGCATCATCAACAACTCTTGTTGATGCTTCTGTAGCTTCGTTAGATAGTTCACTTAAAACGACTTTACTTCGTGGCTTGTGATCTCTGAGGTGGTCTTCTTCTAGGAATGTAGCATTTGTCGATACAAGTACTTTATTTTCCTCTGGATCGAAGAAGTATCCACCTCTCGTTTCTTTGGGATAGCCTACAAATAGGCAAAATCTAGAACGAGGCTCCAATTTCTTTGGGTTTGCATCTAGCACGTATGCAGGGCATCCCCAAATTCTGAAATGTCGTAAACTAGCTTTACGACCTTTCCAGAGCTCAAACGGTGTTTCAGAAACACTCTTTGAGGGAACTACGTTCAAAATATAAACTGCAGTCTCTACTGCATAACCCCAAAATGAGTTAGGCAACTGAGCATAACTCATCATCGAACAAACCATGTCTAACAAGGTTCTGTTTCTCCTTTCCGATACACCGTTTTGCTAAGGTGTACCAGGGGCTGAGAGTTGGGACGTAATTCCATGCTCTATCAAATAGTCTTGAAAACTTGAGTCCATATACTCTCCACCTCGATCGGATCGAAGTGTTTTTATCGTCTTACCTAATAAGTTCTCAACCTCAGCCTTGTACTCTTTGAACTTTTCAAAAGCTTCGGACTTATGATGCATTAGGTAGAAATAGCCATACCTCGAATAATCATCAATGAAACTGATGAAATATTCGTACCCACCTCGAGCTCTAATGTTCATTGGTCCACAGAGGTCCGAATGAATGAGCTCTAGGGGCTCTTTGGCACGATAACCTTTTCCGGTAAAAGGTCGTTTTGTCATCTTGCCCTCAAGGCATGACTCACAAGGAGGCAACGAGTCATCTTCTAACTTGTTTAGAAGTCCACTCTTGACCAATCTCCCAATCCTATTGAGGTTGATATGGCCTAACCTCAAGTGCCAGAGATAGGTATCTTGAGAAACTTTTCGCTTTTTAGGTTGAGTCTCAGCGGTTTTAAACATCTCGTGATTTAAAATAGCTTTAGACTCAATTGGTCTTAAAACATACAATTTATTCTTCAAGTTTGCAGAGCAAACATCAATACCTCTTTTAGTTATGAAAGCTTCATTAACAGAAAAAGAAATTGAGTAACCTTGTTCTAATAAACACGATAAAGAAATCAAATTTCTTTTAATTTTTGGAACTATGTACACATTATCTAATATCATGTAACGTTCCTTGGTGAAGAATAATTTTACGTCTCCCACTGCAATAGCCGAGATGACTTCTCCTGTTCCAACTTTAAGTGTCATCTCTCCAGCTTTTAGCTGTTGCCAGGAACTCATTCTTTGAAATGAAGAACATACGTGATTAGTGGCACCTGAATCGAGTATCCAGGTAGAATCGTCGTTTTCCACTAAAAACGTTTCCAAGACTAATAAATCGCATTTAGAGTCGTGGATTATGTTTTTCTTGGCTATGCAGTTAGTTTGAGGACATTCCTCAGTTGAGACCAAACCTAAATTCTTTGCCACGAGTTTAGCGTTTAAGTTAGTATTCTTAGTCGTATGTACTAAACCGTTTAATTTGGCATTTGACAAAGCACATACGTTTTTCGACATATTGCTGAAACAAACAAATTAATCTCTATTAGAAACATGCACTAAACCCGTTAATCATATTTATCCAATCAGATTTAGCAAAAGCAATCATCGACCCATATATACAATTGATTTATTTTGCAACGATACTTCAGAGGTTTAGAATAACCGCTACCGTAGGGCAGTCAGCTACTCCTCCTCTGAATCGAGACAATCTCGGCCAAATACTATTCCCAGAATAACTCTTACTCCAATAGTTATTAGCTAACGTTAATTTGGTCAAGACCATCTTGTAAGTGTTACCCATCATTTTCAGATCGCAGAGGACGGCCCCAACAATGCCACCGTAGGGAAGAGCTAATGTTGGGAATGGCCCTAGGAAACCCTATCCATTTCTGGAGTTTGCGTTGTTCCGAATCCCATGCGCAAGCCCTCCGTAGGGTGATCGCTCCCAGGGCGACTCGCAGGCAGCGCATAGGAATCTCACGGTGCAACCTAATGATGGAGACCGCAGGATACGTTTGACACGTTTCCTTCTCCCACTTACTATGAACACTTTCCCCATTCACCTTGATATTAACCCATGCAAACACCATCCGTAGGGGGACGCTCCCAGGGCGCCTCGAGGCCAAGCATGGATCTCACGGTGTGAACTCAGGGGGACGTGAGAGTAGAAACTTAATATTTCGTTTCTATACTTTTCCTCCCACTAAAGTGTCGTAAGGTTTTAGGGTCTATTACTTAGGTAAATTCCGGCTAAATGAATCTATCTAAGTCTATGCCTTATTAAACAAGGTCTTAACACTAAATGTCTAGGTGAATTAAACTCTTTTAATAACCTAGTGACATTGCATGCTACTAAGACTTTGGTTAATTCAACTCAGGTTCCGAACCATTTGCCGGGAGAGTTCCCTTATAACCAAGGTCTTATGTCCTACTTACTCGAATTTTAAAACTATTTTAAAAAAAACTAAGTAAGACATATTTCTAATCCTATTAGAGAAGGCGATCTTAGGTCTATTTCATTTTAAACCATTTAAAGAATGACATGATCCTAAGATCCTAGGTTAGCATGCAACTCTTTGTTATAGGTTTTACGGTTTCTATTCATCAACTTTTATAACTCTTATAACTTTTAATGAATAAACCCTATAACATGCTTTCTAATGTTGTTTTAAAGCATATAACAATCAATCATTCAAGTTATAAGAAAAGCACCATTTAGAAACAACCTATGTCTAGGTTTGTATAACACTTTATACTACGATGTCTATGTGATAACACTTTAAAACCTCACACCGCTCACGCATGCTCATAAAACTCGAGTTAACTTAACTCAAGAACCGACTCGATGCCCAGGTAGGAGGTGTTCCGTAAACCGTCAACTTAAATACCTCCAGCCTTAGACAGCATCTTGTCGGGTGAGTTCTCTCGTAACCATTGTTTTACAAGATATCGACCTAAACTATGCAAATTGATCGAATCGTTGAAGGTTCATTAACCTAAGTGAGCATGCACTTAATCTTGTTATAGATTTTAGATTTCTATCTCTTTTTATAACAATTATAAAATCAATCCATAACAAGTCTAATTTGAATACAACACTTATAAACAAACTAAAGAAATTTCATGCTACATGCTTGGTTAATTTTATCTTTTAATAATTATAACTATTATAAGAATTAATCAATTTTAATTAACCATTCAAGCATGAATCTCCCTAAATTAATACAACTCTTATATTAATTAAACATGAAATTTCCCTCATGCATTTGAATTAATCAATAACACTTATTAAAATTAAACAAATGCATGAACATGCTTTCCTATGGTGGGGTTTTAAAACTATATGGCATGCTCATAATGCACATACATCCATTTAATTAAATCATACATTCACAATGCATAAAGTAATTAAATCAAGCTAAAATGGAATAGTTTGGCAATTTTTAAAAAAAACACAAGCAATTTCACTAATTATTACAATAATAATCAATAAATAAACTTGCAGCACGCCCGAGCTTCACGAACCATCCCGAACCGCTCATCCAAGCAATGAACCGGCCATGCAATGAGTGAAATGAGGCTGCAACAGACCGAACCAGACCAAAAGGCAGCAGCTGAACCGGACCAAAATTCTGGAATAGAAGAAGAAAAAAAAAATCTGCTGCTGGAATTAAAAAACAGCTTGTTGGAATTTTCATTTTCTGCTGCGTCTTCTCCTTTTTTTCTTCGATTTTACAGCCTATATTTACTCTAATGACTCTATAAAAATTACAGACTATAGTACACACATTAACGCTCTTACATATCCGAGCAATTACAATTTCATGAAGGTTTGAATGCTCAAAAAATTGCCAAACCAGAACACTTCCATTTTAGCACACAGAAAATTCAATTTCAAAATGGTACCCACCAAAGCAAAATTAAAACGAATTAAGTGCTCTAATCATGCTCTCATACCAATTGAAGGTGTACATATTACACATGCGGAAGCAATTGAAGATCGAAAGCACTTAAGACATTCAATTTTACTCCTAAAGCATGCATGTTCTAGAAAAGACAGAATAGAGAGTTTAGAAAACACCAACCTTTGTAGCTCACTTATGTTGAACTCCTTGTGGTGTTTGCCTCTCCTATGCTCCTTGGACAACCTCTAGAGTCTTCCCTACTATATTCCGAGCCAAGAACGACTTGTGGGAGTCTATATAAGATAGGGAATGGGAAGGGAATGCTTGAAGCATCAAGCAATGGAGAAGAATGAGAGATGAGAGAACTTTGAGTCCAAATTCCAGCAGCATAACGTTAAGGAAATGGCTCTCATAGCTTTGAATCTGATTCAAGCTCCTTTTAAAGACATTCTTCATGCAAAGCCAAGCCTCAAGACACAAGACACATGGTGTATTTGCAAGTTCAAGTGGATTCTAGGTGTACATCTCACAAGACATGCAACAATGCATGAGTGAGTTGTCTTTCCACTTTGAATGTTCATGCATAAGTGGATTTCCAACTAAATCCACCAAATACAAATTGAAATCTAATTTCAAGCTTGCAATTTAATGTTCATTTCAATTCCAAATTGAATTTAACATTAGGTAATTGATTTTGAGGCATTACAAAATGATTTCTTATGATTAATCCAATTAATCATTCAAATCTTGTGCAATAAATCATATATGATTCCTAATACATATATATGGTATTCAAAACACTTTTAAATACTCCATCTCTCATTTTCTAATTTAATTCATAATTAAATTATTGTGTCAAACACAATTTACGATAATATCCTTTTTCCCGATTTTTGAACGATTCAAAGCTTCCTATCTTTTGTTCTAGGCTTAATTCCGATATGAGCTAGTAGGGGGACCTAATGGACCTATAGATCATGGGCTCCAACGATTTGAGGCTAACAGACTAATCTCATTATCCAAGCTAGCCAACATTCGTTAACTACCGGGGCACTCCACTATAGCCCGATAGTTGCACTCCCCTCACTATAGATATATTTCTGTCCACTTGATTTAACCATGATTAGTAAGTCGATCCTTCACAGGTTGTTCGTAGCTATAGCTAGGTCAAAAAGCCGTTTTACCCCTATAGTACTTCTAGTTCCTTAAGTCCCACTGATCCTCTAATGAAC
This sequence comes from Luffa aegyptiaca, assembly GCA_017139565.1. Lineage (NCBI taxonomy): Eukaryota > Viridiplantae > Streptophyta > Magnoliopsida > Cucurbitales > Cucurbitaceae > Luffa > Luffa aegyptiaca. The sequence goes on from CM029395.1 coordinate 21,896,285, forward strand.
AATTGGTTTATGGTCCAACCAATAAACCGAGTCCCTCTCGGGCCAATGAGAGGGCGGGATCCCTTTGTTCAAGCCCCGGAGTCAGCACTTAAGGGAACAACCTTTCTACTATCCCTAATTTGGGTAGGAGTGAATTCCTTTTTCGCACGACTATGTCCCCAGCTATCTACCCGTTCCTATCCCTGAAATGGGAGGCTTATTGAGTCGGCGATACTGAGCCACTCTCACCCATGCAGATCTAAGGATAAGCCCGAATAAACAGGAGTTCATAGTTAGCTCAGGATTAAGATCGAGTTACCTAGGTCATCACATGAAATAGTCAGTCTCGTCAGTAAACGGTGTTATAAAGCGAGAGTGACTTATTTCTTGGTCCTGGTCTTATGCAAACTCATTGCATAGGCCGCCCCCACTCGCATGTCTCTACATGGACGATTTAGGATCACATCGTCTATACCATCTATAAAGTGGGCCGCGTCTCATAGTGTCCCCAGAATAAGGTACCCAACCCTATTCCTATACTATAGACCGTTTTGGCTATTACTCAAGCTTGATCCACTTTTATGTCTCTACATAAAGCTCAAGAGTTCATCCTATAGCCATGGATCTTAGTTTATTGGATTTGGGTAATTATAAGTGCAATTTACTTTATTCAGTAATAACTTTACTAAATTAGTCTCGATAACGCTTTTATCGAATAAGTATATAATTCGTTTATCATTCACTATCTACGAGTATTAGGACACCTATCCCAACAGGTTCTACTCTAGTGCCAGTCACAACGTCTGAGTTTCCTCGGCATGAAGATTTCTATTGTTCTTTTTCAAAGCAAAACTCTCTCTCATCCATCCTAACGAATGTGCTTAAACTACCTAACTTATACTCATCAAGTCTAGTGTAGTCCTTTTAGGTTAAGAAAACAATCTTTAGGAAAAAAAAAGCATATATGAACTACTAGACCTTTTCCATCTCCCCCAAACTTATTTGACTGCTGGTGCTCCTTTTATTTGACTTCTTTTTCTCCCAAGAGTATCCTTGCTGTCATATTTACCTTCGCCTAGCTTATCAACACTTTTTGGTGAAGATATCTAGCTACGAGCAAAGTTCACAAACTCGGAGTGATACTCACTTCCTTAGGTAAACCTTTCATGCAGTGGCAAACCATGGGTGTCATGAATGCCCCTGGTTACTCAGTAAACCCTAGGAAAGAGGAGTAACTCTCGGTTTTTCTTTCTTTCATCTGGTTTTTTTTTCAAACATACTGAGCACATATTCTTTCCAGCAATACAAATTTACAAAAGATATTCACATAAAGCATAAAGCACCCCCCCCCCAAACTTAAAGGTAGACAATGTCCTCATTGGCTTGTTTTTTAGGCATGAGCTTAATATGAGGCTTTTTGTTTTCAAAACTTCAAGGCTAAACTCTCCTAGAGTGTTAGAAAGGTTAAACACGAAGAAGTTTAGACTCTAAGACAATTTTGTAAAGAAAAAGAGACTAATGGAAAGCCTATGACTAGAAAACAACTCAGTTGAGACGGTGGCACTTTTGAGATAGAACAAAGCTCTAGTTTTCATCATTAAGGGCTTAAAAGAAAACTTCTTTGAAACATGCTTTTTTCTTCAAAAACATTTTAAAGCAATTTTTCTTAAAGTTGATTTTTTCTTCAAAACTATCATAGGTAAAGCTCAAAAAACAGCAAGTAGATTTTTCAATAAAGATTTTAAAAACCCAAGTTTATTCTATTCCAAGCTATCCACAAGCTATCTAAACTACCCTATGATCAAAGCTATTAACAACTAAACAACTAAAACAATCAAAACAACAACTAAACTACTAAAAACGGAATTTAAAACATGCTAAAACTAAAAAAACAGCAAACAATAAAAAACAGTATTTATTCACAAAAATATTCAGTCAAAGGGGATCAGAAAACTCCCTTATTCCTCGCCTGAGGAACTCTCTCTCTTCATTCTCTTCATCTTCATCTTCATCAAAATCCTCTTCTTCCTGGGGCAGTAGTGACTGAGGGAAATTTGAAAAGAACTAAGCAATGCTTGGGGCAATGGAGAGATAAAACTCTCTAATAGCTTCATCCCTTTCCTTGGCATACATCCAATAAGTCTTCAGGTTCTCCCTGATTCGATCAAGCTGGTAGTGGACCATGCCTAGTGCTTCTAATGCTGGTGAAGGCCCTGTAAAAGGAGTGTGTTGGGATGGAGAGGCTACATTCGGCCCTAATTGAGGTGTGGCCTGTGATGTGGTGGCTTTATCCTTCCTCTGGACGTTGTTCTGCTGGAGCTTCCCTATGAAGGACAAGTCAATGGTTGGTTTAAAGAAATGGCACTTCTCGTCCTTGCCTGGCATAATCTTCACCCTCTGACAGAGTTGGGTGATGAGTGAGCCAAAGAAAAGCTTGCCTGCCCTTTTTCGTCCACAGGCTAGGATTTCATCCTTAATAATGCTCCCTACATTGATCTCCAACCCCTTCATTAGGCAATAGAGTAGCATCACTCTATCTACTGAAATCGTGCTATCGTGGGTGGTTGGCATCAAACTGTTCTTGATGAAGTGAAGCCACACCGCCGATTCTGGCTTTAGGTCGCTTGGCACTAGAGACTTCACTTTTGTCTGCAATTCTTTCCATTGGACCCCCTTGATGGCCACGAGCTTCAAAGCTTCCTTCATTTGCTTGGCTGACGGGTTCCTTATCACATCATTCCCTGTTGGGTTCAAGGGTGCCTTAATCCTGTATACCCTGTTGATGTCGACTGAGGAGAAACTGACCATCTTCCCCCTCACCACCGCCATGCTAATACTCTCCTCCCTCATGCCGACATGGAATTCACGAACTAGGGGCACAACAGCCTCCTGAGGGTGAGCACAGAACTCCTGCCACTTGTACTGGAAGATAACTCTACTTACGAACTCTGGCAGTGCTTCTGCTCGGTTAGAGAATCCCTTCTCGTTGAGGAAATCTCTTTTCTTCATGATCTCCATCGTTTCCTGAAAATTAACATCTTTAAATACCTCAGGTAACAGATTTTTAGGAGATGCGGCCTTGGGTGATTTGCCCTTTGGTTTGGCGGGTGAGATGGTTGGAGGAACTGCAGGAGAGGCATCCATGGATCTCGTCCTCGGCTTCTTCGCAAAGATTGGGTCATTCTTGTTCTTCGTCCTCCTCTCAGCCTTAATCTCTCTCTTTCTTTTTCTTCTTAATGTTGCAGAGGTAGGGACTTGGTCTTCATCTAGCTCCCTAATCTCTGAATCAGACTCTGTATCGGAGTCAGAATCACTGGAGGTCTCGGCCTCCCCGTCTTCTTTTTCTTTTTCATCCTTCTTCTCCCCTTAAGAGGTGTTATCAGTAGTTGGTGGGTCATATGTGAATAGAGGCTCAAAAACCTTTTCAGCTGGCTGCTCTTTATTGGCCTCCGCTAGGCCTTCCTAAGAATGCGACCCAGATGCGGTCGCATTCTGGCCTTCTTCTTTTTTTTCTGTTTCTTCTTCTTTTTCTAAATTTTCTTCTTTTGGCCCCTGTTGGGCCTCTTCTTCTACCCTTCCTCGCAACACATTAGCCTCACTTTGAGCTCTGTGGAGTGGCTCAAAGGCTGCAAGGAAGTCTTCAACTTCCTTTCTTCTCTTTTCGTCTTCTTTTATTCTTCCCTTCTCTTTTTCTCTTCCTCAAGGAGCTGCAAATCCATCGCTGCCCTCCTGAGGTTTTCCTCATATTTTCTCTCTTCCTCATCTTCTAAGGCCCTCTCGACCTCTTGCTTTTCTTTTCTTTTTCTTCTCTCATCATTCTCATCTCTCTCCTTTGCAAACTCATCCTCTTCAGCCATCTTTTGATTTTCCATCTCTCTCTCCGCTTCAACCTCTTTCAAAGCGTCTTGTTCAGCCTTGTACCCCTCGGCAATCTCAAGTGCCTTTGCCATTGCTTGGCAGATTATTCCTTCGAATACATTGGTCGGCATCTTTGTGATTTTCAGGGGCTGAATTTCAAGCGGCTTTTTAGGTACATTTTTCTTTGGGCTCCTCTTTCTTGCGCTGTAACCATGGGTTTGGTCCTGCAAGATAGAGAGGTGTTAGTTGAAGGTTCGGAAACCATACCTATTGAAGCTTCTCCTTGCCGAGAGCTTTCAGCTGCCTTTGCGGCCTTTTTTTCTTCTTGTCGATTCCATTCTTCTTTAAGGGCAGCTCTTCTCTTGGCACCCATCTCTCGGATCATCTCAAACCACTCCCGTGAATGTTTTCTGAATTGTTGAGTGGGAGGTTTTTGGGTTTGGTGGACAGCAGCGGCGCGCGTGAGCCGTCTTGGTGTAGATGAGCTCGGCATCTCCCTCGAACTAGCTGGCATTGTCGAAGAGGATGGAGTTGGAGCGTTGGGCGCTCGGTTCACGACCGCCGGTGAGAATCCCGTGGGTTTCGTCCTTCGCGTGCCTTGCATGTGTGCTTCGGGGTTCTCTTCTTGCCGTCGGCTGCTTCCTTTAGTTTCGTGGATCGATCGTGCACTCTGAGATAGAGTGTTTTTGTGTGAGGATGATGATCCTTGCGTGTTCTTCATCTTCGCTGAGTGTGGGTCTTGCAGTTTCACGATGGAGAGAATATGGAGAGCTTTGGGTTTGACTTAAATGCAAAGGTTGGGTGTTTGGTGAAGAGAAAAATAACTTAAGTCAAGCTATTTATATTTTTCTAATTAGGTCACGTGCAAGTCAAACGATTTTCGTGACTCCCTTTTTATTCGGGCAAATGCGATCGCATTCCCAAATACACTGGGAAGAAATGCGATCGCATTTCACCCAGCTTTTCTGTCTTTATTTTTTCTGCCTTTTTTCTTTTCCTTTGTTTTCTCATTTTCTCTGAAACACTTATAAACAAGTTAGAAAGCTCATACACTTAATCATGATTTCTTTCCATTTCATTTTTCTTAATTTAAAAAGAATTAAATAAATGTTTTGATCAATTCAACTTCCAGGTAAGTACCCAGGTAGAGGTGTTCCCAATGGTCAGCTTAAATACCGCAGCTTAGGCAGGACTTTCCTTAGACAAAGTTTCCTCTTGATAAAAAATCATTTATTCAAAACAAACTTACACTTTTTCTCATTTTTCTGCATTTCCCCTTTATTTGACACTAGACAGAGCTCAAAATAACATGGACTTTTCAAAACTCCTAGGTAAATCCCCAGGAAAAGGTGTTCCCAAAGGTCATCTTAAATACCCTTTCTTAAACAGGATTTTCCTAGACAGAGTTTTTACTCTTGTCCATATATATTTTGTTTTTGCTTTTACTAACCTAAGTATCAACAAACTATACTAACAAAGTAATGTGCTGAGAATAAAACTAGCAATGCTAAACTTAACTAAGAAATCAAAAGAACAATGATTTATTGCATGAAACAAATTGCTGAGCAAATGAACAACAAATGAATGGAAGCAGTAAGAAGTAAAGAAGAGCAAGAATTTCCCTAGTTCTTGGAAGATTTGTCCTCCATATAAGAGGTCTCAGGCTCATCCAGGTGGGATGATAAAACTGGAGGGCAATTGAAGCTTCATCAGATGAGCTGGCCAGGAACATCCGCTTGATAGCCTCATCCCTCACTCGAGCATAGGTCTAATAGTTGTTGTTCTACTTTTTTTTCTGGATCTTCCTATCTCATGTTCTCTTCTTTTAATTTTATAAGCTTCCTGAAACATAAACACACACATCAAAAAGTTCAAAAGCTCAAATATGTTTTTTCTCTCTCTATTTTATTTTATACTTTTTCTATTTTACTTGTTTAGGCAAAGAAAAAGAATGACTTAGCTGATCTCCAAAAGGGAGATTAAAGCTTTATTCCTATTTCTTTCACCGGAAACTTTCATCTTGACCCTAGGTCTTGATACTAATGGACGAGATTTGAGTCTTAACTAAGGCGTTTTAATCATGGAGTGGTTAGCCTCTATTATCAGTTCACTCAATCTACTCTTGAATGTAGACTTTGCAGTCTCATCTTCTGCCAAATATTGCCAATGTTCATCCTCCATGATTTCCTCCTTGATTTCTTCCTCGAATAACATTTTCTGCAAGCTACAACAAGTAAAAGAATCAATAGGATCAAAATCAAAACATCCATTCAGTTCCTCAGGGTGTTCTAATGCCTGGAGCACATCGAAGTTCACTTGCTGTGAAGTGACATTTGCATGGCTCACTGCAACTTCTTTTTCTGCTGCCTTCTCTTTATTCTCTTTTCAGGCGATTCTTCTCTAATCACTTCTTTCTCTTTTGTCTCCTCGGTACTTTCAAGTGTTGGAATGCTTCTTGCTTCAACTGGGAGTTTAGGGTCTTCATGCTCCAATCCACTTTGAAATGTTATCTCCTGGTATTGCTCTTGTGCTTCTTGTTCCACATTCTCTTTGGTGTCAGACAAGATTTCTTGTTGATTGTTTTTCAATTCCTCTATCAATTGCCCTACTTGAATCTCCAATTTTTGTAAGGTTTTGTCATTTCTCACCATATATTCTCTTAAGAGTTCTTCCAAGCTGGTTGACACTTGTGGTTCCATCTCTTGTTGCAATTCTTGTTGGGCATACTGATCTTTATATTGGTCTTCAAAAGTAAACAACCATTTTTGCTCCAAATGATGTGTTGGAATATTGTTGCTAACATCTTGCTGGTATTGCAACCATCCTTGGTAAGGATTGAAAATAGGACTCTGGTTGTCTGGTTGCCCTTTATAATAAGGATTAGATGGACAAGTTTCAAACAAAGAATGAATATTAGCACAAACACAAAAGAAATTAGAGTGATAAGCCATTGATGTGATTTGTGCACTCAAGGTTGTGATGATGTCTTCTTCCACATGTGGGTTATATTGAGCTATCAAACTCTTCAGTTGTGTTTATCTTCTATCGCCTTTTTCTCTTCTTTTTTTTCTATTTTTTTTTTGGCCAACAGGAGGATCTACTCCAGGTAGATCTATTAGAAGTTCTCGAGTGTAAGAAGCTTCTTCATGATGTTCCCGTGCGCTCAACTCCTATTGCTCTTTCTTTCTATCTCAAGGTCTAGCTCGAAGAGATGATGCTCTTTGCTCATGCACCAACTTCAACCTGCAAAAGAAAAACAATTGCAAATCAAAGTCAAATTCCCTTGAGACAGAAATGCGGTCGCAATCTGATCGCAATTTCAAAAACAAAACTGGTTTCACTTTTAGTCCCCGACAACGGAGCCAAAAACTTGGTGCGTGGCTAGCTGAATGGATGGAATGTGAGATAAGATGGATAATAATAAGAAATAAATATCCAGCCAACACTTAAGTGCAAGTATACACTGTCGCACGTAGTAATAAAAAAAACCTTAGAAAGTATTCCAAGGGTATCGATCCCACGAGGACTAAATTGGAAATTCAGATTTGATGAAGAAACTGCTCAAATGATTGCTTTTGAAAAAGGTAACCAAAGAAAATAATAAGTTCATTGATTGGGTTTTTCGAAAAGATAAATAAAACTAGCAATAGAATAATAAAGAATAACAATAAGATAAAACAAGGTATTCAACATGGATTCATCCCTAGGGTAACAACCATACTTATGCAATATCTAACTTAAGAGTGTTTAATGCATTGGATCAAATTTAACTTCCTTTTGGCCCTTGTTTCCAAAAACTGTAAGAAGGCTAAGCGAGTATCGTTATGCCCATTTCTGGGACTCGACTCCGACATAGATAATTCACGAATGCAACCTATAACCCTACAGTCGATATAGGGTGCCTTAGGCAGCTTGCCCTATACCGCCGAACAATTTCTTTCGAGCTTTTTCTCCTATATCACCTTTATGAGAACCGATATCGTTTGTCCCTTTCGAGATCAAACTCACATAAAATGCAAATTCTAAGTGATCAAATTAAACTTAGCAACATCAGAATGATATTCAATAAAGAATGACATGCATTAAACCCTACTTAAGCAAATAAAACACTTTCAAACCCTTAAATCCTAAGGGAATTCACCACATTGAACCCCTCAGCGGGATTTAGCTACTCATGATGGGATAAAAAGCAAATGAACACATTTTCATTGAAACAATGATGAAAAGAATACAAAGTAATGAAAAAGATTCAAGAGCTGGAATTAAAAGAGATAGCTACATATTATGGGTTTTTTGTTTACACAATCCTTCTAGAGTTCGCGAAGACACTTAACTCTCTCACTTTTACAAAATGGGAATGGGTGAAACTCTCTACAAACCGCTAGGTTTGATGTCTAACTCTCTCTCTCGGGTTAGAATTTGTCATCTAAGAAGGACCTCGGGCATCCCTACTCATTGGCGTCGAGCCAGGGTTCTATCACCACCCTTTTCTTCCAAGTGAGTTCTGCTTGAATTTGACTTTGAATCCCGAGCTTATATAGTGTAGAAATTGGTTGAGGAGCTGCGAAATAGGTGCTGGAAGGTTGCCCAGTCAGTTTCGGGGTAAAAACAACCGGTTAGGTGCGAAGAAGACTCGTCAACAATGACCCGCGTGCGACTCGAAACGACCTCTGTTTTTCCAAATATGCAGTCGCATTTCCATTTTGCCTTCCCATAAATGCGGTCGCATTTCTCTGTTTTTCTGCACAACAGCAAACTAAGTCAAATTTGCTTCATATCAAGTCTTTTTAAAGCACAATTCAACAAAAGTGACTCTCAACACCCTAACTTATCAAATTAACATATTTTGAGCTCGGAAATAGTAAAATTGACCTAAACACTCAATATTTGACCAAGAAATGAGCTAAGAATAAGGGTAAAATAGGCATATTTTTTACCCTTATCAACGAGCGGTTGCCAAAAATGGTGTTCCGAGAATGATCGGGACTTCGGGGTCTTCTTCCATGTCTAATACTACAAAGTCTGCATGGAAGATGAATTTGTCAACATTGACCAGAACATCATCTAACACACCTTTAGGGTGTGTCATCGAACAATCTGCCAATTGTAAAACAATTGTTGTTGACTTTAATTCCCCCAAACCAAGTTTCCTGTAAACACTGAAAGGCATTAGGTTAATGCTTGCCCCTAGATCACACAAAGCTTTTTTAATAAACAAACTACCAACAGTACAAGGAAGAGTGAAACTCCTTGGATCTTTGAATTTTGGTGGCAGATGTTTCTGAATTATGGCACTACACTCAGCGGTCATATTCACCATCTCATGGTTCTCGAACTTCCTTTTCTTTGATAATATTTCCTTCATAAACTTGGCATAGTGTGGCATCTGTTCCAAAGCATCAGCAAAAGGAATGTTAATATGGAGTTGTTTGAAAATATCAAGAATTTTGAAAATTCAGCATCCAACTTTTTCTTTTGAAATCTCCGAGGGTAAGGAATTTGATTAAGAACTAAAGGAATAGAATCAGAAGACTTATCTGGCACTAGTTGTGCTGTTTCTTCCTCTAGTTTGCTTTCATCATCCTCATCCAGTATCCTTCTAGTGCTGGCCTTTGTTTCTTCTTTTCTTTCAACTTCTTTCAACTGTTTCCCACTTCTGAGAGATATGGTAGGGCATTGTTCTTGTGGGTCCATGGCGATGACATTAGATAAACTTCCTTGCTGGATTTCCTTCATGAATATTGTCATTTGATCGATTTTTGCCTCCACCTTACTAATGACAATATCATGTTTCACCGTCAAATTCCTAGTCTCATTTATGAAATTCCCTAGCAATTCTTCCAAAGGGCTTTTCTTCTCTTGAATTATTTCCTCGGGTTTAGGCTCCATTTTTACATCAACTTTTGGTAAACTTGGAATTTCTGATCCTGTGAGCTTATTTAGAGCGTTGGTTAGAGCTTTGACTTGCAACCATAAAGCACTCAGCTCATCATTCTCACATGGTTTCTCCTTAGATTTGGACTCTTGTTGCTCAGACTACCATTGATAACTTGTCAAGGCCAACTCTTCTACCAGGGTTCGTGCATCCTTGACAGTTTTGGCTAAGAAATTTCCTCCAGCCGCATAGTCAAGAATTGTCTTAAAATCCCTACTTAACCCATTATATAAAAATTGTATCTGAAGCCAGTCAGGGTATCCATGTTGTGGGCATTTCCTTAACAAATCCTTATATCTTTCCAAAGGTTCATACAATTGCTCTTCCTCTAATTTTTTAAACATTCCAATTTCAGTTCTGAGCTTGGTAATTTTGGCTAATGGAAAAAACTTTGTAAGGAAAGCTTTAACTAAATCATTCCAACTAAGAATGCTATTTGAGGTCAATGAATCTAACCAATCTCTAGCTCTTTCTTGCAAGGAAAATGGAAATAATTGCAGACGAATAGCGTCATGGCTAACTCCTCCTATCTTTACCGTTCCACATATATCCAAAAATGATCTTAGGTGATGGTGTGGATCCTCTGATGGATGACCTTTGACAGCATTTTCTATTACCATTCGAATGAGACTAGCCTTGAGCTCAAAATTATCAACAGCGACTAGCTCATAAGCCATTCCAGAGTAATTTAATGGAAATTCAGGCAAGAAATAATCTCGGATTGCTCTATCTTCTTGATCTGCAATGATTAAATCTCAAATAAACAATTTATCCACCTTATATCTTCTCAAATTTTTGCCACAACTTCTAAAAATTTAAAATGCATAAAATAATTTTCTAAATTAAAATCAAACACTTAATTCTCAATATTAATGAAAAAAATACAAATTCCCCGACAACAGCGCCAAAAACTTGTGCGCGTCTACACCGCTATACCGCAAGTGCACGGGCCGCAAGTAATATAAAACGGAAAGTATTCCGAGTATCGAATCCTCAGGGAAATTAATTTAATTCCACTAATTACCAAGAACCATCATCTTTAATTTTATTTAGAAGCTCAACTTTAAACAAATAAAGAACTAACAAGAAACTTAAAGGAATCATGCAAATAAATGGAAATATCCTAATAAGGGGACTTCACCTAGGGTGTTATCTGGCTTTGTTGGATTTGTAGCTCAATTAATTGGATGGATGCAACTACAATTCTTCAATTTCATAAATCTAGAAGTAATTTTAAGCATAATTCTCTTTCAAGTTCATCCACATCTCATACTAACATAACTAATTCATGCGTCCATTTCCTTAGTTAATCATAGTATGGCATTAAGCAACTTCATTATCAATTTCTAACAATTCTTTTTCACTCTCGTGCTCCAAGCAACTATTAGCCATGCAACTTTGATCTAATCTAAATTCTCTCTGTCGAGCATCAATTTAGACCAACATAACAATTAATCTGTGATCAAAAGATTAAAAGCATTAAGAACGAATTGCATAGATGAAATATGAAGAACTTCGTTACAATATCCAATAATTTAAACTACAATATCCAATTAACTAGAATAACGACCCTAGGTCCCAAGATCTACTCACAAATGGAAATAATTTTGCCCAAGTGATCTTGATCCATAGGCCTAACTCAAACTATAATAAAGAATTACAAAGGAGTAAGGAAGAAATAACCGATAAGTTGATCCCAAGCTTCCGTCATGATCATCTTGAATCCCGAACCTTGGAATTTCGCTTAATTCCACCTTTTTCTTCACAATTATACTCTTTTTTTCTCTCTTTTGAGCTAGGGGAGGACTCCCCCAAGAATGGGATGCTTTGAACCAAAGGAACGGGGGCTATTTATAGGAGCAAGGGCTGGGCATTTCTTGCTGAAGAAGCCAACAGCGTCGCGATGCTGTGACGTCATAGTTTTCTTACCGCAGAAGTTGGCGCAGCGTTGCGACGCTGTCGCGATTCCAGATCCTTCTTCTCTGCTGCCAAGCGTCGAGACGCTAGGCCTTCTAAAAGCCCCATGTGCGGATTTTGGCCTCCTTTCTTCTTCCTTTTGGGCTTTTTGGGCCTCCACTTCAAATGTCTTCTCACCAAATCTTCTAATATGGGCCAAAAGACTTCATTTTGGTCTTGAAATTGATAAACTTCATGGTTTTGCCTCACGAACACAGTTTTCTATAAAATCAAAAAAACAATACATTAAAGCTCACAATTAACCCAGAAAACTTAGTAAAAATAATTAGGAAAAAGATGTTATTGTCCTATAAACTCGTAGTTTGTAAATCATTAAACATATTCTATTTCCAATAAAGACGTTATTGAGGTTATTCAGTAAAAGATGTTATTGAATATGTAAATTCCGAATGATTAACCTAAATCGAATAAACTAAGATCCTTGGCTATAAAATGAATACTTGAACTATATGTAGGGGACATGTCATAGGATCAAGTTCAAGTTTATAGTCAAAATAGTCTATAGTATAAGGATAAGGTTGGGTACCTTATCCTGGAGACACTATGGACGCGGCCCACTTTGTATTAAGTACAAACGATGAGATCCTAAATCGTTCATGTGGTGACATGCGAGTGGGGGCGTCCTATGCAATGAGTTTGCATAAGACTGGACCACGAAATAAGTCACTTTCTCTTTATAACGCCGTTTACTGAAGAAACTGACTATTTCTCATAGATGACCTAGGTAACTCGTTCTTAATCCTGAGCTATCTATGAACTCCAATTTATGCGAGATTATCCTTTGATCTGCATGGGTGAGAGTGGCCAGCATCGCCGACTCGACAAGCCTACCATTTTGGGGATAAGATCGAATAGATAGCTGGGGACATAGTTTCGCAAGATGGAATTCACTCCTACCCATTTCAGGGATAGCAGAGAGGTTGTTCTCTTAAGTACTAACTCCAGGACTTGAACAAGGGGCCCCACCCTCTCGTTGGATCGAGAGGAACTTAGGTTTGATGGTTGGACCGCAAACCGATTGTTCATTAGAGGATTAGTGGAACTTAAGGAACAAGAAGTACTATAGGGGTGTAACGGTTATTTGACCTAGCTATAGCTACGAACAACCTGTGAAGGAACGACTTACTAAACATGGTTAAATCAAGTGGACGGAAATATATCTATAGTGAGGGGAGTGCAACTATCGGGCTATAGTGGAGTGTCCCGGTAGTTAACGAATGTTGGATAACTTTGATAATGAGATTAGTCGGTTAGCCTCGAATCGTTGGAGCCCATGATCTATAGGTCCATTAGGTCCCCCTACTAGCTCATATCGGAATAAAGCTTAGAATATTTTGATAGGAAACTTTGAATCGTTCAAAAACGGGAAATAGGGTTTTATCGTAAAACATGTTCGACACAATGATTTAATTATGAATTAAATTAGGAGTTGAGAGATGAGGTATTTAAAAGTGTTTTAAATACCATATATATGTATTAGGAATCATATATAATTCATGGCATTAGGTGATAAAGATTGATTGGATCAATCATATCAAAATTACTTGGAAATGTCCCAATTAATTGCCTAGAAATCAATTTCAATTTTGAATTGAATTTGAAATGAATTGAAAGCTGAAAATTCACAATTAGGATCCAATTCATAGTGGATTTAGTGGTTTTTCCACTCTTGCATAATGATACATAGTGGAAAACAACACAAACATGCATTAGATGCATGTGTTGTGAAGTAGACACCTAGAATCCACTTTGAGTTGCATCTTGACCATGTGGCTAAGTGTCATGAAGCTTGTCTTTGCATGGGAGAGGTCTATAAAAGGGGCTTGAATTAGATTCAAGAGTAGCAAGCTTTCATTTAGTGTTATGCTGCAAATTTTCTCCCTCAAATTCTCTCTCATTTCATCTCCTTCCAAAAGCTTGTACCATCAAGCATTCCCTTCCTATTTCTTTCTTCTATAGACTCCCACAAGTCTTTCTAGGCTCAAGAGAATAGTAGGGAAGACACTAAAGGTTGTCCAAGAGATGTTGGAGAAAGATAATATCACAAGGAGTTCCTTACAAGTGAGCATCAAAGAGGTTGGTACTCATTTACTCTCTTTTCTACCCTTTCTAGAACATGCATGCTTTAGGAGTAAAATTGAATGTCTTAAGTGCTTTCGATCTTCAATTACTTCCGCATGTGTTATATGAACACCTTCAACCACGAGACTACCCTGCTATTCTCTGAGATTAGGAACGTAGTTGTGGGACTACTAATCTTGATTGGGAAAAATTCTTGGAGAGAAAAATTCTCTCTAGAGTTCTTGAGAGGATATGTGAGGGAGGCTAGAATGAGACCTTAGGGTTAGGGTTCTCATAACCTTTCCTTTTATAAGAGAGGAAACCCTAATGTGAGGTTAGGAAACAATCTTGACCGTTAGATCAAGATCAATTAATTAATTGATTAAATCAATTAATTAAATGTTAATTAATTAATCATATTAATTAATTAATCTCATGCACATTTAAATCTTATTTAAATGTAATTTCCTCACATAATATATAGTTTAATTAACTTAATTAAATCACATTTAATTAATTCAATTAAACTAATCAATTAATTAATTCCAATAATTAATAAATTTCATAATTAAATATCACCCATATTTAATTAATTACTCATTAGAATCATAATCTAATAATTCCCTCATAGACTATAGTTTAATTAAATCTCATTTAATTTAAACTAAATTGAATAATTAATTAATTCATAATTAATTAATTCGTCTTCTAATTAAATACCATATATTTAATTAGACATATATTCGAATTCTTTCAAATATATAAATCTCTCAATTTAATAAAGATTAACTCAAATTAGACTTTATCTTTTAATGCATCACTATACATTGTATTAATTTGTATCTCATACAATTAACTTAATTCCCAATATGAATTTGAACTATTCAAATTCTCTCAAGATATAATTTTTCCTAATTACTCTTTACGAGCTAGCAGGGGGACCTAATGGACCTACAGATCAGAAGCTCCAATGTTATGAGGTTAACAGTTTCAGAACTAAACTCTTCTAGCTGTAGAACATTTTTGTATCCACTGATATAGACCTATATCGGTAAGTCAATCCTTCACGAGTGTTCGTAACTACAATTGGGTCAAATTATCGTTTTACCCCTATGTTACCTCTAGCTCCTTAAGTACCAGTGCTCCTCTAATGAACAACCTGTTTATGGTCCAACCAGTAAACAGAAAGTCCCTCTCGGGCCAGTGAGAGGGCGGGATCCCTTTGTTCAAGACTCGGAGTCACCACATAAGAGAACACTCATCTACTTCTCCTAGAAGCGGGAAGGAGTGAATTCCATCTTATGTTGTCATGTCCCCAGCCCCCCACTCGGTCTCGTCCCCAAGAAGGTAGGCTTATTGTGCCGGCGTGTAGGCCACTCTCACCCATACTAATCAAAGGACAATCCCTCGTGAGAAGGTGTTCATGACACACTCAGATTAAGACTGAGTTACCTAGGTCATCCTATTGAAACAGTAACCTAACTAGTTAACGGTGTTACATCTAGTGGTTTACTATTTCGTGGTCCGGTCTTATGCAAACTCATTGCATAGGATACCCCCGCTCACATGTCTGCTACATGGACGTTTTGGATCAGTACGTCTGTATCAAATACAAAGCAGGCCGTATCTCATAGTGTTACCAGGATAAGGTACCCAGCCTTATCCTTGTACTGTAGACCTTTTAAGTTGTTACTTGAACATCGATCTCTGTATGTCCCCACATACTTGTTCAAGTTACATACAAACAACCTTGGATCTTAGTTTATTGCATTTGGGTCAAATTGTGCATGCAATATTTAACAATAACATCTTATTGTAGAAACTCAATAACACTTTATTGAAACAAGTATACAATTTGTTTACATTCACTATCTACGAGTTTTAGGGCATAAAACCCAACAAACTCCCACTTGAACTAAAACTCTAGTTTAGTGGGATGTACAATAATCTATACAGCAGCAGGTGTATAAATACATGTATAAAACATATACAATGTACAAATACAATAAACTAGGACATCACTATACCCATTACATAATGGTATCACTATACTCATTACACTTCTCCCACTTGCCCTAGATTACATCTTCGTATATAACTCGTAGACCTAGACCTTCTAGATGACCCTCATACACTTTAGCCGAGAGAGCCTTCGTGAATGAATCAACAATATATCTTTAGATTTAATGTGTTGTCTTGCAATAGGCAAGTTCATATTTGGAACACCTTCAAAAATAGGCTTGAACTTCCTAAGTCATACAGTCTCTATCGCTGCTCCATAAGCAACTGCTTATCGGCCTATATCTTTGAGGCTGCAACTATGTCATACTATATCTCCTCTGTTAAGAGTGAACACAGATACTGGTGTAGATTTCCTCAAATCTTTATCAGTTTGAAAAATCTGTGTCAGTGTATCGTGTAAGGATCCAATCCTCAATGCCATAGACGAGCATATAGACCCTCGTTCTCCTAAGATACTGGAGGATGTACTTAGCGGCTCTCCAGAGATCAATTCTTGGATTTAATTGATACTTACTGACAATCCCTACTGCATAGGGCTTATGTCTTAAGTCCTCAACATCTTGAGGTGTCTCAGGACACGGTTCCTTAGACAAAAAAATTCCATGCCTAAAAGATAGTGAACCCTTCTTGGAATTCTGCATCTTATATCTAACTAACATCTTGTAGATATAAGACATTTGAGACAAGGCCAACTCAACTTCTCCCAGATTTTCATTTGGAAATGAGCTACTAGCCTCTTTTAATGTTAGTAAGATAACCTACATCATTCTCAATGACTAGGATATCAATCATATACAACACTAAGTAAGCTACTGAACTATATTGATGATTACTTGTAAACACAAGACTCATCAATGTTTTTATTAAAGCCAAAAGATTTGGTCACTATATCAAATCTTATATTTCAAGATCGAAATACTTAGGTCAATCCATGAATGGATCACTTAAGCTTGCAAACCCTTTTGCTTTTGATCTTGTTGTATGAACCCTTCTGCTTAAGACATGAATGCCTTGTTTCCTCTTGTAAATCCACTTGTAACTAATAGGTGTTACCTATCAAATACATCTACAAGATCCCAGATGGAAGTGAAATACAAAAGACTTCATTTCTAGGTCTATGGCTTTAATCCTCTGATCGTTGTCAACATCATTCATTTTCTTTCTAAAAGACAATAATCCTCTATGCCATCATCAGGTATGATGACCTAGGCTTCAATCAAGCCCAAGTAACGTTCAGGTTATAAAACAACCCTCCCACTACATCGAGGCACTCTCAACTATTGAGATGGATGTGTCTGACCATATGCACTGGTTCATCAACAACTTTTGTTGAACAGCCAACCTCATCAACAACTCTTGTGGATGTTACTGTAGCTTCATTAGTTAACTTAAACCGACTTTACTCTGTGGTTTATGATTTTTGATGTGGACTTCTTCTAAGAATTTAGCATTTGTCGATACAAATTCTTTATTCTCTTGTGAATTGAAGAAATATCCACTTCTTGTTTCCTTTAGGGTTGCCTACTGCAGTATGCAATGCAGAACACTGCATGACCCCAAAATGAGCCAGACAATTGAGCATAGCTCAACATGGAATGAACCATATCCAATAGGGTTCTATTTGTCCTAAATGAGATTTAGGGTGTGATCCCATGTACTATCAAATAGTCCTGGAATCTCAAATCCCTATACTCAACACTTTGATCAGATCGAAGTGTTTTTATCATCTCACCTAACAAGTTTTCAACTTCAGTCCTAAGCCCCTTCGAATATCTCAAGAGCTTCAGACTTAAGTTTCATTAGGTAAAGATACTCATACCTTTGAATAATCATCCAAAAGAGATGAATCAATGAAAAATTGCAAATTCTAATGCCAAAAACCCTAACCATCTACTAGCAAAAACCATACATCAAATGCACGAATTAAATCCCACCAATCAACCAATGCAAATTTTGTAAAACAAAATTAAAATTACGATCGGCTCTGATACCAATTGAAAGGATTGGAATTCCCAATTCCGTTACAACAGAAGCAATTGGACATTTAAATGTTAATTAATTAACCATATTAATTAATTAATCTCATGCACATTTAAATCTTATTTAAATGTAACTTCTTCACATAATATATAGTTTAATTAACTTAATTAAATCACATTTAATTAATTCAATTAAACTAATCAATTAATTAATTCCAATAGTTAATTAATTTCATAATTAAATATCACCCATATTTAATTAATTACTCATTAGAATCATATTCTAATAATTCCCTCCTAGACTATAGTTTAATTAAATATCATTTAATTTAAACTAAATTGAAAAATTAATTAATTAATTCGTCTTCTAATTAAATACCATATATTTAATTAGACATATATTTGAACTCTTTCAAATATATAAATCTCTCACTTTAATAAAGTTTTACTCAAATTAGACTTTATCTTTTAATGCATCACTATACATTGTATTAATTTGTATCTCATACAATTAACTTAATTCCCAATATGAATTTGAACTATTCAAATTCTCTCAAGATATAATTGTTCCTAATTACTCTGTATGAACTAGCTGGGGGACCTAATGGACCTACAGATCAGAAGCTCCAATGATCTGAGGTTAACCGATTAAACTCATTAATCAGGTTAACCAATATTCATTAATTGTGGGTCATTCTACTAAGGACCCACATCTGAACTCTTTTCACTGTAGAACATTTCTGTGTCCATAGATATAGAACTATATCGGTAAGTCAATCCTTCACAAGTGTTCGTAACTACAGTTGGGTCAAATTACCGTTTTACCCATGTGTTACCTCTGGCTCCTTAAGTACCAGTGCTCCTCTAATGAACAACCTGTTTATGGTCCAACCAGTAAACAGAAAGTCCCTCTCGGGCCAGTGAGAGGGCGGGAGCCCTTTGTTCAAGACTCGGAGTCACCACTTAAGGGAACACTCATCTACTTCTCCAAGAAGCGGGAAAGAGTGAATTCCATCTTATGTTGTCATGTCCCCAGCCCCCCACTCTGTCTCGTCCCCAAGAAGGTAGGCTTATTGAGTCAGCGAGCAGGCCACTCTCACCCATACTAATCAAAGGACAATCCCTCGTGAGAAGGAGTTCATGACACATCAGATTAAGACTGAGTTACCTTAGGTCATCCTATTAAAACAGTAACCTAACTAGTTAACGGTGTTACATCTAGTGGTTTACTATTTCGTGGTCCGGTCTAATGCAAACTCATTGCATAGGATACCCCCGCTCACATGTCTGCTACATGGACGTTTTGGATCAGTACGTCTGTATCAAATATAAAGTGGGTCGTATCCCATAGTGTTACCAGGATAAGGTACCCAGCCTTATCCTTGTACTATAGACCTTTTAGGTTGTTACTTGAACATCGATCTCTGTATGTCCCCACATACTTTTTCAAGTTACATACAAACAACCTTGGATCTTAGTTTATTGGACTTTGGTCAAAATGTGCAATATTTAACAATAACATTTTATTGTAGAAACTCAATAAAACTTGGGCATAAAACCCAACAAAGTCTTCAGATGGTTTGGACGAAACATGGTCCAAAATTTGTTCCGTTTGAGTTTTAAAGAGTTTGGAACACAATGTTCGGTCCAATGAGAGATCTTTTGGTGGTTTGGACGAAGATGGTCCAAACATTGCTCCGTTTGAGTTTTGGAGAATTTGGAACTAAAAGTTTTTTCAAATGAGAGATCTTTAGGTGGTTTGAACGAAGATGGTCCAAACTTTGCTCCGTTTGAGTTTTGGAGAGTTTGGAACACAACGTTCGGCTCAATGAGAGGTCTTCGGGTGGTTTGGACAACATATGGTAAAAAATTCACTCCGTTGGAATTTTGGCAAGTTTGGAACACAAACTTCGACGCAATGAGAGGTCTTCAGATGGTTGGGACAAAACATGGTCCAAACTTTGCTCTGTTTGAGTTTTGGAGAGTTTGGAACACAAAGCTCGAGCCAATGAGAGATCTTTTGGTGGATTGGACAAAAATTGTCCAAACTTTGCTCCAATTGAGTTTTGGAGAGTTGGAGAACGAAGATTGTCAAAACTTTGCTCCGTTTGAGTTTTGGAGAGTTTGGAACCCAAAGTTCGGCCCAATGAGAGATCTTTTAGTGGTTTGGATGAAGATGGTTTAAACTTTTCTCCGTTTTAGTTTTTGATAGTTTGGAACACAAAGTTTGACCAAATGAGAGGTCTTCAGTTGGTTTGTTCGAAGATGGTCCAAACTTTGTTCGTTTAAGTTTTTGAGAGTTTGGAACACAAAGTTCGGTCCAATGAGAGGTCTTCAGGTGGTTTAGACGACGCATGGTCCAAACTTTGCTCCGTTTGAGTTCTTGAGAGTTTGGAACACAAAGTTCGACCCAATGAGAGGTCTTCAAGTGGTTTGGACGACACATGGTCCAAACTTTGCTCCGTTTGAGTTTTTTAGAGTTTGGAACAGAAAGTTCGACCCAATGAGAGGTCTTCATGTTGTTTGGGCGACACATGGTCCAAACTTTTCTCCGTTTTGAGTTTCAGAGTGATTGTAACACAAAGTTCGGTCCGACGAGATATCTTCCTGTGTTTTGGACGACACATGGTCCAACTTTGCTCCGTTTTGTGTTTTGGAGAGTTTGTAACACAAAGTTCGGTCCAATGAGAGATATTTAGTTGGTTTGGACGAAGATGGTCCAAACTTTGCCCCGTTTGAGTTTTAGAGAGTTTGGAAAACAAAGTTCGGTCCAATGAGAGGTCTTCAGGTGGTTTGGACGACACATGGTCAAAACTTTGGTTTGTTTGAGCTTAAGAGAGTTTGGAACACAAAGTTCAGTCCAATGAGAGATATTTTTGTGGTTTTAACGAAGATTGTCCAAACTTTGTTCCGTTTGAGTTTTGGAGGGTTTGGAACACAAAGCTCGGCCAAATGAGAGATCTTCTGGTGGTTTGGATACAGATGGTCTAAACTTTGCTTTGTTTTAGTTTTTGAGAGTTTGGAACACAAATTTCGGTCCAATGAGAGGTCTTCAGGTGGTTTGTTCGAAGATGGTCCAAACTTTGCTCCGTTTAATTTTTTGAGAGTTTGGAACACAAAGTTCGGTCCAATGAGAGGTCCTTAGGTGGTTTGAATGATACACGATCCAAACTTTGCTCCGTTTGTGTTTAAGAGAGTTTGGAACACAAAGTTCGGTCCAATGAGAGATCTTTTGGTGGTTTGAACGAAGATTGTCCAAACTTTGCTCCGTTTGAGTTTTGGAGAGTTTGGAACACAAAGTTCGGCCCAATGAGAGATCTTTTCGTGGTTTGGACGAAGATGGTCCAATTTTTGCTCCGTTTTAGTTTTTGAGAGTTTGGAACACAAAGTTCGGTCCAATGAGAGGTATTTAGGTGGTTTGTTTGAAGATGGTCCAAACTTTGCCCCGTTTGAGTTTTTGAGAGTTTGGAACAAAAAGTTTGGTCCAATGAGAGGTTTTCAAGTGGTTTGGACGACGAATGGTCCAAAGTTTGCTCTATTTGAGTTTAAGAGAGTTTGGAACACAAAGTTCGGTCCAATGAGAGATCTTTTGGGGGTTTTAACGAAGATTGTCCTAACTTTGCTCCGTTTTAGTTTTGGAGAGTTTGGAACACAAAGTTCGGCCCAATGGGAGATCTTTTGGTGGTTTGGATGAAGATGGTCCGAACTTTACTCCGTTTTAGTTTGTGAGAGTTGGGAACACAAAGTTTGGTCAAATGAGAGGTCTTCAGTTGGTTTGTTCAAAGATGGTCCAAACTTCGCTCCGCTTTGAGTTTTGGAGTGTTTGTAGCACAAAGTTCGGTCCAACGAGAGATCTTTTGGTGGTTTGAACGAAGATTGTCCAAACTTCGCTCAGTTTGAGTTTTGGAGGGTTTGGAACACAAAGTTCGGCCCAATGAGAGATCTTCTGGTGGTTTTGATGAAGATGGTCTAAACTTTGCTTCGTTTTAGTTTTTGAGAGTTTGGAACTCAAAGTTCGGTCCAATGAGAGTTCTTCAGCTGGTTTGTTCGAAGATGGTCCAAAGTTTGCTCCGTTTGAGTTTTTGAGAGTTTGGAACACAAAGTTCGATCAAATGAGAGGTCTTAAGGTGGTTTGAACGACACATGGTCCAAATGTTGCTCCGTTTGAGTTTAAGAGTGTTTGGAACACAAAGTTTGGTCCAATGAGAGATCTTTTGGTTGTTTGAACGAAGATTGTCCAAACTTTGCTCCCTTTGAGTTTTTGAAAGTTTGGAACACAAAGTTCGGCCCAATGAGAGATCTTTTCGTGGTTTGGATGAAGATGGTCCAAACTTTGGTCTGTTTTAGTTTTTGAGAGTTTGGAACACAAAGTTCGGTCCAATCAGAGGTATTGAGGTGGTTTGTTTGAGGATGGTCAAAACTTTGCTCCGTTTGAGTTTTTGAGAGTTTGGAACACAAAGTTCGGTCCAATGAGAGGTCTTCAGGTGGTTTGGACGACACATGGTCCAAACTTTGCTCTGTTTTAGTTTAAGAGAGTTTGGAACACAAAGTGCGGTCCAATGAGAGATCTTTTGGTGGTTTGAACGAAGATTGTCCAAACTTTGCACCGTTTGAGTTTTGGAGAATTTGGAACACAAACTTCTGCCCAATGAGTGATCTTTTGGTTGTTTGGATGAAGATGGTCCAAACCTTGCTCCGTTTTAGTTTTTGAGAGTTTGGAACACAAAGTTCGGTCAAATGAGAGGTCTTTAGGTGGTTTGTTCGAAGATGGTGCACACTTTGCTCCGTTTGAGACTTTGAGAGTTTTGAACAGAAAGTTCGATCCAATGAGAGGTCTTTAGGTGGTTTGGACGACAAATGGTCCAAACTTTGCTCCGTTTGAGTTTTTGAGTGTTTGTAACAAAAAGTTCTGTCCAATGAGAGATCTTTGTGTGTTTTGGACGACAAATGGTCAAACTTTGCTCCATTTTTTGTTTTGGAGAGTTTGAAACACAAAGTTCGGTCTAATGCTTCTTTAGGTTGTTTGGACGACACATGGTCCAAACTTTGCTCCGTTTGAGTTTAAGAGAGTTTGGAACACAAAGTTCGGTCGAATGAGAGATCTTTTGGTGGTTTGAACGAAGCTTGTCCAAACATTCCTCCGTTTGAGTTTTGGAGAGTTTGGAACAAAAAGTTCGGCCCAATGAGAGATCTTTTGATGGTTTGGATGAAGATGGTCCCAACTTTGCTCCGTTTTAGTTTTCGAGAGTTTGGAACACAAATTTCAGTCCAATGAGAGGTCTTCAGGTGTTTTGTTCGAAGATGGTCCAAACTTTGCTTCGTTTGATTTTTTGAGAGTTTGGAACACACAGTTCGGTCTAATGAGAGGTCTTCAGGTTGTTTGAACGACACACGATCCAAACTTTGCTCCGTTTGAGTTTAAGAGAGTTTGGAACACAGAGTTCGGTCCAATGAGAGATCTTTTGGTGCTTTGAACGAAGCTTGTCCAAACTTTGCTCCGTTTGAGTTTTGGAGAGTTTGGAACAAAAAGTTCGGCCCAATGAGAGATCTTTTGGTGGTTTGGATGAAGATGGTCCCAGCTTTGCTCCGTTTTAGTTTTTGACAGTTTGGAACACAAAGTTCGGTCCAATGAGAGGTCTTTAGGTGGTTTGTTCGAAGATGGTCCAAACTTTGCTCCATTTCAGTTTTTGAGAGTTTGGAACACAAAGTTCGGTCCAATGAGAGGTCTTCAGGTGGTTTGGATGACACATGGTCCAAACTTTGCTTCGTTGGAGTTTAAGAGAGTTTGGAACACAAAGTTCGGTCCAATGAGATATCTTACAGTGGTTTGAACGAAGATTGTCCAAACTTTGCTCCGTTTGAGTTTTGGAGAGTTTTGAACACAAAGTTCGGCCCAATGAGAGATCTTTTGGTGATTTGGATGAAGATGGTCCAAACTTTGCTCCGTTTTAGTTTTTGAGAGTTTGCAACACAAAGTTCGGTCCAATGAGAGGTCTTCAGGTGGTTTGTTCGAAGATGGTCAAAACTTTGCTCCGTTTGGGTTTTTGAGAGTTTGGAACACAAAGTTCGGGCCAATGAGAGGTCTTCA
Organism: Luffa aegyptiaca; assembly: GCA_017139565.1. Lineage (NCBI taxonomy): Eukaryota > Viridiplantae > Streptophyta > Magnoliopsida > Cucurbitales > Cucurbitaceae > Luffa > Luffa aegyptiaca. The sequence goes on from CM029395.1 coordinate 21,920,184, forward strand.
TGTGCTTTGGACGACACATGGTCCAAACTTTGTTCGTTTGAGTTTTCGAGAGTTTGGAACTCAAAGTTCCGTCAAATGAGAGGTCTTCAGGTGGTTTGGACAACACATGGTCCAAGCTTTGCTCCGTTTTGAGTTTTGAAGAGTTTGTAACACAAAGTTCGGTCCAATGAGAGATCTTTTGGTGGTCTAGACGACACATGGTCCAAACTTTGCTCCGTTTGAGTTTTGGAGAGTTTGGAACTCAAAGTTCGGTCCAATGAGAGATCTTTGGGTGGTTTGGACGACACATGGTCCAAACTTTGCTCCGTTTTGTGTTTTTGAGAGTTTGTAACACAAAGTTCGGTCCAATGAGAGATCTTTTGGTGGTTTGGACGAACATGGTCAAAACTTTGCTCCGTTTGAGTTTTTGAGAGTTTGGAACACAAATTTCCGTCTAATGAGAGATCTTTAGGTGGTTTTGATGAAGATGGTCTAAACTTTGCTTTGTTTTAGTTTTTGGAGAGTTTGGAACACAAAGTTCGGTCCAATGAGAGTTCTTCAGCTGGTTTGTTCGAAGATGGTCCAAAGTTTGCTCCGTTTGAGTTTTTGGGAGTTTGGAACACAAAGTTCGATCAAATGAGAGGTCTTAAGGTGGTTTGAACAACACATGGTCCAAATGGTTCTCCGTTTGAGTTTAAGAGTGTTTGGAACACAAAATTTGGTCCAATGAGCGATCTTTTGGTTGTTTGAACGAAGATTGTCCAAACTTTGCTCCGTTTGAGTTTTTGAAAGTTTGGAACACAAAGTTCGGCCCAATGAGAGATCTTTTCGTGGTTTGGATGAAGATGGTCCAAACTTTGGTCCGTTTTAGTTTTTGAGAGTTTGGAACACAAAGTTCGGTCCAATCAGAGGTATTGAGGTGGTTTGTTTGAGGATGGTCAAAACGTTGCTCCGTTTGAGTTTTTGAGAGTTTGGAACACAAAGTTCGGTCCAATGAGAGGTCTTCAGGTGGTTTGGACGACACATGGTCCAAACTTTGCTCTGTTTGAGTTTAAGAAAGTTTGGAACACAAAGTGCGGTCCAATGAGAGATCTTTTGGTGATTTGAACGAAGATTGTCCAAACTTTGCACCGTTTGAGTTTTGGAGAGTTTGGAACACAAACTTCTGCCCAATGAGTGATCTTTTGGTGGTTTGGATGAAGATGGTCCAAACCTTGCTCCGTTTTAGTTTTTGAGAGTTTGGAACACAAAGTTCGGTCAGATGAGAGGTCTTTAGGTGGTTTGTTTGAGGAGGGTCCAAACTTTGCTCCGTTTGAGATTTTGAGAGTTTTGAACAGAAAGTTCGATCCAATGAGAGGTCTTTAGGTGGTTTGGACGACAAATGGTCCAAAGTTTGCTCCGTTTGAGTTTTTGAGTGTTTGTAACACAAAGTTCGGTCCAACGAGAGATCTTCGTGTGTTTTGGACGACAAATGGTCAAACTTTGTTCCGTTTTGTGTTTTGGAGAGTTTGTAACACAAAGTTCTGTCTAATGCTTCTTTAGGTGGTTTGGACGACACATGGTCCAAACTTTGCTCCGTTTGAGTTTAAGAGAGTTTGGAACACAAAGTTCGGTCCAATGAGAGATCTTTTGGTGGTTTGAACGAAGCTTGTCCAAACTTTGCTCCGTTTGAGTTTTGGAAAGTTTGGAATAAAAAGTTCGGCCCAATGAGAGATCTTTTGGTGGTTTGGATGAAGATGGTGCCAACTTTGCTCCGTTTTAGTTTTCGAGAGTTTGGAACACAAATTTCGGTCCAATGAGAGGTCTTCAGGTGGTTTGTTCGAAGATGGTCCAAACTTTGCTTCGTTTGATTTTTTGAGAGTTTGGAACACAAAGTTCGGTCCAATGAGATGTCTTCAGGTGGTTTGAACAACACATGATCCAAACTTTGCTCCGTTTGAGTTTAAGAGAGTTTGGAACACAAAGTTCGGTCCAATGAGAGATCTTTTGGTGGTTTGAACGAAGCTTGTCCAAACTTTGCTCCGTTTGAGTTTTGGAGAGTTTGGAACAAAAAGTTTGGCCCAATAAGAGATCTTTTGGTGGTTTGGATGAAGATGGTCCCAACTTTGCTTCGTTTTAGTTTTTGACAGTTTGGAACACAAAGTTCGGTCCAATGAGAGGTCGTTAGGTGGTTTGTTCGAAGATGGTCCAAACTTTGCTCCGTTTCAGTTTTTGAGAGTTTGGAACACAAAGTTCAGTCCAATGAGAGGAATTGAGGTGGTTTGTTCGAGGATGGTGAAAACTTTTCTCCGTTTGAGTGTTTGAGAGTTTGGAACACAAAGTTCGGTCCAATGAGAGGTCTTCAGGTGGTTTGGACGACACATGGTCAAACTTTGCTCTGTTTTAGTTTAAGAGAGTTTGGAACACAAAGTTCGGTCCAATGAGAGATCGTTTAGTGGTTTTAACGAAGATTGTCCTAACTTTTCTCCGTTTGAGTTTTGGAGAGTTAGGAACACAATGTTCGGCCCAATGAGAGATCTTTTGGTGGTTTGGATGAAGATGGTCCAAACTTTCCTCCGTTTTAGTTTTTGAGAGTTTGGAACACAAAGTTCGGTCAAATGAGAGGTCTTCAGTTGGTTTGGACGACAGATGGTCCAAACTTTTATCCCTTTTTAGTTTTGAAGAGATAGGAACACAAAGTTTGGCCCAATGCGAGGTCTTCAAGTTGTTTGGCCAACACATGGTCCAAGATTTGCTCCGTTGGAATTTTGGCGAGTTTGGAACACATAGTTCAGCCCATTGAGAGGTCTTCAAGTGGTTTGGACGAAACATGGTCCAAACTTAGCTCCGCCGGAGGTTTGGCAAGTTTGGAACACAAACCTCGGTCATATGAGAGACTTTCAGGTGGTTTGGACGAAACATGGTCCAAACTTTGCTCCGTTTGAGTTTTGGAGAGTTTGGAACTCAAAGTTCAGTCCAATGAGAGATCTTTAGGTGGTTTGGACGACACATGGTCCAAACTTGTCTCCGTTTTGTGTTTTGGAGAGTTTGTAACACAAAGTTCCGTCCCATGAGAGATCTTTTGGTGGTTTGGACGAAGATGGTCCAAACTTTGCTCCGTTTGACTTTTGGAGAGTTTGGAACACAAAGTTTGGCCCAATCAGAGGTCTTCAGGTTGTTTGGCCAACACATGATCCGAAATTTGCTCCATTGGAGTTTTGGCGAGTTTGGAACACAAAGTTCGACCCATTGAGAGGTCTTTAGGTTGTTTGGACGACACATGGTCCAAACTTAGGTCCGTCGGAGTTTTGCGAGTTTGGAACACAAACCTCGGACCAATGAAAGAGTTTCAGATGGTTTGGACGAAACATGGTCCAAACTTTGCTCTGTTCGAGTTTTGGAGAGTTCGGAACACAAAGTTCGTCCAAGGAGAGATCTTTTTGTAGTTTGGACGAAGATGGATAAAACATTACTCTGTTTAAGTTTTTGAGACTTTGGAACAAAAAGTTCTGTCCAATGAGAGATCTTTAGGTGGTTTGGACGAAGATGGTCCAAACTTTGCTCTGTTTAAGTTTTGGAGAGTTTAGAACACAAAGTTCGGCCCAATGAGAGATCTTCTGGTGGTTTGGATAAAGATGGTCAAAACTTTGCTCCGTTTTAGATTTTGACTGTTTGGAACACAAACTTCAGTCTAATGAGAGGTCTTTAGGTGGTTTGTTCGAAGATGGTCCAAAATTTGCTTCGTTTGAGTTTTTGAGAGTTTGGAACACAAAGTTCGGTCCAATGAGAGGTCATCAGGTAGTTTGGATGACACGTGGTCCAAACTTTGCTCCGTTTTGTGTTTTGGAGAGTTTGTAACACAAAGTTCGGTCCAATGAGAGATCTTTTGGTGGTTTGGACGAATATGGTCCAAACTTTGCTCTGTTTGAGTTTTTAAGAGTTTGGAACACAAAGTTCAGTCCAATGAGAGGTCTTGAGGTGGTTTGCACAACACATGGTCCAAACTTTGCTCCGTTTTGAGTTTTGAAGAGTTTGTAACACAAAGTTCGGTCCAATGAGAGATCTTTTGGTGGTTTGAATGAAGATGGACCAAACTTTGCTCCATTTTGTGTTTTGGAGAGTTTGTAACACAAAGTAAGGTCCCATGAGAGATCTTTTGGTGGTTTGGACGAAGATGGTCAAAACTTTGCTCTTTTTGAGTTTTTGAGAGTTTGGAACACAAAGTTCGGTCCAATGAGAGGTCTTCAGGTGGTTTGGACGACACATGGTCCAAACTTTGCTCCGATTTGAGTTTTGGAGAGTTTGGAACACAAAGTTTGGCCCAATGAGAGGTCTTCAAGTTGTTTGGCCAACACATGGTCCAAAATTTGCCCCGTTGGAGTTTTGGCGAGTTTGGAACACAAAGTTCGGCCCATTGAGAGGTCTTCAGGTGGTTTGGATGACGCATGGTCCAAACTTAGCTCCGTTGGAGTTTTGGCGAGTTTGGAACACAAACCTCGGACCAATGAGAGAGTTTCAGATGGTTTGGCCGAAACATGGTCCAAACTTTGCTCCGTTTGAGTTTTGGAGAGTTCGGAACACAAAGTTCGTCCAATGAGAGATCTTTTTGTGGTTTGGACGAAGATGGTCAAAACTTTGCTCCGTTTTAGTTTTTGTCTGTTTGGAACACAAAGTTCAGTCCAATGAGAGGTCTTTTCGTGGATTGGACGAAGATGGTCCAAGCTTTGCTTCGTTTGAGTTTTCGAGAGTTTGGAACACAAAATTCAACCCAATGAGAGGTCTTCATGTTGTTTGGACGACACATGGTCCAGACTTTGCTCCGTTTTGAGTTTTGGAGTGTTTGTAACACAAATTTCGATCCAATGAGAGATCTTCGTGTGTTTTGGACGACACATGGTCCAACTTTGCTCCGTTTTGTGATTTGGAGAGTTTGTAAAACATAGTTCGGTCCAATGAGAGATCTTTTGGTCATTTGAACGAAGATGGTCCAAACTTTGCTCCGTTTTAGTTTTCGAGAGTTTGGAACACAAAGCTCGATCCAATGAAAGGTCTTCAGGTGCTTTAGACGACACATGGTCCAAACTTTGCTCCTTTTGAGTTTTGGAGAGTTGGGAACACAAAGTTCGGTCCAATGAGAGATCTTTAGGTGGTTTGGACGACACATGGTCCAAACTTTGCTCTGTTTTGTGTTTTAGAGAGTTTGTAACACAGAGTTCGGTTTAATGACAGATGTTTTGGTGGTTTGGACGAAGATGGTCCAAACTTTGCTCCGTTTGAGTTTTTGATTGTTTGGAACACAACGTTCGGTCCGATGAGAGGTCTTCCGGTGGTTTGGACGACACATGGTCCAAACTTTGCTCTGTTTTGAGTTTTGGAGAGTTTGTAACACAAAGTTCGGTGCAAGGAGGGATCTTTTGGTGCTTTGGACGAAGATGGTCCAAACTTCGCTCCATTTGATTTTTTGATAGTTTGAAACACAAAGTTCAGTCCAATGAGAGGTCTTTAGGTGGTTTGGACGACACATGGTCCAAACTTTGCTCTGTTTTGTGTTTTGGGGAGTTGGTAACACAAAGTTCGGTCCAATGAGAGATCTTTCTGGGGTTTGGACGAATATGGTCCAACTTTTGCTCCGTTTGAGTTTTTAAGAATTTGGAACACAAAGTTCGGTCCAGTGAGAGGTCTTCAGGTGGTTTGGACAACACATGGTCCAAACTTTGCTCCATTTTGAGTTTTGAAGAGTTTGTAACACAAAGTTCGGTCCAATGTTAGATCTTTTGGTGGTTTGAACGAAGATGGTCCAAAATGTGCTCCGTTTGAGTTTTCGAGAGTTTGGAACACAAAGCTCAGTCCAATGAAAGGTCTTCAGGTGCTCTAGACGACACATGATCCAAACTTTGCTCCGTTTGAGTTTTGGAGAGTTGGGAACACAAAGTTCGGTTCAATGAGAGATCTTTAGGTTGTGTGGACGACACATGGTCCAAATTTTTCTCAGTTTTGTGTTTTGGAGAGTTTGTAACACAAAGTTTGGTTTAATGAGAGATCTTTTGGTGGTTTGGACGAAAATGGTCCAAACTTTGCTCCGTTTGAGTTTTCGAGAGTTTGGAACACAAAGTTCGGTCCAATCAGAGGTCTTCAGGTTGTCTAGATGACACATGGTCCAAACTTTTCTCCGTTTGAGTTTTGGTGAGTTTTGAACACAAAGTTCGGCCCAATGAGAGATCTTTTGGTGGTTTGGAGGAAGATGGTCCAAACTTTGCTCCGTTTAAGTTTTTGAGAGTTTGGAACATAAAGTTTAGTCCAATGAGAGGTCTTCAGATGCTTTGTTCGAAGATGGTCCAAACTTTGCGCCGTTTGATATTTTGAGAGTTTGGTACACAAAGTTCTGTCCAATGAGAGGTCTTCAGGTGGTTTGGATGACACATGGTCTAAACTTTGCTGCGTTTAAGTTTTGGAGAGTTTGGAACACAAAGTTTGGTCCAATGAGAGATCTTTAGGTGGTTTGGACGAAGATGGTCTTCTGGTGGTTTGGACGACACATGGTCTAAACTTTGCTCCGTTTGAGTTTTTGAGAGTTTGGAACACAACGTTCGGTCCAATGAGAGGTCTACCGGTGGTTTGGACGACACATGGTCCAAACTTTGCTCCGTTTTGAGTTTTTGAGAGTTTGTAACACAAAGTTCGGTCCAACGAGGGATCTTTTGGTGCTTTGGACGAAGATGGTCCAAACTTCGCTCCATTTGATTTTTTGAGAGTTTGGAACACAAAGTTTGGTCCAATGAGAGGTCTTTAGGTGGTTTGGACGACACATGGTCCAAACTTTGCTCCGTTTTGTGTTTTGGAGAGTTTGTAACACAAAGTTCTTTCCACTGAGAGATCTTTTGGTGGTTTGGACGAATATCGTCCAACTTTTGCTCCGATTGAGTTTTAAAGAATTTGGAACACAAAGTTCGGTCCAATGAGAGGTCTTCAGGTGGTTTGGACAACACATGGTCCAAACTTTGCTCCGTTTTGAGTTTTGAAGAGTTTGTAACACAAAGTTCGGTCCAATGTTACATCTTTTGGTGGTTTGAACGAAGATGGTCTAAAATGTGCTCCGTTTGAGTTTTCGAGAGTCTGGAACACAAAGCTCGGTCATATGAAAGGTCTTCAGGTACTCTAGACGACACATGATCCAAACTTTGCTCCGTTTGAGTTTTGGAGAGTTGGGAACACAAAGTTCGGTCCAATGAGAGATCTTTAGGTTGTTTGGACGAAACATGGTCAAAATTTTTCTCCGTTTTGTGTTTTGGAGAGTTTGTAACACAAAGTTCGGTTTAATGAGAGATCTTTTGGTGGTTTGGACGACGATGGTCCAAACTTTGCTCCGTTTGAGTTTTCGAGAGTTTGGAATAGAAAGTTCGGTCCAATGAGAGGTCTTCAGGTTGTCTAGACGACACATGGTCCAAACTTTTCTCCGTTTGAGTTTTGGAGAGTTTTGAACACAATGTTCGGCCCAATGAGAGATCTTTTGGTGGTTTGGAGGAAGATGGTCCAAACTTTGCTCCGTTTAAGTTTTTGACAGTTTGGAACATAAAGTTTGGTCCAATGAGAGGTCTTCAGATGCTTTGTTCGAAGATGGTCCAAACTTTACGCCGTTTGAGTTTTTGAGAGTTTGGTACACAAAGTTCTGTCCAATGAGAGGTCTTCAGGTGGTTTGGACGACACATGGTCTAAACTTTGCTCCGTTTAAGTTTTCAAGAGTTTGGAACACAAAGTTCGGTCCAATGAGAGATCTTTAGGTGGTTTGGACGAAGATGGTCCAAACATTGCTCCGTTTTAGTTTTGGAGAGTTCGGAACAAAAACTTTGGTGCAATGAGAGATCTTTAGGTGGTTTGGACGAAGATGGTGCAAACTTTGCTCTGTTTCAGGTTTGGAGAGTCTTGAACACAAAGTTCGGCCCAATGAGGGGTCTTCGGGTGGTTTGGACAACAGATGGTTCAAAATTCGATCCGTTTGACATTTGGCAAGTTTGGAACACAAACTTCGGTGCAATGAGAGGTCGAGAGATCTTTAGGTGGATTGGACGAAGATGGTCCAAAAATTGCTCTGTTTGAGTTTTTCAGACTTTTGAACAAAAACTTCGGTCCAATGAGAAATCTTTGGGTGGTTTGGACGAAGATGTTCCAAACTTTGCTCCGTTTCAGTTTTGGAGAGTTTGGAACACAAAGTTCGGCCCAATGAGAGTTCTACTGGTGGTTTGGACAACACATGGTCCAAAATTCGATCCGTTTGACATTTGGCGAGTTTGGAACACAAACTTCGACGCAATGAGAGGTCTTCATATGGTTTGGACGAAATATGGTCCAAACTTTGCTCCGTTTGAGTTTTGGAGAGTTTGGAACACAAAGCTCAATCCAATGGTAGATCTTTTGGTGGTTTGGACGAAGATGGTCCAAACTTTGCGCTGTTTGAGTTTTGGAGAGTTTGGAACAAAAAGTTCTGCCCAATGAGAGGTCTACAGGTCGTTTGGCCAACAAATGGTCCAAAATTTGCTCCGTTGGAGTTTTGGTGAGTTTTGAACACAAGTTCGACCCAATGAGAGGTCTTCAGGTGGTTTGGACAACACATGGTCCTAAATTTGCGTCGGTGGTGTTTTGGCGAGTTTGGAACACAAAGTTCGGCCCAATGAGAGGCCTTCAGGTGGTTTGGAGGACACATGGTCCATACTTTTCTCTGTTTTGAGTTTTGGAGAGTTTGTAACACAAAGTTCACTCTAATGAGAGATCTTTAGGTGGTTTGGACGAAGATGGTCCAAACTTTTCTCCGTTTGAGTTTTCGACAGTTTGGAACACAAAGTTTAGCTCAATGAGAGGTCTGTTGGGTTTTAGCCCTAAAACTCGTAGATAGTAAATGAAACAAATTAATCGATCTCAATAAACCGTTATTTGAGTAATTCAGTAATTTGGTTATTGAATAATCGAGTTTGCATTAATAAACCCTAAATCCAATAAACTAAGATCGAAGGTTGTTTAAATGAAACTTGAACTAGTATGTGGGGACATACGGGGATCAGTGTGCAAGTAACAACTTAAAAGGTCTATAGTATAGGGATAAGGTTGGGTACCTTATCCCAGTGACACTATGTGATACGACCCACCTTGTATTCGATGCAGATGCAATGATCCAAAGCATCCATGTAGGAGACATGCGGGTGGGAGTATCCTATGCAATGAGTTTGCATAAGATCGGACCGCGAAATAGTAACCACTAGATGTAACGTCGTTAACTAGTTTAGGTTTCTATTTCAATAGGATGACCTAGGTAACTCAATCTCAATCCTGAGTCTGTTATGAACCCCTTTTAGGAGGGATTGTCCTTAGATTTGTATGGGTGAGAGTGGCCAGTTCGCCGACTCAATAATCCTACCATTTCAGGGGCAAGACCGAATGGGGGCTGGGAACATAACAGTACAAGATGGAATTCACTCCTTCCCCTATTGGGATAAGTAGATGTGTGTTCCCTTAAGGGCTGATTCTGGGGCTTGAACAAAGGAACGTCGTCCTCTCCTGGCCCGAGAGGAACTCCTGTTTAGTGGTTGGACCCTAAACAACTTGTTCATTAGAGGAATCCGTGGTACTTAAGGAACCAGAGGTAACCCAGGGGTAAAACGGTAATTTGACCCAGCTGGTGTTACGAACACACGTGAAGGATTTACTTACTACTTGGTCGATATCCGTGGACACATAATTATTCTACAGTGAGAAGAGTGCAGTTGTGGGTCATTAGTGGAGTGTCCCACAGTTAACGAATGTTGACTAAACTTGGGTAATGAGTTTGGCCAATTAGTCTCGTATCGTTGGAGCTTCTGATCTGTAGGTCCATTAGGTCCCACTGGTAGCTCGTAAAGAGACTTGAGGCAATTAAGTATAAATTGTAAATTGAAAGTGTTCAATTTATTTGGGAAATTGTATAATGTATATTGATGCATTATAATATAAAGTTTATGAAACTTTATAATCTAATTTTTGAATTAATTTCAAAAATTAATTATTGAGAGAAAATATTTGAAAGAGTTCAAATAAATTTAATATTAATTGGATTCATATTAATTTTAATTTTCATAAAATCCCTAAGATTAAATATATGATATTTAATTGGGTAAATTAATTAATTATGGAATTAATTAATTATTTATTAAAATTAGAGACCTTTTTCTATTAGGAAACAAAATATTTGAAAGAGTTCAAATAAATTTATTATGAATTGGATTCATATTAATTTTAATTTTAATAAAATCCCTAAGATTAAATATATGATATTTAATTAAGGAAATTAATTAATTATGGAATTAATTAATTATTTATTAAAATTAGAGACATTTTCCTATTAGGAAAATGTCTTCCCTTTCCTATTAGGAAAAAGGTCTTGGCCTTTACCTATAAATAGGACCCCTGGGGTGGGGTGAAAGGCATCCCATTCATTCTCCTACTCTCAGAGAATTTCCCCCAAGGCTTCCTCTAGACTCCCACCAGTCTCCTGCCTCTAGAAGTCTCAGAGTCATACCGGTGTAGCCATAATGGTGGTGTTCGCACTAGTTTGTGATTAATTCACAACCAGTTGATGAATTTAATTCGAATCGTCAACGAGAGTAAGTAATTTGTTACTATATAAATTAGATTTAGATCTAATATTTTTGTATGCTTAGCCTTAATATAAATCTAGAATAGTTCTAAGTTTATTGCCAATGTATTGGTATTTTAGATTAAACAAAATTAATTACGAATCGGTCCCAATCATGCTTCCGCTTTATGGAATTACGGAATTCCAATCCTTCAAGGTCTTCAGGTTGTTTGGACGACACATGGTCCAAACTTTCCTACGTTTTGAGTTTTCGATAGTTTGTAACACAAAGTTCAGTCCAATGAGAGATCTTCAGGTGGTTTGGACGACACATGGTCCAAACTTTGCTCCGTTTTGAGTTTTGGAGAGTTTGTAACACAAAGTTCGGTCCAATGAGAGATCTTTTGGTGGTTTGGAAAAAGATGGTCCAAACTTTTCTCCGTTTCAGTTTTGGAGAGTTTCGAGCACAAAGTTCGGCCCAATGAGAGGTCGTCGGGTGGTTTGGACAACACATGGTCCAAACTTTGCTCTATTTTGAGTTTTGGAGAGTTTGTAACACAAAGTTCGATCTAATGAGAGATCTTTAGAGAGTTTGGAAAACAAAGTTCGGCCCAATTAGAGGTCTTCAGATGGTTTGGACGAAACATGGTCCAAACTTTGCTCTGTTTGAGTTTTGGAGAGTTTGGAACACAAAGCTTGGTCCAATGAGAGATCTTTTGGTGGTTTGGTGGTTTCGACGAAGATCGTCCAAATTTTGCTCCGTTTGAGTTTTGAGAGTTTGGAACATAAAGTTCAGCCCAATGAGAGGTCTACAGTTGTTTTCGCCAAAAAATGGTCAAAAATTTGCTCCGTTGGAGTTCTGGCGAGTTCGGAACACAAGTTCGGCCCAACGAGAGGTCTTCAGGTGGTTTGGACAGCACATGGTTCTAAATTTCCTCCGTTGGAGTTTTGGCGATTTGGAACACAAAGTTCGGCCCAATGCGAGGTCTTCAGGTGGTTTGGACGACACATGGTCCAAACTTTGCTCTTTTTGAGTTTTGGAGAGTTTGGAATACAAAGTTCGGTCCAATGAGAGATATTTAGGTGGTTTGGACGAAGATGGTCCAAACTTTGCTTCGATTGAGTTTTTGAGAGTTTGGAACACAAAGTTCGATCAAATGAGAGGTCTTCCGGTGGTTTGGACGACACATGATCCAAACTTTGCTCCATTTGAGTTTAACAGAGTTTGCAACACAAAGTTCGGTCCAATGAAAGATCTTTAGGTGGTTTGAACTAAGATTGTCGAAACTTTTGTCCGTTTGAGTTTTGGAGTGTTTGGAGCACAAAGTTCGGCCGAATGAGAGATCTTTTGGTGGTTTGGATTAAGATGGTCCAAACTTTGCTCCGTTTGAGTTTTAGAGAGTTTGGAAAACAAAGTTCGGTCTAATGAGAGGTCTTCAGATGGTTTGGACAAAACATGGTCCAAACTTTGCTCTGTTTGAGTTTTGGAGAGTTTGGAACACAAAGCTTGGTCCAATGAGAGATCTTTTGGTGGTTTCGTGGTTTCGACGAAGATCGTCCAAATTTTGCTCCGTTTGAGTTTTGAGAGTTTGGAACATAAAGTTCAGCCCAATGAGAGGTCTATAGTTGCTTTCGCCAAAAAATGGTCGAAAATTTGCTCCGTTGGAGTTTTGGCGAGTTCGGAACACAAGGTCGGCCCAACGAGAGGTCTTTAGGTGGTTTGGACAACACATGGTTCTAAATTTCCTCCGTTGGAGTTTTGGCGATTTGGAACAAAAAGTTCGGCCCAATGCGAGGTCTTCAGGTGGTTTGGACGACACATGGTCCAAACTTTGCTCTTTTTGAGTTTTGGAGAGTTTGGAATACAAAGTTCGGTCCAATGAGAGATATTTAGGTGGTTTGGACGAAGATGGTCCAAACTTTGCTTCGATTGAGTTTTTGAGAGTTTGGAACACAAAGTTCGGTCAAATGAGAGGTCTTCCGGTGGTTTGGACGACACATGATCCAAACTTTGCTCCATTGAGTTTAACAGAGTTTGCAACACAAAGTTCGGTCCAATGAAAGATCTTTAGGTGGTTTGAACTAAGATTGTCGAAACTTTTGTCCGTTTGAGTTTTGGAGTGTTTGGAGCACAAAGTTCGGCTGAATGAGAGATCTTATGGTGGTTTGGATGAAGATGGTCCAAACTTTGCTCCGTTTTAGTTTTTGAGAGTTTGGAACACAAAGTTCGGTCCAATGAGAGGTCTTTAGGTGGTTTGTTCGAAGATGGTCCAAACTTTGCTGCGTTTGAATTTTTTAGAATTTGGAACACAAAGTTCGGTCAAATGAGAGGTCTTCAGGTGGTTTGGACGACACATGGTACAAACTTGGCTCCGTTTGAGTTTAAGAGAGTTTGCAACACAAAGTTCGGTCCAATGAAGGATCTTTAGGTTGTTTGAACTAAGATTGTCGAAACTTTTGTCCGTTTGAGTTTTTGAGTGTTTGGAGCCCAAAGTTCGGCCGAATGAGAGATCTTTTGGTGGTTTGGATGAAGATGGTCCAAACTTTGCTCCGTTTTAGTTTTTGAGAGTTTGGAACACAAAGTTCGGTCCAATGAGAGGTCTTTAGGTGGTTTGTTCGAAGATGGTCCAAACTTTGCTCCGTTTGAATTTTTTAGAGTTTGGAACACAAAGTTCGGTCAAATGAGAGGTCTTCAGGTGGTTTGGACGACACATGGTACAAACTTTGCTCCGTTTGAGTTTAAGAGAGTTTGCAACACAAAGTTCGGTCCAATGAGAGATCTTTAGGTTGTTTGAACTAAGATTGTCGAAACTTTTGTCCGTTTGAGTTTTGGAGTGTTCTGAGAACAAAGTATGGCCGAATGAGAGATCTTTTGGTGGTTTGGAGGAAGATGGTCCAAACTTTGCTACGTTTTAGTTTTTGAGAGTTTGGAACACAAAGTTCAGTCCAATGAGAGGTCTTTAGGTGGTTTGTTCGAAGATGGTCGAAACTTTGCTCCGTTTGAGTTTTTTAGAGTTTGGAATACAAAGTTCGGTCCAATGAGAGGTCTTCAGGTGGTTTGGACGACACATGGTCCAAACTTTGCTCCGTTTGAGTTTTGGAGAGTTTGGAACACAAAGTTCGATCCAATGAGAGATCTTTAGGTGGTTTGGACGAAGATGGTCTAAACTTTGCTCCGTTTCAGTTTTGGAGAGTTTGGAACACAAAGTTCGGCCCAATGAGAGGTCTTCACGTGGTTTGGACGACACATGGTCCAAACATTGCTCTGTTTTGAGTTTTGGAGAGTTTGTAACACAATGTTCGGTCTAAACTTTTCCCCATTCTAGTTTTAGAGAGTTTAGAAAACAATGTTCGGTACAATGAGAGGTCTTAAGGTGGTTTGAACCACACGTGGTCCAAACATTGCTCTGTTTTGAGTTTTGGAGAGTTTGTAACAGAATGTTCAGTCTAATGAGAGATCTTTAGGTGGTTTGGACGAAGATGGTCCAAACTTTTCTCCGTTCTAGTTTTAGGGAGTTTGGAAAACAATGTTCGGTACAATGAGAGGTCTTAAGGTGGTTTGGACGACACATGGTCCAAACTTTGCTCTGTTTGAGTTTTGGAGAGTCTGGAACACAAAGTTGAGTCCAATGAGAGATCTTCAGGTGGTTTGGACGAAACATGGTCCAAACTTAGCTCTGTTTTGTGTTTTGGAGAGTGTGTAACACCAAGTTCGGTCCAATGAGAGGTTTTCAGGTTGTTTGGACGACACGTGGTCCAAACTTTTCTCCATTTGAGTTTTTGAGAGTTTGGAACACAAAGTTCAACCGAATGAGCGGTCTTCATGTTGTTTGGACGACAAATTGTCCAAACTTTGCTCTGTTTTGAGTTTCGGAGTGTTTGTAACACAAAGTTCGGTCCAATTAGAGATCTTCGTGTGTTTTCGACAACACGTGGTCCAACTTTGCTCCGTTTTGTATTTTGGAGAGTTTGTGACACAAAGTTCGGTCCAATCAAAGATCTTTTGGTGGTTTGAACGAAGATGGTCCAAACTTTGCTCCGTTTGAGTTTCCGAGAGTTTGGAACACAAAGTTTGGTCCAATGAGAGGTCTTCAGGTGGTCTAGACGACACACGGTCCAAACTTTTCTCCGTTTGAGATTTGGAGAGTTTGGAACAAAAAGTTCGGTCCAATGAGATATCTTTAGGTGGTTTGGACAACATATGCTCATAACTTTGCTCCGTTTTCTTTTTTGGAGAGTTTGTACCACAATATTCGGCCCAATGAGAGGTCTTCAGGTGGTTTGTTTGGAGATGGTCCAAACATTGCTCCGTTTGAGTTTAGGAGAGTTAGGAACACAAAGTTCGGTCCAATGAGAGGTCTTCAGGTGGTTTGGACGACACATGGTCCAAACTTTGCTATTTTTGAGATTTGGAGAGTTTGGAACACAAAGTTCGGTCCAATGAGAGGTCTTTAGGTGGTTTGTTCGAAGATGGTCCAAACTTTGCTCCGTTTGAGTTTAGGAGAGTTTGGAACACAAAGTTCGGTCCAATGAGAGATATTTAGGTGGTTTGGACGAAGATGGTCCAAACTTTGCTCCGATTGAGTTTTTGAGAGTTTGGAACACAAAGTATGGTCAAATGAGAGGTCTTCCGGTGGTTTGGACGA
This sequence comes from Luffa aegyptiaca, assembly GCA_017139565.1. Lineage (NCBI taxonomy): Eukaryota > Viridiplantae > Streptophyta > Magnoliopsida > Cucurbitales > Cucurbitaceae > Luffa > Luffa aegyptiaca. The sequence continues at coordinate 21,935,388 of CM029395.1, forward strand.
CACGTGATCCAAACTTTGCTCCATTTTAGTTTAAGAGAGTTTGCAACAAAAAGTTCGGTCCAATGAAAGATCTTTAGGTGGTTTGAACTAAGATTGTCGAAACTTTTGTCCGTTTGAGTTTTGGAGTGTTTGGAGCACAAAGTTCGGCCGAATGAGAGATCTTTTCGTGGTTTGGATGAAGATGGTCCAAACTTTGCTCCGTTTTAGTTTTTGAGAGTTTGGAACTCAAAGTTCGGTCCAATGAGAGGTCTTTAGGTGGTTTGTTCGAAAATGGTCCAAACTTTGGTCCGTTTGAATTTTTTAGAGTTTGGAACACAAAGTTCGGTCAAATGAGAGGTCTTCAGGTGGTTTGGACGACACATGGTCCAAACTTTGCTCCGTTTGAGTTTAAGAGAGTTTGCAACACAAAGTTCGATCCAATGAGAGATCTTTAGGTTGTTTGAACTAAGATTGTCGAAACTTTTGTCCGTTTGAGTTTTGGAGTGTTTGGAGCCCCAAGTTCGGCCAAATGAGAGATCTTTTGGTGGTTTGGACGAAGATGGTCCAAACTTTGCTACGTTTTAGTTTTTGATTGTTTGGAACACAAAGTTCGGTCCAATGAGAGGTCTTTAGGTGGTTTGTTTGAAGATGGTCCAAACTTTGCTCCGTTTGAGTTTAGGAGAGTTGGGAACACAAAGTTCGATCCAATGAGAGGTCTTCAGGTGGTTTGGACGACACATGGTGCAAACTTTGCTCTTTTTGAGTTTTGGAGAGTTTGGAACACAAAGTTCGGTCCAATGAGAGATATTTAGGTGGTTTGGACGAAGATGGTCCAAACTTTCCTCCGATTAAGTTTTTTAGAGTTTGGAACACAAAGTTTAGTCAAATGAGAGGTCTTCCGGTGGTTTGGACGACACATGATCCAAACTTTGCTCCATTTGAGTTTAAGAGAGTTTGCAACACAAAGTTCGGTCCAATGAAAGATCTTTAGGTGGTTTGAACTAAGATTGTCGAAACTTTTGTCCGTTTGACTTTTGGAGTGTTTGGAGCACAAAGTTCGGCCGAATGAGAGATCTTTTGGTGGTTTGGATGAAGATGGTCCAAACTTTGCTCCGTTTTAGTTTTTGAGAGTTTCGAACTCAAAGTTCGGTGCAATGAGAGGTCTTTAGGTGGTTTGGACGACAGATGGTCCAAACTTTGCTCCGTTTGAATTTTTTAGAGTTTGGAACACAAAGTTCGGTCAAATGAGAGGTCTTCAGGTGGTTTGGACGACAGATGGTCCAAACTTGCTCCGTTAGAGTTTAAGAGAGTTTACAACACAAAGTTCGGTCCAATGAGAGATCTTTAGGTTGTTTGAACTAAGATTGTCGATACTTTTGTCCGTTTGAGTTTTGGAGTGTTTGGAGCACAAAGTTCGGCCGAATGAGAGATCTTTTGGTGGTTTGGACGAAGATGGTCCAAACTTTGCTACGTTTTAGTTTTTGAGAGTTTGGAACACAAAGTTCGGTCCAATGAGAGGTCTTTAGGTGGTTTGTTCGAAGATGGTCCAAACATTGCTCCATTTGAGTTTAGGAGAGTTTGGAACACAAAGTTCGGTCCAATGAGAGGTCTTCAGGTGGTTTGGACGACACATGGTCCAAACTTTGCGCTTTTTGAGTTTTGGAGAGTTTGGAACACAAAGTTCGGTCCAATGAGAGATATTTAGGTGGTTTGGATGAAGATGGTCCAAACTTTGCTCCGATTAAGTTTTTTAGAGTTTGGAACACAAAGTTCGGTCAAGTGAGAGGTCTTCCGGTGGTTTGGACGACACATGATCCAAACTTTGCTCCATTAGAGTTTAAGAGAGTTTACAACACAAAGTTCGGTCCAATGAGAGATCTTTAGGTTGTTTGAACTAAGATTGTCGAAACTTTTGTCCGTTTGAGTTTTGGAGTGTTTGGAGCACAAAGTTCGGCCGAATGAGAATCTTTTAGTGGTTTGGAGGAAGATGGTCCAAACTTTGCTCCGTTTTAGTTTTTGAGAGTTTTGAACTCAAAGTTCGGTCCAATGAGAGGTCTTTAGGTGGTTTGTTCAAAGATGGTCCAAACTTTGCTCCGTTTGAATTTTGTAGAGTTTGGAACACAAAGTTCGGTCAAATGAGAGGTCTTCAGGTGGTTTGGACGACACATGGTCCAAACTTTGCTCCGTTAGAGTTTAAGAGAGTTTACAACACAAAGTTCGGTCCAATGAGAGATCTTTAGGTTGTTTGAACTAAGATTGTCGAAACTTTTGTCCGTTTGAGTTTTGGAGTGTTTGGAGCACAAAGTTCGGCCGAATGAGAGATCTTTTGGTGGTTTGGAGGAAGATGGTCCAAACTTTGCTACGTTTTAGTTTTTGAGAGTTTGGAACACAAAGTTCGGTCCAATGAAAGGTCTTTATGTGGTTTGTTCGAAGATGGTCCAAACTTTGCTCCGTTTGAGTTTAGGAGAGTTTGGAACACAAAGTTCGGTCCAATGAGAGGTCTTCAGGTGATTTGGACGACACATGGTCCAAACTTTGCTCCGTTAGAGTTTAAGAGAGTTTACAACACAAAGTTCGGTCCAATGAGAGATCTTTAGGTTGTTTGAACTAAGATTGTCGAAACTTTTGTCCGTTTGAGTTTTGGAGTGTTTGGAGCACAAAGTTCGGCCGAATGAGAGATCTTTTGGTGGTTTGGAGGAAGATGGTCCAAACTTTGCTACGTTTTAGTTTTTGAGAGTTTGGAACACAAAGTTCGGTCCGATGAAAGGTCTTTATGTGGTTTGTTCGAAGATGGTCCAAACTTTGCTCCGTTTGAGTTTAGAAGAGTTTGGAACACAAAGTTCGGTCCAATGAGAGGTCTTCAGGTGATTTGGACGACACATGGTCCAAACTTTGCTCTTTTTGAGTCTTGGAGAGTTTGAACACAAAGTTCAATCCAATGAGAGATATTTAGGTGGTTTGGACGAAGATGGTCCAAACTTTGCTCCAATTAAGTTTTTTGAGATTTTGGAACACGAAGTTAGGTCCAGTGAGAGATCTTTTGGTGGTTTGAATGAAGATTATCCAAACATTGCACCGTTTGAGTTTTGGAGAGTTTGGAACACAAAGTTCAGCCCAATGAGAGATATTTTCGTGGTTTGGATGAAAATGGTCCAAAATTTGCTCCGTTTTAGTTTTTGAGATTTTGGAACACAAAGTTCGGTCCAATGAGATGTCTTCAGGTGGTTTCTTCGAAGATGGTCCAAACATTTCTCCGTTTGAATTTTTGAGAGTTTGGAACACAAAGTTCAGCCGAATGAGAGGTCTACAGGTGGTTTGGCCAACAAATGGTCCAAAATTTGCTCCGTTGGAGTTTTGGCGAGTTTGGAACATAAGTTCGGCCCGATGAGAGGTCTTCACGTGGTTTTGACAAAACATGGTCCTATATTTGCTCCGCTGGAGTTTTGGCGAGTTTGGAACACAAAGTTCAACCCAATGAGTGGTCTACGGGTGGTTTGGATGACACATGGTCCAAACTTTTCTCTGTTTGAGTTTTGGAGAGTTTCGAACACAAAGTTCGGTTAAATCAGAGGTCTTCAGGTGGTTTGGACGACACTTGGTCCAAAGTTTGCTACGTTTAAGTTTTCGAGAGTTTGGAACACAAAGTTCAACCCAATGAGAGGTCTTCATGTTGTTTGGACAACACATGGTCCAAACTTTCTTCCGTCTTTTGTTTTGGAGAGTTTGTAACACAAAGTTTGGTCTAATGAGAGATCTTCAGGTTGTTTGGACGAAGATGGTCCAAACTTTGCCCTGTTTGAGTTTTAGAGAGCTTGGAAAACAAAGTTCGGTCCAATGAGAGGTCTTTAGGTGCTTTGGACGACACATGGTCAAAACCTTGCTCCGTTTGAGTTTAAGAGACTTTGGAACACAAAGTTCGGTCCAATGAGAGATCTTTTGGTCTTTTGAACGAAGATTGTTCAAACTTTGCTCCGTCTGAGTTTTGGAGAGTTTGGAACACAAAGTTCGGCCCAATGAGAGATCTTGTGGTGGTTTGGATGAAGATGGTCCACCATTTGCTCCGTTTTAGTTTTTGAGAGTTTGGAACACAAAGTTCGGTCCAATGAGAGGTCTTCAAGTGGTTTGGACGACACAGGGTCCAAACTTTTCTCCGTTTGATTTTTTGAGAGTTTGGAACACAAAGTTCAACCCAATGAGAGGTCTTCATGTTGTTTGGACGACACATGGTCCAAACTTTGCTTCGTATAGAGTTTCGGAGTGTTTGTAAGACAAAGTTCGGTCCAATGAGAGATCATCGTGTGTTTTGGACGACACATGGTCCAACTTTTCTCCATTTTTTTTTTGGAGAGTTTGTAACCCAAAGTTCGGTCTAATGAGAGATCTTCAGGTGGTTTGGACGAAGATGGTCGACACCTTGGCCCGTTTGAGTTTTAGAGACTTTAGAAAACGAAGTTCGGTCCAATGAGAGGTCTTTAGGTGGTTTGTTCGAAGATGGTCCAAACTTTGCTCCGTTTGAGTTTAGGAGAGTTTGGAACACAAAGTTCAGTCCAATGAGAGGTCTTCAGGTGGTTTGGACGACACATGGTGCAAACTTTGCTCTTTTTGAGTTTTGGAGAGTTTGGAACACAAAGTTCGGTCCAATGAGAGATATTTAGGTGGTTTGGACGAAGATGGTCCAAACTTTGCTCCGATTGAGTTTTTGAGATATTGGAACACGAAGTTAGGTCCAATGAGAGATCTTTTGGTGGTTTGAACGAAGATTATCCAAACATTGCACCGTTTGAGTTTTTGAGAGTTTGGAACACAAAGTTCGGCCCAATGAGAGATATTTTCGTGGTTTGGATGAAAATGGTCCAAAATTTGCTCCGTTTTAGTTTTTGAGATTTTGGAACACAAAGTTCGGTCATATGAGATGTCTTCAGGTGGTTTGTTCGAAGATGGTCCAAATTAGAATTTTTTAGAGTTTTGAACACAAAGTTCAGCCCAATGAGAGGTCTACAGGTGGTTTGGCCAACAAATGGTCCAAAATTTGCTCCGTTGGAGTTTTGGCGAGTTTGGAACATAAGTTCGGCCCGATGAGAGGTCTTCACGTGGTTTTGACAACACATGGTCCTATATTTGCTCCGCTGGAGTTTTGGCGAGTTTGGAACACAAAGTTCGGCCCAATGAGTGGTCTCCGGGTGGTTTGGATGGCACATGGTCCAAACTTTTCTCTGTTTGAGTTTTGGAGAGTTTCGAACACAAAGTTCGGTTAAATCAGAGGTCTTCAGGTGGTTTGGACGACACTTGGTCCAAACTTTGCTACGTTTAAGTTTTCGAGAGTTTGGAACACAAAGTTCAACCCAATGAGAGGTCTTCATGTTGTTTGGACGACACATGGTCCACACTTTGTTTCATTTTTTTTTTTTGGAGAGTTTGTAACGCAAAGTTTGGTCTAATGAGAGATCTTCAGGTTGTTTGGACGAAGATGGTCCAAACTTTGCCATGTTTGAGTTTTAGAGAGCTTGGAAAACAAAGTTCGGTCCAATGAGAGGTCTTTATTTGCTTTGGACGACACATGGTCAAAACCTTGCTCCGTTTGCAACTATCGGGCTATAGTGGAGTGTCCCGGTAGTTAACGAATGTTGGCTAGTGATAACTCTCCAAAAGGTAGTTATTTAGGCCTCATTTCTATAGGGATTTGTGTGTCTTTTGTGCTTAATAGGGTTGGTTTTAGATATATATTACATGTTTAACCCATTTGGAAGAATGGAGGCTTTTAAAGTTATTTTGTGCAGAAAATACTGCTGAGCGACGTGAGGGAGCAAAATTTGTGCTGCAGCAAAACTGGGAGAAAAACTGCCACGTCACAGCTCGTTAGCCAAGTTGACAAACCGACTTCTGTTGAGTTATTTTCGGGATAAAGGAGCGAGGAGAGCCTGCCATGTGTCCAATTTAACCTAATTCTCATCTTATAAAAGGAGGAGCCGTCAAAGATAAAGGATATTCACGATTTGGAGACCGAATCAATCGGCCAGAGGCCGAATTGACGGCGGAATGGAGATCTAAGAAGACCATTTGCGATTCCACTCAAGGAGACAAAGTTCTTATATGTTCTTGGTGGTTTGGAGCAGCCGTTTCATCTCCCCAATTGCTAAAAGGATTAGTATTTCTTGTGTATTTTGCATTATGGATGTGCTTATCAAGATTGTAACGTATTTTATGTTTTCAATCATGAACTAATTGCTTTGTAGGCATAGGTTAAGAATTATGTGATTGTTATATTTATAAATCTGGAAATTCTATTTGATCATGATCATCTTGAATTATTGTTGATCTTTAATTTCATTATGTGCCCGCCTAGCTAGCCGGTATGTATAGCTTCTCCTAGTTTCAGGGATGATTTAGGAGTTGTGTGGCAATAATTCACGCTAGATCATTGTGTATTGGTGAACGCCAGTGACTGAGTTAGGGATAACCAGTTGCCTAGTGCTTGATCGGTAGAGCTTCATTGGTTTTGAAACATATTCCAAAAAATCTGGAGTTCCGGGAGGATCCCGCTGATAATACTGCATGAGATTGATGGATCAAAAGAATTGCTGGAGCATCTTTATAAACAATTACAGAAGTCTTAACCTGTGTCTGTTTCCATTCTGTTTTCTCTGTCGTAATCATTTACTGCTTTCGCATATCTTTTGTTTCAGCATTTTAAAAACCAATCAATTTAACCAACCTTTTGAAATCACTAAAAAGGCAAATTAAATCAATAGAGGTAGGCATTTCAAGACCCTGTGGATACGATAAATACTTATCACTTGCTGCTAGATTGTGTATACTTGCACAGTATTTTGAGGTGAATTTTATCTATATTTTTAACCACTTCAGAATTGCAACAGCTAGCTTGGATAATGAGATTAGTCGGTTAGCCTCGAATCGTTGGAGCCCATGATCTATAGGTCCATTAGGTCCCCCTACTAGCTCATATCGGAACAAAGCCTAGAACTAAAAGATAGGAAGCTTTGAATCGTTCAAAATCGGGAAAACGGGTATTATCGTAAATTGTGTTTGACACAATAATTTAATTATGAATTAAATTAGAAAATGAGAGATGGAGTATTTAAAAGTGTTTTGAATACCATATATATGTATTAGGAATCATATATAATTCATGGCACTAGGTGATAAAGATTAATTGGATTAATCATGTAAAAATTACTTGGAATTGTACAAATTAATTGCCTAGAAATCAATTTCAATTTTGAATTGAAATAGGAATGAATTGCAAGCTGAAAATTGAGAATTTAGATTTAATTTTAAGTGGATTTAGTGGCATTCCCACTCTTGCATGTTGATGCATAGTGGAAAACAACACAACCATGCACTAGTTGCATGTGTTGTGAATTAAACACCTAGAATCCACTTTGAGTTGCAATTTCACCATGTGTCTAGTGTCATGAGGCTTCTCTTTGCATGGAAGATGTCTATATAAGGAGTATGAATCAGATTCAAATGAAGTAGAGCCATTTTCCATATTGTTATGCTGTTGGATTTTGGTCTCAAACTCACTCATCTCCATATATCTCTCTAGTGCTTGAACCTTCAAGCATTCCCTTCCCATTCCCTATCTCTATAGACTCCCACAAGTCGTTCTTCGCCCGGAGAATAGTAGGGAAGACACTAGAGGTGGTCCACACACCGTTCGTGATCAAAGGAATCAAAGGGAGTTGTTGAATCGGTCTCCAAAAGGTTGGTAAAAATTTTGCTCTCTCCTTACGGTATTTGGACAGCATGTTTTCATTTTCTAAAATTGATGTAGTTAAGTGCCTCCGATCCTAAAATTGCTTCCGCATGTGTTATATGAACACCTTCAATTGCTATCAGAGCATGATTAAGGCACCTAACATGCATTAATTTTAGCTTGGTGGGTAGCTTTTCATATGATGAAACTGTGTAAAAACTAAAGAAAATTTGTTTTGGGATTGATTTTAATTTTCAGTCAATTTGTTGGAATTAATTGTAATTGCCTACATGTTTATGGGCTTTAATGTGTTCATATGGAGTCTGTAAAATTTGAGAGTCAATAGAGTCAATTTAGGCCGTCAATTTGAAGAAATTCGGAGACTGCTCGCTGCTGGCCGAAAATTCCAGCGTGCTGTTTTTTTAGTTCCAGCTCAAGTACGTTCTTCACGTAACGGTAAAATGGTCCGGTTCAAGCAATCCAAAGGTGGTTCGGGTCGGTTCGAATGGTTCGGAAGCGGTCCAAGCCCTATTTGAAATTATTATTGTAATAATTTTAGTTTTTTTTGCTTGATTAAAAATCCCAAAACCAATTCACTTTAGTAAATTTAATTAATTATGCATTATTGAATGTATGTTTTAATTAAATAGTATTTTATGTGCATAATGTATGTCATTTATATTTAAAACCCCACCATAGGAAAGCATGTTCATGAATTTGTTTAATTTGAATAAGTGTTATTTATTAATTCAAATGCATGAGGGAAATTTCATGTTTTATTAATATAAGAGTTGTATTAATTTAGGGAGATTCATGCTTGAATGGTTAATTAAAATTCATTAATTCTTATAATAGTTATAATTATTAAATGATAAAATTAACCAAGCATGAACATGAAATTTCATTAGTTTGAGTATAATTGTTATACTCAAATTAGGCTTGTTATGGATTTGTTTTATAATTGTTATAAAAGAGATAGAAATCTAAAATCTATAACAAGATAAAGAGCATGCTCACTTAGGTTAATGAACCTTCAACAATTCGATCAACTTGCATAGTTTAGGTCGATATCTTGTAAAACAACGGTTACTAGAGAACTCACCCGACAAAATGCTGTCTAAGGCTGGAGGTATTTAAGTTGATGGTTTACCGAACACCTCCTACCTGGGCATTGAGTCGGTTCTTGAGTTAAGTTAACTCGAGTTTTATGAGCATGCGTGAGCGGTGTGAGGTTTTAAAGTGTTATCACCTAGACATCGTAGTATAAAGAGTTATACAAACCTAGACATAGGTTGTTTCTAAAGGGTGTTTTTCTTATAACTTGAATGATTGATTGTTATATGCTTTAAAACACCATTAGAAAGCATGTTATAGGGTTTATTCATTAAAAGTTATAAGAGTTATAAAAGTTGATGAATAGAAACCGTAAAATCTATAACAAAGAGTTGCATGCTAATATAGGATCTTAGGATCTTATCATTCTTTAAATGGTTTAAAATGAAATAGACCTAAGATCGCCTTTTTCTAAAGGATTAGAAATATGTCTTACTTAGTTTTTTAAAATAGTTTTGAAATTCGAGTAAGTAGGACATAAGACCTTGGTTATAAGGGAACTCTCCCGGCAAATGGTTCGGAACCTGAGTTGAATTAACCATAGTCTTACTAGCATACAATGTCACTAGGTTATTAAAAGTGTTTAATCACCTAGACATTTAGTGTAAAGACCTTGTTTAATAAGGCATAGACTTAGATAGATTCATTTAGCCGGAATTTACCTAAGTAATAAGACCCTAAAACTTTACAACACTTTAGTGGGAGGAAAAGTATAGAAACGAAATATTCATATTAAGTTTCTACTCTCACGTCCCCCTGAGTTCACACCGTGAGATCCATGCTTGGCCTCGAGGCGCCCTGGGAGCGTCCCCCTACGGATGGTGTTTGCATGGGTTAATATCAAGGTGAATGGGGAAAGTGTTCATAGTAAGTGGGAGAAGGAAACGTGTCAAACGTATCCTGCGGTCTCCATCATTAGGTTGCACCGTGAGATTCCTATGCGCTGCCTGCGAGTCGCCCTGGGAGCGATCACCCTACCGAGGGCTTGCACATGGAATTCGGAACAACGCAAACTCCAGAAATGGATAGGGTTTCCTAGGGCCATTCCCAACATTAGCTCTTCCCTACGGTGGCATTGTTGGGGCCGTCCTCTGCGATCTGAAAATGATGGGTAACACTTACAAGATGGTCTTGACCAAATTAACGTTAGCTAATAACTATTGGAGTAAGAGTTATTCTGGGAATAGTATTTGGCCGAGATTGTCTCGATTCAGAGGAGGAGTAGCTGACTGCCCTAAGGTAGCAGTTATTCTAAACCCCTGAAGTATCGTTGCAAAATAAATCAATTGTATATATGGGTCGATGATTGCTTTTGCTAAATCTGATTGGATAAATGTGATTAATGGGTTTAGTGCATGTTTCTAATAGAGATTAATTTGTTTGTTTCAGCAATATGTCGAAAAACGTATGTGCTTTGTCAAATGCCAAATTAAACGGTTTAGCACATATGACTAAGAATACTTGCTTAAACGCTAAACACGTGGCAAAGAATTTAGGTTTGGTCTCAACTGAGGAATGTCCTCAAACTAACTGCATAGCCAAGAAAACATGATCCACGACTCTAAATGCGATTTATTAGTCTTGGAAACGTGTTTAGTGGAAAACGACGATTCTGCCTGGATACTCGATTCAGGTGCCACTAATCACGTATGTTCTTCATTTCAAGGAATGAGTTCCTGGCAACAGCTAATAGCTGGAGAGATGACTCTTAAAGTTGGAACAGGAGAAGTCATCTCGGTTATTGCAGTGGGAGACATAAAATTATTCTTCACCAAGGAACGTTACATGATATTAGATAATGTGTACATAGTTCCGAAAATTAAAAGAAATTTGATTTCTTTATCTTGTTTATTGGAACAAGGTTACTCAATTTCTTTTTCTGTTAATGAAGCGTTCATAACTAAAAGAGGTATTAATGTTTGCTCTGCAAACTTGAAGAATAAATTGTATGTTTTGAGACCAATTGAGTCTAAAGCTATTTTAAATCACGAGATGTTTAAAACCGCTGAGACTCAACCTAAAAAGCGAAGAGTTTCTCAAGATACCTATCTCTGGCACTTGAGGTTAGGCCATATCAACCTCAATAGGATTGGGAGATTGGTCAAGAGTGGATTTCTAAACAAGTTAGAAGATGACTCGTTGCCTCCTTGTGAGTCATGCCTTGAGGGCAAGATGACAAAACGACCTTTTACCGGAAAAGGTTATCGTGCCAAAGAGCCCCTAGAGCTCATTCATTCGGACCTTTGTGGACCAATGAACATTAGAGCTCGAGGAGGGTACGAATATTTCATCAGTTTCATTGATGATTATTCGAGGTATGGCTAACTCTACCTAATGCATCATAAGTCCAAGGCTTTTGAAAAGTTCAAAGAGTACAAGGCTGAGGTTGAGAACCTATTAGGTAAGACGATAAAAACACTTCGATCCGATCGAGGTGGAGAGTATATGGATTCAAGTTTTCAAGACTATTTGATAGAGCATGGAATTACGTCCCAACTCTCAGCCCCTGGTACACCTCAGCAAAACGGTGTATCAGAAAGGAGAAACAGAACCTTGTTGGACAAGGTTCGTTCGATGATGAGTTATGCTCAGTTGCCTAACTCGTTTTGGGGATATGCAGTAGAAACTGCGGTTTATATCTTGAACGTAGTTCCATCAAAGAGTGTTTCTGAAACACCGTTTGAGCTCTGGAAAGGTTGTAAAGCTAGTTTACGAAATTTCAGAATTTGGGGATGCCCTGCATACGTGCTAGATGCAAACCCAAAGAAATTGGAGCCTCGTTCTAGATTTTTCCTATTTGTAGGCTATCCCAAAGAAACGAGAGGTGGATACTTCTTCATTCCTGTGGAAAATAAAGTACTTGTATGGACAAATGCTACATTCCTAGAAGAAGACCACCTCAGAGAACACAAGCCACGAAGTAAAGTCGTTTTAAGTGAACTATCAAACGAAGCTACAGAAACATCAACAAGAGTTGTTGATGATGCTGGCACCTCGAGTCAATCGCGTCCTTCTCAAGAAATAAGAGAACCTCGACGTAGTGGGAGGGTTGTTAGACAACCTGATCGCTGTTTGGGTTTAACTGAAACTCCAGTCGTCATACCTGATGACGGAATCGAGGATCCATTAACCTTTAAATAGGCAATGGATGATGTTGACAAGAACGAGTGGATTAAAGCCATGGACTTGGAAATCGAGTCCATGCATTTTAATTCAGTATAGGATCTTGTAGATCAACCTGAAGGGGTTAGACCCATAGGGTGTAAATGGATCTACAAGAGAAAACGAGACACTGCTGGAAAGGTACAGACCTTTAAGGCACGACTTGTGGCAAAGGGTTTTACCCAGCGGGAGGGGATTGACTATGAAGAAACCTTCTCCCCTGTTGCCATGTTAAAGTCGATCCGGATACTTTTGTCCATTGCCACGTTTTACGATTACGAAATATGGCAAATGGATGTCAAGACTGCCTTTCTGAACGGCAATCTTGAAGAAAGTATCTACATGTCTCAGCCAGAAGGGTTCATTGCTCAGGATCAAGAGCAAAAAGTTTGCAAGCTTAAACGATCCATTTATGGATTAAAACAAGCGTCTAGATCCTGGAATATGAGATTTGATACTGCGATCAAATCTTATGGCTTTGAACAAAACGTTGATGAGCCTTGTGTTTACAAAAGGATCATCAACAATTCCGTAGCTTTCTTAGTACTGTATGTAGATGATATCCTACTCATCGGGAATGATGTAGGTTATCTAACTGACATTAAACTATGGCTAGCAACTCAATTCCAAATGAAAGATTTGGGTGAGGCACAATTTGTTCTAGGGATCCAAATTGTTCGAAACCGAAAGAACAAAATGCTAGCCCTGTCTCAAGCGTCTTATATTGACAAATTGTTGGTTAGATATAAAATGCAAAATTCCAAGAAAGGACTATTACCTTTCAGGCACGGAATTATTTTGTCTAAGGAACAGTGTCCTCAGACACCTCAAGAAGTTGAGGATATGAGACGTTTTCCCTATGCCTCTGCAGTAGGTAGCCTAATGTATGCCATGTTGTGTACAAGGCCTGACATTTGTTATGCAGTAGGGATTGTCAGTATATATCAATCAAATCCAGGATTCGATCACTGGACAGCCGTTAAAAGTATCCTCAAATATCTAAGGAGAACGAGGGACTATATGCTCGTGTATGGTTCGAAGGATTTGATCCTTACAGGATACACTGATTCTGACTTTCAAACCGATAAAGATTCGAGGAAATCTACATCGGGGTCAGTATTCACTCTAAATGGAGGAGCAATAGTATGGCGCAGCATCAAGCAAAGATGCATTGCAGACTCGACCATGGAGGCCGAATATGTAGCCACTTGCGAAGCAGCAAAAGAGGCAGTATGGCTCAGGAAGTTCCTAACTGACTTAGAAGTTATTCCGAATATGCATCTGCCTATCACCTTGTATTGTGATAATAGCGGCGCAGTTGCAAACTCAAAGGAACCTCGCAGCCATAAGAGAGGCAAGCACATCGAAAGGAAATACCATCTCATTAGGGAGATTGTGCACCGAGGAGACGTGATCGTCACGAAGATAGCGTCGGAGCACAACATTGCTGATCCGTTCACGAAGGCTCTCACGACTAAAGTGTTCGAGAGTCATCTAGAAATAATCTAGGTCAAGTGGGAGAATTGTAACCAGTATATCGATGCCTCAGTATACTGGGTATTTAGATGCCCTAGTTTATTGTATTTTTACTTTGTTATTAATACAAGTATTTATTCACCCACTGCTGTTATAGATTATAGTACATCCCACTAAACTAGAGTTTTAGTTCAAGTGGGAGATTGTTGGGATTGGTGTCCTAAAACTCGTAGATAGTGAATGTTAAACGAATTATATACTTATTCGATAAAGGCGTTATCGAGACTAATTCAGTAAAGTTATTACTGAATAAAGTAAATTGCACATATAATAACCCAAATCCAATAAACTAAGATCCATGGCTATAGGATGAACACTTGAGCTTTATATAGAGACATAAAAGTGGATCAAGCTTGAGTAATAGCCAAAACTGTCTATAGTATAGGGATAGGGTTGGGTACCTTATTCTGGAGACACTATGAGACGCGGCCCACTTTATAGATGGTATAGACGATGTGATCCTAAATCGTCCATGTAGAGACATGCGAGTGGGGGCGTCCTATGCAATGAGTTTGCATAAGACTAGGACCAAGAAATAAGTCGCTCTCGCTTTATAACACCGTTTACTGACGAGACTGACTATTTCATGTGATGACCTAGGTAACTTGATCTTAATCCTGAGCTAACTATGAACTCCTGTTTATTCGGACTTATCCTTAGATCTGCATAGGTGAGAGTGGCTCAGTATCGCCGACTCAATAAGCCTCCCATTTCAGGGATAGGAACGAGTAGATAGCTGGGGACATAGTCGTGCAAGAAGGAATTCACTCCTACCCGAATTAGGGATAGTAGAGAGGTTGTTCCCTTAAGTGTTGACTCCAGGGCTTGAACAAAGGGATCCCACCCTCTCATTGGCCCGAGAGGGACTCGGTTTATTGGTTGGACCATAAACCAATTGTTCATTAGAGGATCAGTGGGACTTAAGGAACTAGAAGTACTATAGGGGTAAAACGGGCTTTTGACCTAGCTATAGCTACGAACAACCTGTGAAGGATCAACTTACTAATCATGGTTAAATCAAGTGGACAAAAAATATGTCTATAGTGAGGGGAGTGCAACAATCGGGCTATAGTGGAGTGTCCCGGTAGTTAACGAATGTTGGCTAGCTTGGATAATGAGATTAGTCGGTTAGCCTCGAATCATTGGAGCCCATGATCTATAGGTCCATTAGGTCCCCCTACTAGCTCATATCGGAACAAAGCCTAGAACAAAAAGATAGGAAGCTTTGAATCGTTCAAAATCGGGAAAACGGGTATTATCGTAAATTGTGTTTGACACAATAATTTAATTATGAATTAAATTAGAAAATGAGAGATGGAGTATTTAAAAGTGTTTTGAATACCATATATATGTATTAGGAATCATATATAATTCATGGCACTAGGTGATAAAGATTAATTGGATTAATCATGTAAAAATTACTTGGAATTGTACAAATTAATTGCCTAGAAATCAATTTCAATTTTGAATTGAAATAGGAATGAATTGCATGCTGAAAATTGAGAATTTAGATTCAATTTTAAGTGGATTTAGTGGCATTCCCACTCTTGCATGTTGATGCATAGTGGAAAACAACACAACCATGCACTAGTTGCATGTGTTGTGAATTAAACACCTAAAATCCACTTTGAGTTGCAATTTCACCATGTGTCTAGTGTCATGAGGCTTCTCTTTGCATGGAAGATGTCTATATAAGGAGTATGAATCAGATTCAAAGGAAGGAGAGCCATTTTCCATATTGTTATGCTGCTGGATTTTGGTCTCAAACTCACTCATCTCCATATATCTCTCTAGTGCTTGAACCTTCAAGCATTCCCTTCCCATTCCCTATCTCTATAGACTCCCACAAGTCGTTCTTGGCCCGGAGAATAGTAGGGAAGACACTAGAGGTGGTCCACACACCGTTCGTGATCAAAGGAATCAAAGGGAGTTGTTGAATCGGTCTCCAAGAGGTTGGTAAAAATTATGCTCTCACCTTACGGTATTTGGACAGCATGTTTTCATTTTCTAAAATTGATGTAGTTAAGTGCCTCCGATCCTAAAATTGCTTCCGCATGTGTTATATGAACACCTTCATGCAATGTATTGTTGCATGATGTACTGTTTAGCTCGCATGAGCTAACTTCTTCATCGAGGCTTAGCGCAAGCACCTCATGCGATGATAAGTATATTTTGTAAGCGCATATTTTGATTTAAATGAAACATTAATTACTTTCTACTTAGTTGGTCGGATGCGATAGCAGTATGCTAAATCCCTGACAGGTAATGCATGCGGACATCTCTAAGTAGAACAAGTTAGCGCATGACATGTAGTCTTGGTAGCTTTAAAATATTACGGCTAAAAGACAGTGCACGCATGAGCTTTAACTGCGTTAAGACTAACGCAGTCCCTTGTAAGTTTTTGAGAACTAAGCCCAACGCATGAACTAGCCAAATAACAAATTGATAGTTTTATGCCAAACGCAGAAGGAATACCGGAAGGGAAACTTATGATTTTTTCTCACTTAGGCATTAATGGATCAATTAACCAAAGTATGCGCTACAGAGTTCTTATAAACGCATGAGGTTGCAACCGCAACAACCTTGATACTATTCTCCTTAATACTTTTTCTTTTACTCTTGTCGCATGTTTTGTTTTCTGTAAGTTTTATTTTTTTCAAGCTTACCAACTCTCTTATTTATTCTTTCATATAATATCACACGTTTTCGAGTTTAGATCAATAAATATTGTTAAAACATTACAACTAACCCTTCCCTATGGATTCGACCCTGGACTCACCAGGTATTACTTGATTTTGTCAATTTATACTTGGATTGATAAATATCTACGAAAAATTGTTATTAATTTGTTAAGCATACTGACAAACCTCGATCAGATTGCACACAACAATTACGAGTGGGGCACTGTGGAAGACAGAAGAAGGAGACCCATTAAAACCAGCTTGGGAAGTTTTGAGGTTGATCCAATAACTTCAGTAAATGCAAAGATTGATGTGTTGACCACGAAAATGGATGCGCTAACGGCTAGCACATGACCTTTGATCGCGCAACTCAACGCAGTTGGGTGCGGGATCTGCGGGGGGGGGGGGGGGGGGGGGAGGGGACACACGCATGACTAGTGTCCTTCAAACCCATAATCAGTTTTCTACGTTGGACCGCAAGGAGCTGTGCGCAACAACCCATTTTCAAACACTTACAACCAAGGATGGAGAAATCACCCAAACTTTTCATGGAATGGTGGCACAAATAAACAGCCACAACAAGGTAATGTAAACCCTACGCCGAGATTATTTAATTCTAACAATGAACAATCCTCGCAGGGACAGTTTCAGCGCAACATCAGCATAGACGGTGGAAACCAAAGAGCATCATCTTCAAATGTGTTGGAAACAATGATGAAAGAGTTTATGGCGAGTTAGAAGGAATATATGACAAAGAATGATGCGGTGGTACAAAGTCAGGCCGCATCCTTGCGCAGTTTGGAAATGCAGGTAGGACAGCTTGCGTCAGAGCTAAAAAATAGACCTGCGGGAGCATTGCCCAGCAATACGGAAGATCCAAAAGGGAAAGAGCACTGTCATGTTGTCACTCTTCGCAGTGGAAGACAGTTGCAGGCAAATGACCCTGCGCCAACGCAGGAAAATTTTACAAAAAATGCAACCGCATGAGACAGCAACTAGGCGCAAGAAGAAAACGCAACTGAAGAAGAACAAAAAGAGAAGGAGGCTCACGCAAAAAAGGAGCCTGACGCATATAAACCCACAATCCCTTCCCCTCAAAGATTGAGAAAGAAAAATGATGAAGCCCAGTTTAAGTAATTTTTAAGTGTCTTGCGAGAACTGCACATCAACATTCCACTTGTGGAGGCATTAGAGAAGATGCCTAGCTACGCAAAGTTCTTGAAAGACATTCTGATGAATAAAAGACCGTGGAAAGAATTTGAGACTGTTGCGATGACAAGTGAATGTAGCACAATACTTGCCAATAAGCTTCCACCTAAATTGAAAGATCCTGGAAGTTTCACGATTCCTTGTTTGATAGGAGGAATCGATGTTGGCAGAGCATTATGCGACCTTGGCGCAAGCATAAATTTAATGCCATTATCAGTGTCACACCCCCTCCTGGACCACCTGCTAGCTTAGTCCGAAAGATTTCGTGAAGCCAACGGACATCGTCTTCCTCTAACGATACCCGTTGACCCTCCTGAAACGTTGAACTTGATAAACAAACTAATCTTAGATATAAAATATTCTACGTGAAACTGAACACAGCGGAATCCCTGAAAACCTTTTAACATACACGTGGTGCAGCCCTGACATAACTTTGTTTGGAAGATAACCTGATATAGATATCACAACAAAAAACATGTTCAACTGGGGTTTATACAACCACGACCTCTAGAACTTACACAAACCGTAAATTATCCAATCCTTACAAAAACATTTACAATATACACAGACTAAATATACAACTCCACCCACGTACTGGAGCTTGAACTGAAACTTTCAGCAGACGTTGGCAGTGTATCAGGCATCGGAAGCTCAATCTCTACCTGAAAAGTGGGAAAACATTTTGAAAGAATGAGCTACGAAGCCCAGTGAGTGACTAACTTTAAAAACTGTTGATTGCAAATCGGAACACGTGATAAACCTTTAGACATATAAATCTGTTCAATCAAGCGTTTAAGATAAACGTGTAAGATACAAGCCTTCTCAAATAACTCGTAAGTACGTTATTAAAATTCAGCAAGGCATATCAATTATATAAAACATCGTAACTAACATGACAAATCAACGTTGTGTAGGGCACGCCCAGTACAACCAACGTTTACTAGTTGTACGATGTAGTGGGGCCCGCCCAGCACTCCCATCGTCTTTGTCGTAGTGGGGCCCGCCCAGCACTCACGACATCATCGTTGTCACGGAGTACACTCAACGTCAACAACGGAATATAATGTGTGCACACGGTACCATATAGCCTCGGGCTCAATATCTCAGTCATGTAGTCAATAGAAATCTCAGAAAATCACATGCAAACATTAAAACATGCCTGCTTATCATTATCTTTCATAAAACTTAAGCTTACTCAGCTTGCTCATGAAAAACTGAAAATCTTTAAACAGTACTTGCTAATACATACTTTACTTTAAATAATATCGTTTCAACTACTTTTCATTAAGTCATTAACCACGTGCTTGTATATAAACCTCATTAGAAAATCTAAGCTCAAAACTCATGCTTGAAACCGTTAATAGAAATCATGTATCATTCATGGGAAAAAGCATATAAGACAGCTAATCATGAACAACCGTTTAGAAACAAATTTCGAAATTTGTTTTGTCACTCACAGTCTTAGCTAGTTTACTGGTCTGTATACTCGACCTATTTTCTCTTGACCTGTCAAACAACCAAAACCGAGCATTAGAACCATAAGTAGTTTTTTCTTTCCATGCCCATGAATTCTAAACACTTGAATCAAAAATCACACTTCACATTCTACTTTTCCAGATTTTCCAGATTCAATACCACAACTTCCAACACTCATAACTTCTTCAATACTTAACAAAAATTAATGTACTATACATCAAACTCTTCATTGTCAAACACAATACAAATTACCGGATGAAATGAAAACGAGATTACCAACCAATTTGTTCAGAAATGCCCCGAACACAGACAACACAGATTCGAGGTTCTGTGCTACCCTTTATCTTTCTCCTGAAATTAAACCTACTTCAAGTCATTTTTGGCTCACGAATTCTTCATGAAAGTTATAGGAAATTGAACCATCTTTCCAACCATACCAAATAGAGCTTCTGATTCAACTTGTACACCCCAGAATGCTCAAAAAACTAGAGAAAACCAGAGATCCTCCTCGTTTGCACGAAAATTCTGTGCTCTGTTTTCCATTTCATAAACCATTAACTTCTCATTAGATTTAGCTCAAGCTTCCTTCATGAAATTTGTTAGAAAATGGATTAACTTTAAAGAAAATCAAACCTCACCTCTTAGTTCCTTCTGTGTAGCTCAAACCGAATAAAAAACCAGAGGTAGACAGGTTGATCTCAAATTCTGCCATGGCTGCCTTTGCTTGAGCTATTTCCTATCTTCTTCAACCTCAAAACCAAGAAAATCTTCTTCTTCTTCCTTTGCTCTCTCCCTCAAATGCTCTGAAGTTTGGTTGGGGAAAAGATGGAGAAAATGGCTGGTAATGGGCTGAAATAGATGATTGTCGGTGGTGGAGTCCTTCCCAAAACCACTACCCACCGAATGGGTTTTTTCCCATTTCCTTTCATTTTCTTTTTTTTTTCTTTTTTCCTTTTTCTTTTTCCCTTTCCTTTTCTTTTCTTCTTTATTTCCTTTCTTGTCTTTCTTCTTTTAAATTAGTAATTTCCAACAACTTAAATTCAACTTCCACAATAAATGACAAGGGGAAAATAATCCAAGGTAGGTATTGGGTTTACAATCAGTTTACAATAGCCTAGGAATTGGAGAAGCAAGACCGACCACTGTCACACTTCAATTAGCAGACAGATCTGTGGTCCACCCTGAAGGAAAAATTGAAGACGTTTTGGTACAAGTTGACAAGTTTATTTTTCCTGCAGATTTCATCATACTTGATTATGAAGCTGACAGAGAAGTTCCCATTATCTTGGGAAGGTTGTTCCTTGCAACCAGCCAAACATTGATTGACGTGCAAAAAGGAGAGCTGACCATGCATATGAATGATCAAAAAGTGGTTTTTACTATTCTCACATCATTAAAATACCCCGATGACAACAAAGAATGCGACATGGTAGCTCACATAGATGTATGTTCCCCATGGGAAATACTACAATCAAATGCGTTCAGCACCACGAGAGAAGAGGACAAGGAAGAACAGGTGGAAGAAAATTACATTCTAGCGCAACCTATAGAAACTATCCATGCGCTAGATCTCAAAAAAAGAATCCCCACCTTACCTTCCATAGCGCAACCCCCTGTGCTAGAACTCAAGCCAATACCAACGCACTTGAAGTACAGATTTTTAGGAGAAGAAGAATCCCTGCCTGTTATCATTTCATCAAAGCTTGATCAATCGTAAGAGCACCTTTTAATGCAGGTCCTCGCAAAGCACAAGAAGGCTATTGGATGGAGTCTAGCAGATATTAAAGGAATTAGCCCCTCGTACTGCATGCATAAAATTCGCTTGCTAAACGAATCCAATGAATTTATTGAGAGACAAAGAAGGCTAAATCCTGTGATGATGGAAGTGGTGCGAAAAGAGATTATCAAGTGGCTCGACGCAGGTGTGATTTACCCTATTGCGGACAGCATATGGGTGAGTCCAGTGCAATGCGTGCCCAAGAAAGGAGAAATGACAGTGGTAGCCAACGCAAACAATGAATTGATCCCATCACGCACCACTACTGGGTGGCGCATATGCATGGATTACAGCAAGGTTAACACAATCACAAACAATGATCATTTCCCTATTCCATTCATTGATCAAATTTTGGATCGACTTGCGGGACAGACATATTATTATTTTCTTGACGGGTATTCAGGATACAACCAAATAACCATTGCGTCGGAAGACCAAGAGAAGACTACCTTTACCTGCCCATATGGAACCTTTGCATTCAGGAGGATGCCTTTTGGGCTGTGCAATGCGCCAGGAACATTCCAGAGATGTATGATGGCCATCTTTTCAGAATTGCTAGAAAAATCAGTGGAAGTTTTTATGGACGACTTCTCAGTATATGGAAAGTCCTTCGCAGACTGTCTAACGCAGCTGGAACGAGTATTAGAACGATGCGAGGAGACTAACCTAGTGCTGAATTGGGAGAAATGCCATTTTATGGTAGAATAAGGCATCGTCCTAGGCCATCGCATATCACGCGCAGGTATTGAAGTTGATAAGGCTAAAATTGAAATTATTGAAAAGTTACCACCACCTACCACTGTAAAAGGAATTCGAAGTTTCTTGGGTCACGCAGGATTATACCGCAGATTCATCAAGAACTTCTCGCATATTACAAAGCCACTATGCGTATTGTTAGAAACAAATAGAAAATTTGAATTTTCAGAGGAATGCGCCAAAGCGTTCAAGGATCTGAAGCATGTGCTAGTCAGTGCAGCCATTCTCACAACTCTTGATTGGAATGAACCTTTTGTCCTAATGTGTGATGCTAGTGACGTGGCAATTGGAGCAGCCCTGGCACAGAAAAAGGAAAAGATTCTGCACCCTATTTATTATGCCAGCAGGACATTGAATGAAGCACAAACCAATTACACAACAACCGAGAAGGAATTATTAGCGGTTGTTTATCCTTTTGATAAATTTTGTGCTTATTTAATTGGCTCCAAAGTCACTGTCTACACGGATCATGCGGCGATAAAATACCTAATCACAAAAAAAGATGCGAAGCCAAGGTTGATTAGGTGGATCTTATTGCTACAAGAATTTGATTTAGTGATCAACGACAAGAAGGGGAGTGAGAATTTGGTCGCAGATCATTTATCGCGTTTGGAGAATCCTGAGAAGGTGATGCGTCAGAAATCCCTATCGCAGAGGAATTTCCTTATGAGAAGCTACTGATGATTGAAAAAGAAGAACCATGGTTTGTGGACATCGCAAACTACCTCGCCGTAGGGGTCTTACCTGAGGAATACTCAGTGCAACATCGTAAGAATTTTTTTCATGAACTAAAATTTTATTTATGGGATGACCCCTATCTGTATCGCAGAGGACCAGACCAGATAATTAGGAGATGCGTTGGACGTATGGATGCGATGAGAATCCTGAAAGCCTGCCACGAAGCTCCATATGGAGGACACTTTGGAGGCCAGTGCACTGCGGCGAAGGTATTGCAAAGCGGCTATTGGTGGCCCACCTTGTTCCAGTACACAAAGAAATATGTGGATAGTTGCGACAAGTGCCAATGCACTGGTAATATCCGCGCAAGGAACGAGATGCCGCACGTCTCTTTCCAAGTAAGCTAAAATCAAGGTGGTCGGGCCCATATACTTTCCATGAGATATATCCATATGGGGTTGTGGACCTACACTCTACTGACGGAAAGAGAATTTTCAAGGTCAACAGGCAAAGAATAAAGTCGTACATTGAAGGGACCTTGGACGAGGTACTTGAAATTATTCTTCTGAAAGATCCGCCTTAAAATAACAAGACAAAACTAGGTCCAAGACAAAAAGTGCTCTCAGCTGCGTCAGGACCTAACGCAAGGTAAGAGCACAGCAGGTTAGAAGTTGTAATTATTTGTTTCCTTCCGCATGTTTATTTTATTGCATTAATATTTTGATAGAATAGATCCCATCGCATTTAATTTGTTTACTTTAGTATTTTTGTTGCGACAAAGCCTTAGAAGGAGAACCCTAACGTGTCCCAATCCATCTGTATATCACTCGCATTGGAGGCGCAGCCAAAATCATTTCACATTTAATGAGCCGCACTAATCCTTGTCTTTGCACACTTCCCGAGGCAACCGCTCACATTCCCCCATGATAATCATGATCACCTACCTACGTCAGATGCGAAAGGGCATCATTACCAAGACTAGTTAACCTTGTGTTAGATATATAAAGGGATGCACCCTCGGTCTAGAAACTTCATCTTCTTCATTGTCTTCGTAAAACCTCAGCCCTAAAACCCTTGTTTCTTTCTCTCTCTCGCGAAGCATCACCATGTCCGACTCCCAAAACCTCTCAGTTGCTGGCTATGCGGACGATGCCTCCCCCTCATCGTCGGAGGTGAAAGGACCTCTCAAAGACGCCATTTCCTCATCTAGCGAAGAAAATGAAAACCAACCCAATGGAGACCCCATGGAAACCGAGGAACACGAGGTCATCGACGTCGAGCAAACACCCATGGCCGAACCTTCCATCTCCACGACCAACCCTACAGAGGTGCTCGATATTGCACCTCTAGACACCTCTACTTTCACCATCCAACCCGTCACTCTCCAACCTGCCCAAAACATTTCAGCCCCTCAAAACCTAACTCCATTTCCATCACCATTCCCTTCTGTGCCGCTCCTTCTTCCACCTCCAGATTCTTCAGCTTCTCTCGCATCAACCACCAACCCTTCAACTTCCTCTCCTCCCGCAAACATTTCCCATCCACCTCAGCGCAACCCACTTTGCCGCAGTTTTCTGAGTGGGAAGTTGACGCATGGAACTCCCTAATTGGAGAATTAGGCGAGGAAGGCGACGCAATTCGTCTACGAGAAAAGCAAGAAAAGGCTGCCACAGAGGAAACTGCACGTAAGGCCGCCGCAAGTGAAAACACGGCCAAAGAAAGATAAGGCACCAGCAAGCCAGCGCAAGATCCGATCGCCGCAGAAATTGTTGCAACCAACTTAGCCATCATTGCGGCAGCTCTGGATGTAGAAGCTTCTGATTCTGAGAATGAGCTCCCCCTAACTCATCGCCGCAACATCCAGTCCACGGGGGTAGTTGATAACTCTCCAAAAGGGAGTTATTTAGACCTTATTTATATATTGGTTTGTGTGTCTTTTGTGCTAAATCGGGTTGCTTTTAGATAGATATTATGTGTTTTAACCCATTTGGAAGAATGGTTGCTTTGGAAGTTATTTGGTGCATAATATATTAATGAGCGACTTGAGGGAGCAAAACCTGTGCTGGAGCAAAGCTGGGAGCAAAACTGCCACGTCACAGCTCGTTACCCAATTTAATGAACTGAATTCGGTTAAGCTATTCTCGGATTTAAGGAGCAAGGAGACCCATCCACGTGTCTAGGTCAACCTAATTCAAGTTTTCCTCAACTCTATAAAAGGAGATAGCCGCCCAAGTCAAATTCATTCCATTCTTGGAAGGGGATCATTTCTCATTTCCATTTTGGGAGCCGAATAGAGGAGAGAGATTGGAGACCAACAAGAAGACCATCAATTGCAAGCTGATCAAGGGAATTAATATTTTCTTGTATTACTTTGTAGTTATGGATGCATTTACTTATATTGTAATGTGTGTCTCCATGCACTTTATGAACTAAGTAACTTTAGGTGTTGGTTAGGGAATATGTAATTGTCGTACTTAATCTCTATGCAATAAATGTTGATTGATGCATCTTGATTATTTGTTGTGCTCATTTATATTTTGTGCCCACCTGGCCAGCCGGTATGAATACCACTTCCTAGTTTCAGGGAAGATCTGGGAAGTGTGTGGCAATTAATCACACTAGATCATTGTGTATTGATGAATGCCAGTGGCTGAGCTAGGGATAGCTAGTTGCCTAGTGCTTGATCGGTAGTGCTTCATTGGAGTTGAAACACATTCTAAAAAATCTGGAGTTCCGAGAGGAATCCGCTAATAAGACTGCGAGAGATTTGCATGATCAATAATATTGCTAGAGCATCTTTTAAAACAATTACTAAATCCTGACCAGCACCTGATTCTAATATGTCTGCTTATTTGTTTACTTTCTGTTCTGTCATTTCTTTTGCTTCAGCATTCTATAAAAATCAATCATTTTAACCACCTTTGAAACCATTGAAAAGTTATACAAAATAGATAAAGTGAGAGCTAATTCAGACCTTGGATTCGATAAATACTTATTACTTGTTGCGGATTGTGTATGGTTGCACAGAGTTCTAGAGTCTACTTCTTGCTACATTTTCACCCACTTTGGAAACCCAACAAGTTTTTGGCGCCGTTGCCGGGGACTTGAATAAGTTTTTATCTGATCTGTTTTGTGTATGTGTTTTAGTGGTTTGGTGCTAGAACTTTTTGATTGTTTCTTTTGTTTTTGCAGGTGTGAGTTTGGTGCATGAGCGATCTGCCTGGGGTAAGGTTCGAGTTTGATCCAGAAATCGAGAGGACATTCAGGAGAAGAAGGAGAGAGTAGCGTAGAAACCAAAATCCAATGGCTGGCGTGCCGCGTCTCCCGCAGGGTCCAGAAGATCCAGTTGACCCCCAGCAGAATCGTTTGCTGCAGCAAAATAAACCGCTGGAGCAAAATGAACAGCAAAATAATCAAGCTGAGAATCCTATCTTGGTAGCAAATGATAGGGCCAGAGCCATTCGAGCGTATGCTTTTCCAATGATTGATGAGTTAAATCCAGGGATTGCACGTTGTCACATTGAGGGACCAAATTTTGAAATGAAACCGGTAATGTTTCAGATGTTGCAAACAGAAATTTGTGTTCCAAACTCTCAAAAACTCAAACGGAGCAAAATTTGGACCATCTTCGTCAGAACCACCTAAAGATCTCTCATTGGATCAAACTTTGTGTTCCAAACTCTCCAAAACTCGAACGGAGCAAAGTTTGGACCATCTTTGTCCAACCGACCTAAAGATCTCTCATTGGACCGAACTTTGGGTTCCAAACTCTCAAAAACTCAAAACGGAGCAAAGTTTGGACCATGTGGTGTCCAAACCACCCGAAGACCTCTCATTGAGCCGAATTTTTTGTTCCAAACTCTCAAAAACTCAAACGGAGCAAAGTTTGAACCATCTTCGTCCAAACCACCTAAAGATCTCTCATTCGACCGAACCTTGTGTATCAAACTCTCCAAAACTCGAACGGAGCAAAATTTTGACCATGTGTCATCCAAACGACCTGAAGACCTCTCATAGGGCCGAACTTTGTGTTCCAAACTCTCCAAAACTCGAACGGAGCAAAGTTTGGACCATCTTTGTCCAAACGACCTAAAGATCTCTCATTAGACCGAACTTTGTGTACCAAACTCTCAAAAACTAAAAACGGAGCAATGTTTTGACCATGTGTTGTCCAAACCACCCGAAGACCTCTCATTGGGCCGAACTTTGTTTTCGAAACTCTCAAAAACTCAAACGGACAATAGTTTGGACCTTCTTTGTCCAAACCACCTAAAGATATCTCATTCGACCGAACTTTGTGTTTCAAACTCTCCAAAACTCAAACAGAGCAAAATTTGGACCATCTTCGTCCAAATCACCTAAAGATCTCTCATTGGACCGAACTTTGTGTTCCAAACTCTCCAAAACTCAAACGGAGCAAAATTTGGACCATCTTCGTCAGAACCACCTAAAGACCTCTCATTGGATCGAACCTTGTGTTCCAAACTTTCCAAAACTCGAACAGAGCAAAGTTTGGACCATCTTTGTCCAAACGACCTAAAGATCTCTCATAAGACCGAACTTTGTGTTCCAAACTCTCCAAAACTCAAAACGGAGCAAAGTGTGGACCATGTGGTGTCCAAACCACCTGAAGACCTCTCATTGGGCCGAATGTTTTGTTCCAAACTCTCAAAAACTCAAACGGAGCAAAGTTTGAACCATCTTCATCGAAACCACCTAAAATCTCTCATTCGACCGAACTTTGTGTATCAAACTCTCCAAAACTCGAACGAAGCAAAATTTTGACCATGTGTCATCCAAACGACCTAAAGACCTCTCATAGGGTCGAACTTTGTGTTCCAAACTCTCCATAACTCGAACGGAACAAAGTTTGGACCATCTTTGTCCAAACGACCTAAAGATCTCTCATTGGATCGAACTTTGTGTACCAAACTCTCAAAAACTTAAAACGGAGCAAAGTCTGGACCATGTGTTGTCCAAACCACCCGAAGACCTCTCATTGTGCCGAAGTTTGTGTTCCAAACTCTCAAAAACTCAAACGTAGCAAAATTTTGACCATCTTCGTCCAAACCACCTAAAGATCTCTCATTGGACCGAACTTTGTGTTCCAAGCTCTCAAAAACTCAAACGGAGCAAAGTTTGGACCTTCTTTGTCCAAACCACCTAAAGATCTCTCATTCAACCGAACTTTGTGTTTCCAAATCTCCAAAACTCAAATGGAGAAAAATTTTGATTATCTTCGTCCAAACCACGTAAACGAAGCAAAATTTTGACCATCTTCGTCTAAACCACCTAAAGATCTCTCATTGCATCGATCTTTGTGTTCCAAACTCTCCAAAACTCGAACGGAGCAAAGTTTGGATCATCTTTGTCCAACGACCTAAAGAACTGTCATTGAACCGAACTTTGTGTTCCAAACTCTCCAAAACTCAAAACGGAGCAAAGTTTGGACCATGTGTTGTCCAAACCACCCGAAGACCTCTCATTGGGCCGAACTTTGTGTTCCAAACTCTCAAAAACTCAAACGGAGCAAAGTTTTGACAATCTTCGTCCAAACCACCTAAACGGAGCAAAGTTGTGACTGCAGAGAGATCAGGGAGTCTTTTAGCTCAATTTCAGGTTAGGTCTTCTATAGTAGCAGAGATTGTGAGAAGACGGGCAGAGGATAGTAATTTACAGAAGATGCTTGCAAAGTCCAAGCAATGCTCAGAAGCAGAATTTGAGTTGAGAGCAGACGGAGCCATAACTAAGCAAGGAAGACTATGTGTTCCGAGTATTAGTGAGCAAGGGTGCTATACTAGAGGAAGCTCACAGTTCAGCTTACGCTATGCATCTAGGAAGCACCAAGATGTACATAACTCTGAAGAAAACTTATTGGTGGCCTGGTATGAAGCGGGAGATAGCTGAATATGTCGATATATGTTTGATCTTCCAACATGTTAAACCAGTGAGACATAGGCCAAGAGGACTCCTTAATCCACTGCTAGTGCCAGAGTGGAAGTGGGAGCATATTACCATGGATTTTCTATTTGGATTACCTCGTACTTCTAGTGGACATGATGGTATGTGGGTAATAGTAGACAGACTCACCAAGACAGTGCGATTTATACCGATTAAAGCGACGTCTCCACTACATCAGCTAGCTAATTTATACGTCGACAGGATTATGAGTCAACATGGAGTGCTAGTGTCCATAGTTTCAGATAGGGATCCGAGGTTTACTTCTAAGTTTTGGCCTAGTGTGCAGAAAGCAACGGGAACAAAGTTGAAGTTTAGTACAACGTTCCATCTCCAGACAGATGGTCAGTCAGAGAGGACCATTCAGACCTTAGAGGACATGTTGAGAGCATGTGTCCTTCAGTATAAGGGAAGTTGGGATACCCACTTATCACTTATGGAGTTCGCTTATAATAACAGCTACCAGTCTAGTATCGGCATGGCACCATTTGAGGCTTTGTATGGCAGACCATGCAGGACTCTTGTGTGCTGGAACGAAGTGGGAGAGCGAAGGCTAGTTGGTCCTGAGTTGGTACAAGTTACGTCAGACAGTATCAAGCTGATTAGAGAGAGCCTGAAAATAGCTCAGGGTCGACAGAAGAACTATGCAGATAAGCGACGAAGAGACTTAGAATTCCAGGTTGGAGATCAAGTTTTTTTAAGGTTATCTCCGTGGAGAGGTGTTCTTCGCTTTGGGAGGAAAGGTAAGTTGAGTCCTAGATATATTGGTCCTCATCAGATAACAGAACGAGTTGGGCCAGCAGCTTATAGACTTGAGTTGCCAGTAGAACTTGCTCGAATACATGATGTTTTTCACATGTCCATGTTGAGGAAATATATTCCAGATCCATCACATGTGTTGCAAGTGCAACCGATTGAGTTGAAAGAAGACTTGAGTTATAAAGAGGAAGCAATTCAGATCCTCGACAGAATGGAGCAAGTTTTGAGGAACAAAACGAGCCCACTTGTGAAGGTTCTTTGGAGACATCACGGAGTGGAGGAGGCAACCTTGGAGTCAGAAGACCAAATGAGGAGGAGTTACCCGACACTCTTCACCTAAGACTTCTAAATTTCGAGGACGAAATTTCATAAGGGGGAGGTAAGTTGTAAACCCGAGACTTCCCTTGGATAATTTTCTCTTGTCACATATTTTTGGAAGTTGGATTTAAGTTATTGTGGTTTCATTGTTGGATTATGTTGTTCGAATTTATTAATTTAAAGAAGAAAGAAAACAAAGGAAATAAAGGAAATAAAAAAAAAAGAAGAAAAGAAAAGAAGAAAAAAAGAAGAAAAAGAAAAGGAAAAAAAGAAGAAAGTGGGAAGCATTCGGTGGTAGTATTTTAAGAAAAAAAAACCCACCGCCTAAAGCCATTACTCCAGCCCATTTTCAGCCATTCTCTCCATCATTCCCCAACCAATTTACAGAGCATTTCGAGGGAGATAGTGAAGGAAGAAGAAGAAGATGATTGCTAGGGTTTTGAGGTTGAAGAAGAGAGGAAATAGCTCAAGCAAAGGCAACCATGGCAGAATCAGGGTTCAACCTGCCTATCTCTGGTTTTTGATTCGGTTTGAGCTACATAGAAAGAACTAAGAGGTGAGATCTATTTTTCTTTAAAGTTAATCCATTTTCTAACAAATTTAATGAAGGAAGCTTGAGCTAAATCGGATGATAAGTTAATGGTTTTTGAAATGGAAAACAGAGCACAGGATTTTCGTGCAAACCAGGAGGATCTCTGGTTTTCTCTGGTGTTTCGAGCATTCTGGGGTGTACAAGTTGAATTAGAATCTCTATTTGGTATGGTTGGAAAGCTGATTCAAGTTCCTATAACTTTCATGAAGGATGTGTGAGCCAAAAATGACTAGAACTAGGTTTAATATCAGGCAAAAGACAGAAGCTAGCAGAGAAGTTTACCCCCAACGTTAGACAGAAGTTTACCAGTAGAGTTCCCTTATAATCATAGTAATGTTTGTCCTACTTAGTAGGTTAAAACTATTTTTAAAAAACTAAGCAAGACTTAATTCTAATCCTATTAGAATTAACAAGATCTTAGGTCTAATTAATTTTAAACATTTTAAAATTAATACATTTACCTATGATCCTATGTTTGCATGCAATCTTTTATTATAGGTTGACGGTTTCTAATCATCAATTTTAAACTATTCAAAATTTTAATGATTAGCCCTATAATCATGCATACTATAGTTTTAAAATAATTAACAATCATATTCAAGTTAATATAATAAATCTATATATATTGCCTTGCATTGCATGAAATTAATATAACAATTATATTAAGCTATGGATGTTTCATGCCCAATGCAACTTTGATTTTCATTATTAATAAATTAACAATTAAAATATTACCAACAATGGTAAATCAAAGTAGCATGCTGCAAACAATTTTATTAAATATAACTATATATATTTAACTAGGTAATTGTATGCATCATGCTTATCCTTTTTCATGATTTTAATATAACTCAACTATATTAAAACTCATGAAAATAAACCATGCATTTCAATCCATACATTATAACTAATTATAATATATATAAAATGCATGAGCATGCTTTATAACCTAAGGTGGGATTTTAAATCTAAATGACATCCATAAAGCATTTAAATAGCGTATAAACCGATTAATTGACCCCTAGGATAAAATAAAGCACATAAATTACAATAATTTAAGCTATTTTATCTTAAAAACATCCTTCTGCAGCTTCAGAATCGGACTAGACCGCACAAACCGACCCGAACTACTTCGAACCGGACCCCAAAATGCCAAAACATGCTTGAACCATGCAAATAATGCATGAACCGGGTCAAATCTCCTTGAACCAGTCAAGAACCGGTCAAAAACTGAAGAACCACGGGAAAATAAAAATATTTCGCCAAAACTGCACCAAACTGCACCAAACTGCACCAAATTTTCATAGAAGACTTCTCAAACCAACACAGCAACTGCGCGCTTTTGTGTCATAATCCGGTTTTATATATATATATATATGCAATTCCTCCGCTTTCGCGAAATCGCGATAGCGTCGCGACGCTTGATGCACAACGTCGCGATGCTGTTGCGTCTGGAGGCAAAAATCGGAAATTCCAGCGACTGTTCTTCGTGTTTGGCTTCGATTTTGGACGAGATTTTCAATGATCTTCATCATGAAACACCCTAGTCTAGACCCGGACTTACAGAGGATAATAGATTTACAAAATATGCCCAAAAACGCAGGGGCCTTTACATTTGATCACATCAAAAATTGTAAATCTATGGCCAAATTAATCGAAACCATTTATATGCAAACCATAACATTCATAATGCATAAATCCCACCAAGAACAAATTGCAAATTTCAATTTAAAAAATCAAGAACAACTGAGTTAGCTCTGATACCAATTGAAGTTATAAAAGCCCCACGCAGCGGAAAGTATTACCGAACCTACTCAGAGTCTTAGATTCTAATTGAAATACCAATACAATTTGCAAAATATTACAGCAATAAATATATATTTAATGGGCTGTACATAGGCTATAAACATGCTAAAAGATCAACTAGATTGATCCTAGTGATCAAGGATTTCATAGAAAACTTACTTTTGTAGAAAGCCTTGATCAATTCGCCTTTTCTTGCCAATAAGATTGAAGACGCAGCAACCCTCTTGTGCGAACACCACCAATCGGCTACACCGGTATATCTCTAAGACTTCTTGAAGCAGGAGACTTGTGGGAGTCTTTTGGGAGAAATCTCTGAGAGAAGGAGAGACAATGGGATGCCTTTCACCCCACCCCAGGGGTCCTATATACAGGTAAAGGCCAAGACCTTTTCCTAATAGGAAAAGGTCTAGGAATAAGTTCAAATCTATTATCTTAACAATATCTAATTTTAATAATTAATTAATTCCATAATTAATTAATTACACAATTAAATATCACATATTTAATCTTAAGGATTTTATTAAAATTAAAATTAATATGAATCCAATTCATATTAAATTTATTTGAACTCTTTCAAATATTTTCTTTCCTAATAGGAAAAGGTCTCTAATTTTAATAAATAATTAATTAATTCCATGATTAATTAATTACCCAATTAAATATCATATATTTAATCTTAGGGATTTTATTAAAATTAATATGAATCCAATTCATATTAAATTTATTTCAACTCTTTCAAATATTTTCTCTCAAGAATTAATTTTTGAAATTAATTCAAAAATTATATTATAAAGTTTCATAAACTTTATATTATAATGCATCAATATACATTATACGATTCCCCAAATAAATTGAACACTTTCAATTTACAATTTATATTTGTTTGCTTCAAGTCTTTTTACGAGCTACCAGTGGGACCTAATGGACCTACAGATCAAAAGCTCCAACGATACGAGACTAATCGACTTAAACTCATTAACCAAGTTAGTCTCCATTCGTTAACTGTGGGTCATTCCACTAAAGACCCTCAGCTGCACTCTTCTCACTGCAAAATATTTCTGTGTCCACGGATATCGACCAATACTACAAGTCAGTCCTTCACGTGTGTTCGTATCCCAGCTGGGTCAAATTACCGTTTTACCCCTAGTTTACATCTTTGTCCGTAAGTCCCCAGTGCTCCTCTAATGAACAACCTGTTTGAGGTCCAACCAACAAACAAAAGTCCCTCTCGTGCCATAGATAGGGTTGGGCCCATTGTTCAAGTCCCGGAGACACCACTTAAGGGAACACACCTCTACTTACCCTAGAGTCGGGAAGGAGTGAATTCCATCTTGTGTGATTGTGTTCCCAGCTAGTTCCACTAATTTTCATCAGCTCATCCTCTATACATAGAGGAAAATCATGCACAAGAATTGCACCAAAAATTGACAGCAATTTGGGAGTGATTTGAGTCATGGATTAGGTGGTGCAAGAAGGCTAATCTATGGTGATTAGTCATTAAGGACCACCTCCAAAAAATACCAAATTTTTTAATTTCTTTTAAATTCAAAATTTGTAATTTTAAAGATAAAATCTGAATAATCCCACTCAATTATAATTTTATTTTAATTTAAATAAAACTTATTTAATTTAAAATAAAATGATTTAATTTAATATCTTATATTAAATTAATACCACTTGTGCAATCTTGGTTTTTCTCCCAACGAAATTTCTCGAACATGAATCTTTATTCACGTGTTTAATATTTAAATCATATTTAAATATATCCAACTCTCATTTTTAGGTTTAATTCGTAATTAAAATAATATGTCGTTAAATATCGCATATAACCGACTTTTGTATCATTTTCCAATTTTGAACGTTTCAAATATTAACCTATCATATTGTTCCAAGTTTTATTCCTATTGAGCTAGTAGAGGGACCTAATGGACCTACAGATAATGGGCTCCAACGAAATGATGATAACCAGTTAATCTCATTAATCTAGTCATTCATCGTTCGTTAGCTTCCGGGACACTCCACTATAGCCCATAGCTGAACTCCCCTCACTGTAGATATATTTCTTGTCCACTTTAGATAACCATGATTAGTAAGTCGATCCTTCACGGGTTGTTCGTAACTAGAGCTGGGTCAAATGTTCGTTTTACCCCTATAGTTACATCTTGCTCCTTAAGTTCCACTGGTCCTCTAATGAACAATTAGTTCGTGATTCAATCACTGAACCAAGTCCCTCTCAAGGTTATGAGAGGGTAGGGCCCCTTGTTCAAGACTCGGAGTCTATACTTAAGGGAACAACCTCTTTACTAACCTTAAAATGGGTAGTAGTGAATTCTGTCTTGCAAAGCTATGTCCCCAGCTATCTATTTAGTCTTATCCCCAAAATGGTAGGCTTATTGAGTTGACGATATTTGGCCACTCTCACCCATGTAAATCAAAGGACAATCCTAAATAAATAGGAGTTCATAGTTAGCTCAAGATTAAGATCGAGTTGCTAAGGTTATATGTATGAGATGTTCAGTTTCAACAGTAAATGATGTTGTAAAGTGAAAGTGACTTGTCTCTTGGTCCGATCTCTATGCAAACTCTTTGAATAGGACGCCTCACTCACATGTCTTATACATGAACGATTAGGATCACATCATCTGTCTTTAAAAAACAAAGCGAACCGCCCAATAGTGTCCCCAGGATTAAGGTACCCAACCTTATCCAGATACTATAGATCGTCTAGACTATTTACTTGAACTTGATCCATACTTATGTCACACATAAACTTCAAGTATACATAATATAGCCATGGGTTCTTAGTTTATTGGATTTGTGGTTATATTTAGGCAAAACAAATATATAGAAATAATACTTCATTGAAGCAAGTCAAATGTTACATTTACTATCCACGAGTTTTAGGGCATAAAACCCAACAGTCCAAACCACCAGAAGACCTCTCATTGGGCCGAAATTTTTGTTCCAAACTCCCAAAAACTCAAACGGCGAAAGGTGTGGACCATCTTCGTCCAAACCACCTAAAGATCTCTCATTGGACCGAACTTTGTGTTCCAAACTCTCCAAAACTCAAACGGAGCAAAGTTTCGACCATGTGTCGTCCAAACCACCTGAAGACCTCTCATTGGGCCGAACTTTGTGTTCCAAACTCTCAAAAACTAAAACGGAGCAAAGTTTGGACCATCTTCATCCAAACCACCTAAAGATCTCTCATTGGACCGAACTTTGTGTTCCAAACTCCTCAAAACTGAAACGGAGCAAAGTTTGGACGATCTTCGAACAAACCACCTAAAGATCTCTCATTGGACCGAACTTTGTGTTTGTTTTTTTTTTTTTTTTTTGCAAAGGTAGATGTATATAACTATGCAAAAAGGGGGACCGCATAGCCCGAGGCCAGGGCACAAATTAAACGAAGCTTACACCCCGAGCAGGGGAACAAAACTAAAACAGAACACAAGGAAACCAGATCTCACACTGCCGAGTAGGGAAACACAAGAAAAAATGCGAAAAACAAAGCTCACACCCTGAGAAATGAACTGACACATAGACAAAGCTCACACCCCGAGCAGGCGAGAAAACACAAAACAAAATGAAAACAAAATGCCCAAACATTGCCTCAAGCACCACAAGTACCATACAACTAGGGAGAGTCCAAAGCTAATGGTGGAGGATCCACATTCTCCTTAATCAACGCAAGAGCCTTAGACTCGTCATCACCTCCTAGAGCCGTAAAGGGAATAACTGGCAAGCACCCCGACCCCCTAGGGGGAGACTTCAGAGGAGCCTTCTGTGGAGATCGCTTGTGAGCCCTCTAGACGGGCCGCTCCATACTCGAAACTTGCACCCACTGAAGATTAGCGCCTGAGGAGACCGGACCTGAAGTCGGCGGAGCTATCTAGACTTGCACCAACTGATTAGTACCCAAAGAAGACGAAGGCTGAGAAGGGACCTGAGGGGCAGGCCGAGCTTCTTTGGGACAGTTTGACCCTAAGTGGCCAAACACCCTACAAGTCAAACACTGTTTTGACCTCCAAGCATATTCCACCAGGAGCTCAAAATCCACTCCTCTACAACGTACTGTAATAGAGGAAGGCAACACATCCTCAACCCCAATCTCAACGCAAACCCCAGCGAAGGACAACCGATGACGCTCCTCAGCTGCGTTATCCAGGCAAACTAGCTTCCCCACCGCACTAGCCACAACACTCAACCCCCTTGGGATCCAAAACTCTAACGGAACATTATGCAATTTGACCCATATAGGGACCCTATCAAAAACAAAGGTTTGAGGGACAATCCCGAGAGTCCAGCGACGCAAGAGAATTGGCTTCCCACCAATATGCCAGGGACCATTTTCCAAACCCAGTTACGGGACTCATGACTCATAAATTGGAAAATGATAAGACCATTATCCAAAATTGTCACTATAGGCTCCTCAATATGACCCCATAAACGATTCACGATCCGAGAGATAAACGTGAAAGGCATTTGCGAATCCCCAAATTGGCCTACTAATGACCGATCCCACAAAGTGATTCCCTCATCAATAACTTCATCTGACGATAACACAACTCTCTTCCCTTCAAAAACTCAAACGCAACAAAGTTTGGACCCTCTTCGCCAAACCACCTAAAGATCTCTCATTGGACTGAACCTTGTGTTCCAAATTCGCCAAAACTCCAACGGAGCAAAGTTGGTCCAAAACCACCTGAAGACCTCTAATTTGGCCGAATTTTTTGTTCCAAACTCTCAAAAACTCAAACGGAGCAAAGTTTGAACCATCTTCGTCCAAACCACCTAAAGATCTCTCATTGGACCGAACTTTGTGTTCAAAACTCTCCAAAATTGAAACGGAGCAAAGTTTCGACCATGTGTTGTCCAAACCACCCGAAGACCTCTCATTGGGCCGAACTTTGTGTTCCAAACTCTCAAAACTCAAACAGATCAATGTTTGGACCATCTTGGTCCAAACCACCTAAAGATCTCTCATTCAACCGAACTTTGTGTTTCAAACTCTCCAAAACTCAAATGGAGCAAAATTTTGACCATGTGTCATCCAAAGGACCTGAAAACCTCTCATAGGGCTGAACTTTGTGTTCCAAACTCTCCAAAACTCGAACGGAGCAAAGTTTGGACTATCTTTGTCCAAACGACCTAAAGATCTCTCATAGAACCGAACTTTGTGTTCTAAACTCTCCAAAACTCAAAACGGAGCAAAGTTTGGACCTTATGTTGTCCAAACCACCCGAAGACCTCTCATTGGGTCGAACTTTGTGTTCCAAACTCTAAAAAACTCAAACGGAGCAAAGTTTGGACCTTCTTTGTCCAAACCACCTAAAGATCTCTCATTCAATCGAACTTTGTGTTTCAAGCTCTCCTGATAAGACAAAATTATTATACACTTAGAATCTCCCAATTTGCTTTTCTTAGTTGAATTCCTTGCGAAAAATGCTTTAAAATGAGTATAATATGTGTATAGGTCCTTGGTCGTCACTCAGTATGCTTTACAAATTAATGACAATTTTGTCGTAGATATATATCAATCCAAGTATAAATTGACAAAATCAAGTAATACCTAGTGAGTCTAGGGTCGAATCCATAGGGAAAGGTTATTTGCGAAGCTTTAGTAA
Source organism: Luffa aegyptiaca (assembly GCA_017139565.1). Taxonomy (NCBI): domain Eukaryota; kingdom Viridiplantae; phylum Streptophyta; class Magnoliopsida; order Cucurbitales; family Cucurbitaceae; genus Luffa; species Luffa aegyptiaca. The sequence goes on from CM029395.1 coordinate 21,972,535, forward strand.
TTTTTACTGATCTAAACTCAAAAACGTGTGATATTATATAAAACAATAAATAAGAGAGTTGGTGAGTTTGAAAAATAAACTATGCAGAAAGTAAAACATGTGACAAGAGTATAAAGAGAAGTGTTAAGGAGAATGGTATCAAGGCTGTCGCGGTCGCAACCTCATGCGTTGATAAGGACTTTGTAGTGCATACCATGACTAATTGATCCATTAATGCCTAAGTGAGAAAAAATCACAAGTTTCCCTTCCGGTACTCCTCCTGCGTTTGACATAAAAACTATCAACTGGTTATTTGGCTAGTTCATGCGTGAGGGTTAGTTCTCTAAACACTTACAAGGGACTGTGTTAGTCTTAACGTAATCAAAGCTCATGCATGCACTATCTTTTAGCTGTAGGATTTTAATGCTACCAAGACTACATGTCATGCGCTAACTTGTTCTACTTAGAGATGTCTGCATGCATTACCTGTCAGGGATTTAGCATGCTGATACCACATCCGGCTGGCCAAGCGGGAGTTAGTATTGAAAATAGTATGTCAACTAAGTAGACGGCAATAATGTTTCATTCAATTAAACTATGCGCTTACAAAATATACTTATCACCGCATGAGGTGCTTACGCTAAGCCTTGAAGAGGAAAATTAGCTCATACGAGCAAAACAATACATCATGCAATAATACATTGCAAACACAAGTCTACTCTAAATCACAGTTCTCTATGATTTCTCTTTCTCCTTGATCTTCGTCTCTTCCTCTCGTCCCTCAATTCTTGTGTAAATTATGAGTTGTTTGTTCTTGAGCAGGTGGATTCTATTTATAGGGGAAGGAAGCCAACTTCACCAAGTAATTAGCAACTTTCTTCAGTCATCATTAGCCAACTTGCACCTTTACAGCCCCCTTTTAGCCCACTTGCGTCTGTTGTGTCAGCATTGTCTTTTCATCCATCTTGTCTGTCTCTTGATCGTCTTGGGATGTGTGCTTGCGCTGAGAAAAACTTGGACAACAAACAACTAAATTAGTTGCGTTAGCACCCTATACCTTTATAATTTCTCACCGCATACATGAATATAGCCTATCGCATAAAATCATCGCATTTTCCTTCCTTCTTGCGTTGAGGTAACTCATCATTGTATCTTTTAGCCTATTTTTAGCTTAAGTTTAAAGGACAAATTACTTGCTTTTTGCAAGTCATCAGTCCTCGCTGGAGCTTTGGAAGCGATTTGGGGCTTAAACGAGCAAAACCGGAGCGAGAAATGACCATTTTGCCCTTGGAACTATCACAGCGTCGAGACGCTGCCATTGAAGAGTCGGGACGCTACTCAAATAAGGAAACTTCGTGGGCGCCAAGCTGAAGCTGCAGCGTCTCGACGCTATGTTGATCCGAGAGATTCATTCCATATCTGAAGGCATAGCGTCGCAACGCTGTGTCCTAACGTCGCGACATTAGACAGTTTCCAGAATCGAATTTTTTCAAATTTTGGTTGAAATTTTCCTTGTTTGAAGACCCAATTCAGCACCATTCTACCACGAATTGAAGGCCAAGAAACTCTATAAATAGAGGACTTTGGTGTAGGTTTAGAATCATCCCTGAACACATAATTCACTACAATTTTGTAGTCCATCTCTCTCCCCCTTTTCCACCATTCTTCTTAGTTTTAGTTTTTATTGCTTTCTTTGATGTATTCCATGAAGAATGAAGCTTGCTCTTACTCCATGAGAGGCTAAGCTCTTCATTCATGTAACTGGGGTGTCAAGAGTAAGTTCATATTCTATTAATGAAATTTCTTATTTGAATTATCAATGCATGTTTATATGGTTTTAGTTCTTTTTCCATAAGTTTAGATTGTGGTAGGAAAGATTGACAACCTTGACCGCGCCTTCTCTAAATTCACTTGCCAATTCTTAGTAGCATATAGGCTAACGTTATGTTCATACGCATGCGTCCCTGGAACTAAATGATTTAATTAATTGTAATTGTGGTTTGTTGCCCGTTGCATGTGAATTAACTCGGCTAGATCCCATTGCGGTTTAGGTTAATTAATCGGCCAATTAATTAGTTTAAACTAGAATCAAACTTAGCGTTTGCATTTTTGTGATAGTTGGATCATGGTTCTCGGTTTGTTGCCGAAATACGCCGAGCTTAAACTTGTTTTGACTTATTAGTGAAATTGATGATTTAATTGAATTGAACTTACCATGACTAACCTGGTTGCATGATCTCTTTAAGGTATTAATTTCTTCCTTAAATTTATTTCTCTTACTTTCCTCTTTGTTATCTTCCATATTTGGTTTTCTTTCCTTATTTACTTTATTTCCAATATAAATTCCCCCCTTTTTGGTTACCTAAAACAATTAAGGAATTAAAGATTTTTTTGCATAGACTCCCTGTGATCGACCCCGACCGCTACTGCTACAAGTTAGCTTTAGAGGTTGAGGATTATAAATTTATTTGATAAGATACCTCGACATTCTCTTCCATCAAATTGGCGCCGTTGCCGGGGAGTCTTCGGCAAATTTTTCTTTCGTTTTTTGTTTTCATTTGACTTTTCTACTTTTTGTCTACAGTTTATGCAAACACGTTCTTCGCAGGATAGAGAATTTTTGTTTTGTCCTGACACCACGAGGGAAGAACGTATACTTCGAAGGAAGGCAAAAAGGGAGGAAGTCAACGAACCACGAGCTATGGCCGAGCAAACCTTGATGCAACTCGCGGCCCCGAATTTGAACCAACAACCACTTTGCATCACTTATCCCGAGACCGAAGGTGCATTTGAATTGAAAGCTGGACTAATCCATCTTTTGCATATTTTTCAGGGGAATCGCAGGGGAGAACCCACACAAGCACTTAAAGGAGTTCTACATCGTTTGCACGGGAATGAAACCCAACGGTGTAACCGACGAACAAATAAGTTTACGTGCTTTTCCTTTTTCTTTAAAAGATATGGCAAAAGATTGGTTATATTTTCTTCCTAGTGGTTCAATTAATACTTGGGCTGACATGAAAAAAATATTTTTAGAAATTTTTTTTCCTGCAAGTAGGGTCGCCATTCTTCGTAAAGAAATTTACGGTATCACTCAAATTGCCGGTGAAACTCTTTAGGAATATTGGGAACGTTTTAAAAGATTATGTGCTAGTTTTCCTCACCATCAAATAGCCGATCAATTGCTAATTCAATATTTCTATGAAGGTTTACTTCCCACAGATCGAGGCATGATCGATGCAGCTAATGGAGGAGCATTGGTGAACAAAACTGCAGCAAAGGCCCGAGCACTCATATGTTCCATGGCCAAAAATTCCCAACAATTTGGAACACGAGTTCCCGGTCTATTACCAAAAGCAGTAGCAGTGAATGAGGTAAGTAGTCTTGATTCAAAAATGTCTGAACTTACTGATCTTGTTAAACAACTTGTGACAAGAAAAATTACTAAGGAAAAAGTTTGTGGAATTTGTTCAATCCAAGGCCACCCCGCTGATTCCTGTCCACGGTTGCAAGAAAGCCAAACTGCAGAAGTCAACGCAATAGGAGGGTATGCAAATTAGAATGGCCAAGGTAGGAAGTACGATCCCTATTCCAACACTTACAATCCAGGATGGAGGGATCACCCTAACTTTAGCTATGGCCAAAACAACAATAAAAAACAGAACTTTGGAGGGCAATCTTCCCAATCATGTATGTCTCTTGAAGATATGATTAAGTCTTTAGCTGAATCTACTTCTAAGTTTCAACAGGAGACTAAGGCAGGTATGCAAAATATGGGAAATCAAATTACACAATTGGCCACTTCCATAAGTAGATTGGAGGTCCAATATGGAAAGTTGACTGCCCAGCCAGAAATTCCAAAAAAGGAAGGTCTAAATGCAATCACACTTAGGAGTGGAGCCACCTTAAAGGCACTTCCAACTCATTCCAAAAATATAGAAGAAAAGACCGATAAGGTAAGTTCTAAACCCTCTGTTGTGTTTTTATTACATTGAGCCTGCTCCCTTTCCTTCTAGATTAGTCCAACCTAATAAGAAAAAGGAGGAAGAGGACAAGGATGCCTTAGAAGTATTCAGGAAGGTTTCAGTCAACATCCCACTATTGGAGGCCGTTCAACAATTTCCAAGGTATGCCAAATTTTTGAAAAGATGGTGTACCAAAAAGATAATCTCCAACAAAAAGGTTAGTGAAAATCTTTCCATGCTTGCTTTCAAACCTTTGCCTGAAAAATGCTTAAATCCAGGTATGTTTTCCTTACCTTGCATGATAGGACATCACCATGTTAAGCATGCCATGCTAGACTTAGGAGCTTCAATCAATGTTATGCCTGTGTCTCTATATCATGAGTTAGGATTAACTAATTTACATGAGACTAGTGTAATAATTCAATTAGCTGATAGATCTAGCATTACTCCTTTAGGTATCTATGAGAATGTCCTTGTTAAAGTAGAGGATTTTGTCTTTCCTACTGATTTCTATATTCTTGATATGCCTGCACCATGTAACTCTACTTCTGCCTGCACCATGTAACTCTACTTCTACCTCTATTATTTTGGGCCGCCCTTTCATGAAAACGGCCAAGGTAAACATTGATGTAGGATTCAGGAGTTGTTACAGTAGGATTTAAAGGAAAGACAATGACATTTAGGGTAGTTGGTAATAACCCTCATTCTTCTACTAATCTAAGCACTATTGTTTCTGACCATGATAATTATATTTCTTCTGACGATGAATCCTTTGGAAGCCTTGAACCATTTGTCTACAACATTGAAGATGACAGCCCGGGTTGATTGGTTCAAACTTGTCGAGCATAACGACGTTAAAAAATTGCGCTTATGGGAGGCAACCCAATTTCTATCCTTTCCTTATTTAGAAGTTTATTCCTTTGTCATTTCCTTAATTATCTTTCTTTATTGCCTTATAGGACCCCTACACCAAATCTCTATAAATTTCTGCCAATCGTGGAAAATTTCATCCTTTTCCAACCCAATGCTTGAACAGGGGAGTTTTTCTGTCACACCCCCTCCCGGACCACCTACTAGCTTAGCCCGAAAGATGGTGTGAAGCCAACGGACATCGTCCTCCTCTAACGATACCCGCTGACCCTCCTGAACGTTGAACCTGATAAACATACTAATCATAGATATAAAACATTCTACATGAAACGGAACACAGCGGAATCCCTGAAAAAAAAAACTTCCAACAAACACGAGGTGCCGCCCTGACATAACTTGTTTCGGATAATAACCTGATATAGGTATCACAACCAAAATCATATACAACTAGGGTTTATACAACCACGACCTCTAGGGTTATATTATCCGATCCTTACAAAACATTTACAATATGAACAGACTCAATATACAACTCCACCCACGTACTGGAGCTTGAGCTGGAGCTTTCAGCAGATGTTGGCAGTGTATCAGGCACCGGGAGCTCGATCTCTACCTGAAAGTGGAAAAACATTTTGAAAGAATGAGCTACGAAGCCCAGTGAGTGACTAACTTTAAAACTCTAAATCCGGAAGTCAAACACGTGATAAACCTTTAAACGTATAAATATGCTCAATCAAAGCGTTTAACATAAACGTGTAATGAAAAAGGCTTTCTACAATATTGATAGCGAGCAGAAATGTCGCTATTTTAGTCCCAATTTATTAGGCTTTTCTGTGCTTTAATCGTGTTTTTAATGAAAATATTTAATGAATTCCGTTATTTGGTCCTTAGGAGCAAAGTTGGTGATTTTGGGAGAAAAAGTGCAAAAAATGAAGCAAATGAAGCCCAAATCCAAGCATGGATCAAAAGGGGACCCAAAGAAGACACTCATGAAAAAATGCCCAAAAGAAATGAAGAAGAAGGCCCAAAAATCAGCCCAAAAAGAAGCTGAAAAATCTGGAATTTTAGGGCAGCGTCGAGACGCTATGTAAGCAGCGTCGCGACGCTACCCTTTTCGTGTTGCCCAAGTCGCGTGCGTTGCAGCGTCGCGACGCTGTGCAAGGTAGCGTCGCGACGCTACCCCCAATCCGGGCCTATAAAAAGGCACCCTTGGGTGCCTCATTGACCATCAATCAATTCATTCTTCAATCCATTCTTTCCTTCCTTTGGCTCCTTTGGAGCCTCTCTCAAGGCTTTCTAGCCTTTTTGAGAGAATTCTTTAGTGGGAAATATTTGGGGAATTTTGGGGAGCATCTTAGGAAGCTCAAAGGAGTGTTCGGCGGAGCTCTGAGCGCCAAGCGAAGGGGTTTTTCGACGGTCAATTCCTTTCCTTTTATGCTCTTAAATTATGCTTTCTATTGTAAATGTTGTGGATATTTTAGCTATGTATAGCTAAACCCCAATTTGGGGTCTTGAAATGAAATTATAGTTGAAATGTTGTTATAATTACCTGTCTCTTGCCCTTTTTCCTAATTATTTGTATGGATGTGCTTAATGCTTTATTCAATCTGGCCAATTGTGTAATGATTCGATTCTTAATGGAAACTCGACGGAGAGAAGTTAGGATAGATCATAATCCATGCAACTAGTTTAATTGCCCGTCGTGACACCGGGATTAGTTGATTAAACTTAGATTCCTAAAATGAATCAGAGCGTAATAATTAATGATTTTTAATGGCGCTAAGGACACTTAGGTTGTTAAAATGAATTAATTACAATTAGGGGAAACCGACAGGAGAACCTATGTGATTAACGGAGATTCTAGGAGTATAATTAGTTGGGCAATGAGATAGGATAATTATAACAATTGTTTAGCTCATAATTGATTTTCAAGACCCCTCTTCCCATTAAAAGAAATCTCTTTCTCCATATTTTTTTTTATTTGATTGATCAAATTATTTTCCTGCTTTGAATTTTAAATTTCTCTTATTTGCATGGGTTGTTCCCTAAATATTATTTTGCCTAAGTACTTTTAGTGCTCAAGAGATTTTTTGCTTAATTTTCGCTTCGCTTCCCTGTGGATTCGATACTCGGTATTACTACCGTTTTATATTACTTGCGGCCCGTGCACTTTGCGGTCATCAAATATCTCGCAAGTTCGTCATTAAAAATCTAGCAAGGCATATCAAGTACATCAAACGTTTTAACTAACATGATCGATCTACGTTGTGTAGGGCACGCCCAGTACAACCAACGTTTACTAGTCCTACGATGTAGTGGGGCCCGCCCAGCACTCACGACAGCATCGTTGTCACGGAGTACACTCAACATCAACAACGGAATATAACCTGTGTGCACACGGTACCATATAGCCTCGGGCTCAATATCTCAGTCATGTAGTCAATAGAAATCTCAGAAAATCACATGAAAACATTAAAACATGCTTGCTTATCGTTATCTTTCGTAAAACTTAAGCTTACTCAGCTTGCTCGTGAAAAACTGGAAATCGTTTAAAAGTACTTGCTAATCCATACTTTGCTTTAAAAGATATCGTTTCAGCTACTTTTCATAAAGTCATTTGCCACATGCTCGTATATAAACCTCATTAGAAAATCTAAGCTCAAAACTCATGCTTGAAACTGTTCATAAAAACCATGTATCATTCATAGAAAAGCATGTAAAACATATAATCATGAACAACCGTTTAAGAACATTTTCGAAATTCATTTTGTCACTCACTGCCTTATCTAGTTCCCCGGTTTGTAGACTCGACCTATTTCCTCTTGGCCTGTCAAATAACCAAAACCGAGCATTAGAACCATAGATAGCTTTGTCTTTCCATGCTCATGAATTTTTAAACAATTGGATTAAGAATCACATTCACATTCTACTTTTCCAGATTTTCCAAATTCTATACCCTAACTTCCAACACCCATAACTTCCTCAATACTGAACCAAAATTAATGAAATACACATCAAACTCTTCATTTTCGAACACTCTACAACTTACCTGAAGAAATGAAAACGAGATTCCCAACCAATTTGTCCAGAAATGCCCCGAAATCAGACAACACAGATTCGAGCTTCTCTGTTACCCTTTATCTTCCTCCTGAAATTAAACCTACTTCAAGTCATTTTTGGCTCACATGAAAGTTGTAGATAATTGAATAAGCTTTCCAACCATACCAAATAGAGCTTCGGATTCAACTTGTACACCCCAGAATGCTCAAAACACCAGAGAACACCAGAGATCCTCCTGGTTTGCTCGAAAATCCTGTGCTCTGTTTTCCATTAAAAAATCCATTAACTTCTCATACGATTTAGCTCAAGCTTTCTTCATGAAATTTGTTAGAAAATGAACTAAATTTCAAGAAAATCAAACCTCACCTCTTGATTTCTTCTGTGTAGCTCAAACCTAATAAAAAACCAGAGGTTGACAGGTTGATCTCAGATCCTGCAATGGCTGGCTTTGCATGAGCTTTTCCCTATCTTCTTCAACCTCAAACCACGAAATTCTTCTTCTTCCTCCTCCTTCACTCTCTCCTTAAAGTGCTCTGTAACTTTTGGAATGAAAAATGATAAGAAATGGGCTGGTAGTGGGCTAAAAATGAGTGAAGCGGTGGTGGAAGGTATTTGCTGTCCTTTCCCACTTGCTTTCTTTTTCTTTCTTTTTTCTTTTTTTTTTTTTTTTTCCTTTTTCCCTTTTCCTTTTCCTTTTCTTTTCTTTTCTTTTCTTCACTTATTTAATTCCCTTCTTTCCTTTCTTTTTAAATTGATAATTCCCCACAACTTAGTCCAACAATGAAACCACCAATAGATGACAAGAGAAAATTATCTAAGGAAAGTCTCGGGTTTACATTTTCTGTTCCCTTTTTACCTTTTGTCCATCACTTTCCATGTTTAATTTACATTGAGGACAATGTAATATTTAGGTTGGGGGTGGGAAACATATGCATGTTTGCTTTATGCTTTGAACTGATCTATTATTTTTAAGCAATTTAAAAATAAATTAGAACCTGAATCGGGAAAGTTCTGTCTAAGGCTGGAGGTATTTAAGTTGACGGTTTACGGAACACCTCCTACCTGGGAACTAACCCGAACCAATGAAGTTCTGTCTAAGACTGGAGGTAATTAAGCTGACGGTTTACGGGACACCTCCTACCTGGGAACTGATCTGAATCAGTGTTCAAATTTATCTTTAAAATGAGCAAACTTGAAAACAAAATTTTGAGATTTTATGCCATGCTCTATAATTGATTATGAAATTTCTAGGATAAGGAAAGCATGAGTATATATTTTTCTTATAGTTGAATTGCATGCATTCTAGCATTTTTAGAGACTTCATTAAAATTTTTCAAATTTTTTTTTAACTAAATTGAGCATAAGTCCTTTCTAGCGTAGTTTCGTTGGTTTTAGATGGCTTAATAAGATTCACGCCTTCGTTGTCACCTCGATAGGATAGGTAGCATGCTTAGAGGAAATTTTTGCAAAATAGCTTGTTTAATGCTTGGGAGTGAGAAAAAGAAAGATATTTTTAGCTTGCCGGGGTAAAAAGAGCTACCTCTAGTGTGATCAGTTAGGTCGTCCATAGAAAACTCGGGAAATGTGGTCCTGCATTAGTTGCGTGAAAGCTAGTACCCTTAAAAATCATAAATATATGCAAGCTTAGGGCCCTTTAGTTTGTTTAAATATTAAAAAAAACAAACAAAAAAAAGCCCTTTGCATCCTTAAACAAGTTAGTTTGTTCCTTTCCTTTAATGCATTATGCCTTTGTCCAGTGTAGAGGGAAGATGGAATAGGGAGTTTAATAAGTCCTTCTCGAACTTTTCAAAACATCTCTAGGGAAAACTTAGCTCATATTTTGCATAAGAAAGAATTTGGCTAATTTTAATTTGTCTCTAACTATGCTAGTCTTGCATTTAATTCTCTTAAGTAAAAGGTTTATCATGCTTATCTTTGAGAAATTGAGTCATGAGTATTGCATTGCATAATAATCTCTTTTATTATAATATTAGCTTGCTCGAGGACTAGAAAGGTTTAGGTTGGGGATGTTTGACAAGACCAATTTATTATACACTTAGAATCTCCCAATTTGCTTATCTTAGTTGAATTCCTTGCGAAAAATGCTTTAAAATGAGTATAATATGTCTATAGGTCCTCACCGAAGATTCGAAAGCGATTCGGGACTTAAACGAGCAAAATCGGAGCGAAAAATGACCATTCTGCCCTTGCAACTTTCACAACGTCGAGACGTTGCCATTGAAGAGTCGGGACGCTGCTCAAATAAGGAAACTTCGTGGACGCCAAGTTGAAGCTGCAGCGTCTCGACGCTGCACCCATAGCGTCTCGACGCTATGTTGATCTGAGAGATTCATTCCATATCCAAAGGCATAGCGTCGTGACGCTGTGTGCTAGCGTCGCGACATTAGACAGTTTCCAGAATCGAATTTTTTCAAATTTTGGTTGAAATTTTCCTTGTTTGAAGACCCAATTCAGCACCATTCTACCACGAATTGAAGGCCAAGAAACTCTATAAATAGAGGACTTTGGTGTAGGTTTAGAATCATCCCTCAACACATAATTCACTAAAATTTTGTAGTCCATCTGTCTCCCCCTTTTCCACCATTCTTCTTAGTTTTAGTTTTTATTGCTTTCTTTGATGTATTCCATGAAGAATCAAGCTTGCTCTTACTCCATGAGAGGCTAAGCTCTTCATTCATGTAACCGGGGTGTCAAGAGTAAGTTCACACTACAAGAAAAATTAAGTTACTTGACATTTTTGAAATGTCAAGTAACTTTAGAATATGATCATATTCTATTAATGAAATTTCTTGTTTGAATTATCAATGCAGGTTTATATGATTTTAGTTCTTTTTCCATAAGTTTAGATTGTGGTAGGAAAGATTGACAACCTTGACCACGCCCTCTCTAAATTCACTTGCTAATTCTTAGTAGCATATAGGTTAACGTTATGTTCATACGCATGCGTCCCTAGAACTAAATGATTTAATTAATTGTAATTGTGGTTTGTTGCCAGTTGCATGTGAATTAACTCGGCTAGATCCCATTGCGGTTTAGGTTAATTAATCGGCCAATTAATTAGTTTAAACTAGAATCAAACTTAGCGTTTGCATTTTTGTGATAGTTGGATCATGGTTCTCGGTTTGTTGCCGAAATATGCCGAGCTTAAACTTGTTTTGACTTATTAGTGAAATTGATGATTTAATTGAATTGAACTTACCATGACTAACCCGGTTGCATGATCTCTTTAAGGTATTAATTTCTTCCTTAAATTCAATTCTCTTACTTTCCTCTTTGTTATTTTCCATATTTGGTTTTCTTTCCTTGTTTACTTTCTTTCCAATATAAATTCCCCCCTTTTTGGTTACCTAAACAAATTAAGGAATTAAAGATTTGTTTGCATAGACTCCCTGTGATCGACCCCGGCCTCTACTGCTACAAGTTAGCTTTAGAGGTTGAGGATTATAAATTTATTTGATAAGAGACCTCGACAATCTCTTCCATCATCTCTCCAAAACTCAAACAGAGCAAAATTTGGACCATCTTTGTCCAAACCACCTAAAGAACTCTCATTCGGCCGAACTTTGAGTTCCAAACTCTCCAAAACTCCGACGGAGCCAAGTTTGGACCAACTTCGTCCAAACAATATGAAAAACTCTCATTGGGACAAACTTTCGGTTCCGAGCTCTCAAAAACAAAAACGGAGCAAAGTTTGGACCATGTGTCGTCCAAACCACCTAAAGAACTCTCATTGGGCCGAACTTTGAGTTTTAAACTCTCAAAAACTCAAACGGAGAAAAGTTTGGACCATGTGTCGTCCACACCACCTGAAGAACTCTCATTTGGCAAAACTTTGAGTTCCAAACTCTCCAAAACTCCAACGGAGCAAACTTTGGACCAAGTTCCTCCAAACAAGATGAAAAACTCTCATTGGAACGAACTTTGTGTTCCGAGCTCTCAAAAACAGAAACGACGCACAGTTTGGACCATGTGTCCTCCACACCATCTAAAGAACTTTCACTGGGCCGAACTTTGAGTTCTAAACTTTCCAAAACTCAAACGGAGCAAAGTTTGGACCAAGTTCGTCCAAACAAGATGAAAAACTCTCATTGGGACGAACTTTGGGTTCCGTGCTCTCAAAAACAAAAACGAAGCAAGGTTTGGATCATTGGTCATCCAAACCACCTAAAGAACTCTCATTGGGCCGAACTTTGAGTTTCAAACTCTCAAAAACTTAAACAGAGCAAAGTTTGGACCAAGTTCGTCCAAACAAGATGAAAAACTCTCATTGGGACGAACTTTGGGTTCCGAGCTCTTAAAATCTGATACGGAGCAAAGTTTGGACCATGTGTCGTCCACACCACCTAAAGAACTCTCATTGAGCCGAACTTTGAGTTTCAAACTCTTGAAAACTCAAACGGAGCAAAGTTTGGACCATGTGTTGTCCACACCACCTGAAGAACTCTCATTTGGCCGAACTTTGAGTTCCAAACTCTCCAAAACTCCAACGGAGCAAACTTTGGACCAAGTTCCTCCAAACAAGATGAAAAACTCTCATTGGGACGAACTTTGGGTTCCGAGCTCTCAAAAACAGAAACGGAGCAAAGTTTGGACCATGTGTCCTCCACACCACCTAAAGAACTCTCAAAAACAGAAAAGGAGCAAAGTTCCGAGCCTACAATTTTGGGGATAAGACCGAGTGGGGAGCTGGGAACATAATCATACAAGAAGTAAATCACTCCTTCCCCACTTGGGCCGAAGTTTGTGCTCCAAACTCTCCAAAACTCAAACGGAGAAAAGTTTGGACCATCTTCGTCCAAACGACCTAAAGATCTCTCATTGAACCGAAATTTGTGGTACAAACTCTCCAAAACTCAAAACGGAGCAAAGTTTGGACCATCTGTTGTCCAAACCACCCGAAGACCTCTCATTGGGCGAATTTTTTGTTCCAAACTCTCAAAAACTCAAACGGATCAAAGTTTGAACCATCTTCGTCCCAACCACCTAAAGATCTCTCATTCGACCGAACTTTGTGTATGAAACACTCCAAAACTCAAACGGAGCAAAATTTTGACCATGTGTAATCCAAATGACCTGAAGACCTCTCATAGGGTTGAACTTTCTGTTCCAAAATCTCCAAAACTTGAACGGAGAAAAGTTTGGACCTGCTCGTCCAAACCACGTAAAGATCTCTCATTGGACCGAACTTTGTGTTCCAAACTCTGAAAAACTCAAAACGGAGCAAAGTTGGGACCATGTGTTGTCCAAACCACCCGAAGACCTCTCATTGGGCCAAACTTTGTGTTCCAAACTCTCCAAAACTCAAACAGAGAAAAGTTTGGACCATCTTCGTCCAAACCACCTAAAGATCTCTCATTGGACCGAAATTTGTGTTTCAAACTCTCCAAAACTCAAACGGAGAAAAGTTTGGACCATCTTCGTCCAAACCACCTAAAGATCTCTCATTGGACTGAACTTTGTGTTCCAAACTTTCCAAAACTCAAACGGAGCAAAGTATGGACCATCTTCGTCCAAACCACTTAAAGATCTCTGATTGGACCGAACTTTGTCTTCCAAACTCTCCAAAACTCACATGGAGCAAAGTATGGAAATCTGTCGTCCAAACAACCTGAAGACCTTTCATTGGGCGGAACTTTGTGTTCCACACTCTCCACAACTCAAATGGAGCAAAGTTTTGACCATCTTCGTCCCAACCACCTAAAAATCTCTCATTAGGCCAAACTTCGTGTTCCAAACTCTCCAAAACTCAAACGGAGCAAAGTTTGGGCCATCTTCGTCCAAACCTCCTAAAGATCTCTCATTGGACCGAACATTTTATTACAAACTCTCCAAAACTCAAACGGAGCTACGTATGGACCATGTGTCGTCCAAACCACCTGAAGACCTCTCATTGCGCCGAACTTTGTGTTCAAAACTCTCGAAAACTCAAAAGGAGCAAAGTTTGGACCATCTTCGTCCAAACAACCTGACGATCTCTCATTGGGCCAAACATCGTGTTCCAAACTCTCCAAAACTCAAACATAGCAAAGTTTGGACCATCTTCGTCCAAACCTCCTAAAGATCTCTCATTGGACCGAACTTTGTGTTACAAACTCTCCAAAACTCAAACAGAGCAAAGTTTGGAACATTTTCGTCCAAACCACCTAAAGATCTCTCATTGGACCAAACGTTGTGTTACAAACTCTCAAAAACTCAAAACGAAGCAAACTTTGGACAATGTGTTGTCCAAACGACCCGAAGACCTCTCATTGGGCTGAACTTTGTGTTCTAAACTCTCAAAAACCCAAATGCAACAAAGTTTGGACAATCTTCTTCCAAACCACCTAAAGATCTCTCATTGGGCCGAACTTTGGGTTCCGAGCTCGCAAAAACTCCAACGGAGCAAATTTTGGACAATGTGTTGTCCAAACCACCTAAGGACCTCTTAAAGGGTCGAACTTTGTGTTCCAAACTCTCCAAAACTCAAATGGGGCAAAGTTTGGACCATCTTCGTCCAAACCACCTAAAGATCTCACATTAGACCGAACTTCGTGTTCAAAACTCTCTATAACTAAAACCGAGCAAAGTTTTGACCATGTGTCGTCCAAAAAACTAGAAGATCTCTCATTGGGACGAACTTTGTGTTCCAAACTCGCCTTAACTCCAACGGAGCAAATTTTGGACCATGTGTTGTCCAAACCACCTAAAGACCTCTCATAAAGCCAAACTTTTTGTTCAAAACTCTCAAAAACTCCAACGGAGCAAAGTTTGGGCCATCTTCGTCAAACCACCTAAAGATCTCTCATTGGACCGAACTCTGTGTTCAAAACTCTCCAAAACAACAATGGAGCAAAGTTTGGCCCATCTACGTGAAAACCACCTAAAGATCTCTCATTGGATCGAACTTTGTGTTCCAAACTCTCCAAAACTCAAACGGAGCAAAGGTTAGACCATGTGTCGTCCAAAAAACTAGAAGACCTCACATTGGGCCGAAGTTTGTGTTCCAAACTCGCCAAAACTCCAATGGAACAAATTTTGGACCATGTGTTGTCCAAACCACCTAAAGACCTCTCATAGGGCCGAACTTTGTGTTCCAGACTCTCAAAAACTCAAACGAAGCAAAGTTTGAACCATCTTCGTCTAAACGACCTAAAGATCTATCATTGGGCCGAACTTTGTGTTGTAAACTCGCCTAAACTCCAACGGAACAAATTTTGGACCATGTGTTGTCCAAACCACCTGAAGACCTCTCATAAGGCCAAACTTTTTGTCGAAACTATCCAAACTCAAATGGAGCAAAGTTTGAACCTTCTTTGTCCAAACCACCTAAAGATCTCTCATTCGACCGAACTTTGTGTTTCAAACTCTCCAAAACTCAAACAGAGAACTATTTGGACCATCTTCGTCCAAACCACCTAAAGATCTCTCATTGGACCAAACTTTGTGCTTCAAACTCTCCAAAACTCAAACGGAGAAAAATTTGGACCATGTGTTATGCAAACCACCTGAAGACCTCTCATTGGGCCGAACTTTGTGTTCCAAACTCGCCAATACTCTAACGAAGCAAATTTTGGACCATGTGTTGTCCAAACCACCTAAAGACCTCTCATTGGTCTGAACTTTGTTTTCCAAACTCTCCAAAACACAAATGGAGAAAAGTTTGGACCATCTTCGTCCAAACCACCTAAAGATCTCTCATTGAACCGAATTTTGTGTTACAAACTCTCCAAAACTCAAAACGGAGCAAACTTTGAACCATCTGTTGACCAAACCACCCGAAGACGTCTCATTGGTCCGAACTTTGTGTTCCAAACTCTAAAAAACTCAAACGAAGCAAAGTTTGGACCATGTGTTGTCCAAACCACCTGAAACCTTCTCATTGGGCCGAACTTTATGTTCTAACTCTCAAAAACTCAAACAGAGCAAAGTTTGGGCAGTCTTCATCCAAACCACCTAAAGATCTCTCATTGGACCGTACTTTGTGTTACAAACTCTCCAAAACTCAAAACGGAGCAAAGTTTGGACCATGTGTTTTCCAAACGACCCGAAGACCTCTCATTAGGCCGAACTTTTTGTTCCAAACTCTCAAAAACTCAAACGGAGCAAAGTTTGGACCATCTTCGTCCAAACCACCTAAAGATCTCTCATTGGGCTGAACTTTGCGTTCCAATCTCACCTAAACTCAAACGAAGCAAAGTTTGGACCGTGTGTCATCCAAAAAACTATAAGACCTCTCATTGGGACGAACTTTGTGTTCCAAACTTTCCTAAACTCCAACGAAGCAAATTTTGGACCATGTGTTGTCCAAACCACCTGAAGACCTCTCATAAGGCCAAACTTTTTGTTCCAAACTCTCCAAAACTCAAATGGAGCAAAGTTTGGACCATCTTCGTCCAAACCACCTAAAGATCTCTCATTGGGCCGAACTTTGTGTTACAAACTGTCCAAAACTCACACGGAGAAAAGTATGGATATATGTTGTCCAAACCACCCGAAGACCTTTCATTGGGCCGAACTTTGTGTTCCAAACTCTCCAAAACTCAAATGGAACAAAGTTTTGACCATCTTCGTCCCAACCACCTAAATATCTCTCATTGGGCCAAACTTCGTGTTCCAAACTATCCAAAACTCAAACAGAGCAAAGTTTGGACCATCTTCGTCCAAACCTCCTAAAGATCTCGGTGGGTTTTATGCCCTAAAACTCGTAGATATTGAATGTAACCGTTGACCGGATATTAATGAAATAATATTGATATATTTTTCCATTAAATGTTATTAGTTATTTTATATTCGTCTTTGCCTAAAATAACCCTAATCCAATAAACTAGACATCATAGGCTGTAATATGAGTCTTGAACTATATGTAGCGACATATGGGGATCACTGTTCAAGAAACAGCCTAAAGGGTCTATAGTATATGGATAAGATTGGGTGCCTTATCCTGGTAACACTATGGATACGACCCACTTTGTATTTGATACAAACGCTATGATCCAACGCGTTCGTGTAGGAGACATGCGAGTGGGGGTATCCTATGCAATGAGTTTGCATAAGACCAGACCGCGAAATAGTAACCACTTGTTATAACACCGTTAACTAGTTAGTTTTCTATTGCACTAGGACGACCTAGACAACTTGGTCTTAATCCTGAGTTGATTATGGACTCCTGCTCATGAGGGATTGCCCTTTGATTTGTATGGGTGAGAGTGGCCAATACGCCAACTCAATAAGCCTACCATTTAGGGGAGAAGACCGAGTGGGGAGCTGGGAACATAATCGTACAAGATGGAATTCACTCATTCCCGACTTTAGGGAAGTAGATGAGTGTT